>OY725172.1:4527500-5727500 GCA_963241965.1 Tortrix viridana | reverse complement strand
AAAAAATCACATAAATTATATTTTATAAAAAAAAATAAAAAATGTTATATATGATTTTGATGCCCTTCGAGGATTTTTACATTTTAATCAAGACTCGTAACATATATTTTTTGTCAAAATGCACCGATATTTTTTATTTAGTAAATTTATTGAAATTAATTTATAGTTTTTCGTAGTTTAGAATTAGTAGATGTTACAACGATAACTTATTTCATGGTTGTTATTACACCGATTTTTGATTTTTGTACTTTTTTCTCTCAATAAACGAAATGCAAGTTATAGTTTTCGTAAGTAATGTATTTCCCCTGACCTTTTGCAATTTTCCCTGACATTTCCCTGATTTTTCCCTGACCAGCGAATTTCCCTGACTTTTCCCGGTTTTCCAGAAAGTGGCCACCCTGTATATTCTTTAGATTATAGGGCTTGTTCTTAGCTTTTCAGCTGATATTTTTAAAGCAGTTGGGTTTTTGATTTTTTTTAATTAATTCATATTATTTCATACTTTTTATTTGTTATAATGTATATTTATTTGGAATGAGCTATTTATTAGCTTTCATTTGATACCCATATTGTTATAATAAAACGTTTTTTTTTAATTTCCTCTCCATTTTTTTTCGCGGACCCCATATTGAAATAACAATAAAGACGAATCGAATGACACCTCATATGTTAAAATCCGTCAAGCCGTTTAGGCTGCAGTGTCACAAAGAAATAGACATACATACATACAATCGAAAAACATAACCCTCCTTCGGGCAGTCAGGTAAAAAGAACTGTCTACGTGTCATGGAATAACCAAGATTGTGTTCAGCTTTGTGGTCGACATTAGGTAATTTGCATTTTGGAGGTTTTGCTATTTAGGTGATCAGCTTTGTGGTTGACATTAGGTAATTTGTTTTGGACTTTTTAAATATTTGACATTCTGTTGTTATCTAGCCATGTCGCTTTATGGACTATGTGCTAATTGTGTATTTTCCATTTAGGCATCTTCACAAAATGGTCAATTTACATATAATGGACATTTTGCTTCTTGGTCAATTTGCGTCACTGGACATTTTGCTACGGATTCAGTACTGAGTGATAATCTTCACACTAAGATGATTTTAACTAATCTATATTCTCCTACAAAAATTATCCATAATTTATTAATAAAAGTAAATAATTATTTGACTTGAATTTACCAAAGGCGTGTCTTCCTCGCTCTCTTCTTCAGGCGGCAGTTCCGACAACGGTTCATCTTTGAACTGCGACAGCGAGTAGTCGCACGACGAGGCAGTGTTGTTGACGGCTCCAGCATAGCCATCATCACTGTCCTCCTCCTTAACCTCCATCTTAAGCTCTGGCTCATCCAACTGTAAGAAATGGTGGGGATTGGGGTTGTTTATTTTGCGTCCATTAACAATATATTTTTGTACGAGCCAGGCAAAATGGCAGGCATGGCATGAGAATCTTAACCTTTTAAGCACAAAATATCTAGCTCATTTTGCCAACGTCTTATACCTATTTAAGAAAAAAGTTGCACGTTTTTCAGGTTCAGGTGCCAAAATGGTAAAAAAGTAACCCTTATGGTGAGACTTCATTGTCTGTATGTATGTCTGTCTGTATGTCACAGCAGTTTTTCTCAGCAACTACATAAGCTATCAACTTAAAATTTGGCATAGTTGTATAACTTGCTTGCCTGCATCTGTTTTTAGTAAAAAAAAAATGACCATTCCCCCCCTTATCTCCAAAGTTTATGAACAGAAAAATCTGAAAAAATCCTAACTTATAGATAATTACTTATAATTTACAGAAAACACACTTGGACTTCAAGGTAGTAATGTCTGTTTTTGACAACCGGAATGATTTGCATGGAACATACAGGCATATCAGTGATGTAATATTTCCGGTCTACACATATTCCCTAATGTTTACTAAACTACTGGATATAAACAAAATAAATATTTTTGGAATCCTGGTGCTTAGTTACCCAAATGGTTTTGGATTTAGCATCAGTTGCAATTTTGAAATGTTGTCAATTGTATGAGAATAATACAAGCATTCCTAATTATCTGGTCATGACTATAGGTAAACCTACCGAAGATTATTTCTTGATTCCAATAGTGCCAATTTCATTTGCCTGCTGCTTGATTTGCTTGAATATTGTATTTTTTTTGGGTAAAGCAATTCATACAGCTTACATTTGAAAATATGCACTGTTCTTTTGTGATTTTAAATTTATATTTTAAAAATGTACTGATAAATGCCTTACCTGCATTGGTTCAACCATCAGGGGATCTTCCGGGTCTGTCTTTATATCCTGTTTTTCACTGCTCTTCTTGTCCTTGCTGGCAACATGGTTACCAAGTAAATTTAACATGATATTAGTAAATGTGATCATCATAAATGTAAAACAAGGAAAGTAAATATAAACAAAAGTAATTAAACTGTTAGGTGTAGGTACATAAATTTAGGATAGAATTTGAATGTCATATTTTGACATTGTCATTCTATTTCACAGATAAAAACTTTCTATATGGCAGATCTAACATAAAACCAGAGCCTTATTCTTTTTATATGTATAATGATCAAACTAAACCGTGTATTAAAATTTGGTATGGATTATCACTAGGCATTCAAGAGGTTAAAATTGTACTTATTACTACTAATATTATGAATATGCCAAAAAACTATACCTAACAGCATTTTGTTCTAATCTATTAAAATAACAAAAGTGTTATATGTGACCAATATTGTAAAATCATGGAAAAATACCAGGGCCAAAGTTAAGTAAAAACCAACCTGTGCTTGTCTTTGGAGCTTGAATGTTTATCTTTATCACTGCGGTGTTTATCTTTGTCACTTCTATGCCTGTCCTTTTCTCTTTCACGGTCTTTGTCCTTAGACTTGTGCTCTTTATCCTTTGATGATGCAGATGAGCTCTTGTGTTCCCGCTCCTTATCTTTAGAGGAAGATGATTTCTTGTCACCATTGCTGCTGCTGCTCTTGTGCTTATCTCTGTCGCGGTCACTGCGCTCCTTGTCCTTATCCCTGTGCTTGTCCTTACTGCGATGCTTGTCTTTGTCACTACGATCCTTGTCCTTGCTGCTGGTTTCTTTAACTCCCCTCTCTTTGTCTCTCTCACTTCGGTCTTTATGTTCTTTCTCACTTCGCTCTTTGTCTTTACTAGAAGATTTGTGGGAGCTGCTATGACTTTTACTGCTGGAGTGCTTTTCCTTATCCTTATCTCTACTAATAAAAAAAAGAGGTAAACATAGTTTGTTTAGCAGACATAAAACGTGTTGCGAATTTTCTAGAAAACTAACCTGCTCGAGCTACTGTGTTTGGAGCTCTTATGGTCGCGGTCCTTGTCACGATGCTTATCCTTGCTCGATGACTTGTGGCTGCTCTTGTGCTTCTCCGAGCTACTATACCCATTGTGGATGCCGTTCACGTGTTCACTTTTATTACCATTTACCTTTCCCTGTGAACAAAATAACCGCAACTCGTGACATATAATATTTTTAAAAAGTATATTTTTTTCTTATATTCGAGTTTTATTAAACGAGCATGCCAGCATGATAATGTAAAGGGGAATATATATTTTTCATTAAATTATACAAACCGACGCTTCACTCTCCGGGGACTTAGTCGCTGACGCCATATTGGGACTTAGAAAAATTTTGCTTCACGAGCCGTGTTCACCAGTAAATATGATAATTCAACACGTACTAGGCAATAATAAACTAAATGAAATGGAATAGTTTATCATTTAGAGATTAACTGTATACTTACCGAGTCACCGTCATTATCACTGGCTGGGTTTTCGACACTCATTTTGCCTACGTATACTCAACGTTGGCTCGAATAATGAGTGAGAGATTACATGAGAAGTGCGGCCGAGCGAGCCAACAGACAGCGCAAATTCTAAGTGCAGTGAGTGAAACTGTGAAACGACGAATACGCATGCGCTCACTCAGGTCAGTGAAGTGAACGCATTAAACTTCAGGTGAATGGAATTCTTATTGTTACATCGGGACAAGTTTTTTAATACTAGCAACATGTTTTCCAAATGTCAGACAAAAATGGTCAGCCTTAAATTAATGAAAGAAAGAAGAAAGAAAGAAAGAAAGACATTTATTCACTACACAGAAGACACAAATATACAAAGATAAAATAAAGCAACAAAACAGGAAAAAAAATAAACGCGGTGTGTCCTCGCGGCAGTGAAACGGACACTGGCTCAGCATTATGCTGAGGTGTCAGACACCTACAGCGCTGATTTTCAGCCAGCACCGTCAGTGACTCACGGAACGCCGTACAAACATAATATATATACGTGTAAACTACTTATATAATATTAGCGACAAAAAAAAGAAAAAATAAATAAAATAAAAAAGCATTCATAAATACCGATATACAGCCATGATATAAAAAAAGAGTAAAATAAAAGGCCAAAATAAAAAGCCAAAATAAAAAGGTAATTTTAAAAAACAACAGGTTGGCATATTAATGTGTGTAAGTGCTGGATGAGGATTAGGATAAGGATTTCTGGAGCGTCAACAAATAACCCTTAAGCTTGCGCCTAAAGGTATACCTGCTAGACGCCCCTTGGATAGGAGGAGGGAGATCGTTCCAGCACTTGGACGCCGCAAACCTGAAACTCCCTCTGAATGCTGCAGTCCGGTGCATAGGCACGATAGCGACTGCCTTAAACCTGCGCGCACTCTTCGACCATTGAATTTTTTTATAAAGATAGGTTGGAGTCTCTTTTTGTACCACACCAAACAGCAAAGTGGCGAGGTGCAGGCGCCTGCGTGCAGGCATGTTAAGCAGGTTAGCAGCGTTCAAGTACGGAGTGATGTGGGAGCGGGGAGGGACGCGGAAGCAAAAACGTGCGCATGCGTTTTGCACACGTTGTATCAACCTCTTAGACCTACCAACAATACAGCCGTCGTAGACAACATCACAATAGTTTAATCTAGATAATATAAGTGATTCACAAAGGTCAACACGCAAATCGACACTTAGGTAATCACGTATGTTATATAGAACTTTAAGGCGATAGAAGCAGTTGCTCACTACTCTAAGTATGTGGCTCTCAAAGCGCAGATTGCCGTCCATAAGAAGGCCAAGGTTATTTGCTTCTAACACCCTCTCTATTGGTTCACCCACGACCGCAATACTGCTGGTAGTCAGGGCATCAAGAGTATTACGGATTTGATGTCTTGACCCAAAAACCATATATTTCGACTTGCTGGGATTGAGAACCAGACAATTTTTCTCCGACCAAGAGGAAATACGATTTAGGTCTTCGTTAATAGCGTCTACGGCGGCTGTCATGTCCGATGCTGTTTAACCACTTTAAACTGCTGGTGAACTGTACACATAATATAAGTTAATTTTATTTTATTATGTACTTTCTTTTAAGCGTAAAACACACAGAGCGGGCGCCGGTCGGGAGCGAGCGTAAGTTACATTGTGCGCTCTACTGTGAGAAGGCCAATTCGCAGCGCGTGCATTACGACTAATGTAACAGCAAAACGCTCGCTTCCGACCCGCCGCACCCGCGCTATGTGTGTTTTACATTACAGCCCGGCCACGACTAATACCCCTTCTATACGATCGGGCGGTTGGGCCAACGGAGAGGGCCGCAGCTATCTGTAGGAACGAGATGTATATATTACTATTAGCTACGAAGGGAATTTCATAGAAATACATGGAAACCAGTAGTGTCGCGACGACACGTCGTCTGCTGCTGCTGCGTGCAGTCGGACACTGACACCTTACCTACCAACTGACACCTCAATAAAATTAGGGCAGCAGCGGCGGCGGCGAGCGAATTCTCTTTTCATTGCACGGTCGAGACGTGTCCCAGGTGACTTCAGTTAGAAGAATTACTCAAATCAAGGTAGGTACTTAGGATATGCTACCGTAACACATTTATAGATGTCGTTGTAAGGTTGTGTTACTGACGCTATCTATCAGTATTATTCCAAACTAATCTCTTCTTCCAAAGCTAATTAATTATCCACGAAACCGATAGATGGCGTTGTCCTTCCGTGACAGGCGCTGCTGCTTTACCGATAGATCGAAGCATAGAATAAGTACGTAATAGAAACCGGACTATAAGAAAGAGCTAAGGACGTATATTTGACCTTTTTCTACTTGAGCTTTTCTCTTTTTTTGGCCACAACTTCTAAAATCAGTTCAAAATGAAAATATGCTTGTACCTATATGATTATTTTTGGTGTATTTTGGTAGAATATATCATAAATATTGAAAATATGTACAGGTCATTACTTTTTTGTAGGTTTTAGAATGAGAAAAGTAAGAAAAACTAGGGGAAGGTAAAATTTTGGTTCCAATTTCGTTACTTTTTATTTAAAACATAACATAATAAATAGTAGGTTTAACGGTTCAGTTATGGTTTTTTATTCAACTATATGACAAAAATGATTCAATAAATTTAAAAACCATACAAAAAGAAGAAAACATTCTAGTTTATTTTCAACATTGTATTTTTTTTGTTACTGTTCCCAAAAAAAAAATGTTTAAAGTTTTAATTAAATGAGTAAAAAACCAGAAATTCATGATTTCTGATATAGTATATTAAAATTAGGTATTAAATTTATTTTTGATAGCCGTTTTATTAATTTAAATCTATTAAAATAAACAAAAAAAAGACGGAATAAATCTTGGGACAGTAACAAAAAAGACACTGGTAACAAAATAAAAAATGTAAGGCTAAGTTCATATCACTAAACACAAAATCAGCACAATAAACTTGTAAATTTTCTTGAAAAGCCGTTAGGTTAAAATAAGATACTGAAGAAGATAACTATTTAAATGATTTATTGATTATTTGGGTGACAAGAAATCAAACATAAGTCATTTAACTTACAGAACACTTGTGGCTTTTTTAAGTCTGTCTTGCCCTGTACGACAATAAAAACACGCCTTTATATTTTTTCCTCCTTTGTTACCCACTTTTCCTCTCATACGAAACCACGCCAAAGTAACTAAATACTACTTCAACTACTTTGAAAAATTGTGGACGGCTGAAATTTAACTAAATATCCGTTTATTTTACACCAATTTCTAATTACTATGCCATAAATTAAAGAGAATTATGATTTTTTATGTACTTATCTCGAAACAATGGTATCAAAAACGGAACTAGCCTTTCGCACAGCAGGTATCAACGTGTTTTACGGGCTATGAATTTCGACACGACTGGCGTCAAACAAAATGAAGGCATTTAAACACATGCTAAAGTATAGCCAGATGCAAAATCAATTAATTTTTAACACTTTCTGTAAGATAAATTTTAGCTCTCTTCTTTTCTTTCATATGACAAAAAGCTGATGTCAAAATTTTTATTTCAGGACAAGTTTTTATTGACGACTGAATTTTTTTCACTGTCTTTATTAAATTATCAAGACCAAACTAAAGAGTCCCATCTCGGTGGGTCTAAGTCTACTTAAGTACAGCTGAGGATTCTGTTGTCACCTTCCGGTTCTATTATCAGATCTGTCCATTGACACAATAATATTACATTGTAATCGGGTTTACATAAGTATTCCAAACTTCAGTTCAATTAAACACCGGGAAGTAGATGAAAAATGGTCTGCAAATTTTGAAATGGACAAGTTCCTTATTATTGTGAACATTGGAACATTTTAGTAACTTCTAAATGAAAGCTTTTAAAAAAAGGAAAGTGATAACTTTCACTGCCACTTGCTTTTATTTGGCAATTAGAAAAATCAGCCCTTAAATCATTAGAAGGAATTACAACTGCGAAATTGAATCGATATCGATATTATTGTCGACTCGGCTACAACACTCGCGTTCGCAGATCCTTCTGACAACACGATGGAAAACGAAAGAATACCCATAAGGACATCTCTAGAAAAGGGTCAAATATACGTCTTTATCTCTTTCTTATAGTCCGGTTTCTATTATGTACTTATTCTATGATATGGCTATTCGCACGTTTCATTCCACGCACATATTTGAAGAATAATCGAAAACGCAAGTAATTGAAAATCGAAGTTAATTGCAAATTAATTATATTTTTTTTAAATTGTATTGTAAACTATTTATACGCTCGAATTTTTAATTTCTTGGATTTTAATATTAAATAGGCAATTACCTATAAATATTAAGGCAATTTTTAAGGAAAAATAAAATAGCATAAATGGAACGTTACCTTAGAGGAATTACAAAAGGCCGCCATGATGGCTTCGATAGCGAGATGTATTTTAATTTTATTTTGATCTGCTGCGCAATTTGGTTAACAATGGTTAGAGTTAATAAAAAGTGTTGTGTTCCAAATTGCGGTACAACGCGTAAGTAAAATTTATATATGTCCCTAAATTAAAACAATGTCATTATAAGATAATACGCTTTGTAAGAAGTATGATAGGTATATTTGATCAGCACGTCATTCTTCAAATTTGAAAGGACTTCGTGGTATTTAATTTACAGTGGGTTCAGTCTTACTAGATTACTTCTTAGTTGTTTGTTTCATCCGTTTAGGTAGTCTAAACTAAAAGTACATTTATAATTATAAAAATTACATGAAAAGTATGTGACTACTTAACTAAAGAGTTTTCAATGGATCCTCGCTAAACAAACCTATGTGTTGTCAATGTTAAGAATTTGAGGGTTGATTTGCGCACAAACATACACGCAACTGTGAAACACTGACGGCGTCCGTATTTATTTTTATTTTCCTGACACGAGGGTTAGGGTGTACCAAAGGGTAACCAAGATATTAGGTTAGGTTAGATTATCTTAGGTTGGTTACCCATTGGTACACCCGGACTGTCTAACTAGGGTCAAGAGCAAACCCACATGATATAAAAAAAAACATGACAATGTGCCGTTGCCCAATACATAGTTAGTTTTATTTGAACAACTGCTTCATTATAGAATACTACATTCAAGTATTACTTTTGTAATATATTTAATTTTCTAATCAGTGTGTAAGACATCAGATATTTGGGTCATTCTCACGAGCGTTTCAGCCGCCGTCACAACCGTGGTCGCATTATTGACGGCTTCGGGCTTCCCTGTAGATTCAAATGTCATTTGCGACTATTCTGTAGAATGCAGAGCCGCCGCTAACAATTCTTATCAATAGGTTTTCCTTCGAAAATCGTCGATTTTGTAGCCATGGCTGTGACGGGCGGTTGAAACGATATGAGAATTACCCATTTACTTCAGTCTAGAGATAATTACTCTTATTCATAGAAATATTTTGTTTTAGGACTGGATAAAAAATATCCGAACCCTGCCAATGAACCTGACTTCTTAGCTTTGGATAGTCAACGCATACATGACGACCGGAAAGTGTCTCATATCCACTTTGACGACAGTCACATTACTTGGAGTGGTAGACTCTGAGCTATTCGGTATCAACTCTATTTGAAAGGTAAGTTCTGTCTGTAACATTAACATTTTAAACCACCTTGACATGTACATTTCCATGTTTCTCTTCTGAACTTAATCCCTTCTAATATTATAAATGCGAAAGTAACTCTGTCTGTCTGTCCGTCTGTCCATCTGTCCATCTGCCTGTTACCTTGTCACACTTAAACTGCTGAACCGATTAAGATGAAATTTGTTATAGAAATAGTTTGAGTCCCGAAGAAGGACATAGGATACTTTTATCCCGGAGAAGGACATAGGATACTTTTATCCCGGAAAAAAGCCATGGTAGCCTAATGGTTTGACCTACCGACTCTTAAGCAGAGGGTCGTGGGTTCGAACCCGGGCTCGCACCTCTAAGTTTTTCGGAATTTATGTGCGAAATACAATTTGTAAATTTACCATGAGCTTATCGATGAAGGAAAACATCGTGAGGAAACCTGCACACACCTGCAAAGCAATTTGACGGTGTGTGCGAAGTTCCCAATCCGCACTGGGCCCGCGTGGGAACTATATAGCCCAAACTCTCTCATTGTGAGTGGAGTGGGACGTACATAGGCTGGATTATTATTATTATATTATTATGTTGGATTATTATTATTGTATTAGTTTGTATGTATGTCAATCATTTCTTAAGTAAGGTATATACAGTTAGTTTGAATCCCGGGAAAGGACAAATGATACTTTTTAGGGTTCCGTACCTAAAAAAAGGAAAAAAACGGAACCCTTATAGGATCACTTTGTTGTCCGTCTGTCTGTCTGTCTGTCTGTCTGTCTGTCTGTATGCCTGTATGTCTGTGTGTCCGTCAAGACTCTTTTTCTCAGGAACGCGTGGAGGTATCAAATTGAAATTAATATCAAATACTTGGGTCTGCAATTTCTTGGATCAGTGAAAAAAATCAAACATCGAAACCGTTGACTTAGAATCATGAAATTTGGCAAGAAGCAATGTCTTATAATAGCACAAGTAAAGGAAAAAATCCGAAAACCGTTAATTTGTAATCACATAAAAAATAAGTCCAGTGTACACTGACACTCACTAAGTAAGAAAGTGCATACTTATTGCGTGTCAGTTTATACTGGACTTTGTTTATGTTGTATTCCCGTGATTTACGAACTATTTACATACCTACAAGTTTGTGCGGAACCCTCGGTCCGACTCGCACTTGACCGGCTTTTATTACGGAAAATTGGAGTTCCCGAGGGAGCAGCGATAAACGACTTCTACGCCGACGGAGTCGAGGGCAAAAGCTTTTATGATACATAATATAAAATAATGGACTCATAACCGATAAAAAAATCCGTGAGGTTATGTTTATCGCGATTTTCGGTGCTTTTGAATCGTTTTCAGCAGGCTGAAATATTGTTTCAGTCCGTTTCAGAGGTAGCTCTACCAAATACAACATTATCAAAATTTCGGTCAAGTTGCCGTTGTTTTCAGGCGCCTGAAACATGTTTTGAGTCCGTTTCAGGCCACCCTCTACCGGTGTTTAACTTCAATTGCGATTTTTGGTGCTTTGGAAGCGTTTTCAGCAGGCTGAAATATCGTTTCAGTCCGTTTTAGAGTTGTTTGTATGGGGAATCAATCATTTCTTAAGTAAGGTATATACAATTTGGTATGGAGATAGCTTGAGTCCCGGGGAAGGACATAGGATAAGTTCTTTTTATTCCGGAAAATTGGAGTTCCCAAGGGAGCAGCGATAAACGACTTCTGCGCGGACGGAGTCGAGGGCATAAAGAGAAAATATTTTACTTTATGCATGTAACCCAAGGTCAAAAAATTTCCTATAAAAGTCATTATTTGGCATGTGCTGCTAAAACTATTGATGTCACATAAAATAATAATCAACATGTATGTAGTAATCATTATTACCCACAAAAAAAACTGTGATGTCTAACTATTATAGTTAAGCCACAATAACCATTTTTTGTAATTGATAATCTCTGAAATTACTGAACCGATTTTAATCATTATATCACCATTAGAAAGCTACATTCTAACAAGCTATATATTTTAACTATTTTACGGAAGCGAAGCGAGGGCGGGTCGCTAGTTTTGTAATAAAGATACCTTTAACTATAAACAAATATTTATTTTATTATTTTATTTACAGAGTCACTCAAAAAGATTATAGACTCAATATAAAATACAGAGAGTGTATATGTTTGAGATAGGTTTTTTTAGTATTTCACTTATTCCTGCAGGAAAGTTAGGCAAAAATTAAGCTTTTCTTTATTAAAAAACGTGTGTTTAAATGACGTTTCAGGAGCTGCCACTCGACGGGAATTGATGGAAATAGAGAACAGTCAGCAACAGCTATCTACTTCACAAGGTCAGTTGCGGCAGTTCATGTCCATTTGTGTTTGTACATTCGTGACTTGTTAATTTTTTTTTCGTTTTTGTGTCTTGTACAATAAATATTTGTTGCTTTTTTGTTTTAAATATTTTAATGTAATGACTCGCTTGTTATTAACTGATCGAGCTGCAATTAGGTAGACAAATGTAAACCCAATGACAATGTGATTATGATTATAATTGAACAGATCTGATGATGGAAAAGGAATGTAGTAACATGATCCCCATTGTTTGTACTTAACATCCCACCAAGTATGAACTTGTTAGATTGGTTTTGATGAGCAATTCATGAATCGCTGTTAGAAAAAAGTATAATTCTTAACTGTTAAGGACTTTTTTCTGCTAACTAATAAAAACTAATGTTTTGACTTTAATATATTTCATGTGTAGGACAGTATACAACATAAACTGCAACTTGTTTGGCAATTTTTAAAATAAATGATTTTAAATTTCTTCCTCTAATATGAGTACCTAGTACAAGAACTGTCCAGCAGTGGACGTGTTTCGGTTGTAACGATGATGATGATGGTAAAAGAGGTAAAACGAAGGATGATGTAAACTTTTACCTTATTTGTTAACGAAAATAAATACTACTATTTGGCCGAAGTCACAGGTAAAAATTTAAATAAAGATAATGTTTCAGGCTTACCTGCCCAGCGAGTAACATTGATGGAAATTACACAACGACATATGAATGTAGTACCTGATCATGCTCAACCATCTATTTTCCAAGGTCAGTCAGATTGATTCTCATATTGGAACTTAATGGACAAGGGCCTTAGACATATGTCAGCTGAATTTGTTTCCATTTTCCATTGGTTATAGAAGTTTGCTTTACCATTTAGACTAATTTGGGACTTAAGTACGTACTGAAATATGACATTTACACTAAAATAATGTAAACCATGGATAAAGCATGTAACGTGCAGAAAATTTTACCAGCCTTCAACGTGTACGCGGCACTGTCAGTACTTAGTAAAAGGACATTCTTTAAATTCTCATCATATGAATATTGCCAAAGAAATTGAACTTGATTTTTGATCAATTCAGCCATTTAATTAGCATCGACTTTTATCAAGAATTTTATTTCCAATGAGGTAAAATTTACAACAGGTATTCTTGGTCAGTTCTCTAATCTAGCAAATGTAATTACATTTGTTACACATTTTCCTTTAATGTTAACTGTTTCATTGACTGTTATTCAATTTTATTTACCTGCCATATTATCGCGATTTTTCCGTAATTATTCATCCAGAAGTTTTTTTGATGAACAGGAACAACAAATATATTTAAAAAAAAAAACGGAATTGATGATTGTTAATTCTTTTCCATGGGATGTTACAAGAAACTAAAAATATAGTCAAATCTAGTTAAAAACTATTATCGTTCTTTACCGCTTTAAACTCACGTGAATGTGTTTTACTTGTTATGTGAGTTTCAATGCAATATTTTATAAGTTGCTTTAAATGAACTTTACATGTAGAGCAGTATATTGTTGAATTATTTTCATTGTAAGTAAGAAAATGATACTTATTTATCCATTTGTTTATTGTTTCTCGTTATGGATTAACCATTTTTCACATAAGTGAATTAGTTGCAAAAAGACAAGTGGCGAAATGCCAGATAACTGAAAGAAGATGAAGACTGCTATGCCATTTATTTTTAATGACCATGCAACTCGCTAATCAAAGTGGTCAAATGGTCAACTCGCTAATCAGAGGTCAAATGGTCAACTCGCTAATCAAAGAGGTTAATGTTAAAAGTCAGTAATATAAAAGGAGATTAAAATTATCGATAGCTGGAAAAGTCGATAAAATTTAACATTCCAACTCTATTGACGTTTGATTTTTGCCATAACAATTCCGCCCTATGTTTATTATGCTGATAAAAGACCAAGTGTGAAATTGGCTGAGTTTATGGTCCTTTCCAAAAAAAGGTGTCTGTCAACAACAGGAGTTGATATTATAATGAAATTGGTTTAAATTTTACGCCATGTTCAAGTTTAATTTGGTTTTGCAGATTTTGGACCGCCTCGGAATGTAGTAAAACATCTACGGGGATAAAAAAGACTCCAAAAGTTTCAAAAGGTATAATATATTTTATTTTTATAAGTCACCATTATATACATTAATACTTTGTGTCATATAAAAAAAAACCGGTTGGAAGAGCTTTCAAATTGTTACATGATAAGTTGAAAGAATATTTTTACTTTGGTGACAATTTTTATTTTTAATCGTTGCCTTTATAATTTCATGTCTCAAACGATGATATCTCGTGTGGACCACTAAACACTACAAAATTTACAAACATTATAAATTTCAACCTGATAGCTTAAGCCAATACAGAGAAAAGGTCTTGACAGACCGACGGATAGAGATCCGTTTTACTGAGTACCCTAAACCCTAAAAACCCTAAAAATAGAACCCTAAAAATTAGTTATCTTATGGAAATTAGTTATATTATCTGTATTGCTCTACAATGCCAAAGACTTGTTCCAGTCATATCGTCGATTTAGTATTCCATTACTGGGGCCAATTAGAAACTGTTAACTCTAATTTTAAGGGTGTCAAAAATTACGTTTAGAACCGTCAGTCGATTCTTTTCCAACAAAATAAGTTTAATTTTCTTTTTTGGGACATGCTTTTCTTGCCGACTGTATTTTTTTTGCTTAAAAATCATAAGGATAAGAATAAGAAAACATTTGTTGCCACATATGAAAATAGTACATAAAAAAATGTGGAGCTCTTAAAGAGACCCCTAAGCGGACATGGCAGTGCTGTCAGTGGCGGGTGTCGCTAGGAGACGAATGGTGTCGCTTTGTATTTTATTCTTCTCCAGGAAACCATTCGTCTCCACACGACACCCGCCACTGACAGCAGTGACAGCACTGCCATGTCCGCTTAGGGGTCTCGTTGAGACGTGACGTTGTTCATAGTTTTTTTTAAAGATATTTATTCAGTAAGTAGGCCGCACGGGCACTTTCACACGTCAAAATCTGCCAGCGCTTCCCAAGAGGAGACTGCTGAGAAGAAGCGCCGCAAGAAACTCAACAGTTGGTCGTTTTTTAAACATAGATAACTTATTACAATGATACTAATTTACTGCTTTAGCTATATTTATTATATTTATACTGTGACATACGAGACTCACTGCACTGCACCCAAACACGGCGGGGCTATCTTGTTTCGTTGCGGAGTTCCTATGACTGCCTTTCGACTGCATCATCAGATCGGCTCCATCCATGGTTCCATAATTATTGCATTGACACCAAAGTTATGTCGGTATACCAAATTTTAGCTAAATCGGATTTGCTTGCAAGATTTGACCACAAACTAAATAACTAACAAACTTCCAAACAACATTGCAAGTTAAAAAAAAGCTTGTAAATAGAGTTCCACACTTATATACATATATTTATATTCGTGATCCATTATCACCATGTCTGTATGTGTGTCTGTCTGTATTACTTTTATGTTTTTGTGGTTTATTTTTATGTATTAACTAGTTTTTCCCCGCGACTCCGTCTGCGTAATAGTAATTTTTTGCTTATCAATCAGGAACTTAACAATTTTCCGGGATAAAAAGTATATTTTGTGTTATTTCAGGTAATAAACTATCTGTGTGCCAAAATTCATAAAAATCGGTCGAGCCGTTCTTGAGTTATAAATGATGTAACTAACCCCACATTGTTTTATATATTATTTAGATACTAAAAATGTATTTCAGGGTCAAAGTCCATCTACACGGCACGGTTTTGTACCAAAGCTACTACTCTGGCCGAACATATTAAGAAACTGTAGAAGACCAAAGACACATATGCAGTAAAACTGAAGCCTTGTCACTGTAATTCACTGTATAGTAAAAATACGTTCCAAAAAGCTTTGAACAAATTCACCACAACTGCTTGACCCCTTGTGAACTTAAAGCATAAACAAAAAACATCTAGCTCACATGTGAAAATTTTGGCAATGCTTTAAGTTCACAAGGGGTCATGCATCATCCGTGATGCATGCACGTATCACTTACACCCTAAAATGCTACACATATGGGAACGTGATAATTTCAGATTTTTCGGTTCATAAACTTCGGAGAGAAATTATAAAAAAAATAGTGTTGAGATATGCAGATTGAGCCCTTTCATATGACACCACACTTGCTGTAATCAAATCAGAATAATAATCCAGTCTATATACGTTCCACTGCTGGGCACATGCCTCCACTCACAATGAGAGGGTTTGGGCTATAGTTCCCACGCGGGCCCAGTGCGGATTGAGAACTTCGCACACTACTTCAAACCCGCTTAATTTTAGTTTTCTGATGTGATGTGGTCCTGTATAGCCTCTGCTTACTGTTTCTTTTCAGTACCGCTGCAAAAGGAATAGCTAATTGGCTGTTGGTAGTTTTTAGATATTCCACGAATTATGAACACCAGTGTATGGTCAGCTATATTTTTTATTAGACCTCTCTTTCCCACTGTCTACAAACCCAATTATTGAGTTGTAGTATCCAAGTCAAGTAGTATTGGAAGTGCGAAGAATTAAATCTCCTCCCCATTCTGTTTTTGTTGGCTTCCCTGCACCTGCATCATTATAAAAATTAAAGGAGTTGTTGTGAATTTGTTCAAAGTTTTTTAGAACGTCTAGTTACTAGCTTTTCGGAATCAACATCCTGTCGACATCCTTTGAGTAAAATAAACTGTGAGATAAATCAATAATGTGGTTTGTAACAGAGTATTCTGTTACAATCCGTTTAGTAGATAATTGAGGCAACGAGGGCAAAAGTTGATCAAATCCTGGTTTATCAAGTAGTAATACAAATGATAACTACCATTGGGAGTTTTTATAATTTGCCGTTGAACGGCACGGCCCGGCACAGTTTCGCCGTCGCGGCGAAGCAGGGGGCCGAAATGTATGGTCTCTATACAATTCCACACATTTCGGCAGGTTGTACACTCACGGTTTGGTGTCGTGAAAAATTACGGTTGATCCGCCATGTGTAGAGACACGTATGTGCCGTGCTTGCCTCTCGGTGCACCGACGGTGGCGCACTGTGTGCTGGAAATTGGCTCCCATATACACAAACTTTCACAGTAATCCATACAACACTGCCAACCATCTCTACACACGGCGAATCAAACGTAATTTTTCACGACAAAAAAAGGTGTGTGTACTGTACAACCGGCCTTCGGCCCCCTGATTCGCAGTGACGGCGAAACCGTGCTAGGCCGTGCCGTTCAACGGGAAATTATATCGGGTTGATATGGTGCTGCTGTGCCCAGCCATCAGCGCTCTTGTGAAACTCCGCAGGATATGTAAGGACTATGCGGTGGCCCATGGCCTTAGATACAACGCGAAAAAGAGCGAGATTCTCATATTTGGGGCTGGCACGAAGGCTGCATACGAAGTGCCTATCGTTTGCCTGTGTGGGACTGGGTTCTCTTATTTATCACAGAAAATTTAATTGCCGATTATCACTTCCCAACCAACAATTCGCAGAATTTCATTTCGCCGAATGATCATGTGTCCGAATGATCAAAAGATATCGTTTTATTTCCCAACGTCACGATTAGCAACTGTATGTTTGGTTTTTTTTTTTATAAAGCCACTTTTTAAAATGCGACCTTTCATATAGTAGAATCTTTTAGTTAGCGTAATATTCATTTAGTTGTTTATTGTTTACCAAATGTTTTATTATATAGAATTCCGTTTAGTAACTAGGTATGTAATATTATTAAGATCGTGGGTAAGCACAACCGCTCACTTATACATGTTCTGGGCTGTTACAAAAAAAAAACCTAACACCGAAGACTAAGGCGGGAGCTTCGCTCCGCTTCGCTCCCGCCTTAGTCGCTTCTGCCCAGGTCCATCTTGCTCGCTCGCTGCATGCTTAAAAATTTACCTAATGTTTGAAAAGGGAACTGTTGCACTGACGAAACGTTATTCGTCTTATAGTTGTTTGGCCTAGTGAAAGATTTGACAAATGATACATGTCCCAAAAGTTTTGAGGCATTATAATAATCTGCTTTACAATAATTTTACCAAATGAAACGTTGTCATACAAAAAGCTGGCAATAGTTAGTTTTAAAGTGACTCGTCGGCGAAAAGTTTGTTGGCAAGTGAAATTCGGACAAAAAAAGTGCGGCGAAAAGGCCGGACACCGTGGGACTGCTCTTAACATAGTGTCTCGCTTTAAGTATCTGGGGCACTGGGTCACTGAGGATCTCCGGGGCGACTTGGATGTGGAGAGGGAACGTAGGGCATTGGCTGTACGTTGCAACATGTTGACCCGTAGGTTTGCGCGGTGTGATTGGTCTGTCAAAGCTACTCTTTTCAAGGCGTTTTGTCAGATTTTCTACACGTGCGGCCTGTGGACCAAGTGTACTAAGAAGACGCTTAATGCCCTACGTATCCAGTACAACAATGGTTTTAGGATGCTGATGGGACGGCCACGCTTCTGTAGCGCATCTGGAATTTTTGCGGAGGGGCGTACAGACGGCTTTAGTGCAATAATGCGTAAGAGGTCAGCCTCTTTGATGCGTCGCGTGCGGGACAGTCGCAACAGTTTCCTGCAACTAGTTTGGCGCACTCCTGTCTGCGCTATAATGAAGCACTGGAACTCCATTCATATGGAGTCAAAAGGCTGCTGTATTTATAATTTATTTTAATTTATAGTTGTACTAACATAGGCTAAGTTTTTTGTAACTAACAATATGGACATTGTCTGAAATAAAAAGTTTGAATTGAATTGAATAAAAGCACGAATTCAGTAAGACACAAACAACAACGATTGTAACCGTGAGTTTAGTCCAATTTTGCTTTCACTGCTTCAATACATCTGTAATAAAGTTGTTAATAATTCTTGTTATAGTTATTGGGCATTTTCGCGAGAATGGATCAATTACCGTGTTTTCTCACAATTGGGAAATTTTAGGTGATGTCTGCTCAGAATCAGGAGTACTCTTCATCTAAATAGTAAAAGAAACATGTCCTATACTTTTAATTGTAACAGTCCTGTTTTGTAACGGTGTTCCATTATGTATGCAATGTAACAAAATGGAATCGAAATTAGGGGCACATGATTTCTACAATTTAAACCAAAAGTACTCCTTCTATTCTAAGCAGATTTCACCTAAAATTTCATAACTTTGACAAAACAAGGTAATGGGTCTCTTCCAGCGAAAATGCCCTATTACATCGTCGATGAGGTTTAGTTAGTCGCTGGTTTGATGTGATTTAAATAAGTTACCCCGTTTGTTATTGTTTTGACTTTACTTATTGACGGGGTCAGAAGAACAAGGGCAAAAATGTTGTTTAAATAATATAATAAAATGAAGTATGGTTAGCACGTAAAATGTATTTTTTGTAATTGGGCCCTTGTCCTGTTGACTTATTAACAAGTATGTAAGAGAATAAAACAATAATAAAACGGTTTGGTTATTTTAATTTTGTATCCTAAGATGATCCCGTTCATTTTTCTTTATTATATTGAGAATGAGCTGAGATTTCCCGTGATATCCATTGAGATCACCTGACAGGATCACCCAAGTATTATTTATTGTACCTGGGTGATCCTCTCCGGTGATCTCAGTGGATATCACGAGATTTCTCAAATTCCATTATGACTCAATATTTAAAATTCCCGCCGCGGCATTCGTAGTGCGCATATATAGTTATAATTATATAGGGCGTCGAAAAGTTGCCGTAACACATTAATAGATGTCGCTGCTTTCGAAAGTCTTGACTGACGCCTCTATGTCCTAATATTCAATGTACTCTATGACGTGTCCTGCAAAGCGATTAGTTGGCATTATATGCAATGTGTTCGGAAATCGCTCACCGCGCCACCGGTGGCGCAAAGTCGTGGCCAGACTATAGGCTTTAAGATACTTCCCAGATCAAGCGAAAATTACGCCTTGAGTTGCAATATTTCCTAAACGGTCCTCCAAATCTAAAATTTTATAATATAAAAAGTTGCGAACTAAAACCCGACTGGCGTCTAGTATGACGCACCCTTGCAATTTTTATACAGACTATAAGCTATGTCCACATATTCAACTTTCAATTCGTTATGCGTCAAGCGCATGCAATATTGATTGCCTTAAGACGCATGCAGCTTATCGTCTACACCTGTGGGCTTGTTGCATGCAGCGTACCTATCAACCCAACGGTGGCGGATCAGCGTGCGCTACGGGCATGCGGTGCTGTTTAACCAGTTTGAGCGCATGCGTTATTGCATGCGCTGTGGTAGCAGAGGCTCGCGTCAGAGGAAAATGCAAGATGAACGTGAAAGCGCATTGGTGTAGACATAGCTATGGTCTAATTTTTAATCTCACGGAAAAAATTTAAACAAAGATACGTCACTGTCAAAGTGACTTTTCAATTCAATTCAATTCAATTCAAAGGATTTATTTCGGAGATGTCCATATCGTGTTAGTAACAATTTATCTTAAATCTATGTTAGTTATACAATTATTACTACATCTAACTAAACCTAGGTGTAAGATGGAGGAGATTCCAGGCTTGCCAGAAGGCGCCATCTACTCTGTCCGCAACTGTGGCTAGGAGGCTGTTGGCGTTGCCGCGCACGCGACGTAGCAGCGAGGCGACGCGCTTGCGCATAATGGCATGAAACCCGTCGATGCGCGCCTCCGCGAACATTTATTTATTTATTCATTTATTTATTTCATTAACTTATTCTATCATTACAGGTATACCTAATGCGATAGAAAAGGCCTAACGAAATTTTCTTACACTAAAAATAAAATACAGTGGTAGCAAATATTGAACAGAACAAAAGTGATAAAATCTTATATCGGTACACTCGATTCTCGATCATCCATCTTCTCACAGAATCGCAAACATTCACGGCACACATCAGTCCATCTCCAATCAAACAAGTCGCATTCAGGTGCCGATGCCAGGAGCACGTTAAGGAGCGTCAACGCTCGGAGCAGCGGCGCGTTCCTGCGGGCCGCTATGCGCACCGCCGGGACCGCCAGCAGCGGCCGCGACCGGGGCCGAAGACATATACTAGAAACTTGCGGCACGTACAGCCTCACTACCCGCCCTACCAGCTCAGGACAATCGGACTAACCGCGCAAAATGCCACAAATAGTCGTCAGTAACTTGTTGTTACGCCTTACCTCGAGAGAATTAAACCCTAGAGACCCGAGTAAGAACTTCGAGGGATATAAGTATGGGTAATATCCATAGGCTTTTTTATACATAAACCTGAGAAAGGCTTTCTGTATCTTCTCTAGAAGAAAGGCGTAAGTAGACTCGTGTGGATTCCATATGAGGGACGACGCTTCCAGTTTACTACGCACAAGAGCGTAAAATAAAACTTTTATGGTTCCAAGGTCATGAAAGTCTCTAACGTTACGAAGTACGAATCCTAATCTTTTAAAACAACTACTGGCAAGAGTTCTTATGTGATCATGGTAGGTAAGGCGTGTGTCGAACACGACTCCGAGATCCTTCACTGAAGAAACGCGGTTAATGATTTCCCCCCCCGAGAAAATATTGCGCATGTATGGGCGCAAGAGCGCGACTAAATGTGCAAACAAAACACTTATCTGTGTTAAAAAGCAGTTTGTTCTGAATGCTCCAGTCAAAAACCGAGGCAATATCCTCCTGCAAGGCATTACAGTCCGCCTGATGCTCCACGCCATAAACCAGCTTAAGATCATCAGCGTACAACAGACACCTTGCATGCTTGACAGCTGTTTCAAGGTCATTAACCAATAGTCCAAACAAGAGGGGGCCCAATATGGATCCCTGGCTGACACCTGATCGGGTATGATATGGCTTCGAAACAAAGTATCCATGCTGTACATACTGCTGACGATCACGCAGATAGCTTGCAAACAACTTAAGAAGCCTAGGAGAGAATCCTACGTCATTGAGCTTGTCCAACAGGATGTCTTCTTCGAATTTCACAGTAAGGCCCCAGAATCGATCAGTTATTTTTTTATTATTATTCTATATTCTACAGTACAGCTAGCTATATTATACTCGTAATTGTGGATACATTTATGGAATTCGAAATTCCATATTCTTTTCGAATGTTTGAACTAAGTTTTTAAAATCTCAAAGGGGCGGACACGGGCCACACGCGACAGCCACAAAACGCCGCCACCGACCTATTTCCTTTGTATAGCGAGTGGCGACCACCGGCGCGTCAACCGTGTGGCGAGTCCTTATAAAATGTATGAAAACTACAGGAAATAGGTCGGTGGCGAGGTTTTTGGCTGTCGCATGTGGCTCGTGTGCACCGACACCCAAAAACATCTGTTGTTGAATGGATCGCACCCGGGGCTTTCGCGATATAGCTCGGTCCTTTATGCCATTCGACCAACGAATCTTTGTCTAAGTTATCGAAATTCATTATCACTTTACTACGCACAGCTGAATTTAGAGGTATAAAAATTAAGAGGGTATGCTGAAGATTTATAAATACCAGAGTGAATTTTATTTTACTAACGACTTAGGCTCGTTCGTTGCTTGTTCGGAGATATAACATTTATGTTGAGTTTTTATTATTGCGGGATATATTATCCTAGGTACTTATAAAATTGAGAAACCAGTGCAAATGTAAGTAGTTTTTCTTACTTATAATTTCATAGAAATATGTTACTTTACATTACTTACTTACACTTTAAATTGTTATTATACTTCTGATTTTTGCTACAGAGGAAATCTTTTTTATGGGTACGGCAATTTGAAGAGGAGTGATATTTGCTGTCAAGTGTTAGACCACGACTCATAAACATTAGAAGCCTCAGTGTCGAGCCACGGTGAGGGAACAATTTCTCATCAAAACACGTAACATTTTTTATTTAACACCTTCATAGTCTCCATACAAAACGTTTCAATTTCCTTGTAAGTCCAGCAAATAACTTCAATAAAACATTTAATTTCGACCAATAAAGGATCATAAGCTACGTCCACACCTGTGCGCCTTCATGATCAACTTGCGCTTTCAACTTTCAATTCGTCTGGCGTCACCCCCTTATTCGTTTGTGCACTTTATCGCGGGACACAAGGCCAATAAATATATAAATAAATAAATATCAGGGGACAATCTCACACAAATTGACCTAGTCCCAAACTAAGCTCTAGGCTTGTACTATGGGTACTAGACAACGATAAACATACTTATATACATACTTAAATACATAGAAAACATCCATGACTCAGAAACAAATACTCGCGCTCATCACACAAATATTTGTCCATACCGGGATTCGAACCCGGGACCGCTAGCTTCGTAGGCAGGGTCACTACCAACTAGGCTAACCGCGTCGTCCAGCGCATGCAATACGAGGGTGACACTGAATCTTCAATAAAATCCAATGTTTTGACTTTATCTTCCGCCATTTTATTTGCAAAATGTTGCACGTCAACCCAACGGTGACGGATCAGCGTGCGCTACGGGTATGCGCTGCTATCAAACCAGTTTGAGCGCATGCGTTATTGCATGCGCTGTGGTTGCAGAGGCATGCGTCAGAGGAAAGCGCAAGATGAACGTGAAAGCGCACCGGTGTAGACATAGCTATAGAATTAGTACTTATGTACTATATGTCCTGCCCAGCACGGCTAGCACATGTGCCCAAGCGACATAGCTCGCGGCGCGAGAAACCCTTGTCGCGGCTGTCAATTATTTCTCTCCGCTGTCAGTTTTCTCGATTTCGGTAGCACAACTTGACGTGTCGAGAAATTCCCTTCAAGCGAGAAAGCTATCTCGCGGGCGGGACGTATGTGTTGCCTTCTATGAAGAATATGTTCTACTAATGCGATATTGTTTTGTGGCAACACTGGATCGGTAATAAAAATGTGCCTTTCCCTTCGTTTTTTGAGTGTACGGCAAGCCTTACGCGTGTCGGGGGGGATGTGCGTAACGTCATGTGTCAAATTTCGTGAGACGTCATTTGTCAAATTGCTTATCAACAATGGACGCTAAACGCAGATTGTAAGTATTTTGATTATTATTTTAGTGGTTTCTGACATTACACAACAGTTATTTCCTTTTATTTTGGCGAAATATTGTAAATAACTGTATTACTGTTATAAAAATTCATGCTTTTCTCACCGGTTCTGTGATAAATGTAAAACATCGTTATGTTGTTTTCTTTTCAAATATTTATTTTATAAATGTTATTTCAGAGTAAGAAGCACGCCACTGACGCTACCCTTGAGCGTTTGCCGCGGGAGAATATACCTATTGACTGGCCCACTCGTTGTCAAATTAAAAGACCTACTTATTAACGGAGAAGGCCCCGAAAAGTCCGTCAAAGCATGTAAGTAACAGTAGATTAAATTTATCTCCTCGTTGTACTTCACTATTAAACGTTAGTGCACGGAATAAAAACATGGATTCACGCCTACTAAAGACTCGTGCAACTATGTTAGGGTGTTTCATAATTGTATGGGAAAAAATAAATGTCATATTTTTTGCAGACTGCTTACGCCCCGAGTCTATACAATGTAAAAAATTAAATATGAAATTTGAAGGTAATGGGATAATATTTAGAGGTTGCCCAAATTGAGCACTTTGGCGATAGCAAATTTTTATGTTGATTTTTTTAAACAATAACTAACTTTTCTGTTGACTTATGTTAAACACTAATGCTTTCGACTATCATCACTGCTTTTTCGGTATGTAATGCTTAGGTGTATTGCATAAATATGAAAACAGATTTAAAAAGTTGTCAAAATGTGCTAACCGATTTGATTGAAATTTTGAACAATGATCTTTTAGATGATTAGGACCAAGGATTTGAGCGGTCATTAGAAAATACAAGGTTTGGGAAATTAAACACCCTAAACCATGTTCCTAGCTTACAGCAATAGTCCAAGGTTTATCATGCATTCATTATAAAAGTAACCAGTTATAAGTAAGCATTACAATATGTAAAATGATACTTACACATACTCGTATCAATAGGTGGTCAGAAAACTATCATATTTTCAGATATAATTTATAAAAACGATTGTTGGATTGGACTATCTTCATTCCAAATTTCATCAAAATCTGTTTAGTGGTTAAGAAAAGTAATAGACAAACATACTATTGCATTTAAAATATTAGTAAGGATGTTGTATTAGATTAAATTTTTAGCACTTCCAGCTCGCTAGCGCTGGCAACTATGTAACACAGGGGACACCTTTACATTCGTTTATTGAATAATTTAATTTCATACATAATTTATTTCAGGTAAATGCAGCAGAGAGAAGTGCCATGAATCGCCTCTTAAAACACTTGTAAACTTGGAGTTTGCAAGTTGTGTTCACTGATTTGGAATGTACATAATAACTGTGATTTTTTTATAGTTCCCTATCTGTATTATCATGGTAAATGTTATAGTATTTCGTTTACAGTTTAGCTGTATCTATTTAAAGAAAGCAATACATTACCTGTGTTCAAATACAATAATATTATTTTCCTTATGTGGATGCACTGCACCGCCATATTAAAAACAAAAGAAATAATATAGTTATAAAAATAATATTTACTTAAAATCGCAGGAAGACGATTTATTGTACAATTTAATAAATAATTTAAAATCTAAATACGTAACATTGTGTTAAGTATATATTTTTTACATCAAAGCCATTTTTTCCGTTAAGTTGTGTGTGTGTACCTATTCAGTACAAGTACAACATTCTGTTCAATAAACTACTCTTGTTTAGTTTATTAGAAAATAATAATGGTACTGGAAGTGCCGCTGGATGGTCGGCATACGCTCGGTGTAGTTTTAAGCAGATTATTTATTAAATATCCTAATAAAAAAACTTTGTTCTTAATCAAAATGTCTCTGTATTATTTGATCCCGACATGCCACTGCAGCTTGCAACAGCGCCGGCGCGACGCGGCGCGAGCGGACGACGAGCTCTCTCCGACTTCTTCGTCATTGCCTAAGATCTCCCTCAGCTCTCCTCTGCAAACCATTATTAATATTATCTACATGCTATAAATGAAAGTCCTGTGAATGTCTGTCAGAGTAATCTCAGAAAGTACTGTACGGATTTTCATATGGTTTTTACCAATAGAAAGAGGGAGTAACTAGGAATATTATCCTACTAATCCTACTAATATTATAAATGTGAAAGTTTGGATGGATGGATAGATGGATGGTGTTTGTTACTCAATCACACCAGAACAGTTGAACGGATTTGGATGAAATTTGGCACAGAGATTATAGTTTGGAATAGCGCATAGGCTACTTCTGATGTACATTTCCCGAGGGTGCAGAGATAAACGAAACGCAGCTGCCCCCCCTAGAAGATGCAGGAATGCTCACAAACCGTAGGTAGCCTATTAATAAACAAAAACAAAGTTGATTATATTGCCCCGCCCCCCCCCCTCTTAACAAAATCCTAGCTACGCCCTTGCCTGTTATTGTAGTTGTATATATGGATACACCTTACCATCCATTTCCATATCATTTTTAAGTCAAGGGCAATAAAAAATATCCACACAAAGTTGCAAAAATATGTAAACGTAAATTTAATTACCGTAGTAATAAGGGATGTATACATATTTTTTGAGAGTGTGCATACATATTGGTGCCCAATTGACTATCAGAGGTACATTTCCATATCTTTATTGATGCGGTACAGGTGTTGAAACTCCTTGTCCGGCAGCTCGAAGGGGTTGTTGGCATCACTTAACCTCCTCCTTTGGATCCTCTATCGGAGCTTCTCGTCCCGAAAAAGGAAAAATCTTAGAGAAATATGCCATTCTGAAAAATTACAAACTTCGTCACTAGGTACTCATATGTAAAATTACGTTAAAATAAAGGATGATATAAATAGCATCTAAGCAAATTTATAATAGTGAACAAATAAACTTACATTGACTATTTAAATGGGGTAAGATTAACCAAAACGTTTATTAAAAATCCGAGACGACTAGAGCGAGATATATCTCGCGCGCTTGAAAGCTCGAAGACAATCTGTCGCCTTTTGACGTTGGTAAGCGAGATATTATGTCGCCTTATGAACACTTGTGCTACGAGTTGCGAGAGTATGTCGCCCTTAACTGTCAAGCGACAAAGATTTGTCACTTTGACGTTTGACCGCGAGTCACCAAATTATGTCGCGCGTGTTATGCTACCGATTCGCGAGATAGCTCTATGTCGCGCTCTTTCTCGCTTGTCGCGCAAGTCGCGGGCAGATGTGCTAGCCGTGCAGTATGTACATATATAAAAATAATTGTAATATACTTTCAAAATCTCTTTTTTTAGTGACCCATATGTGGGTCACGGAACTCACGGACTTGTGGAGTTAGTTCGTCGTGACCCATATATGGGGCACTGGACTGTAAAGGTGTTAATTCACCGATTTTTTTCCATACTTACCGTACGGGCTTTTAGCAGGCGTTTAGTTGTGAAAGCGTAACAGACAGATAGCACCCTTTCGCATTTATGACAATTTAGTTCAATTTATCAATAAAACAAAAGGATACATTTTAATGTTTCACCACCTTATTTTATTAGTAGTATGTCTACTGGACAACAGATGGCATTTATAACCACTTTCTTAATATTATAGAATCATCTGTGTGTATCAATTAATAAAATCGATATATATTTATAGTATTATAAATACGCAAAATACTTAAGAAAATAAACTAGCATCTCGTTCAGTGGACTTCCCTAGATTTACAAAAGCGCAACGCGCAACTCAGGATATTTTGCGAGAAAACCTTCTTCGTCTTTCCTCGCGGGCACGTCAAACTAGACTGAACGACTTGTTACCTCGAGGTAACAAGTCACGCATCACTCTTTTGTTATTACTAGTTAGTAGGTATACAGGGTGACTGGAAATTCGCCGTATTCCTTGACAGCTCGTTTGTAATGATTTAAGTCCAGTCAACCAGGAGTCAAAACTCATTGGTTTTCGAGTTAATCACGTTTTTAGATATTTTTTTAAATACCCGCCTTTCTGCCTAAAACTAGTAATTGTGTAAAAACTTCGTCATTTAGAAATAAAAAGTAAAAAAAAAAACATTTTTCAAATAGCCAATGAACCACTGATTACGAAAAATAAAAAAAATGGCAAAAAAATGCAAAATTTTGCAAATAAAAGGATTTGAAGTTAGAAGTTCTAGTAATTATTTTCCAAATTTTGTAACATTTTAAAGCATAACTAAAAAAAAAGTAGAACACTTCGCGTACAAATTACAGGAATAGTTTGCTCAATTCATAAGCTTTCTAAAAAGGTACAATTTATGACATTTTAATACAAAAATTTGCACTTGGTGACACAAACAAACTAATTAAGTGTCATTAAGTTAATTAATTTAATTAGTTTATTTGAGTCACTTTATTTTACGTGGGGTTTTTCGCCTTTAGTGCCTTATCTTATCTCATTTTTTCGAGTGGCGGTGCCTTTCGTGGGGTGGGGGGTTGAAATAATCGTCGTGTAGTACCTAAGTAATCAGTTAGTTTCAACTTTCTTTCCAATTCGGACGATATTGATAACGTTCTCAAATGGCTGCTTACCAATTCGAAGAATACGCAGATATCGTTTATTGTTACGGACTCTGCGATGGAGACGCCGCTGCAGCTAGAAGAGAATACCAACGCCGTTACCCTAACCGCCGTTTACCTCACGTAAGCGTGTTTGGTTCATCGTACCGTCTTATTCGGGAAGGAGGATCAGTTCAACGCCGCCAAGCTGACGCTGGAAGACCTCGACACGATCCTGCTGAAGAAGAAGAAATCCATCAGTGTTTCCGGGCAGACGGCACTACTTCGACGAGAATTGTGGCTAAACGGCTCGGTATGTCTCAGTGGAAGGTGTGGTTTATACTGCACTCAGCTCGGCAGTCCCCGTATCATTACACTCCAGTGCACGCTATTGAAGAGGGATACCCAGCGAGAAGGATGGATTTCTGCAGATATTTAATTAATGCTGATATCGAAGATCCCGAGTACCTGAAGATAATTTTGTGGACAGATGAATCCAATTTCGACCGTGCCGGGATAACAAACTACCACAATCTGCACTTTTGAGCTCCCAAAGGTCAAAACCCAATAAACCAAGAGAAGCAAAGATTTTCTTTGAACGTGTGGATGGGAATCGTGCACGACAATTTGATCGGACCTTTCTTTCTGCCAGCACGATTGACCGACATCGCATCTGAACATTTTTTTGAGGGGTGAGCTACCGACGCTACTGGAAGATGTGCCGCTTGCGACAAGAAGGAACATGATTTACCAACGCGATGGCTGCCCTGCTCACTATTACCGGGGCGTACGACAGTGGTCGACAGTGGATACGTAACGTAGAAGAGTTACGACAAAACATTTTAGAGGCGGCACAAACAATGAAAGATGGGCTTTCGAGGCGAGTAACAATCACCGAAGTACGAAAAAGGCTTCGTGCTTGCATTCGAAACCAGGGCAAACAGTTCGAGCACAATTTGTGATTTGACTGATTTTAGTTTTTAAGATTAAAGTTTATTTGATAATGATACTGTTTATTTTTTTTTCTCATTTTCTCCTAAGTATCACCTAAGACAACTTTAAGTCTAAGAAGATAAGAAACTGAAGACAAGGTAACGCCCAGAAGGCAAAAAAGTCCACAACAAATTAAATTAATTAACCTAATGACCCTTAATTAGTTTGTGACAACCAAAGGCAATCTGCTGTGCCTTCTACCTCAAGAAGATAAGTTAAGATAACCTGTTCTGCTATTATTATTATTAATTGTAATTTTTTTGTATTAAAATGTCATAAATTGTACCTTTTTAGAAAGCTTATGAATTGAGCAAACTATTTTTGTAATTTGTACGCGAAGTGTTGT
Source organism: Tortrix viridana (assembly GCA_963241965.1). Lineage (NCBI taxonomy): Eukaryota > Metazoa > Arthropoda > Insecta > Lepidoptera > Tortricidae > Tortrix > Tortrix viridana. Next base: position 5,697,917 of record OY725172.1, on the reverse strand, counting down.
ACTTTTTTTTAGTTATGCTTTAAAATGTTACAAAATTTTGAAATTAATTACTAGAACTTCTAACTTAATTTTTTTTTAGCATTTATTTTTATTTTTCGTAACCAGTGGTTCATTGGCTATTTGAAAAATGCTTTTTTTAAATTTCTAAACGACGAAGTTTTTACACAATTACTAGTTTTAGGCAGAAAGGCGGGTATTTAAAAAAATATCTAAAAACGTGATTAACTCGAAAACCAATGAGTTTTGACTCCTGGTTGACTGGACTTAAATCATTACAAACGAGCTGTCAAGGAATACGGCGAATTTCCAGTCACCCTGTATACCTACTAACTAGTAATAACAAAAGAGTGATGCGTGACTTGTTACCTCGAGGTAACAAGTCGTTCAGTCTAGTTTGACGTGCCCGCGAGGAAAGATGAAGAAGGTTTTCTCGCAAAATATCCTGAGTTGCGCGTTGCGCTTTTGTAAATCTAGGGAAGTCCACTGAACGAGATGCTAGTTTATTTTCTTAAGTATTTTGCGTATTTATAATACTACAATTATTCATTCAAACTACCACATACATTACTTAAAAAATTCTAGGGTTTCTTTTTTTGTCATTGTTGTTTTGTTTGTTCGGTTGAGCTTTTGTACACCGGTTTGCCATTAGCATCCCAAGTGTTCTTCTGTTTTTTAAAGGCAAATGCCATATAGATTGCTGTAACAAATACAATTGATTAGTGTACAAAAAAATACAATAATTTTCAATACATTGCCAAGCTAGATGTCAGCAATATGTTTAACTCTTTTAAATCTACTGATATACCTACTAATATATTAATGCATTTATCAGATTATCACAGTTAATGCATAATTAGATTGTGTATGGTGGAATGTTGAGTTTCTTGCGGTGTTTCTTCTCAGCAGTGGTCTCCTCTTAGGAAGCACTGGTAGATTTTGACATGTAAAAATGCCTATGCAGCCTACTTACTGAATAAATATATTTTATCTTCAACTATTTATCTGAACATGCATCTATGTCCGGAAGTGCCCTCATTACTATTATAATAAATAATAATAATAATTCAGCCTTTATATGTCCCACTGCTGGGCACAGGCCTCCACTCACAATGAGAGGGTTTGGGCTATAGTTCCTATTATAAAAAACTAAAGTATTTTTTGAAATCTATATTTCAATTCAACTTTTTAGATTTAAGTACATTTTGTATTGACACATTTGCTGCCACCTGGCCTGTATTGGTTTTGATACACCGGCGCCAAATGTGTTAAATAAATATAAGTATCTATGTATGTAAAAAAATCAATTTATGTGAAATAAATATTTTCTATAATAATATAATAAAAAATAAAGAAAGCTAGTGTATAAATAAAATAAATACGTACTGGCAGCTTCCCATTCTCTAAGGCTCATTGTCCCGAGTTTGTCTCTTTCATCCTTTTTTTCTTTCTGTTCCAAATATGCTTTTGCATGGTCATAATCAGCCTCTTCTCCAATGAGGTCTTTCCCAGGTGGTGCAGGGTAGCTCTCAAAACACATGATTCTGTTCAATAGCTGTTTATATTTTTCAGAATGGTCCTTATAAAAATCTGCAAACCCAGCATTGTAGACAAGTTCCAGGCCATATTCTGCAGCAAGCTTGACAAATAACTGGAAATTAACTAAAAACTCTGGACAGTCCACTACTCCTTCTAAATGAAAATCATATTTTGCTCCAAAGAGTGGGTAACCATCTTTAGGGTCAAAAAGTAATTTTATATTGTAGATTTTGTTTCCAAAAGTACCATCAGGAGATTTCTGTGAACGTGATACTATCTCATATGCATTGGGTATTGTCCCAAAGAAGTAACCATCAGGTTTTAAGCACTCAGATATGTTGGTGAGCATCCTGCGAGCTTGTGCTAAGCTTTCAAAACTATAATGCAACCCAAACTGGCAGCTGACAACATCAAAACTTATGGATGGGTCATGGTACTTATCCCTCAAAGTATCTTTAGTACAGTCTGCAGCTATAAACTCTGCGGAAAAGAGATGTCCGCAGCGTCGGCGTAGATCGTTATATCGAGCTTGACATTGTTGTACTGAAACCTCTGCTATGTCTGCAAATACTGCACGGTCAACTCTAGCTTTCTGCCATTTACTTAAATCGCCTCCTTTGCCACAACAAATATCAAGGACACGTAAAGGTCTGCCGTAATCTTTTTCACGTATTTTATCAGTATATTCTTGAATGAGAACACTTTTCACCCAATTGTTAAAGTTTCTTAAATAGAATATAGGAGAGTTAAACCTTTCTTTGAGCCCTTTCTCTTCGAGGTGGTTGTAGTGGGCCGCCACAACTGAGGCGTGCCGCTCTCCCTGCGGCAACTTCTCATTATTTTCGTGAGCTACATCACCGGCGTGTAAGTCAATTAAATTAGTGCTCTCGTTAGCATCATCTATTGAAGTACTCATTTCAAACACTAAAATCTAACTACTACTATTTTTAACACTCGTTAACTTAGTCTAATGCAACTTAACCTATTTTTATTAACTCTGTACTCAAGTTATATGGTAAGATTCGAAATGTATAGAATGGAATGACTGAAATACAGATCTCTTATTGATAAACTACACTTAGAAACGAAAATGCAAAACAAATTTCTGAATTCGGTGACAAAGCTTAGACTTGCTCATATAATATCCAGGTTGTTGAAAAGCTTAGGCTTTCTTTTGATTTCTGTATGTCAGTCAAGAGTTGTCAACTAGAGTGAACTAGAGGTGAATGATTGATTACGCACACAGCTACATGCAAGGGCCGATAACTTAGGCCGGCCTTACACAATCTGAATAAAGAATCTGAATTAATAATTTGAATTCATATTATTAATTCAGAAAGCACGGAATTGCATACAATGTAACTATTATCCACACACAATCTGATTTTTTCAGATTATGAATTTCTCTGATTGATCTGACAGAACGCACCTCTTTCCATACATTATCTATGGACGAGCACATACACTCTGGATTCAGATTATGAATTCAAATTATGAATTCATAATCTGATTCAGACTGTGTAAGTCCGGCCTAATTCAAATTGTGTAAGGCCGGCATGAGGAATCGGCACGTTATCGGACTATTACGCATCCGGAATCGGTCCGGTCTGAAAAACCCCTATTGTTCGAGCGGCAGATTGAATCCGGGCTTATCCAGGGTCGTTTTTAGGGTTCCGTACCAAAATGGTAAAGACCCTTATGATGACACTTCGTTGTCTGTCTGTCTGTTTGTCTGTCTGTATGTCACAGCAGTTTTTCTCAGCAACTACGTAAGCTATCAACTTGAAATTTGGCATAGTTGTATATCTTGCTTGCCGGCATCTGTTTTTGTAAAAAAAATATGAAATTAATTTTATAAAAGGACTCAATCTGCACATTTCAAAACTATTTTTTTTATAATTTTTGCGTGACGTACTTTTTGATTTATAACCAAAAATGTTCAAAAAATGACCGTTCTCCCTTATCTCCGAAGTTTATGAACCGAAAAATCTGAAAAATTCCTTAATTATAGATAATAGACCTTATTGCATAAGAATTAAAGTACATACATAAAAATATTTAAAAAACCCCGGCACAAAAATAAAACTCTAAAAAGTAAATAAATAATATTATGCCCCTTAAAGCTTAATGTCAGTACCTAGTAATATTTTGATCCAAGCGTCGTCACGTCCTATCGGACAACAACATAAACACGTTATGTACGTCACAGGATGGACTTCGTCACTACAAGATTTCAAGTATTAAAAACTCCCGACAAAATTGCTTTCAGAGCTCATAACTTTCAAACGGCTTATCAGATTTTCATCAAACCAAGCTAAGAACACTCTCGATTAAGTCACCCTTCTAACAAAAAAAAAAACTAAATCAAAATCGGTCTATCCACATGCCATAGACAGATACACAGATACACATGTCAAATTTATAACAACCCTCTTTTTGTGTCGGGGGTTAAAAAGGTATAGTTTTGAAGTACGAACTTAAATACGGAACCCTCGGTGCGTGAGTCCGACTCGCACTTGACCGGTTTTTTTTTCGGACCAGGCCGATTCGCTTATAGCCCGAGCCTTAACGTCTATTTACTTATTACACAACAGAATAAGTACTTGCATAGAAACCGCACCATAAGATGAACTTTGCGCCAGCTATATTTCACTTCTCTACTATTTAGATTACGTATTTCATAAGAGGAAGTGAAACAAAAAGGAGGCTATTTTTTCTTCTTTAACTGCCATTGCCAGACGATAAATTTGAATAGACCGCGATGAGCCCGCCAATGGACCCCACACGAACCTCCAGTACTACAAAATTAAGAAGTCGATATTTGAATAGTTAATTTTGAGTCAGGGAGACTTCTTAATTTAAAAGCTTTATTAATTTGACAGTGATGTGAAAATATATCGATATTTTCAGATTTCCAAAAGATGAAAACTTGATAGCAGAATGGATTCGGCGAGTAGGCAAAAGATCCTGCACACTATGGTAAAGGAACAGATAGTCACGTGAGTGATCCTGTAACCCTACTTTGTTTGGTTGCTATCCCCGATATTCTAAATAAAACATTGTGGAATTGGCTAAGTAACATTTTTGGAAGAGATGTAAATTATATTTTTTTTCGATAGTCCTCATCCTAAAGGTCAAGGAACTGCGGCTCTTTTATTTTTAATTCCTCTAATATTTTAGAAAAATTTTTTTTACTTATTAAGTTGACATTTGTAAACTTTAATGACCGACAAGCTTGTTGCCTTCGTACTTATGAAAAAGAAAACAAAACTGTCACTTCTATATCTGTCATTGTCAAATCAAAGTAAACAAAATATTCAATTCAACGGCTCTTTTCTGTTTGCTTGCGTTTCATGTGATCAGTGTTTTTAGAAATATTTTTAACGAACTCCGGACTTTCGATTTTGCCGCTTGCTCTACGACCTTTGCACGATATTTGGACTTGAATAATGAATTAGGTATTGAATCGTTTGTTTACTTTGATTTGACTTGACAATGACAGATATAGATGTGAGTTTTTTTTTTCTTTTTCATTAAGTACGAAGGCAACAAGCTTGTCGGTCATTAAAGTTTACAAATGTCAACATAATAACTAAAAAAATATTTCTAAAATATTAGAGGAAATAAAAATAAAAGAGCCGCAGTTCCTTGATCTTTAGTATGAGGACTATCGAAAAAAAATATAATTTACATCTCTTCCAAAAACTTTACTTAGCCAATTTTCGATTATCCGTTTGTGAAATATTAAGCTTTAAAGTGCTAATTTTTGTTAGAGTCAAGTATCCTCCCCCCTACAGCCAAAACTAAACGTAATAAAAATCTGAAAAATATCTAAAATGAAAGAACATATAACGGAAAATTATTCATTTAAAAGGAAAACTATCACGATTCTTTCTTAATTTAGGAGCTCTGCTCTTGTCGGTGCGGAGCGTTCTTTATATGACACGACCTGCACCTTCTCCTTAATTTGGTCCATATAGCTTCTTCTCGGTCTTCCTCTCCCCTCTCCTGCCTTCAATCTTTCCCTCTATAATTTTTTTATAAGCTTGTCGTGCCACAATAAATGGCCAATCATCCCTCCTCTTCTGTTCTCTATAATCTCCAATATCCTTCTTTCTCCTTTACCCTCGCCAATACCTTCTTGATTTGATACCATTTCCGTCCAACAAATTCCTTCTCCAGCACCAGATCTCAAACACTTCCAGCCTCTCTCTGTCCCTCTGTGTTAGTGTCCATGCCTCGCTTCCATATAGTGTTATACTTCATATCATATGTATGATTTTATAAAACATTTTCGTGTTCTTTGTGATATTTTAGAATTGAAAATGTATTTTTTGCTATTAAATGCTCGTTTTGTTATTGCAATCCTTGCGATTATGTCTTGACTACATCTGGACTCACTATTTATAATACTTCCAAGATATTTTAACTGTTTCACTTCTTCTAATATTGTTCCATTTAATGTAATGACATCTTCTATTTCGTTTTGAGATTTTTTAAATTTTAGTTTTGTTTGTATTAATTTTCAGTCCCACTTTACACTAAGTAGACTTTATTAGTTCTTGAGTTAGATTAAAATGTTTATACCTACCGAAAATCAGCTAATTACTACTTTAATTAGAAAATTTACTAATAGGTATTTGTGTTGGAGATCGTTGCTTGTGTTTGTAAGAATGGCGACGGAACCCAACATTGAGCACGGTCCGACATGCTCTTGCCCAGTTTTTTACTCAAATTTGTGGTTAAATTATCAGGGAAATGTCCAAAACACCCCTTCGAGCCCAAGCTAAACCCTGATTTGTAATAAATACTAATATCTAACGTCAACGGGCGCACATTCGTTGGGTTACTGCATATTGGTTTAAGTGTAGTTATTTTTATCAATAAAACTTATCCTAATATTACTAAAGTCGCTTCCCGCCGTCTGTCCCTTTGTATGTAACTACGCTTAGATCTTTCAAACTACGCTACAGGTTTGTATGGGAGTTTGGTCATTTTTGAAATTAAAAATGTGGAAATTGGCATACTTATAGGCTACTGTTAACAAATAAAAAAAAACAACTTTCGGCATTTATGGATAAATTTAATTATGGGGGTTAAAATTTGTATGGGAGTTTGGTAATTTTTGAAGTTAGAAACGTGGAAATTGGCTTATAGGCTACTGTTAATAATTAAAAAATAAAACTATTGGCGATTTTGGATAAACTACCCCTAAGGGGTTGAAATGGGGAGTTAAAATTTGTATGGGCGTTTGATAATTGTTGAAGTTAGAAATGTGGCAATTGGTATTTAGGCTACAACTTACAAACTAAAAGTAGCACGTTCGGTGATTTCGGAAATATTACCCTTAACGGGGTGAAATTGGGGGTGGAAGTTTATATGGGAGTGAAGTCATTCTTGTAGTAAGATATATGCAAATTTGTTTCTAAGCTACTGAATACAAAAATTAAGTTTTGGCGTTTTTGGGAAATGTACACCTAGCAGGGCGAAAAGGGTTTGAAAATTTGTATCATTTAAAGTTTCTATCCCTTGATGATACGTAATGAAAACTTTACCTGTACTTTTTAACGAAAATACTGACTCTCTGCAGACAAAGTCGCGGGCGTAAAGCTAGTCTATATATATAAAAGGCAATGTCCGGTTGACTGATGGACCGACTGACTGACTCATCAACGCCCAGCCCAAACTACTAAAGATAGAAATTCGAAACTTCGAGGGGTAGATTGATTTTGCATTGTATCATGCTACACGTATTAATTATAAATGAGAAATTAGAGTACATATACGGTACCAATCTAAGCATTGGGTACCTATACTGTGACTGAGCTCAAGGTAACAGTTGTCTCCAAGTACCTATTGGCTGATGCATAGAAACGCGACTCAGAGGTGTAAAAAATGTCGAGGTGGCTGTCGCTATCCAAGATATCGTTAAGGAGCCTTAAGCCCTTAAGGCCCGGTGAAGTGGAGAGTGAACTAGTGCGCGTGCGTGCCGCTGGGGCGGCGAAGAGTGGGTGACGGCGAGGACGGAGTTGCTGGTTCGACACGGTGAGATTTAGGCCAGAAGAGATACGTTACCAATATATCCTCGAATGAGCTGAAAGAAGTACTTTACTAAGTACGTATCTCTTCTGGTTTCAAGGGTTGTGTAATTTACCATTCCCAGTATAAAGAGCTTTTTGGATAAACTACCCCTAAAGGGATGAAATGGGAGTGGTAATATTTGTATGGGAGTTTGGTCAACTTTGAAGTTAGAAACGTGGAAATTGGTTTCTAGGCCACCAAATATATAATATGAGTTTTGGCGTTTTTGGAAAATCAAACTTAGGGGTACTAACAGGGCAAAAAGAGTTTGAAAAGTATGATTTAAAGTTACTATCCCTTCATGATACGTAACGAAAACTTTATTTTTAACGAAAATACTGACTCTCCGCAGACAAAGTCTCGGGCGGATAGCTAGTGTTTAAATAACTAAATAATCAAGATGGAAACTGTAAGATTCTGCTCCTGAGTTAAAAATCAGAGTATAGAATTATCGTTAATCACGTGCACTGTAAAATTCGTGAGGAAGAAGATGTAAGGTACCTAAATCAAAGTCAATCTTTAATTTTACCTTTGTACCTTTGAATCTTTCTACCAATGGTGTTTTTCATTTGACTGGTACCTACTTATCTAAGTGAAGCAAAATAATATTCATATCATAGGTACTTTAAAGGTGGATTCACGTTACACTGGGCCGGAGCCGGGCCGGGCCCAGGCCGGGACACGGTCAAATAATTTAAGTAGGTACCTACATATACTTTTGTATAAAGTAATTCATGGTTGAACGTGCCCCCCGCCCGGCCATGCGCGCGCGATTGTCGCGTAACTACTTACAAACGCTTCGATGATGATTGTTTGGATGGTAAGATTTCAGTTGTGCCATCAAGATGGAATTCGGTGTAGACAAGTGTGCGGTCATGCATGTTCAACGGGGCAAAGTTGTAAATTTATCGAATCTTCTAATACATAAATGCCTTGATATTATTCGGTATGTCACAGTCTTTGGGTATTGTGAACAGCGACGTCAAACAGTCAGTGAAAGAGCGCTTCTTTTGCCGCTTGACAAAAGTTTGGGAACGGGTGCCTTCGCCTCAGTAAAAGGCTTATTACATCTTCCTAAATTAGTCACTAACGAGAGGGACGCGGCAATACGTTAGATAGGTACGTATGGAGATATCTCCATCTCATTCAATATATTGCGGCGTCCTCTCTCGTATAATACATACGACTCCCTTTTAATAGACACATATTACTAATAACACTATTAAGACAACCGGTACAATAACTGGAATTATTATGCGTGTAACTTTCCTTTAGAGCGAATTTATGAATATTTATCTCTATAGCGTCCGATCTCCTCGCCTCGACCTGTCGAGACTCGAGACGGAAGTGCGTTAATGTTTTCTTCTAAGCCAGAGCCCGGAAGTAGACGAAAGTTAGTGTGGCCAGTCGTCAATCATTTTTGTAAGTATAAGCGCAGTATTCGCCAGGTCTCCTGATTTTTTTGGGGATCTACTCGGAATTTCTGAGAATGTACTGATTTTTTTATACAAATCCAAGACTCAAAAATAGATCCTTAGGAAAGTTCGGTGGATCTCCTGAAAAATCCAGGAGATCTGGCAACACTATTATTAGTGTATTTCTTTTAACAGCCGCTCGGACGCGTCCGAGGCCTATTTGTTTACACTGTCAGCCGCGTCCACGGATGCTCGGGAATGTCCAGCCATCCAGATCGGGCTCGGACGTCCGAACGCTCAAGGACGGCGCAAGGTCACATCCGCGACTTACGTCCGATAGTTTGCACAGCTTTAGTACCTCTCTTAGGGTCTAAATATGGGGGGTTGAAAAATGAAAGTGATTTGATTGTAGCATGTGGGGTGTAATACGAAAGGGCTCAATCAGAAAACTTCAAATTTTTTTTTTTATATTTTCCCGTGACGTACTTTTTGATTTATAACCAAAAATTTTCAAAAAATAACCGTTTCCTCCTCATATCTCCGAAGACATACCGATAAACCGAAAATTCTGAAAAATTTCTAAGTTATAGATAATTATTTATATACTTATTTTATGGGAAAAATAAAACAAAGTGTTCAAAATTTATAGTTTTTGAGAAATTTACCAAAAACTTTAAAAATTTGTGATATTGAATACGAATTAAAGTATATAAAAAGGTATATTTTTGAAGTACAGACTTAAATACGGACCCTCTGTGCGTGAGTCCGACTCGCAGTTGACCGGTTTTTTTTTGGTATAAAATTCATTTACAGCGTCCTAATTTAACAACCGCTTTAGATGTTTACCTCTTTCTTTACTTAATTGAAAAAACGTATCAGTCAAACGTTTCTGTAAATGAAAATTAACGTAGCAATACAATGTTCTCCAAAAAAAAATCGCAATAAAACAAAAAAAATAAATGGAATGTCTTATTTTACGTTAGTTCTATTTATAATTAAACAGATTCTAGTTAAACTTATAATGCTTTCATGATTTTTAGTAATTTATTTTGTACGTACAGTCGAAGTCATAAATATGTTTACACTTTAGTACCTTGTCACTTTAATCGCTGTGACAATTTCATATGACAGTTTAAACACGACGTTGAATAGACAAGGTACTAAAGTGTAAACATATTTATGACTTCGACTGTACAAAATATGACTTTTATTGTCCTCTTTTGACGTAAAGTATTGATAAATATTACGACAATGACCACTCTACACACAAGTTCCTAACTAAAAAGTAACATAAATTTGCAAATCTGACACTTGACGTTTACTACATTGAGTTGTATTTTGCATGAAAAATTGTTCACATTAAAGATAAAAATTAGCTGTATTAGCAATATTAGCATGTATCTGAATATACCTGACATTGTCATTTTCAGCCAGTTTATACAAGATTTTTGTTCGGGATTGTGTACTAAATCAATGTAGCAATAGCAACCCTATTAAAACGACCAATAACGACCGAGTATAATTTGAATTACTTACAGATGCAGTGCATAATTAGTGTCCATCGTATTTAATCGGAAAAGTTCGTATTTATCGTGCTTTCTCAATTAGCTTCAGTACCCCTCATACGGGGTAGGTCGCATTCAGCAGTCAATATATATATAGAGTGGCTATTACGCAATTCAAATATTCGCTCGCTGTAGTTTTGGTTATATTTACGGTTTACGTATATAACGTTTGTATTATCATGCCGAAACCTCAAAATAGAAGAAAATGTGTTAATTTGTAAATTTACCATGAGCCTTTCGGTGAAGGAAAACATCGTGAGGAAACCTGCACACACCTGCGAAGCAATTTGACGGTGTGTGCAAAGTTCCCGATCCGCACTGGGCCCGCGTGGGAACTATAGCCTAAACCCTCTCATTGTGAGTGGAGGCCAGTGCCCAGCAGTGGGACTGGGACGTATATAGGCTGGATTATTATTATTATTATTATTACGACGTATGGTTTATAATTTCCATCTGATTTATAAACTAGTTCCTACGATCCAGGCCCTCAAGTCCAAATTGATGGAAACGATGAATTTTAAAGGCTGTGATTTTACATTAAGAAAGACACTTCGCCAAATGGGTTTTCGATTCAAGAAAATTACAAACAATAGAAGAATGCTGATGAAAAAGGATGACGTAAGACTAAAAAGAGTAAAATATCTGGACTTATTAAGAAAGTATAGATCTGAAGGGAGAGATATTGTGTACACGGACGAAACATATGGTCATACATCCCATTTAACAGGAAAATGCGGGGCGGATTCCACGGATAAAGGAGTGAAACAGTTAAATTTTTAAAGGCCAACGTCTTATTATTGTACATGCAGGTAGTGCCAAAGGATTTGTTCCGGGTGCTCTGCTTATGTACAAGTCTACTGATAAGACCGGTGATTATCACGATGCCATGAATAATGTAAATTATGAAAAATGGTTACAAAATCAAGTTATTCCCAACTTGTCCCCAAATTCTGTATTAGTAGTGGATAATGCTGCTTATCACATTAAATATGTGGAACGCCCACCCAACTGTAATACAGCAAAGTCGCTAATGATAAACTGGTTAGAAAAATATAATATTCCCTTTGATCCATCATTAACCAAGGTACAACTATATGAAATTATTTGTCGTCATAAACAAGACTAGAATATTCAATAGACAAGATTTTACATCAACATGGACACACAGTGTTAACCCAATAGAAAACATATGGTCCCAGATAAAAGGTTACGTATCAAAAAGAAACATAGTCATGAATATGACTAAAGTAAAGAAATTGATAAAAAAAATATGATTGGCCCGGATGAATGGAAGAAAGTTTGTGATCATGCCATCAAATGTGAAAATGAATATCGTTCACAAGATCACTTGATGGATGCTCATATTGATAGTATTGTCATTCACGTCAATGAAAGTATTGACGATGACACGTTTGAGTGTAACTCAGATTGTGAAATGGAAAATGTTGAAAATATTGATCCAAATATTCAATAGGTAATATTAATATTTTAATAAGTAGGTAATGTTTTAAGTGTGTAACATCCTGAGTTTTATTATTGTAAATATTTCAAAATACGTATGCGTTATTTTGCTGCATTTTATGTTAACGTAAGGAGAGTGTTTCGTTTACGAATGACAATAAAAGTACTAGTTACCTACTTACCTAAGTTTCTTAGGGTGGTTATAACATCCCTATATTATACAGTGCCATAGCTGTCATTTTTCATTTTGACAATAAATAATAAAGTTTCATATTAATGAATATAAACATGTCAGTCATTGAATACAATAATTAATGGACACTTCGGGTCCCGTCGTCTTCCGATTGAGATCCGAGTTTTACCGATGGAAACATATTATTCACTATCCCCCTTACTAATAAACGTTGAGTAACGGCTGAGTAGTTATAAAATGCTTTGTCCTTATCTGTCGAATTCAAATGTCACAATGACAGAGAAGGACAAAGCATTGTATAACTACTCAGCCGTTACTCAACGTTTATTAGTAAGGGGGTAAATCTGTACCTTATTGGGCGTTGTTTTACCAATAGTGGCTATTGTTTACACGTGACCATAGTAACCATCAATCGTCTGTTAAACTGCCATTTTTACCTACGATATGAAACTTCATGGTGTCTTCATGGTGTATCGCGCGCGACAAACAACTGAAAGTGTAGCATGGAAAGATTTACCCGCGAAATATTTTTGCGTGAAAATACGGGGAAAACGAGTTTTCCCAAATATATGAGACGTAGCTACAACGATTTTTCACCCACGTAAACCCCTATATTGCAAATTTCATCGAAATCGTTACAGCCGTTTTCGAGAACGTGATTACAAATACATATACAGGGCGCTTCTCAGCTTGGCGGAAATGCAAGGATAATTTCTACTCCTGAAACTGAACTTCTTTTGCTCTGGTAGTCGGTTTAGTCAGTTTTTAGAGTATAAAAAAACCGGTCAAGTGCGAGTCGGACTCGCGCACCGAGGGTTCCGTATTTAAGTCCGTACTTTAACCCCCGACGCAAAAAAAGGGGTGTTATAAATTTGACATGTGTATCTATGTAACTATCTGTCTGTGGCATGTGGATGGACCGATTTTGATTTAGTTTTTTTTGTTAGAAAGGTGACTTAATCGAGAGTGTTCTTAGCTTGGTTTGATGAAAATCTGATGAGCCGTTTAAAAGTTATGAGCTCTGAAAGCGATTTTGTCAGGAGTTTTTAATACCTACTTGAAATCTTGTAGAGACGAAGTCCGTCCTGTGACGTTCATACGTGGTCGGAGCCCGTTTATGTCTTTATCGGACGTGACGACGCTTGAATCAAAATATTATTAGGTACTAACATTAAACTTTAAGGGCCATATTATTTATTTACTTTTTAGAGTTTTATTTTTGTGCCGGGGGATTTTTTTTTTTAATATATGTAACTACTTTAATTCGTACTTATGCAATAAGGTCTATTTTGAGTTGTCTAAATTAATCACAAATTTTCAAAGTTTTTTTGTCAATTTTGAACACTTCGTTTTATTTTTCTCGTAAAATATAAGCAATTATCTATAATATAGGAATTCTTCAGATTTTTGGTTTATAAACTTCGGAGATAAAGAGGGGGAACGGTCATTTTTTGAATATTATTGGTTATAAATCAAAAAGTACGTCACGGAAAATTATATAAAAAAAATTGTTTTGAAATGTGCAGATGGAGTCCTTTCATATGATACTCCATTTGCTATAATCAAATTTCAACCCCCCATTCTAGATCCCTTTTGAATTATGTATCTATAAAATTAATTTCATATAATATTTTTTACTAAAAACAGATGCGGGCAAGCAAGTTATACAACTATGCTAAATTTCAAGTTGATAGCTTGTGTAGTTGCTGAGAAAAACTGCTTTGACATACAGACAGACAGATAGACAGACAGACAACGAAGTCTCACCACAAGGGTTCCTTTTTTACCATTTTGGTACGGAACCCTAAAAATGAACGTATGTAATGTACCTACCTAGTTAATTTGAGTGATTCACTAGTTACTGTAGTAAATAATATTAATATTTAGGAGGGTTATAAATTAACGTACGTAATTAAGAAAATAACAAAAAAAGCCGGTCAAGTGCGAGTCGGACTCGCGCACCGAGGGTTCCGCACAAACTGTTAGGCATCTAAATAGTTGGTAAATCACGGGAATACGATATAAACGTTGTCCAGTATAAACTGACACGCAATAAGTATGCACATTCTTACTTAGTGAGTGGCAGCTTATATTGGACAATATTTTATGTGATTTAACCACAAATTAATGGTTCTCGGATTTTTTTCTTTACTTGTGCTATAAGACATTGCTTCTTGTCAAATTTCATGATTCTAAGTCAACGGGAAGTACCCTATAGGTTTTGATTCCCTTGAGATTAACTTGAATATGCGGCATAAACGACCGTATCTTTTGATAGCGTTGACTTAGATGTCTGATTTTTTCACTGATCCAAGGGATTACAGACCAAAGTATTTGATATGAATTTCAAATTCATACCTTCACGCGTTCCTGAGAAAAAGGGTCTTGACAGACACACAGACAGACAGACAGACAGACGGACAGACGGACAACAAAGTGATCCTATAAGGGTTCCGTTTTTTTTCTTTTGAGGTACGGAACCCTAAAAACATTACGCATAGAACAAAACAAATATTTACTTGGTAAAAACGAATATTCTCTATTTAAATACTACTTTAACATTCTGTTTCAAACAAAATGATCAGCTAAATATAATAATATAATTAGCTAAGTACCTACTTATATAATATTCATAAAATACCTATTTAGTTCGTTCTTTGATTAAATCATTCATTACATGATGAACGTGTGAAGCACTATTCAAATAAATGTGGTATCGTTATTTCACAGAATGATATTTGGTGCTGTCATTTTAATGCGTGAATTAAAAGTTCAGTTCCAATAACATTAATTAAGTACTTAATTAGAACACACCTATCTTCCCCCCAAAAAATCATTTAATTATTCGACAAACTAGCGACCCGCCCGTTCAGTAGTTTTCGAGTTTATCAGACAGACAGACAGGCAGACGCAGCCGGAGGACTTTGTTTTATAATAGGTATAAAGTGATTAAAGTGTAGACAGTGGTTTCAAACCAAATTTCGCAAGGGCATTTGAAGGTCATGCGAAATTTGGTTTGAAACCACTGTCTACATGGTTTCAAACTTCCGAGGTCACTTGGTTTGAAACCGTGGTTTGAAACCGTCTAGCACATGCTTTAAGTAGGTATACGGCAAACAAGGCTAGTTTGAGGATATTTCAAATTATTTGTGTTTATAATAATGGTAGTCATATTACTTGTATTATGTAGGTACCCAGGCAGCAATAATGTAGTATGTAGTAAGGATACGTTTGTAGGTTGGGGTAGCGGAGGCAGAGGGAGCAAGTTGTAGGCGCAGGCGCATTGCAGTTGGCGGGCAGGCACTAGCTCGGAGCGCGAGGGCCGGCCCGAGGGCCCGGGGCCGGGGCGGAGGGGGCTCGGTGCCGTTACGTGGAGCGCGCGCGCCGCCGGTGCCACGACGCGGACGGGCTTCACTCAGTCGGTTCGTGCGCGAAAGTCGTTACATGCGTCATAATATCGCATTTCCTCCACACGCGAGCAGTCTACAGTGCGGACGATCGAAACAAATCGATTTATCGAGCGAAAAGGATCAGTGTGTGATGTTTAGTGAGCTAGTGCACGGGACTCCGGGACGGGGGCAAATGTGAAGTGATACAACCTTGTGTGGCGGCGAGAAAGCGTGTGACGTCAGTCGGACCGGCCGCGGCGATCATATGTTGGACGCGGATGCCGTGATGGAATGCGGAGTGTTGTTGTGGTGACGTGCGAGGGTGCAGGGCTCACCTGGACGGCAGCCGCGGCGTCTTCCCGCGCCTATACCACGGGAACCATGCGTAGAAAAAGATGAACCAGGATGACGAGAGCTTGGTAATATCACTTTAAAATTGCACATTTTAATTTGCGATAATTTGTTTCCTCTTCCTATTAACACTGTTTATGATGTAAACTAGCGACGTAAAGGAAAAGGTTGAGAGCACCACACAGTGACTGACTGGCGCCATCAACGCAATAAGTATTGGTTATTTTTAATGATGACTTTATCGACGATTCTGTGCGAATTTTACATCACGTTTCGAACATAGACGGCGAAGGCCGACCTTACCTACCTACTGGTATGAAACTAATCAAACATTTACTTTAACACTTTATTCACGTCTGCATAATAGGTACCTATTATTTGATTAAAGTTGCTGCTGTCACTTTCTTTGCTATAGCAATAGAATAAAACGCTGCAACTTTAATCAAACTTAAATATTAATTGACGTCTCTGAGTGCGGCAGTTAGACACATTAATCTATCACAATTCAGTCTACTATTCCCAATGAATACAAAATGCCCTCCTCAGGTAAAGAACTCTTACTTATGCGGATTAATTAAAAATACATTCGAAAAATCACAACCCACCCTTAGGTATCTATCTCACCACTATTACCTATCTTATGAGCATGGCAATTATAGTTGACTCAACACGTATGTAGAATAAGGTCTTGCTGCCTAGTTTTTATAAAGGTCGTGTGGGCAGAGACGTGATTCAAAAGTTCCTTAACATGTCTCTGACTCATGTCGTGTCCGAAGAACCATTTTGAATTTGCTTAACCTTATTAGTATACGTTTTATAAACATATATAAGTAATTAATAGAGTATTCAGTTAGAAATAATCATAAGTAGCAATCGCTGGTTACATCAGAGTGTTGAAAGTGTCCGTGGGAGCGTTGCGTCTCGCCGCAGGCGCAGTTGCGCCCGGGCCGCTCCAGTTTCTGCCCATTGTTGTTGCCTGCTGATTAGTTTCTTTCAACATTTCCCTCCTAATTTCTGGATCACACACTCCTTTCGTTTCCCTATAGCACGTAATTAGATGTACTAATCTTGTCACACGAGATACCTATCGATCCCAATACATTCTAACTAGGCTCGAGATTTCACTGCTCTAATAAGTTTATGTTACTTAAAATATACTGGGTCTATATTACAAATTACAACTTGTCTTTTCCCCTATTGTTATCGTATTTTTAACATTATGATAGCTCTTATTATACTGGGTGTTTTTTAATCGCGAAAAAAAATTTGACCCTCGTCAGCTGACTAGCCAAAATGTATGGGATAGTCGATTTTTTTTTCGCGATTTCGGGGTTGGTCCCATAGTGAAAGTTGATCAGTATGACTTACTGATTTAACCCCCAAAATGTTTAAGACGAATAAAAAAACACCCTGTATTACTATTATAAAACTAAAACGGGACTTATAATCGCTTAAAATCATATCATAAATCGACGTTTCCACCGTGTTCCAACGTGCCTTATGATCATGACAGTAAAGGCGGCCGAGTCGTAAACAAAACGATTGCAATAAGGGTAAAAACGCAGTGGAAAAAGCCATGACGATGAAAACTGCGTCTTTCAATTGGCTTTTTAGTTTTTAGTGTGGGTAAGCGAATTATCTGTAGCTAACGTTTAAACGGCACTATTCAAAAGGAAAGAATTAGGTAGCTTTATTTATTGAGTTGTAATAAATAATGCATTGTAGGTATTGTGTTTGCGAGTGACAAACAGAATCACACACGCAGCAAGACAAGAATGCGCGCTGTAAAATAGGTACAACTGTTTAAAAATACTTAATCATCGCATGCATTCATGCTATTCAAAGCAGTTCTTGGTAGGTAACAAAAATATTTGTTTACCAAATGCTTGCGTTATTTTTATATACATATTTCCATTATAAGTATTACTTACTAAATTGTTTCATAATGCAACAGCAACATCTTCAACATAAAATTGATATCTATTACTACTTAAAGAATACCAAATTAGTGTGTATTTGAAGAAGTTGCTAAGACCGTTTTTAAAATGTTATGTTGCAAAAAAATCCCGACTGGTTTTTAGTGTGTCGTAGCAAAATGGTAAAAAGATCCCTTATGGTGAGACTTCGGTGTCTGCCTGTCTGTGTGTCACAGCAGTTTGGCTCAACTGTACAATATCTGAAGTCGAATTGAGAGTTCATATTTTTTTATTGATAGTACTCATTAATAGAAGCCTGCTTGTAAAATTTCAAGTTGCGGAAACGCACGGTTCGCGAGGAAAAAAATATTAAAGTTTCCATATAAACTGGTAAATTAACGCTAAATTTGCTCGCCATGACACCGGATTCAAACGTCACAGACGATTTTCTGGTTCTTTCCGTTTTTTGTGTTGATTTTGATTATTTTGCGTAATTTTATGCAATTGTAATAAAATTAATTACGAAATCACGAATTATTTGTTGAGAATCTGCTGTTATAAGCAAAGTTATTAATAAAACTGCCGTTTAGTACGTTTTATGCTTAAAATATGATGTTACAATAAAAAAAAAATGCGTAAAACGAAACGCATGTGTGTAATATAGTAATTTAATGTAAGTAAATAGGATTGTAAGATCATTTTCCCAAACGCATTCTTTCATAGTAGCGAATTTTCATATCGCGATCTTTCATGATTACTAATTTTATTATTTGTGTTTCTTTCTTCATATTGTGATGTTTTATTAATGTTCGTGATTTTTACTATTCGCATTTTTTCCGTTCCAAATTTTTCCCATCAAAAATTTTCCCAATAGTAATTACATCGTAATACATAGGTAGGTTAGGTTAGGTTCGTTTTTATATCAGGCCCGGAGGGCCAAAACAACCCAGAAATATGAGCTCCGCCAAGCGGAGCTCCGTCGACTCTGTCAGATTAGATTTTTGTAATGGGAAAAAATGCGACTGCTGTGGATCCTGCGACACTTGCAACTCTTTTAGGATCCAGCGTCTGCTACACCAGTGGATCGAACAGAACTCAGGGAGTTTAGAAAGTAGTCACAACAACACACCCTTGACCCAATACGTTACGTATACGTATTGTCATTTTATGACCTTGACCTCCATTTTGAGACCTTGACCACCACTTTTTGACTTTTCACCGACGACCACTATTTTCCCGCGTTCTTTTTTCCCACTCTAATACTCCCACATCCCATTCGGACCCGAATGTTTGTTTTGGCGTATCTTTTTTTCCAAGCTTTTCCGCATTTTCTCGTTTTCGAAAAATGCATTATAGACACTATTCTACATCAAAAAAAAATAGTAGGTACTTCTAGTCATTGTCAGATATTGTACAGTCCTTCCAGCAGTTTTTCTCAGCCACTACTGAAGCTATCAAATTGAAACGTATAACTTGCGTGCCCGCATGTATTTATGACCAAAAATCTACAAAAAATGCTGTTCCCCCCGTTCTGGAAGTTTACGGGCCAAAAATCTGAAATAATTCAAACTTATAGACATTTATCTATATTTTACAAAAAAATTAAAGTGAAGTTATAAAACATAAACAGTTTTCGGGATATTACAAATTATTTGTTTTTACAAATTACTGTTAAAATTAACGTTAAATGGACCTTAAGTAAATAAAACTTATTTTTACTAGGGTATATTTTTGAAGTATGGACTTAACTACGGAACCCTCGGTGCGTGAGTCCAACTCAACTTGGGGATAATAGTTATAGCTAAAATGAAAAAAAAAAAAAATATGTATTAGAATGACAAAAATAATGTCTCTATACTCTATTTTGGAAGCAACCGGTCGTATAACTAAAAAGTTCAAGATGGCGGCTACTTTTTCTCAATCTGTTAACGGACTCGTTATTGGAGACCACACAGATCCCCAGATATCGATTTTCGAAGCAATCGGTCAAATAACTAAACAGTTCAAGATGGCGGCTACTTTTTCTCAATCTGTTAATGGATGTCCAGCATTTGCAAATTCGGAGTAAATTGGCTGTGACAGACGAACGGGCAGACAGACAGACAGACACCCGAGTTTTCCTTTTGAGGTACAAAACCCTAAAAACAAGGATAAATTCAAAATTTTAGGCTCAGTAAATTTCAACTTAATCGGTCCAGTATATTCATAGCAAATTAGCTGTGACAGAGGGACAGACAGACAGACAGAGAGACAGACACGATTGATCCTATAAGGGTACCTTTTCCTTTTGAGGTACAGAACCCTAAAAAAGATTCATAACTTCAAAATTTTTGGCTCAGTTTTCAACTTAATCGGTCCAGTACTTTCAGAGCAAATTGGCTGTGACAGACGGACGGACAGACAGACACTTAAGTTCTTAACAAAAAGTGATAAAGCACCACCAAGCAATATTGAGGAAATATCTACTATTTACGGGGAATTGGGGACTTCTTATGCCACCGTCAAAAACTGGAGTCGCCTTTTCAAATATGGGCTGGACATGGGCGCCCCAGGGCGTCCAGTATCGGTCGTAACTGCAGACAACATAAAAAAAGTAAAAAAAAATGGTGTTGGACGATTGGAGAATCAAGATCTGGCATATAGCAGAGACCATAGGCATTAGCAAAGAACGAGTTGGAGAGATCGTCCATGATCATTTACACAGTATTAGATTATTGAGCGCATCGGTCGCCAACAAACTGACACACAGTTTGGCGACATTTATAATATATGTACATGTGTTCCACAAATGACTACTCTTACATGACTCTTACTTTGACCAGTATTTAATTGTTCCGTAGAAAGTTTAAGTGAAACGACGCCGACCCTCGGATAACGCTTTCACAGCTAGCTCCATTCTGACCAATAGAATGCCAACTGGCGATAATATTCTCAAATACGAATCCATAATGTTACGATGTTATTTTATATATTTAAATTTATTATTTATTTTATTAAATTTCTATACATATAAATTATATAGTTTCACGTGTAATCTCTAGACATTATTGTTTTATTTGGGTGAAACATTTTTTTCGTACAAATTAGAAACAACTTTTATTAAACAAAGCTAAACATTTCTGAGGCAGATGCTTCTTGTACTATGTTTCTCGCGATCTAAAGGGCAGCATATAGACTAACAGTCCACTGGCAGTCCCAAGTCTGTCAGACTCGGACGGCCAAAATCTGTTCAGAAGCGCACACAGTCAAACGACGTTTGCCTGCGGCTTCTTTCGCTCACCACACATTATCAGTTTTCGGACGACAGTTCGAGATCGCACGATATGTATAGCGTATTTGAGGTGTAGGATTGTCCGGCTGAGATCTGGCGATACAGATCGCCGCGCGCCCCACACGTGTACCTTGTTCGAAGAAATCGTCAGTCCTAAATCGTAAAAGAAACGGATAGTCTTGTATGATAGACGATATTTGACAGGCCGAGATGTGCTACCTATAAGCTGCATCGCTAAGGATGTGTGTGATATCCATCAAGAAGGATCGTTTATTTTCATACCTTTAATTGAACGTATACATTTTTATCGCGTTGCTTGGACCATAACCCAAGTATTAAGAGGGATGTTTAACGCTTGGTATTTCATCAGTTCAGTCCGTCAGTCTGGTCAAACTTTCCATCCATCAGCCCGTCATTCCGTGTGATTCCGTTTCATTCCGTGGGTTAGACGATCATTCTCCGGTCATTCAGGCCAAACTGATGGACTGAACTAATGAAATACTGAGCGTGTAACCTCCGTCTAAGAGTCAGTGCAGTGTCGCACCACAGACTAAGGGTGCCTTTCCACCAGAGATGTACTAGGCTGCGTAGCTAAGGATGTGTATGATCCACCAATAAGGATCGTTTATTTTGGTAGCTTAGCTTAGCTTTCCACCAGCGCTAATAGGTGGAAAGGCACCCTTAGTCTGTGGTGCGCTAATATAGGATTTCTGATTCGCGTTCCCTCAACACTGCACCAGTCACCACATAAGTATTAGACTCTTAATACTTGGGTTAAGGTCCAGGCAACGCGATAAAAAATGTATACGTTCACTTTATATTGATAAACAAATCTAAGAAATTATCCCGTCGTCGCGCGTTGTATTCTTTTGTACGGCTACTTGCCCTTGCGCAGCCATCTATTTTATTCATACTCGTTCCTCTATGGCCGCCGCCGCCGCGTGCGACGCGTGCAACTGAAAAATTAATTAAATTGTGTTAATAATCTTTTGACAAATTTTCATAAACAAACACAAATACGTAATATTTACACCTTTAGTACCTTGTCACTTTAATCGCTGCTGTGACATTCATATATAGCAGTTTAAACAGAACAATAAATACTAGGTATAAGAATGGACTGATATCCCGCAACATCGTATAAGAAACTTAATAAACAGCATGCCGCCTGGCCTGTGAGAAGAGCCCGTGGAGGCAATACGAAGTATTAATTTTGTTTTAAAGTTCATTTTGGGTTGTATGTGAGGTACCCACCACTATTTTTTCAACGTAAAAATTATTGATCTTTTGTTTTTTTTTAAAATGTAATTTTGACAATTAAACTATTAATGTTTCGAACATTTGAAATTATCTACAACATACAGTTTCATTCATGCCGCTAGCTCTATTATTTTAAGAGTAATTTTGGTTTTTCGTACAGACCCATGACAGACCCGTATTATTTGACCGCGAGTGTATATACTTTATTACGCACTAGCTTTCCGCCCGCGACTTCGTCTGCGGAGAGTCAGTAATTTCGTTGAAAAGTAGGTAGGTACAAATAAAGTTTTCATTACGTATCATAAAGGGATAGACTTTCCAAAAAAAAATAGTAATGTTTCGTAACATTTGTTTGCTTTTTAGTGTTTGTTTAATTATTATGTGATTATGATGCACCACATATACACTACATAAATGCCATTAATGCTTAATGGGTAAAAAGCGTGTCGTGAAATACTTAGGTATTATTAAGGAGTTCCGATGGTCGTATCTGATGATGCCCTAAAACAAGTATATTTTGCATACTTTCACTCACTGATGTCGTACGGCATACTCTTATGGGGAAACTACGGATGCCAACAGGGTAATGCTTATGCAAAAACGTGCCGTACGCACATTACTTAGTTGGGGCGAAACCTAGGGACTCTTGCCGGGGCATTTTCCGAACGCATCGCATAATGACGCACTACTCACTCTATTTATTTGAAATAATAATGTTTGTCCGAATAAATATTTCTTCCTTCACGACGGTGAATGTTGTCGGCAAACAACTCCGCCATACTGGGCGTTTGAGAACGGTTCCTCGACTTCCTCGTCGCATGGCACTTGCAGGTAAGAACCCGCGCGTCATCGGTCCCACCTACTACGAGCATCTACCCGCCGATCTCAAACGCGAACCATCTGACGAAACGTTTAGGCGCCGGCTGAGAAATCTTTTGTTGGATAATCCACTTTATTCTGTTAATGAGTATACGGAACTTGACATATAAATAATATTGACATTTAATGTATTTTGTGTTGACTTTCATTGTTGTTATATATGTTGTTATTCCTGATTTCTTTACTGACCACGTATTTATATCATGATGTTATGACGATCCTTAATGGAGATATACTTATAAGATGACATTAACATGGAGGTTAAATAATTCAAATTTTATATATTTGTATTTTCATAATTAATGTGCAATTTCTACTTCTGACGATCTCAATATAATAACTTGTAATTTGACATGAAGTGCAATTTATACTGTAATTTATATTGAGTAATAAAATCTGATCTGAATCTGAATCTGTATCTGGTCATTAATTACCCGACTACGGCGAAGCAAAAAGGAGGGTTTTTCACTTTACCAAATGATGCTTTTGGAATGTAAATGCTCTTAAAGAAGTTTGAAAATCGCTGTATGAGTCCCTTAAATTTTTGAAGGGTTCCGTCAATTTCCCTGAGATTCCATTATCAGATCCTCAAAGATTTTATAAAAACGCCAAAACTCGTATTTTATATTTAGTAGTCTAGAAACCAATTTTTATATAGGTATCTAACTTCAAAAATGCAGGTTTTCCAGGTTTTGTTTAGGGTTCTGTATCCGAAGGGCTCAAACGGAGCCCTATTGCTGTCACTCACGTGTCCGTCTGTCCGTCGTCTGTCACACAGGTTTTACAGCCAAACATCTTCAAATTTTTACAGTACAATACCGTAATTACACTGAGTCGTTCGCCGCATCTGAACTTAAAATGAAGGCAGATTGATCCAAATGCGTTGGCCACATGTGGCGAAACAACTCAGTGTAATTGCCGCTTGAGCATCTTGTTGACCCAAAGCCATACATATTGTCAAAAAATATTTTTTAACGTTTTAAACGGCTCCCATACAGCTAAAGGGGGCGCGAAAAAAAAGGAATGACATACCCCATCGAGTGGGGTATCGTTGTTTAGAGCTCATTAAGTTGATAAACACTATATTTTTCTTTTAAAAAATATTGAAAAACAAAGGAATGAGAAGCCACAAAAGACAGCTTTTTTTTTTACAAAATTTTGTTCCGAAGAGCTGTTTAAATTCCCATTGACATATGAACTTGAAATTTGGTGATACTGTTTATTATTAATAATTACGTAAGTATATTTCACTAACAAATACCGATATATTGAAAATTTGGTACGGAACCCTAAATGTGCGAAGTCCGACACGCACTTGGTTTGTTATGTATAAATTTAAATCATGGTCTAGAGACCAAGTCGATTAGAAATTAAAATTTGATTAAGTAGGTAATAATCTGAAGCGGAAGCGACGGGCCGTCTACTGTTAAGCAAGAAAATTCTAAATTATGTTAATACTAATTTAATGAAGTTGAAAGGTGGAACTAATAATAAATAAGTTCGAATGTTATTACTTAATGGTAAAACTTGTGCTATAGCTGTTGAAGTTTTCGGTCTTTTTAAAACGGTTCAAATCCCAACCGCTAGAATGCGCCAATCAATAGTAGATAGTTCAATAAGGGATCAAAGCAAGTCACGACACGATATATTTATGGATGAATATATGATGGATGAATGTGTCATTATGGCTTTTTAGTCTCGAGTTAAACACTACTTTTCACTTCGATTGCGAGAAAATAATCTTGAATTAAAATACCTAATAATTTTAAGACATACACGTAACTTAATAGCGCTATTTTTTCAACTCTCAACCCTATGCAGAAAGAGACAACAACAAGGTTCATTGTGGGGTTAGAACATAACAAATAGGCCATATACAACATTTCCGAAACGAAGACTGAGGCGGTGGAGTTGTATGCCCAGCCCGCTCTCCATCGCGCACTCCGACGACAAGGGCAACATCATCAAATGGCAACATGTATCTGGCTGTTTGTGATTTTCCAAGGTTTTTAAAAGGAAATTAAAAAGAAAATCATTTTTTTAATGATTGTGAAATAGGGACTAAAACACCTATTGTTTTGAGAAATTAATTCTGTTTCCTGATTGGTCGATTTTAATATAGGTAGCTGTATTCTGGTTGGGTGATAAGTACTAAATACAAGTTTTTTTTAAGTTAAATTAGTTAAACAGTATACCTACATACCAAAAAAGAACAATACGTTCCATTCATATTTTCCCGAGGGACTTTAATGTACTACTTTTGTCCGGCTTGATAAGCCTAATAGGTATGACTCACTTTTTGAGCATGAGAAGTAAAAAGTGTGAGTCAAGATTTGCCATGGTGTTGATGACTCGGGAAGCATGGAAAACCATGAAAATCCCGCACATGCGTGGTTATACGAGCGACTCCGGTCTCAGTCGGTGCGAGTGCTTCGCACGTCAGACGACGCGCGCCGAGCGCTGCGTTCGGAAGGGCTTGTCAATGTCGACTCCGTGCGCTATTTTTTATTATCATTAAAACGCTTTTCGCGCTAAATTCTACACCCAATTGGTGAAAATTAATTACCTATAAACACAAAGTGATACTTTATATTCCAATCTTAACAAATGATTCAGTGTTTATGAAAAGTGATCAGTTCCACGGTAACAATATTAGTGTTAGTAAAGTGAGCCGGTGTTTTTTGCACTGAGAATAGTTTGCATAGTAATCAAGCTGTAATAGTAGCTCACTCGGTGATTACAGTGGTGGTAAGTGGTCGTTGTCAAGTTTAATTACCTAGTTGCAAAAACAACAATAAATTTGAGCATCCTAACTTAGGACTGAATTTTAAATTTTAAATACAGAAAAAAATGCGGTGAAAGGCTAAGTAGGTAGGTAGGTACCTAGTTTAACTTGTCTATTTAAATTAACACTGATTTACAACCTTGTTAAAGTGCCAGGAAGCAACCGAAACCACTGTACCAAAACATTCAAAATTTAGATGTGATTAAGTGCGATAACAGAATGACTAACACGAATAAATGATTAAACACTTTACTCATAAATGACAGCTGATGTTCGCAGAATAAGGTAAGCAGCAGTTGCTGTTAGCCGCAGTGAGCAGCTAAAATATTGGTATTCCGGCTGAAATTGACTAGCGGAAAAAATTGTACAGAATACAGCTATGACTGACTACTTATGTCGATTCAGGGAAATCTTCTATCATTTAATTTCTCTACACTACATCCAATGTATGGAACTTAGCAAAGCGGGAAGTGGTACTATTGGCGAAGCTCGGGTAACGAGATTGGAATACAACAAGTTTTGGCCCTTTCACACCTGACGGGCGATCCCCCCGCCTGCCACCTGTCCCTTCTCGATTTGGGCAAACTGTGCTCTCTACACCTTTATTAAGAGCGAGAATCACATGCTTTTAAAATCATGTTAGTTGCTGTTTATTCTTACATCCACCACCTGGCCACGGTTTCAATTTTGGATAGCATCATGAATGCAATCGTTTTTTTTCTTATGATCAACACACACGTTCAGTTAAATTGATCAGTGTGTCAAGCTTTATACCTCTATTGGGTAGTAGGTATAATACAAGATAAAAACTTTAACTAGGTACCTACTCTCGCCATGCATAATAACTTATTTAAAGCAAGAATTACTACTTAATTATCCGGTGAAGAAAAACAATGGTGTATCCTCTGTAACCTATACGTGTGTAAATAAGAATGGCAGACGTATAGAAGCACTTGAAGTCTTGTCGAAACCGACAGTCTGTTCTGCTAACCTCCTCGATTGTGACAGTAAGTAAGGTCTACCTACATTTGTTTTGGTTTCCGTAATGTATCAACAGGTAAACTTTATATGGCTGTTGATAGAGATATCGTTTTACTGTTCCATTTTCTGTAACTCTTGGTGAATTTTAAATTGAGCCTCTTGTCACTTATTGCAAAAAAATCTCTAGATTGGGAAAGCAAGCACCCCGAGTCAATAATATTAAATCACATCAAATCGCCCGTATTAAATTTCATGTTGGGTTAATATAACATCACTGAATTCGAGTTGCACGTGAGTTGAAGAGCCGGGCGCGTAGGTAGGTCGCGTCGTCTTGTGGCTCCCTTCCCAATTATCCAATTTCCTCGTCAGATATCGACCGCAACAGTGTTCATTCATTTGATAACCAACTACTCCTAAGTCCTTATAAGTTTCTGTCTTTTTATCTTATAGTTGGTTCGCCCTGATACCGGATCTTAATGCACCCATAACGTGACTTGTTGATTAATTAGTAATCATACAGCCCATTTGATAAACATTGCTTTTATATTAAGAGCACTGAATTGTCTTTACACCTTTAAATGTTCGTTCTATGAATCGTCGTTCGTTGCATTCACTCCCATTGCAGTGATTACGAACGCGGTCCGCTTAATGCAGGGCACAAGATACACCTTTGTGGACTGAGGACTGCCTACATTATCATTATTTATGGTGAACAATTAAATACATATACTTACCTATTAAGTATGGTCCTAGCAAGCGGGATGTATAATGAAGTAGGTGGTAGGCTTGCACGTATTTTTGTTTCTGCTAAGTACGTACTCAAAGCAACTGGCTGGGTGTATGCAACCACTAGAGAAAAAGTGGGGAGGCCTTTGCCCTGCAGTGGGACACAAACCCGGGTTGCAGACCAAGAGCTAAGTTAAGTTAGTTTAGCTTTTTTCATACTTAGTCACTTCGTATGCGGTCTGCACACAAGTATGAAAAATTATCTTGGATATTTGCGAGCTAAGCCAAACCAACTTAGCTTAGCTCTTGGTCTGCAGCCCGGGAAAAACAAGCTAAAAAATAGTACGTACTCGTACTAAATTAGGCGGAGGCGCCGTAACGTAAAGATTTAATACCTTCTATTCATTGGTAAAGACCAGAAATACTTGCGTACGTTGTGCTGTGTATTATACATATGCCAACTTGCATGCATCTACAGAATCAAATATTTATAAATAGTATAAATAAAATCTTCACGCTATTGACACACAGAGACATTAGACATATTTAAATTATCGTTGTTTTGCTACATGATACTTAGTAGGATTCCCCTTTGTGTGTTGACCGATGACTTTAAGAGTCACAAACATTAGTCATTCAACTATAAATGGAATGTAACTCGACCTTATCATTCAACCCAGACCTTGCGTCGTTTAGATGAATGAATCTCGTTCGCTTGGATTAGATAACATTATTGACTTGGTTAGTACCATTACTTTAAGCGGAATTAAAAACCTAATAAGGCAAACATTGCAAAGAGCTGTATCTGTATCTACGATATTTTTATATGTTGTTAGGTCCCTTAAGAGTACCTAGTTTATATCCATGTTTGCAACTTTGAAAACCCTGTGCTACTCCTATTTGTTCAGCTGCTACGTTTCTTGCAAAATGACACAACCGATAAATTTTCACTTTTGAAAAAAATTACTATCTTTGACTAGCTGTACCTCCGCAACCAATAGACCTAGAATACTCGGGTTATGCTCAAATTGTAGCAAATTTAGTTAACTTCCAAAAGTATACAGAATAGATACCTAAAACCAGCTTCCTTAAGGTATTTTTTTTTCGAACAACCTGAATCAAGTGCCAAAGTTTCGAGTACCATGGGAGTAGCACAGCACAGCATAGAGTTTTCAAAGTTGCAACACCTAACAACATATTAAAAATCGTAGATACATGCGCGTATGCAATGTTCTATGTTGTTATTGACTGGCCTATAAACTGCATCAGGTACAATTAGATTTGACATTGACTACTAACTAAATAAAACGTGTCTGAAGAAAACAAAAATTACGTGTGAACTCGGGTCGTCGAAGTCGATCGCAATGAGCGGTGTCTCCGACGAGGAGGATTGCGAGCTCGTGGGTGTCGGGGGTTGAGCGATGCTGGTGCGCGGGTGCGGCGGGGAGCTGCGGCACTCGTTGGCGGAGCGCACCAAGGCGCTGGCGGCGCGCTGCCACGCGCTGCGCGCGCCCGCGGCCCCGCGCGAGCCGCGGAGCCCCGACCGCCGCCGCCCCAGACACAGGAAGTCCCAGACCAGGTGGTACGTCAAGGTAAGTATTCCCGAGTGTGGACGTTTTGACGATCAACGATATCAACTGTATTGATCGAATCAAATCAAGCAGATCTATATTATTGTTGGAAAGGTAGCCCTTTTCTTTCTTAGGCGTTCTTAGGAAACAGTTACTGTAATGCATTAAAAACGGGACTTAGTCGCGTGTAAACATTAGATTTAACTCGACGTTTTAGTAGCTGGTACCTACTTATTTACACGTAGGGGAGATCGGGGATGGTTGACTATAGGGGCAGGTTGACTAACTATCAAAAACTCGTCTGACGAAAAGGCCTTGAGCCAACCAATAAGGCACGAGAGTCCGCCACCTACCCCCGCTCAGTCACCGAGGGAAGTGGCGGACTCTCGTGCCTTATTCGTTGGCTCAAGGCCTTTGCGTCGGACGAGTTTTTGATAGTTAGTCAACCTGCCCCTATAGTCAACCATCCCCGGTCTCCCCTACCGTGCGTATAAGCCCCGTTTTCAGGGTTCCGTAACTGAAGTGTGCCTAACGCAACGGGACCATTACTAAGCCTACGCAGTCCGTCAGTACGTCTGTCCTTTCTAACTTTAAAGAGCTGTTACTTTTGAATCATTAAAAATATATATAGCCCGTTGAATTATATTTCAGAATATGTGATATAACTGCGGATGTCCTAACAATCTCATCACTTTTTGTTTTTCCAGCAATATGGTTTTGGTTCATATTTTTAAATTTGATTTAAAAAAATCTAAGTCGAAAAGTGAGGTTATTTTTAAGGTTAGAAAGACATCTTTGTAATAAAGATTATGTTATGAATGAATTGACATTTTCCACTAGAGGCGTCACTAATGCGTTGCCGGTCTCGAAGAAATTTAATGACACCCTTTTTAAAAAGCCCCATATTGTAGCGCATTCAAGTTCTTATAGTACGCGCTAGAAACGTTCTAGAGAACCGGCGCGTGGTTGAGCGCAGTGGCTCAAGGAAATGGGAATGAACGTCCCGCCGATGACGAGAAGTGCGATGGTAGAACGAAGCCGTTGGCACCAGTCTAAACTGTTCCTCGGAACACTCCCCATTGTACAGACGATGGAAGACGCAGAGAGATGCAAAGTCTCTCCGGAGGCTAAACGTTTCTAAACGGTCTGAAAGTTTGGGATCGTTGACAATACGGACGGCACGTCTCTGGATGGAGTCGACGGGGTCAACCTGATAGGCCGGAGCTCCAGCCCAGAGATGCAAGAAATTCTCCATGTGCGGCCTGACTTGGTAAAGCACAAACCGTTTCTGCAGGTTGAAGTACTGCTTGGACCGCTTTAGCACACCCAGCTTTTTGGAGGCAAGTTTTGCCTTGCCTTCCAGGTGACCCCGGAACTGCACGTCGCTGGAAATGTCAAGCAAGCAAGGACAGACACTCTATTTCAGACACAAGTCTCACACGACTCTCCTCCACCACTGACCGAGGGATAATCGCACAGCCGGTATAACTGGAATCACCTGTACTGTCATCCGCATAGCTATGAATGTTGTCGTTCAAAACAAATCATTGATATGCAGGATGAGCAGCGTCGGTGGGAGTACACATCCTTGAGGCACACCAGCGTTAATGAGCATAGTGCTGGAGCAGCAACTGTCGACAGCGACCTTTATGCTGCAATCTAGATAGATATACATGTGCAAAGTCCCTCGGGAATCCCGTATGATGGTAGCTTCGAAAGAAGTGCCCGATGCCAGACCCGATCGAAGGTCTTAGCGACATCCAAGCTGACAGCCAGAGCTTCTCCCTTGCTCTCAAGGGCTTCAGCCCAACGGTGCGTGAGGTAGACCAGAAGATCACCAGCTAACGACCATGACGGAAGCCATATTGGCGATCGCTAATAAGCTGGAGATCCTCTGGATCAGGAGGCTGCATTGTATTGTTTCTTGAAGTTGGAAGTATTAGGATGCTGAGCGGCTCGAGATGTGGTCCAGGCTCGATAGGCCTTTTGCTTTTGGCGAACCGTCTCAGCGCTGAGCCTATCGAACTAAGGCTGGTTTAAACCGCCGATGGGCCCCATCGAGTTTGGAATGTAACATTCCATCCCCTGCAGTATCACATCGGCCACTAACTAAACACGCACAAGCATCAGGATCATCCGAGGAGAAACAAACCTGCCTCCATGGGTAAGACGCGTAGAATTCCCGCAGTCCGTCCCAGTCTGCTGACCTATAACGCCAAACTCTGCGGGTCCCGGTGGGGCCAGCCCGTTTGAGACACGAGAGGGGAACCACAGATAAAAACCGACAATGATCAGACGACCCAAGAGGAGAATCGATCAAGATCCGATAGTCATCCGGATGTGTGGTAAGCAAAAGGTCCAACAGAGAAGGCTCATGGTCCACTCGATTGGGCCTGTCGCTGCGCGTTTGCCGCTTTTACGAGAGCAGATCTGTCATGTCACACTGTGAGTATAATTATCAGGTTTTTCTCAAATAAGTAAAATATGTACCTACCGTAACATTAACCATAACAAATGTATTGGATTTATCTTATCTCGATATTTAAAAGATAAAATGGCAATGAGATGACGGTGATAAGATATCGTTGGTGTTTTGTTTATACGAAATTCGATGTTGATACATAGAACTTTGTTCAAGAAAATATTTGAATATTTACCTATGAGACGAGACGTTGATTTACACGAAACGTTATGATTAACTTCGTGTGATTCACTCGCGTGACTTAGTTGGACCCAATTGTGTCAACAGTTACTCATGACAGAGCTACCTATTTACTTGTCCTGTGACTGTGAAGTATCATTCCATGATGTAGGTATCATGGAATGATACTTCGTCCGTGTCATGACCTCGAGTTATTTATTTTTATGAAACTAACATACCTACTCACGAGCGCTTATTCGCTTTCGTTGATTAAGTAAGAGCTTCTTGAGTTATATCTATTTCGGTAGATTGTTTTGTGTAGTGGTTGTTATAAGTGGTGTCTCAGCTTCGTTAGCAATGCAGGTCAAGGCTCGAGTTATGTGAGCGTCGGTGTCGGTGCATGCACACAGGAATGCAAGCCGCGGATAACGCGAGTTAGTGCCTTCGGCTCGATACGGCTCGACTACGACCGAATCTTATTGAAATTGTGTAATTTCCAGTAAGTACCTAGCTAGCTAGGTAATCAAAACTATCACTTGGAGGTTGCTTGAATAGTTGTTTTATAGTAGTTTGTGTGGTCTTAAACTATCTCGGATTCTTCAGTTACAGCACTATACATATATTAAAGCTGCAACTTATCTTATTATGCAAATTCGCCCACATATAAAATTTAATCTTTATACTAGTTATAGGGTGAATGTCCGATTCAGTTAGTGTTAGATTTAAAGGTCGTTGACTCCTTTGCCGTATTCCTCCGCAACGTACCTATATTTTCGCAAGCGTTTTGGCACAATTCCAAATTTTCCAGAACAATAAGCTATCCTAAATATATCCTTTTATTACTCTGCAAACGACCGACTTGCCTTTAATGGTTATAACATCCAAGATTTTTCTCGAAGCACTAGATGTAAGTACTACGTGTATTAATTAATGTGCATGTATTAGTATTGTTACTACATACTGCGTTAAGACACACCGTGCTTGGTTATTTTGAAACATCCTAGGATTTATATCTAACGACATGAAACGTTCAGGGTTATACAGAATTTTCCATTGCAAATTGTGTTGGAGGTCGAAAGCGTTCAAGGACTCCGTAATATAGGGCGTCTTGGGCCCCTGGCATCGACAAGCACACAATAGTTACGTCCCTGGCCAGTGCACCCAATACAATTCCAGATTGAAATGATTGTTTTTAAAGTGCTTTGGGGTAATAAATTCAAACTCACAAATATATTAAACTTACTTAAATGCTAAAGTCATTGGAATGATTTAAACCTAAACCTATTTATTAAACAAAGTTAATAGTTTCCTCTTTTTTCATCATCATCATCATCATCATTATCATCATCATCATCATAATTATTAGCCGCAAGACGTCCACTTCTGGACAAAGGCCTTCTCCAAGGTTTTCCACAACGATCGGTCCTCTGCTGCTGTCATCCAGCGGTTTCCCGCGACCTTTATCGGATCGTCGGTCCACCTTGTGGAAGGTCTGCCGACACTTCGTCTCCCGGTTCGCGGTCGCCACTCTAGAACCTTTCCGCTCCAACGGCCATCGGTTCTACGAGCAATGTGCCCCGCCCACTGCCACTTAGGTTTGCTATTCGGTGAGCTATATTCTTTTACTTAAGTTCTCCTGCGGAACTCCTCATTCCTGATTCGTTCCTCTTTTTTAAAGGGATATTTTTAAAACGGTGTAGCGGTTCTTTAAACCCACACAAAGAGTTATCGAGTGTGATTTTATACTTCTCATCCTTTCAAGAAAACAGCTTTTGTCGATTACTCGTTTTAAAGCCTTGAAACGCAAGGTTTATGTAAGAAAACATACCGAAACTCTTTTATGTGGCTACACGTATAATATATATATATATATTCCTCATCAATATACCTACATCTTGTAGATTTTGAGTAAAATGCCTGTGACAGACGGACGGACGGACGGACATGACGCAACTATAAGTGTTCCGTTTATGCCATTTTAGCTACGGAACCCTAAAAAAATTACTAACTGTCGAGTTTCTTGCGGCGCTTCTTCTCAGCAGTGGTCTCTTCTTGGTAAGCGCTGGTAGATTTTGACGTGTAATAGTGCCCGTGCGGCCTACTTACTGAATAAATATTTTTTATACAGCGGGACGGTTATGTCGAATAAACTGCTAAGTAAGTCCTGGTTAGTACGATTAAATGAACTTCGAAACAAAGTCACTGATTTTACCACTGTTGAATGCCTAGTAAAGGTGAAAGCACGTGTACTAGGTCATTGGGAGGGCATCGTCTCCGCGGCTGTACGGTCCGGTGCTCGATGGCGATGAGTATCGATTGCGGAGGTGTCGCGGACGACGACCTCCGCTACTCGCCCAAGAGGTTACAAATTATTCTACTTGTCTTTTAAGCTAAATGTTACTTACGAGTATAAAATATATCACATCAATATTGACAGTGATAACACTGATAAGGCTCCAATTAAGATTAGAAGTAAAGTATAATGAATTGTGTAAATAGCTGTATGTTATTGGCCTATATACACGTGGATTTAATCGGGTGTCTGATTAGATTAGTGCGGTGCGATTGTTCGTCAAACAATTGCAACTCGTGAGCGGAGTAGGGTGACTCCGCCGGTTTATTTACCGTCCAACTCCAGTTTTCGTCTAGAAGGCCGAGTAGATTTAAACAAAAGCTTAGAATAGTAAAACAAAGCTAACCGCGTATGTTTCGTCTCGTTGCGGCTCTAAGTTACAAACCATTAGTTCTACAAACATTTAATATAAACATATTATGGGACAAGTTGTGGTTTGTTTTCGTGCCACGAAAGTGTCGTCGCGGTCTTAGAAAAATAGTGATAGCAAGTAATTTCTTACAAAGATTTTTTACTGTTTTTTGCATGGTGGTGTTAATTTTTGTGCCCTAAGGCTTAATTTGAACATAATGAACTTAACATAATGTAGTAATCATGTATTATTCACGAAATACAGGTCATTTTTTTGTGGACTAATGCCCTAATCTGCTAAATATTTCGTTTTCGTCCAACCGGACAGAATGCCATTTTGTATCAGTCTAAATTTCCAAGTGCCTATGCGATTTTATTTTATGTTTAATGTAAAATGATCTTTGGTGGTTACTCGATTAGACATTTACTTTTCATCCACTCAATTGTCTTTTGTATTTGCATTATATTATTTGAACATATAATCAAAAACAAATATAGTGTGATTTAAAATTTAAATGCAACAAAAATTAATTTTGTATTGTGTCGCTTTTGTATTTAAGCAACGAATATCTGGAGCCTCCAAAGTTGGAAACTGCACTAATCGGCGACATCACCCTACTCGCCTGATCAGCGTCACGCTACGGGATTTGATGTGTGCGACGATTGTATTTGCGACTTCGAGTAGAAAGAGTACGTTGAATATGACTCAGTTTTGTGATGACGATATTAAAGACTTAGACATTATCCTCATTCTATTCTCAGACCTACAATTATGGCTTACCTACTAAACATCATGTCATGTCAATCTGTCCATAATCCTTGTTAATGTTTTAATGTCGATAAGTCATTGTATGTCTTTCTCTATCCTCTATTTCTGAGGCAATATTTTGTGACCATCTGAATCGTTATTCGTATAAAATCTAATTGTTTTTTTTTCTATTTATAGTCCTAACCTATCAGTAGGCTAAAAGAAGGAAGAAGTATAGATCATGTTAGTGTTTGAGAATGTACGCCCTCCATGTTTGTAGAAAATGTTGAAATGCGGTGAGAACGTTGACTGCCTGCCATGTCGTTATACAAATAAGGAAACGGGCACGCGTGTTTACTCGACGGCGGCTCTTTGGTGGACCGTCACACTTGTCACATTTGTCGCAAAGGAATGACCGGCATCATTTCGTAGATTGTTGGCATTGAAATGCAACATAAAGACAGCTAAGGAGTCCTTTTGAGTTGAGTTGTGTGCCTAGGTAAATGGAAGATGTTGGTCTATTCGTCGACAATGGTTTCTGTGTAGGCGCAGGGCGCGGCGCGGCGGCCGAGCGCGTCCGTCACGCCCGGCGCGCGCGCCGTGCCCTCTGCGACTGTCAACTCCTATGAAAGTGGCTTTCTTTATTTCTACTGCCTTAAGCTTGACCTCGGCTACTGCATTAAGTAGACTGCAAAAACTGTTAATATACTTTCAATAATAAAACCAAAAGAAATGATGATGTTTCTCGTAAATATGGTTTTATAGGGTTAGTAATTCCTATTGCCTTAAGCTTGACCTCGGCTACTGCATTAAGTAGACTGCAAAAACTGTTAATTTACTTTCAATAATGAAACCAAAACAAATGATGATGTTTCTCGTAAATATGGTTTTATAGGGTTAGTTATTCCTTCGATAAAAATTCTAATTACATCTTCCATTTTACCCTGGTGTATATCAGCGGAAGCCAAATTACCGGTAAACCGGAGCGTGTATGTGACACAAGTTGCCTGTACAGGCGTGGAAACCTGTACAGTTGTGTCACATACACGCTCCGGTTTACCTGTGCAGTTCAAATGTACAGGAAAAACTGCGCAGGCATACCCTAGTGTGTATGACCAGCTTTACAAACGCTGTCAGTGTCCTGCAACTTTTAACCTTATTAATAGACATTATTAATACCTACATGCATTCATATTTTGTTATTTGGGTGACGTGGATAATCTGCACGTTGCTCTGGCGACTCGCGTCATATTTGTTCAATTAATAAGGATAATTTATTAAATAATGCGTCACAATGTGTAAACATATTTTTGTAATTCATCACTACTTAATGAGCTTGATGACCTGCGATGGTCAGTATAGTATTATTTTCAGAGTGTTAATGTACAGTTACTGTTGTTTACGGTTAGTTGATAAAGCAAATAATTATACGCTACGCGTACGCTATGCTAAAAATGTGTGTGATCCTGTAAGCCATATTAGATTGCCATATAAGTAGTAACTAGTGCAGTTTTTTATTAGCAACTATGGGGGTGTGGTGTAATGTAAGTAATTATACAGTTATTGAGCACTATTCGTATTTTTATTACGTCGTTAAGTGTCTTGTGAAAGATTATATTTACACAAGGCTTTCAGTAGTACTTACACACGCGTTGGAATTAAATTAATACAATTAAATAGTTGTACTTTTTTTATTAAAAAATACTTATTGTTTTAAAACAAAAAACAGTGAACAGGGTTAACATATACCTATTATACGTACGTACCTCGACGTTTCATGTTGCAAGTGTTGCAAGGGTCAAGAGTGTGTGTGTTGTATGTCGGATCAGTGGAAATTCTGATAAACCAAAAACAATGACTGGTAGTTTGTAAAACTGGCACGTTTATAATTCAAAAGTTGCGAACTAAAACCACACTGGCGACCAGGAAGTATGACGTACATTACAATTTTTATATAGCCTATGAAACTCCCACGTTTTTGACGAATCATATGAGATTTGATTAAAATATATTTATTAAAATCGGTCCAATAGTTTAGGAGCTAAAGAGGAACATGTGATTTTTGGTAACATACATACATTATGCACACACATATGTACTTACATACATACTTCATACATAGTCTGTTGAAATAATTTTGGCTTCGCTCAGTCGGGTAAAAAATTACTACTTAATAGCTGAATTTTGTTCGGTGCTTCTTAATTCAACATACTTGGTACATTACTATTACGAGGATGTCTATTAACAGCAATATGATAATAGGTGTATGACTTAGGGTATTCCTACCATTTTCTGTGTTCAGTAGAAGGAACAATTTTGTGCATATTATACGAGGCAGTTTTACGGAAAGAATATTTGCGTAAGCAAGATTCGTGGATGGGTAATTCGTTTATAAATATTAAAAATACATATGAGAGACCCTATCTTTTTTACCTGCGGTACTCCCAAGAATGGCTAATGTTTTTACGTCGTTACTATTTCGTTTCCTTGGGTTTTACAATTTACAGACAAATTATAACCCATGTTAAATGAAACTATCAGGTGTACGGCAATAGACTATACTCGTAGAAGGCGAAAAGCATATTAATATAATCAAGACCGACGTAAGGCCTCAAAGGGATTCAGAATAACGAAACAAATTTTCAGAACCTAAAAGCAATTTTCTCTCACTAGAAGTAAAATTAAACAACCAAATCGTCGTGTTACTTCCTCACTCGTATCTGCAAGTTTTTCTTGCATTTGGTAAACTGATTGCATCATAAATTATCCCAAGTGGCACACAAGCTGTATAAGAGTTTATACAGCCCTTAAAATGCTGAAACTTGGCTGATGGCTCTTATACAGCTTTTGTGCTACTTGGATATGAAATGAAATTACCCACCGCAAGTAAAAATTGTTGAGACAAGTTTGAGAAAGTAATACGACGAAATGTGTTGTATCTACTTATGTATAAGCAGTGACATTGACATGACATGATATAATATGCCAACAAGTAGCAAAACGCCTGTGTATTCAGTTAAAATTATATTTAGAGGAGGGTTTATGGGTGCGGGTGCATTTTCTTGGTGGGCGAGCCAGGGTGGGGGTGACAACAGCCTTCTCCTGGCATCCGCTATTTTTAGCCGCACGCCGCGCTGCAAGCCTAATCGATATTCACAGTTATCTTTAGCAATTTAAAATGTCGGCATCGTTTCATGAAACTGATTACGTACCTACTGCAATTTATAACATGTAGGTGTTTAATCCATCCAGAACTTTGTTAAGGCGGTGGTTTTTTATACTGTGCAACAAGATTAATTCAAAACTTTTGAACCAGTAGGTACATAATATGCCCCTTAAATTGTATGTTAATATTAAATTGTATGTGTCAGGTTCGTTTTGCCTAATGTTAAACCGGTAAATTCTAGTATTCTTCGTAATGGCGAGTGTTTAGAAATCTAAAGAAGATTTCTAAAGCAAAGTGTAGTATAGGGTCTAGGACTAGGTATCTAACGGAGAAAAATGCTTGGCCTGAGGCAGAAAATTTGAAAATTAACTAATAGCTTACTACCTACCTCATAAATAAGTCATAAAAATCATGTAAACGCTGTATCTCGTGGGGACACTGTTTATGTAGGAAGTCATATCGAAACTCTTTTATGTGTTTACACGTATAATATGTGTTGTGTAGATATACAGGGTGATCAATCCAAATGGGTCAGTGAGGGGAAATCCAAATTATAGGGAAATTTGTTCTTAGGAACCATTACTTCGATTTTTCTAATAAAAAAAACCATATTAAAACATATATTTTTTTACCTTATTAACTTAACATTATTGTTCATTATAATGACCAATACGGCAATAACATTTTACGAATTAAGTATTTAACCTGTAAGCAATTCTGTTTATTATTAAGATAAGGTTCCATAGCAATATATTCGTAATCATTCCGTAATCATTCTGACATATTTTCCTGCAGAACTACGCAGATATTTTATATTATTTTTTTACAG
Source organism: Tortrix viridana (assembly GCA_963241965.1). Lineage (NCBI taxonomy): Eukaryota > Metazoa > Arthropoda > Insecta > Lepidoptera > Tortricidae > Tortrix > Tortrix viridana. Next base: position 5,658,449 of record OY725172.1, on the reverse strand, counting down.
TTTTATTTAATTCTACAATAAAGTAGGTACCTAGTATCATTGTCATGTCATAAGTTTTATTTTTAAAGAATGACTAACTGTTAGTTGAGTTTCTTGCGGGGCGCGGCGCTTCTTCTCAGCATTGTAGTGGTCTCCTCTTGGGAAGCGCTGGTAGATTTTGACGTGTAAAAGTGCCCGTGCGGCCTACTTACTGAATAAATATATTTTATCTTTTTTTCTTTTATCTATATAATAATATAGAAGTAATCGCAATACTAACACATAATACTTACATGGTTACATATCGTAAATAAGTATGTGAACGATAAATAAGACAGAACCGGCTTTACGTAATTGTTATCAAGTCTTAACGACTTAAATCATGCGAAGGTCATGGGTAGTATCAACCACAAAGCTACAACGTTTCTGGAACTGGCTGGGGCCTGATTCACCTGTCTACATATGAATTTTCAAGTTCTAGAACTTCCTGTATTGGATGCAAAATAGGACACCACGAAAAGTAACCAAGGGCGGTAATTAAAGTGCAACAGCACATCGGCTAAGGGTTTCGTTTTGTTCTACATAGATGATGAAGTTTACCATTGGATACGTTTCTAAAACATTAATTCCCGATCCTCCTCAATCCAAAATGAGTGAATGTTGTTCACTTACATAATTTAGGAATCGACTTCCCTTTGCTAATGTTATTAATGAAAAACTATTATTAATAGGTAACGTAACGTGCATTAAACTAGGTACAGTTGTGGACGGTGCTGATTTCATCCGTGGCATAGCTTTGTAAAGCGGATTACATGCTTCATTGCTCATTCATATTTCCATGCCCATGATGCGTGACTTTGTTTACTCTTTACTCGATGCGAAAAATTATTAGGTACTTACAAATGTTGCAGGAGAAGTGCGTTCTAATATTTCAAAGTTTCTCCTTGAAAACGCGTGCGTGCGCAAGTGTTAACTAATTAAATAAGGGTAACTAAGGATTTACGTTAATCCACATTCAATCATTTCATCATCCATTTGACATAATTTAATGTGATCTTCCAGAGGACATGTGCAGAGAAACGTTTTGTAGGTGTTTAAGCCTGTTAGAGTCAGGTAAGTCCGCCACGGCACGTGTGGCGCGGCGTATGTGCTCGACTGGTTATTACATTTAAAACCCGTGTAGTCGTCAGTATTGACATGCTCTATTGAAGTTTTTCACGCGATCTCTCCGCGTGAGAGCAGTTAGTTGCTCTGCGCTCGCGCCGCCGTATCAGCGTCTCTACGCTTTTACGGCATCCGGATCAAAACTTTCGAACTGCCTTTACCTATTATTGCGAAAAGTTAAACTTGTGTTACATAATTTAACATTCCACTAGGGCACGCTACTCAACATCCGTAGCATATACCGAACGCGTGAAAGTTCTTCATAGTGCACCGTCGCGCCGTCTCAAACTCTGTTATGTGATGGTCATATACTCATAATATTATGCAAATTTCTACATTTCATACCGTCTGAAGTCAAAATGTGTGATTATTACCTACGTCAATATACCGTGCTTGGGTGTTTAACACTTCGTACTCAGTAACCAGTAGTTTACTGAGGGAGAGTTGTCAGGCTAGTGTTCAAGCCATGTGTACCTAATCGTTAGAAGGGCAGTAATTACAGTGATTGGTAAAGGCGACTGTCTATAAATCGGTTAATTGACGTGAGGAGCGGAGCGGAGCCGGATGCGGCTGGCAAGTGTGCCGCTGCCCGCGCCCCAGCGGCGATTTCACCCGCGTCACGCACGTCCGCGCCGCTCGCATGCTCTCTTCCCCGCATTCAGCTCGCCGCTGATCGATCCAGTTGCAGAATCATTAGATCAGTATATGATTAATTGCGCGCGGTGCGGCGTGCGCCGGAGAAAGTGAGCGTGATGCGCTGAGCGCTCAGCTGCGCTGCCGTGACGTCGCGCGTGACGTCGCGAGCATGGGCCATGTGGAAGATATGTGGCGTCAGTAAGGCCGAGCCCGTGCTGTTCGCTGATTACATTGACGATGATTATGTAAGCGCACGTAACGCGGATATCTTTGAAAGTGGTTTGTTATCTGTTAATCGTCTAGCTTATACCTAGTGGTAATTTATTTAATTTTGTAAACTGGGCTTTAATGCTCGCTGCCATTATAATAACGTAACACTGATGTGCTTGCGTAGGTACGTTGTGCATGTTGTTGGTGTTGGGTGTGGGTTGATCACTTGTGTTGACCTGCTGTGGTGTGTTCCAGCAGCCTACATGGCGGCTGTGGGGCGAGGAGCGCGTGGACGGCGCCGTCTACACCGTCTACCTCAAGAAGGTCCGCTACCACCGGCCCACGCGCAGCGCCTCCAGCGTAAGTACCTTCAGAACGACATCATTATACTATAAATAGATAGATATACAGGTTTGGCTGATTTGCATACAAATTGGACCCGTTACGATGTTCTTGGCTCTTACGGCCGCACTCAGAGACGTCAATTAAGTTTCAAGTTTCATTAAAGTAGCTGCTGTCACTTTCTTTGCTATAGCAATAGAAAAAGACGCAGCAACTTTAATGAAACTTAAAACTTAATTGACGTCTCTGAGTGTGGCAGTTAATCTGTTAATAACACCACGGACTTAGTCACGGCCGGCAACTGATGGATGAATGAATCAGTCGTAATGTAGCTATACATACCTTCCTTGTTTGCCACTCAGTCTTTGTTCGGTCCAATAATTTTTGTGCTAACCTACTAAAAAATGGTTTTTAATGCATCGCATTAAATGCAAACAACCTTAATGTTGCGTTGCCACATACTCGTAATTCGAACAAAGGTATGTACCTACATAATAATATAGCGATGTAAATGTGTTTTTTAGTACAACTAGTTCCAACTGCACTCGCGAGTTAAAATAATACTACTGTACTGTACTGAAATGATATGTTGGGCACCTAGAAACTAATGAAAAATCATAATTTTCGTGAGGGTATTACCTACTACGAGAATTTTATACAATTTGTAAACTTAATTATATGTGTACACTTAATTTAACCATAACCTCGTGTGACCCACCAAACAATAGAATGTCAATAGAATTTAAACAAGTTAATAAAGAGGCTGTCCTCTTTACTTGAACTTCTAATTAAATATACCTACTTATTAAAACCGGTCAAGTGCGAGTCGGACTCGCGCACCGAGGGTTCCGTATTTATGGTTCGCATCAAAACTATGTTATGGGTTAACTTGACGGCAGTGTATAAATAAATGATACAAATATTTATGGGAACAGTAAAATGTACGAATTTAATAATTAAAATATTAGTACTTAAGCCTACTTATCTAATTCCTAAACTAAGGTTGAGCGCCAGGGTTTTAATTGGCTTACGGATCCCTGCTAGTCCCAAGTGCCACCGGCTAGACAAAAAACTCGCTTATTTATAAGAAAAAAAGAACTTTCGAAATTCGAAGAGCGTATCCAAAGGCTAGAACAAAGGAGCCTTTCGTGACTAGATGTAAATAGATCATTCTTAAATAAAACACTACGCCTTTATAACATCTGAACTCACCCCTTCGCCGTATCACAAACACAAAAAACAATATTACCTACTTAATTGCCTTAATATTTCCTTATAATTTGTCATGGACACCAATCACATTTCGACGATCTCCTTAATAATATGAGCTGGAATGAGACTAAACCGAATTCACGTTATTTATGTAAATAACATTTGTTACAAAGTGAATCGCTGCTTCCTTTTTATTGCGAACTGCTAAAGAGTGGAATTCGTTTGCTTCATCTGTATTTCCTGACAGATATAACTTGGGTATCTTCAAATCAAGAGTAAATAGGATTCTACTGAACCAGCGGGCTCCATCCTAGGCCTCATCATCATTTACCATCAGGTGATATTGAGGTCAATAGCTGGTCAGTCCTGAATAAAAAAAAAATGGAAACATCGCGGAATCAAACCTCAACATAGTGCGCGCAAGTCAAGCGGTCAGTCCCCTGCACCACCAAGACAGTTAGACATGCGACGAAATAGGCCTACATGTTAATGTCCATTTTAGGTTGCCTAAATTTTAACTGTCATTTTCAAAGAATTTTGTTAATATCTCGAAAACTGTTGAATTTTATAAGTTCGTTTTATTGCTTCTATAAAATATAGATAGACGTCTTTAAGTCTGAGTTATTTTAGATTTTTCGGCCTGTAAACTTCGGAGATAAGGGGGGATAAGATAAAAAATAGTTTTGAAGTGTACAAATTAAGCCCTTTAATATGATATTCTATTTGATATAATCGCTTTACTTTTATTTATAAATCCCCCTTTTCCAATTACTATAAAACTTTTTTTTAATAAATTCTAATAAATGAGCTGCATCTTCTAAGAATTGCTTCAGCCATTCCCGAGAAAAAAGGTCTTGACAGACAGACGGACAGCAAAGTCATCATATAAGGGTTCCGTTTTTCAGTATTTGGTACGGAACCCTGAAATTAAAAGAATTTCAATGTTATTTACTTTACAAACGGTTTACATTATATTTAATGTATTTCGAACATGTGGCGCATATAGGGCTTTTTAGGGATTTGTTTGAAGATGAACGCATTAGGTACCTTCAACTTTTTATTTAAGTACGTATTCCGTTATCATTTGTTATCTTACCATTGGTGGCAATAAAGTGTACATGACAATAGCGAGTTTATTTACTTCCCGGATGGCAGCATTGACGACACAGTAGCGCGGTCGCATACATACCGAGGAAGTGGTGACGGCATGTGTAATGCCGCTGTAGGTTAGATCACTTATCCACGGCGGACTAATAAACAATGCTGCTCCAAACAAGATTATTGTTTTGGTATCCATGTTGTTTGTTTTGCTGCTTTAAAGTAAGTACTCGTAAAGTGTTGTTTATGAACACGTTAATGACAACTGTCCTTAGCGTGTTCATAAACAACACTTTGCTGCCTGGCTAAAACTTTAGCCAGGCAGGTATTGACATCGACGGAGCTATGTGCTAAATTCGAGCATTTATTACCGTCATTGTGATTTTATGTCGCTCATTCGTTACCAGAGTTATTAGTACTACCTTACTAGACAATGGACAAATAAACAGACAGAAATGAATCAGACGAATTACTAACGGCCCCGCCGCCATAATTCGCAAAGTAAATCTTGACGCATCTATTTGTGTAATTAAGTACTTTTATTGAGACTTGATTCAGTAAAAATCACGTAACTCCGCTGAAAATGTTCCGTCGTAAAAAACTCCGAGTTTGCGTATAAACTATGGAAATTTGACATTACCTCGCTCGGTGGAAATTTGGCGCATACAATTTCCAAGCTCATGAATATATTACACGGGCACCGCTCCGGCGCTGTGGGTTTAAAAATATTTATAAGGGTCTTTATATGGGTTTTTATCTGGATGTTTGATGTGCAGGAGTCGGATGACGAGATCTCGCACCTGGAGTGGGAGACGGTGCGCGTGCGCTTCGTGAAGGCCGGCACCGTGGAACGGCTGGTTGAGGCGCTGGCCACTGACGACGGCGAACTCGAATCCACTTACGTCAACGTGTTCCTGGCTACTTATCGGTTAGTATTTCAACTGTGGATTTTTATGTTATGGAGAAGACACATAACCACCTGGTAACTGGTACGTAACGGCGCTCTGAGGCCCATGAACGATCAACCTTGAAGAATAAAAAAAAATATATAAATATATTTATTTAATATAGCGACCCGCCTTCGCTTCGCCCCGGGTACTATTATATACTTAAACCTTCTGTGAAAAATTATCTAACTGATGGTGAAAACCGCATTAAAATCCGTGGCGGACTTTGAAAGATCTATGCGTACATACATACATACAAAAGGACAGACGGCGGGAAGCGACTTTGTTTTATGCGACTTTGTTTTATGTATCCTTTGCATGTAGTGAAGTAGACCGCACTTATACACGTCAAAATCTATCAGCGCTTCCCAAGAGGAAACCACTGCTGAGAAGAAGCGTCGCAAGAAACTCAACAGTCGGGCATTTCTTAAAAATAATATAAATTATTACAATGAGACTACTTATTCTATCGTTGTATAAAAAGATATAGACTGTTTGAGGAATGCTTATATATATGTCGGAGAACAGGACGGGGCTGGGGGTGGCTTGATGTATCAGGAATCTTCTTGAGTGAGGGTCGAAGCAAAGAGAACACAAAATAAAAGAAGGTAGGTTTACTTCCTCGATGGACATTAAACTCTATACATTTAATCTTCACTGACTTTAATTAACAGTAACACGTCAAGCTTAACGTAATAACAGTAAAGCCCTACCAGTCCCACCCCCAACCCATGGTTCTTCTTGCCTCGCGGCATAACTGACCGAATCTCGGGAGATGCGCGCATTACTTGCTTGGGCTCTTTCTCACGCGCACTTTCTTCACTCCTACAAATGTAACTTGATGTAACTTGCACTTATTGCAACCGGGCTATTCCCAGTTGTCCACACCCTTCAAATTAGGTTGTCCACACCCCAATATGGAGGGTGTGGACAACTGGGAATGATTATTCCCAGTTGTCCACACTGTAGACAACTGGGATTTTTTTTCCCAGTTGTCCACAGTGTGGACAAAGGAGTGTGGACTGGGAATAGCCCATTGCAACCTACATGACACAATAAGCCATTTGCGTATAATTTTGTGTTTGCTGTAGTAGTAGCATTTCCCATGTATCCAGTATTTATGAGATTACTGAAAATACTTGTTAGATATCGGGATAAAAAATATTCTATGTCCGTCTCCTTATAGCAGGCTAAATACGTGTCAATTACAACGGAAATCTGTTAAGTTAAAAGGGATCAAATAAACAAACACACTTTGTTAGTTAAAATATTAAGTAAGGATTTCTAGGATTGTTTTTGGGAGTTTTGTCTGAGATACCACCATTTGTCATAAATATAGCAGTTTACTTAATTTTCGCAACGTAATGGATAAGTTATCATTGTTAATTTTAGTCCTCAACTATTACACTTCAAACCACCTCCCTACGTAGTTTGAGTATACAACGACCTTTATCCAATTAATTGCGAGCATCTCATTAATCTTCTAAGGAGCGTTAAAAATTCATGACCGGTATTTAATATTTTGCAAATCTGCACTCTTCTTATTCGTATGAATTGCTTGTTTCCAGTTCGTTCGCGGAATGCAATCGCGTATTGGATCTCTTGCTGCGACGGTATGAGGCACTGGCGGCTGAAGGGGTGCTGCCCTCAGCAGTCGATACTTCGCAGCAACACCGAAAGTATGAATCGTGCATGTATTACGTATCGTTATTTTGACAATTGAACTTAATTCGTGATAAGTGTGATAACCCTCTCAGACCCAGTTTCGTATGAAATGACAGATAATATAGAATTTTTGTAATTGACAGATTGATTATAGAACTTATATTCATTTGTTTTTACAGTGTACTTTCATTTGCTTTGTGATCGTTCAGTAAAATCAATTGCGAACAACCCGCACAATTGTATCTTGGCCGGGTCTGAAAGGAAATAAATATGATTTCAAAAATACTGTTCATATTTTAGAACTCTGGTGGCATGTCTCCACGTGTGGCTGGACACCTACCCGGAGGATTTTCGGCAACCCCCCCACCACCCCGCTCTGCAACAGCTGCTCGCCTTCACCCAGCTCCATCTTCCGGGGTCCGAGCTACACTCGAAGGTGAATTACTTTAATTTTATTGCTAAAGTTTGCAATACTTACGTATGATTTAATCTGTTTCGGATAATTAGAAACAGTCAAATTTGAACACCTTTCGATGTTTTAGTTACGGTCGAGTTCAAACATATCGTCGGTGATACTGCAATACCGCGTAACTAACAAATGTAATAGGTTGTAAAATACACCTTATTGACATATATTTTAAGGTGCATTTTGCCCTTTCTTGAATTTGTTAGTGACGCGGTATTGAAGTATCATCGACGATATGTAAACACTTGTGCGCCTCATCCCATTCAAATACGGTGCGTAGGGTGCAAATCTTTGAACTTGACTGTACAATCAGAAACCATATAGGTACCTACTTAAACCTACGTAACAAGTAGAACTAAATTTTTGGTACGTAATATATAACAATTGACAACATTTAATTTTTCTCACCCTAGTATTTTACGTGTCCTTTGGAAAGAGCATTAAAAATAACACAACACGTGTTTTCCAAAAATATGATGGTTTCTTATAAAAAAAGGCATTTGAAGTAAAATTTCTAAAACTATGTGACATGATATGCCTGAATCGAGTGTCAACCTTTGTCTATGTTTTGAACCGGCGTTTAAAAAAATGTTTTGACAGAACCATTAAAGTACTATTACCAAATTTCTCTCGAAGTCCGTCTTTTGCTTAATTCCCATAAACCAAGAGTATTGAATAACAATTTATGGGTTGAATCACAACAAAGGGCTTTACTTATTTATTTTATGATATTTACTTTATTTGATTTATTTTATCCGGCGTTTAACTAAGACATCTAAAAATATGTACCTAGTTGATTAAAAATATGTCCGTGCGTTAAATCAAAATTTAATATGCAATTCGGACTTCAAGGTAGTAATGTCTGTTTTGACAACCGGAAATTCGACTATTCCTACAACCTGTTTCTTTTTTCTCCCGTGCAGGCTATGATTTGCAAGGAGCATACAGGCATATCAGTGCCGTCATTGTTCCGGTCTGCACATATTATTTCCCTAATATTTACTGAACTGTAGATAAAAAAAAGCCGGCCGAATGCGAGTCGGACTCGCGCACCGAGGGCTCCGCACAAACTTGTAGGCATGTAAATAGTTCGTAAATCACGGGAATACAATATAAACAGAGTCCAGTATAAACTGATGCGCAATAAGTATGCATTTTCTTACTTATAGTGAGTACTAGTTTATACTGGTTTTTTTTTTAATTTAAGGTAACTACAAATTAACGGTTTTCGGATTTTTTCCTTTACTTGTGCTATAAGACATTGCTTCTTACCAAATTTCATGATTCTAAGTCCCCTATAGGTTTTGATTCCCTTGAGATTCCCTTCAATATGCGGCATAAACGGCCGTATCTTTTGATTGCGTTGACTTAGATGTTTGATTTTTTCACTGATCCAAGGGATTGCAGACCCTAAGTATTTGATATGAATTTTAACTTGATACCTCCACGCGTTCCTGAGAAAAAGAGTCTTGACAGACACACAGACAGACAGATGGACAGACAGACAGACAACAAAGTGATCCTATAAGGGTTCCGTTTTTTTCATTTGAGGTACGGAACCCTAAAAACTAAAAGAATTTTGGAATCATGGCCCTTAATTACCCAAATGGTTTTGGATTTAGCATCAGTTGTAATTTTGAAATGTTGTCAATTATGTAACAATATGTATAACAAAAACAATAAAAAAAAATTATGTTTAAATGTGTGTGTAACGTATCTATTTCAGGTGTTACAGAAGCTAGCGATATTCCGAGCGGAGCGGAACGGGGTGTGCGGCGGCGGCGCGGGCGCGTGCCTGGCGCCGGGCATGCGGCTGGCGGCGCACCACACGAGCGCGTACCGGCTGCCGCACGTGCCGCACCGGCACTTCGCCGAGCAGCTCACGCGCATGGACATGGAGCTGTTCAAGAAGCTCGTGCCGCACCAGTGCCTCGGCGCCGTGTGGTCGCGCCGCGACAAGGACCGCTCGCACGACGCCGTCACCGTGCTCGCCACCGTCAACCAGTTCAACGCCGTCTCCTTCCGCGTCATCTCCACGGTGCTGGTCGAGCCCGACCTGAGACCGCTGGAGCGTGCCGAAATTCTTGCCTCGTGGTTAGACATCGCTCGTGAGTTGAGAGTGTTGAAAAATTTCTCGTCTTTAAAAGCTATCATCTCCGGATTGCAAAGTAACAACGTGTATAGGTTGAGAAAGACGTGGGCCCTTTTACCTAAGGAAAAGGCGGAGTTATTTGACGAGCTCGCGCGAATATTTAGCGAAGATAATAACCGTTGGGCTCAAAGGGAACTTCTGATGAGAGAAGGCACGGCCAAGTTCGCCGATACTGTCGGAGAAAACGATCGACAGTTGCAGAAGTTACTGCACGAGCGTGGATCGCCCGGCGTCAGCCACGGGACTATACCGTACCTCGGCACATTTTTGACCGACCTCACTATGATAGATACTGCAATTCCGGATACGGTGGCCGACGGACTGATAAATTTCGATAAACGACGGAAGGAGTTCGAGGTACTCGCCCAAATAAAATTACTCCAGGGAGCGGCTAACGCGTACCATCTAGTCACCGACCCCTTGTTCGATCGATGGTTCGACTCGGTTATCGTATTGGAGGATAGAGAAGCCTACACGCTGTCGTGTCAGATAGAACCTCGGACTAATCCGCCGAAAGACAAGCATTCGAAGAAAATAAACGATAACAACGGGCACGGGCACCGAAAGAACGACTCGATCGCGAGCACGAGTTCGAGTAACAGTTCGCAGTTCTACTGCGAGACGGACGGGCCGGCGGCGGCGTGGAAGCGGGACAGCCTGGAGCGGCGCGCGTCGCCGACGCGGCTGTCGCACGGCTCGTCGTCGTCGTCGCTGCCGTCGCTGGACGCGTCGCTGTCGAGCGCCGCGAGCGGGCACAAGCCCAACGGCAAGGCGGCCGCCAGCCCCGCGCACGCGCCGCGCGCCGGGCCCGACTTCTACATCATCCGCGTCACCTACGAGTCCGACTGCGTGGAGACGGACGGCGTGGTGCTCTACAAGTCCATCATGCTGTCCAACAACGAGCGCACGCCGCAGGTCATCCGCAACGCCATGCTCAAGCTCAACCTCGACGGCGACCCCGACGGGTACACGCTGGCGCAGGTCCTGCCCGACAGAGGTAACACATCTCTTGTTTACCATAATGATTACTCTCATCACTGTTGCAAATCCATTACCCAAAGATTTTCATAAATAATAGTAGTAGATATTAACTTGAAAAGAAGAACATTTTACTTACGAAGAAAATACCAGTTTAGAATAAACAATGTTTCGGACTTATTGTAATATCTGTATTAGATTTTCTTTCTAGTTTTTATCAGTTTTGTTGGAGATCTACTGCCATTCTAGATCTTAAATATTCTTATTTAACAATGTTCATTTGAAATCACCTAATAAAGCTATAACTATTCTTTTCAGAAATGTTGCTTCCGGCGAATGCAAATGTGTACTACGCGGTGAACACTGCGTACAACTTGAACTTCATCCTGCGCCCGCGCAAGCCGCCGCCCGGGCCCGAGCCGCTCGTCAACGGCAAGGCCCGCGGGAAGCGAACCTGACTATTAACCTTCTAAACCTTAGGTTTACACTCTGGGTACAGAGGTACAACCGAGGCCAACGATAGAACCAATTTCTTCTTCACATACTTACCGACTCTTCGCTTACCAGTGGTTAACTTTCTCGAGTGACATAGGTACCTCAGTCGTCTCCAGCTGGTGTGTGCTCTAAGGAAAATACTTGTGTTCAAAGTGTACTCATCTCGTGCATTTCTTGGTGTCTAAACTGTACGTGAGCATTAGTGTAGTTGTACATAACATTAAGATAAATCCATGCCACCTGTAGTTGTAGTAAAATATATGTTGTGAATAACTTATGTATGTAAATGTGTATGATTATGTGTATATAGTGATTTAATTTGTAAATAAGAATCTTGCATATGATATTATTGTCAAGGTGTAATGATAATGATACTGAGCCAAAGGCAAACTATTATGTCTAATTACAAGGTGCTGTCTACTCTTATAAAGCATTTTGACAAGCTTTAACATTTTGGAAACGTTCGTAAGCCAAATTTCAGAAAAAAAAAATGTTCGTTTAGCGTAACTACTTTAGCGAATGTAGACAAATAATTAGTTGGAAGTAACCTTAATTGTAGCAAAATAGTATGAGTGTTTAATAACGTAAAATTTGATGTCTTTATGGCATTAATCAGATATAAACTTTTACCTATATGTATATATATATATCAAATATACCAATAGTTTATTCTGTGGTAAAAATATATAATATCAACCAACTGCGAAGTTTCAAAGCAGGATTTGCAACCAAGGCCGTGGCTACACGGGCAGTTATTAGAGCCGAAATCTGCCCGCCGTGTAGTAAGCATAATAACGTTACAATGTGCCAGTGACAGGTTCCGCCGAAGATAACTGCCCGCGTAGCGTCGGCCTGAAGCTATTTATGCCTGTTTCGTCCATGTGGCTATTCCTCTTGATTATCGAATATGCTCTTGGAGAGTTTAACACTGTGTTCGCAAATATAAAATTGACTGACATTGTCCTAGACACTTGTTATGAAAGTTGTACATGACAATTTTTACTCATTCTTTGATAAGTAGAACCTAATACATAAGAAACACGATGTGCCTAGAACGTCCCGATCTACTTAAATACTTTCATTGTTTAATACGGCGTGTCATAAGTGTCATTTAAAAAACCTTAATTTATTTCTGCTGAAAGTGGAGTATCACTGACTAGTTTTCGTAACTGGATAATATAAGGTCAATGAAAGCATCTCCAGTGTAATGTTAATTTAAAGTAATTTATGTATATTTGTAAAATAATGAACTGCATGTTACCTGAACAATAATGATCAGTATTGAGTTGCCCTTCGGATGTGTTAACTAGGACTCCTCCCGCTGTCCGCTCGACGCCCTGCTGCGGCGCACGGGCCACGGGCTCGCCGGACAACCTACGAGCCTCGGATAGACGTTACGAGATGTGTAGCTATTTATAAATGTTTATTTGTAAATATTGTAACCCGTCTATGTATTATGTAGTTTTCCACCAGTGTCTGCAATTGTTTACATTTGTGTAATAAAATTCAAATATTATCTTGTGTTTTTTCATTATTTAAAGTACTTATCCCGTATATTTTTACCGGATGCGCAAATAGATGGATATCACTAAACTCTACTTGAAACAATCAGTAGGTATGGGTCGGCTAGCTACTCGCAATATGCTTGTTTACTTTATAGATGCTTTGAATTACAGGCACTGTACCCACTCAACCTTTAATTTATTCTAGACTAGCTTTTGCTCCCAGCTCGTAACTGACCAAGTAAACAACAAATCAAGAGGAGCCGTGTCAGTCTGCTGTAACGAAAAAGAAGGACAAATAAAGCAAAAATAAAATCGGTCATGTGCGAGTGGGACTCGCGCGCCGAGGGTTCCGTATTTAAGTCCGTACTTCAAAAATACACCTTTTATGTACTTTAATTGTAGGCGATAAGGTCCGTTTTGACTTCTCTAAATTTTAGTACAGATCTTTAAAGTTTTTTGTCAATATCTCAAAAACTATAAATTTTGAAACTATAAACTTTGTTTTATTTTTCCCGTAAAATATAAGTAATTATCTATAAGTTAGGAATTTTTCAGATTTTTCGGTTTATAAACTTCGGAGATAAGATAACGGACGGTCATTTTTTGAACATTTTTGGTTATAAATCCAAAAGTACGTCACGGAAAATTATAAAAAAATTGTTTTGAGATGTGCACATTAAGCTCTTTCATATGACACCCCACTTGCTATAATTAAATCACTTTCATTTTTCAACCCCCATTCTAGACCCCGTTTCAATTATTTATAAATTTAAAAACAGATGCGGGCAAGCAAGTTATACAACTATGCCAAATTTCAAGTTGATAGCTTGTGTAGTTGCTGAGAAAACTGCTGTGACATACAGACATACAGACAGACAGACAACCAAGTCTCACCATAAGGGTTCCTTTTTTACCATTTTGGTACGGAACCCTATCAATTATAATTTCGACGAAAAATGCGACGTTGTCAATTTGATTGTTTGTAAGATAAGACGTCTTTTATGGTGTTTGCACCGTGAAATTTTACATATATCAGTTTCTAATTTTATGATCTTATGAAAATGAAACAACGCATTATAACAGGGGGTCACGATATTTAAGAATCTCGTTAGCGTCAAAATCCCAAAAAAAGTCATATGGAAGTCCTGTCGTCTAGCAGCGCCATCTATGGAAATAACACAAATCCATCCTGCAAAGTCAGCTCTACCATCGTTTCAGTGCGTTCGTATTCATCATCACAGCGATGATGAATACGAACGCACTACGTCAGATGTTGTTAGAAGCTTTCTTTTTTCTCTCGAACAGTAATAGCTAGTATTCGAGAAGGTTTATGATGCTGAATATCACAAAAAAAGGAAATCATAGAAAATAACCCTTAATTTAATTATGATTGCTTTGACAGTAGTCATTCATATTTTTAACCCCTGACGCAAAAAATAGGTGATATAATATAAGTTTAGCATTGTAACCGATCTAATGGCTCTTAATTAAATCTATCGTGGTCGCGGCCACCGAATTGTAACGATCCTAACCTACCTAATAATACTAGTTGTAATTCCAGAGTTTACTTGCATATAACCTGGTTTTCTGTCTGTGGCGTCGTAGCTCCTCAACGGATGGACCGATTTTGATTTAGTGAATTAAAAAATGTGACTTAATTAAGAGCTTGAAAAAAATATTGATGAAAATCCGTTGACCCATTTAAGATATATCGATGGGTCTCTGACTCAACCTCGTATATGAAAATGTATGAAATTGGAATATCTACTTTAGGACGTGTACCTAAAGTGGGTATTCAGATTTCGTAAAATTTCATATACGAGGTTGAGTTAGAAACCCGTCGATATCGTCAGTATCGTCTGTTCAGTCTTTGTCGGTTTTTTTTAATTCTGTTACGTTATTGTTTTTGATATTCGGTTGGCCATCAAATATATCAGAAAAAAAGACATGGACGCAATTAAGACTACAAACATATTAGTAGGAAAAAAAGGAAAAAATATTTCTTATATCAATCCGTCGCTCGGTTTTGACTGTGGAATAACTGCCAATTAACTAGGGATTTCGTGCCAACATAAAATGTATCGATAACTACTTAACAGATCCAAGTGACTTTTCATAGTGAACAGTGAAATCATCAGATAAAATAGGGATTGAGCGGTATCCATTATCGATGATATCTAAAATATTTCAGTATACTTTTTTAAGATTTTTTTTTACTTACGTACTAATTTTATAAATCATGTTCTAATTATAAAATAACTGCACAATTTACAATTTCAAAATAACAACGTGAAATTAACAAATAGCAAAAACGCATTCCATGTAAAAACATCTTAGGCTGGTTAGGCGCTAGTTCGGTGTGGGGATGACGTGTAACGCATTTCCACCCGTCAAAAAAAAAAGAAAAAAAAAAGGTTGGTACGGTCCGTCTTAGGCTGCTCTACCTCCGGTGTCAATGTGAGGTACGACTTATGGGACACCCTATATTATAAGTTAAAACAATTCATCGATAAATCTTTAAAGTTGGGAAGTCCCTAGGTAATTTATATCTGTTCAGTACAGTACAGTCCGTGAGCACTTAGAATAGGGTTCGGGTAGCTACGGATAAAGTCGGCTAGACTCGCATAAAAGCGTATGAGAGCAAGAGAGAAAGAAGTACAAACCCGAATCCTATTCTAACCCAAGCAGCTCGCATGCTGAATAAGAGCTTATACAGCCCTTATGCAGCTAAAACTAGAGTTATAATGGCTGTATAAGCTCTTATACAGCTTGCGTGCTGCTTGGGAAGTGCTTACGGGCTGTGTAGTATTATTAGGGCGCAAAGTCGGGTCTTTTGTTTCTTCAAGTAGGTACTTAAACTAGAACCATGTGGTAACCGTGTCTGGTACTAAAAGTTTTTTGTGAGCGGTGAGAAATGACTTGGTGCTGGCTACCGGTCTATTTGTACCCATTATACGGCACAAGCCGTGAAAGCGTTTCAATGGCGTTTGACAGCAATAATTTGTCCCCGTCATCACTCACGCCTAACGCTTTTTTAGCCTCATTCGCTCTTTAGAAGATTCATGGTAAATACGTCACTTTTGCAAGAAATTTGAGTGGGTTGGACACTAGTTAATGACATCAAACAGGTTATAACAAGTACCTACATAGAATATCTAGGGTAAGCAATGATGCTAAAAAACACACACAGGTTCTCTACAAGTTATTACACTGTGGTTTGGGTCAACTCTTTCAAGTTAAATTTGACCAAAAATGTAGTAAAATTTGTAACACACATACATAGAAACTCAAGGTGGTCAAGACACCACCGGAAGATAGTGGAAGTTCGCAATAATCAAGTACAGTCGACCAAATAATGGCTTTAACTTTGCCCTTATATTATACTAGCTTTTGCCCGCGACCCCGTCCGCGCAGAAGTCGTTTATAACTTTTCCCCCGGGAACTATAAAATTTTCCGGGATTTAACTTATTCTAAATATTTCTCCACGATATAAACTATTATGTGGCGACATAGCTGATCGTGCAGTTAACGCGTCAGCAGTTGTAGTCGAGTGAATAAGTTTTTTAAGCGACAGTCGCTAGTGCCATGTCACCTCGTCAATTCGCTCTCAGTTATTGATTACGTTGTATTTTTCCTAAAAATAAAAGTGTGTGCTTACCTACCTAATTTCACCGTTATATTTTCCAAAATTACAATACTAAATTTCATCAAATTCTATCCAGTAGTTTTTGCGGAGTAAATCTAACATGTGCACCTAGGTAATTTCATCTTTGTATCAGATGTCGTAAGTGGAGGCGTCCGATTAGTTATCTTTCGAAGTGTCTGCCGAGTACTTTGGGCCAGACAGGAACTCGCAGACTAGGTTTTTTTGTCACTACCATAGTGTTATTTGATCTCGGTATCAAATAACGTAAGCGCCATATTTTTTATTTCACCGGAAGTGGTAGTTTTTTGTACTTTCGGCCAATTCAATTTTTTTTCTCCGATATATCGAAGCATAGCATCAGTTTTATAAACGTGTGACATGTGGCTTATCTTTGTATCAAGTAACGTAGTGAATCTTGCGGTTGCCACTCGTACTAACTCCACTCGCTGCAGATGGAAAGAGTTGTTCCTTGGAACTGGGTCGCTGGACAAAATGGGGTTTTCTTCGCAGAGAAAGCGCAGACCTGTGTGTATTTAAAAAATAATTCTAATAAGTAGAACGGATAAATTGCTGATTTTTTCTATTTGATAAATTTTGCTATAACTTTCTACCTTTTTGCTTTTTTCTTTATTTTTATCATGGAAAAATCTCTTATTTAATAATTGATATTTTGAAAATTTTGTTAAAGAAACCGCTTAGAGACCAAAAGTTTTGTAGGTGAAGTAACAACCTTCTGGTTTTGGCGGGATTTTGATCGACTTCTTTGACTTTATACTCTATTAACATGTTTATATCGCTGATATCAACCTGACAGTGATAGTTGAGCGTATAATTTATAACCTCTGCGATTGGTTTACGATCGGAAAACCCGCATCGAGGTTTGCTAGGTAGAGGTACCCTTTAGAAAATCTAAATCAAGGTAACCTATAATTCTCGTCATTGAAATACTTATATGTAGATGGAGACATCGAGCCACCAGTGTCGGCTGTGTCGGCGACGGTCGGCGACGGCCACCCGGCGGCCGCGGTGCGGGCGCTGCTTGCGCCGCGGCGCACCTGCGTGCCGCCACCGGTTGACAGCGCTCGGCTGAAAATTTCATGGCCAGTGTATCGAGCGGGCAGGCGGGCGAGCCGCCGCGCGCAGTCGCGCCGCGCCGCCTCCCCGAGCGCCAGTCTGCGAACGCTCCGACCGCCGGAGACCCGCGGCCCGGTACCCTCACACAATAACAACACGCGCCGACCGGCCTCGCGAACCTCTGCGCCCGGTGCAAGTGCAGTGCTCGACTCTCCTCAACACACACCAATAGACATGTAAAAATAAAACTCCACTCAGACTCGCCTCAGACATGTGGAACGGCGGAGATGCACGCAAGATGAAATAGCAAGGTGAGCATGTATAATAACTGCTATTTTCATACATGGACGAGCTTTATTTATCAAATAAATAAGGGTTTCATTGATAAGAAACTTGAACGTGTAAGTTTTAATACACACTTAGATAATATTGCTTCTCGAAACGAAAACAGCTAGAGAGCACACAATGACTTACTTATGACTCAGGGTAATGCTAGAAAGTAAAGCTTTTAATCTAATTTCTGTAGACAAGTGTCCAATTCGTAGCGGGGAGCGGTAAAGTCGCCTACAACGAAGCTCTACGACTGCCGCAATCAGATTACGGCACACCCACAGCCATAAGACACTAGCCTACTATCCTATCTATTAATCACTCAAAACGATTTCTGTCCGCATAAACAATTTATTTCGGTCGTATTTACCCAAAATGGCACGGAATGACTCAGTATGACAGCCGTCCGTCGTAGCGTCTCGTAGCTATTGTGTAGCTCGTAGCGCGGCCTTAAATTTACTTTACAAAATTCCGAATTTTCGGTTTCGGTTTGAACTATGAAGATTTAAACCCTTTTTTATCTATAGCCTTAGCAAGTAAATACGTATTCTAATAAACTGTTCTTAAACAAGATGATGTTATATAACTGACGTATATGCATTTATTCGCTGCGTCTTCAAGGGAACGGCGGTAACTAAGCCAATAAAACATATTTTGAAGCGGCCAAGGCAAACAGCCAGCCCAGACGATTTTGAAGATGGATCTAAGCAAGTAAACAATGACCTCGAGCCTGTTTATAGAGGCAGGCCAAAAATGTTACTCTATTGCGGCGAATTCGCTTTGGATTTAGCATCATTTGCAATTTGAAATGTTTTCAATTACAAAATCTCTGACACTAGATAGCGTGCCCATAAGTTTGACTGCAGGCCCTTGTTAAAATACCTACTCGTTACATTTCACATTATACATTCATAATTTACTCGTTCTTATTAAGGTCAAACATCATGTCGTTACTTCCTTGTTGCGATTGATTTCATCGATTTCAATTTATAAATTAAAAAGTTTCAATTGTGCTTTTCTTTAACCACAATTGATATAATACTAATTAACTACACTAAATAAATAACACCATATTTTTACGAAGTACTCGTATGGTCATTACGTTTTTTTATACAAAAGACATCAACGAACTTAGAAATAATTAAAATTCAATGAATAGTCTTATTCAAGGCAATGGCACTCCAAATTTCATCGGAGAGGCAACCGGATGGCGAGTGGTTGATCGTTTTTGCACTAGCGAATTTAATTATTTTTTTTCACTTGTCCCGCGTTTTTCGGATGGTAATTTTTTAAAATTATATAATAGGGTATAAACTTCAAAACAACCGC
This sequence comes from Tortrix viridana, assembly GCA_963241965.1. Classification (NCBI taxonomy): domain Eukaryota; kingdom Metazoa; phylum Arthropoda; class Insecta; order Lepidoptera; family Tortricidae; genus Tortrix; species Tortrix viridana. The sequence goes on along the minus strand of OY725172.1, from coordinate 5,639,220 downwards.
ATTCCCATCCGGTTGCCTCGTCAATTTTACGTTTACAACCTATCTAAAGAAAGCAACGGACAAATAAATTGACCATTTTATTTTATTCGCAACATAGAACTCGTTTAACGCTCTTCCCTCAAGAATACTCCAATGTGCCGAGATCAAAGTAACCTACGGTACTGACTTGGGCAGCGACATTTTGTTAAGATTGATGTGATGAGAGATTGGTATTAGGCTATTGTTTCTTAATGTGATGTTTATGTGCTTTAGTTTATCACATAATAATATCAGGTGCATCACAAAAAGCAAAAAAAAAAAAATTTTACAAAAAAATAAAACCGTCTTCAAAAACCCACTAAAAAGCGTTAAATAAAAACCAGCCTCCTAGGAGTCCTAGGAATAGCCTATTTAGTGCCTAAGAGGTACATAGAATATATCGAAGTCGGTGGCAAGAATCATGGTGTCATTGCTACTGTGTATACCTACTTGACACCGGGTTGAATATATTCTATGTACCTATTAGGCACTAAATAGGCTATTCCTAGGACTCCTAGGAGGCTGGTTTTTATTTAACGCTTTTTAGTGGATTTTTAAAGATGGTTTAATTTTTTTGTTAATTTTTTTTATTCCAATATTTTTTGTAACGCTTGCCTCTAATTATATTTATTACGTATTTATACAACGTGTTACAAAAATACCCAAATAATAGAAAATATTTAACAAAGCCAAAAATTGTGCTAATCCTATATATTAGGGTTCGCACTATTAGGTATATGTTGGCGCGCGAGTCTCGAATTTTCGTCAGTGTTATTATTAGAATAGTGCATAAGTGAATTATGCTTTAATTAAGAGTTACTTATAAGTTATAAGCAAAGGCAAAAGTGTTAAATGTTGACGTTAAAATTAGTTTGAAAGTATTCTGACGTTGATTGCTCGCTCATTAGTGGCTCGTGACAGGGCGGCGTTTGCCGCTCGCGTGCCGCCCGCGCGCCGCGCCGCGCACGCAGCGGCGACGCACGGCATCCGTCGCCATCGAGCCTGCTAATCACGACCCCACTCACATAAATTCCTCCGCAATTAGCTGTTTTATAAATAACATCACCGATGAATCGTCGGGGCTTTCAATTCAGGGCCCAAGTTCAACGATACGACAACGGCGCGGAGGCCTCATGTACAAGTCTTCCTTAAAAGCCTCGTTATATTCTAAACCAGCTCGTAGTAAAAAAAATCTTCATGTTAATATTAATAGGTATTGAACTTCTAGGAAGCATTACCTACTTCTTTTTTGTTACTAAAACCAATCGGATTCTGAAAATTTAAAACATGCGGATCTTATAGTAAGGGATTTACCGCTACGGATACCTAAATGAAATACCTTTATTACCTCTAGGTATATGATTTTAAATCTAGTACGACAGAGAACTAAATCAATGAATGATGGAGGGACAGTTGGGATTACTTCAGCACTCAGCCTGTGCCGAGTCCAACTACACGGTCCCTCAGAACGACGGGTTTTACGAGTTTCAGGAGTAATTTGTTCAGATTTTCCGGTACCGTCTAAACTGGACGAAAAACTCGTAAATTAAGTTAATAAAATATAGATTTACTGTGCAGTAAATGTCTAGCTAGTAAATATCTAGTTACGAAATATGCGCCACATTTATAGATGAATAATTGAATTTTGCCCCAAAGGGATTCAAAGAAAGCCTTTACTTTCGTCACTGCGACATCTACTTTGCATTACCCGCATTATCCGCTTTATAATCACGTCGCGTTTTGATATCTGGTAAATTTAGGAGAAATGAGAACATTTTAGTGGAAATTTAGAGTGGGTTTTAAATGAGAAAATTACATGATTGCATGAGCGCTGCTCAAGTAGCGTGAGCAGGTGACACGGGGTCTAGCTTAATTCTAGACTTTGTGCCCCGCCCAGCTTAATCGATGTCGTAAGTCTGATGTTCAGGAGTAGAGTAAGTACCTAGTAAATTTTATTATCCATTACCGGCGTTCGATTCGTACGTTGTTTTACGAGAAATAATGCACCCGTACAGGGGTCTAATAGAAAATACTCGACGAGGCTTCGCCTTACGCCGACGCTAAGAGGATTTCCATGTTTTTTAAGCACTACTTGCACATTCGAGAGTTTAAATATTAAAACACGCGAGACTTTAAACGCAAATGAATATCATATATGAATAAATAACAGGATGTTACGAAGTCCTAAATACTAGACGTTGCAAGCGATTTTGGCTGTGTTGAATGGGATCGAACCTATCTTGGAGCGGCTAGCACATCGTGTATTTTTTCGCTTGTCACTCAGTGCGTCTTTATTGTTTCAGAGAAGTTAAAAAAGGAGAGCGACAAACAAATAGCGGACCACTTGTGCTAGCCATCCAGAACAGTAAAAGAATTAGATCTCTTTCGAGTAATTTATTATCGCACCAAGTATTTTAATGTACCTACCTAAAATTCTTTAAGAAGAAGATGCGATAGGTAATAGACAAAATGATAATATACTCGTAAGTAGGTATTAACTAAGAGTTCCAATTAAATGGTGGTGATTGACCGGGTTTCTTTTTTGATTAAATCTATACATATTATAAATTAAAGTCCTCCGCTGCGTCTGTCTCTATATACTCGTACCGCTAATTTCAGAAACACCTACATAGATGGATTTTGAGACGGTTTTTATCATAATTTAGATAATTTCTTGAGGCAGTTTTAGATTTATAACACATAGATATTTTACCCGTTCGGGTGGGTTGCTAGTTAGTCATACATTCATAACGTTATGTTTGTTGATGTATTACTTTTGCACAAGTCTGTAAGAGTTGAAAACTGTTGCATGTTAATTTGGCCCACTCCCTTGGCCTTGTTAATGACCCAAAACCTGTTTATAGCCTTATATTACAATAATCGTGCCGTATGTGGTTTCGTTTCATAGTTTTACTATTTACCACAATCGTAAATCTATAACTTGAAACGGAAACTGTTAAAACTTTCTGAGCACGCAACGGGGTTCGGTATTTTGCTTTGTTACTGTAAATGACCTTCAATTGTAAGAAATATAAAGCCGGAATTGAAACTTTGATTGAATCAGAACACGAAATCAAAATGTAGAGTTAAACTTCAATGTTTTGTACAGTTTGCAATAACGTAGATAGAAAGTATAAAATCAATCACAAAACTGCTTAAAACGTAGGTTAAATCTACGGTTAAAATACTGTTTTCCGTTATCAATATAACATAATTAGCTTATAAAAGCCTCCATTGCCGAGGAAAGGTCTCTCATCTACGTCTGCATTTCAGTTAAAATATTTTTTAATGTACTAAATATTTTTTAATTAAATGACTCGAAAAATTGCAATGTGTCTCAACTTTTCCCAGGCCTCCCGAGGTCGCAATACTTCCTCGTACTATTCTCCTGGTATGGTGTCCATTGTTGGCCATTCTTTCATCTACAACAGCAGGTAGATGCCTATTGCGGAATGCGGGCCTCGAGGTATGAATGTAAGACTCGCGTAATTAAATAACGGCTACGCCGTATGAATAACTTAAGGTAGAGGAAATGCTTTAGGAAAAAGCTAATACCATATAGATGGCTTATTTTCTGGTATTGGTGTCCATAAAGTTTTTATTCTCTAAGCAATCTTAACACTCATATAATCACTTCGGCGTATTTATGTAACACTAAATATTAAAGATAAACAAGCTTATGATGACAGAATTAATCTAATTTGACTGTTTGTTGGGAATTGATATCACCATTATTGTATCCGATTTTAAACTCCTACAGTATCCGAGGTGGATTTTAATTAGTCTGTAGGTATAGTTTAATTAGACATGTTATGGATCAAGTGATAAATGCGGGCAATTTTCATAATGCCCGGGCAATTTGATAATAATAACTAAAATATGAGATGGCAATTTAATAAAAATACTAACCTAACCTAACCTAACCAGACAATGTGATAAATAATGAAGTTTAGATAATAATTAATTATTACTAATAACTTGACCCGGTATTATTCATAATGCCCGCATTAATCACTTGGTCCATGACAGACATATGACTTCTGAATAAACCCTGCATCGGCTCCGAGTTGTTCAATGAAGCATGTTCCATTCTGCTCGCGGATGCTGAAGTAGGTGTGACGAGGGTTCAACGAAATGATGACTTCAGTAGAGCTGTATCAAACAGCCCACCTCGTACAGTACGGTCGAGGGATCATATTATTATAACCAAGTTTCCACGATTTAATTAAAGGTAAGGTTCAAAAAGTCAGGCATGCTAACTCACACAATTAAATGTTCTATAAAACTTTCCGTTGTGCGACGAAAATTAGCCATACAAATGGTTCGCCTTCGTTGTTTGTATGGTTAACTACGCTTAACTATTTGCTGATTGGGTCCAACTTTTTGAACTTTACCCTTAAGCTACCCACGTATTTTACTGTATTAAGTTCCGATTTGCAGATTTACATTTGTATGTATCCAAATTTATTTTTATCTTAGCTACAGACTCGACACAATTCAAGTAATCAATGTATGTATGAGTAACAAAATATTTTATCAGTTGAATGCTAATGAACAAGATAGAGTAGCATTATGACAAGTAACAAGAAAATACCGCTTGATTATACATCAACCGTCGAACAATAGGTTCAATTTTAATACTCATCGCATATTTCACCTAGCTGTATTTCAGTATTGGCAGGTAGTGAAGAACTGAATTTGGTATTCTGTGGTCGTCTCTCGCTGTAAGTGAATTCAGACAGCAGATAGAGCCCGAGGAGCGAATACCAATGAGGTCAGCGACGGGCGCATCATATGCAGCATGCATGGGCTATGTGTATGCAAAATTAATAAATAAATATAGGTTGCCATACAAAAAAAACTACAAAATTAGAGATTAATTTCAGCGGGCCTGTTGTTATTATTATTAATCCAGACATTTATTTTACTTACAGTTGGTTACGGTTTTGCAATAAATATTACAAAAGTAAAATAACAATACTAATGTAATATTAACAACATAAACATTATAAAAAACTACGGGTCCCGCCGGCAGCGGGGCAAGGCTCAAGCTACCAGTGGTTAGGGCTGCAGAGAGAGGAACCTCCTGACAATGCGTGCCGTGTCGAGAAGTACTGCTTTCTGCATCTGACTCTTGACTTGATCCATGAGTTTGTCTTTCTCAGCCTTCACGAGGTTATCGTCATGTGGGATGGTAGTGTCGACGAGCACTGCCCGGTCGATCGATTTTTCAACACCATATCAGGCTTATTGGCGACAATAGTCCTGTCCGTGATGCCACAACGATCCCAATAGAGCGTACGACACTTCGGACTCAACAAGACCGTATCGAATAGCAAGTTGCTGATGAATGATCCTGGCCTGGATGAAGTTATGTCTGTGCAAGTAATCTGTTCAAAAGTAAACAAAGACCGGCTTCGGGTACTGTCGTTTTTTGGCTAATGAGCATGGGTTGTAGCAATGAATAGTGACTGTTTGAGGTCGATGATAAAGGTTTTATGTGGTTTTACTCAATTAAATAACAAAATATACATGTGGCATTAAAAATCCTGCTTTGATTGATTGTCGTGTGGGCGCCGGCCTGCATAAAATTTTCTATGCGCGCTGCTGCTTGCTTTTTGGTTTTGATATTTACATTATTAGATCGACACGAGCATGCAGCACGCACGGCGAATGAATAAAATGCATTAAACACACATGGTTTCATGTCATTCTACTTAACTATACTGCGGCAGCCATCATTTATTTACCATGCTGCAGTTTAAATGTAGGTAACATAAAAATATTAAAATGGTCGTTTTAAAAAAAAAAAAAATTAAATTTAATGGCTTTAATTAAAACAAAACTTAACTGATTCCTTTGAGTAACGAAAGTTACCCATATAGTTTGTATGACTAACTTTCGATACACAAAGGACGCGATCGTGATTTTGTTTTCATTAAGCCATTAAATATATATAATCTTTTGAAAACGACTCACAAGGAGTTTTTTTAGGACTTGAATATTTAAAACTGTTTTATTACCAACTCATTGTTATACTTGTAGTAGTTAGCATAAGGGGATGTCAAAATTGTTAGAATGTACTAACTAGTAACGCAGAATGCTTCGGGAACTTTTACACTCTAGTACTTACAATTTATTCCGCTCACGAACAATTTATGATTCAATTAAATGAGTTGGAGGACGTTTAAGTTTGAATGTTACGAGTTTCGATTTTGTATAAAATAAAACTCGTTTTAAACAAAGTAACGGCGTTTGTTTGCCCTGGTTCTGTCAAGTTGGACTATTTGTGTTCAGCTTGTCGGCGAGGTTAACGTTATTAAAGTTAGGTGAAGCCTTCGTCTGAAAATTCATGTCTCAGGCACTCCTGGCAAACCGTGCCCTGCGAATATTTGCTTTGTAAGCTATATAAAGTTGGCCAGACACGTACCGAAACGATATGCCGCACGGATCGTCGATTCCATTTCGATGTTTCACAAAAATTATTCTTTAATCTCACCAGAGTAAATTATATTATTTTTTTACTTTATATAATGCAAAAAGATTTTCCTAATTAAATTATGTTTCAGAATGAATGATAAATGATAATTACTTGTGGCGGTATGTACCTAGCTTTCTAATATTGGAGTTAAGTGCCATACCATGTAGGTATCGAATGGGTCATAGATTGGTGGCAGTCGTTTCGCGGCTCGCCGCGAATACCTAGCAGCATATTTATTTTGTCATGAAATAGCTGCACGTCTTACCACCGGAAACGATGCAAAAACGTCTATAAAAACCATTTTACTGTGCTTTTCCGTGTTATTTAAATGAGCGTATTTTTACTGTTTTTATTGTTGTTGAAGATGGTTTAGCGGCATTCGTAAAGATAGGCAATCAGCTATGAAGCATAAAAGGGGCACCGAGATTGGTCTACTGAAAGTTGTTTGAAGGGTCGCGGCCGGCCGGGCGGACGACTGCGCGGCGACCCGCGGGCCGGGCCTCGGTACATTACTTCTACTTCAAAACACGTCAGTGACGCTATTCCTTTAGCTTATAAGTAAGTTCATATAATCATAGCCGAGTTAAAATGTATGCGAACCTCGTACATTTGTGTTTTATATTTTGATTCCTCAATCAAAATTCACTTGATCCAGGCACTTGTGCCTCCTTAAGTCCTGAACCAACAACGAGCCCTACGTTTGTAACCCGGTACGCGTATTTCTAATACTCGACATATCTGGGTCACGCACATGCATTTAAATACCGCTAAAACAAATGTTTAGCACGCGTGTTGCTCGTAGCTTTGAGGTGGCATTGGATTTAAGACATGCGCCTGAGGCCAAACGAATTACGCTATGACGACGTCTGATTTCGTGTCTCAACGTCCTTGCAGTTCTCCCTTTACGCGACTATTTGAAGCTATATTGACTGATCTTAATGGTTAAGTATATTAAATAAAAAAAAGGATTATAATATGTGAAAGGTAGATTTGCATTTTTCTTAATATTAATGGAGTTTGGCTCTTATGTGCCTCACTTACACACTAAGAGCTGTTCGAATAACGATGTTTTTTCTCCACCGTAAGGGCGACACCCTTACATTCAGTCAACAAAGTATCGGGAATGGATGATTTGTTTATGGTTCCAAATTCAAATTTTTGTTTTTTTTGTTGTTGTTAGATTGGCACAACTGTTTTCTATTTTGGCGCGGAGTTTGAGTTGCATCTGTTATTTATATTAAATACAGTGCTGTTTTTAGTTATATCATATCTAGTGTGTATTGCGAATTTCATAATGGACAAAAACATTGAACAAAGAGTTTGTCTTAAATTTTGCATCGCCAATGGAATTTCGTGTTCGGAGTCACTGAAAATGTTACAGAAGGCTTACGGTGATTCGACTTTATCAAAAACACGTGTTTATGAGTGGTACAAAGCGTTCAAAAGCGGTCGAGATGTGATGGAAGATTTGCCTCGCTCTGGTAGGCCATCAACGTCTGCAACTGAAGTTAACATCGCAAAAGTGAAGGAAATAGTGACTGAAAATCCTCATTCAACTTTGAGAGAGATAGCCGCCGAACTTTCTGTATCTCACGAGTCGATCCGTACTATTTTAACTAATCATTTGGGTATGAAACATGTTACCGCTCGGCTAGTCTCAAAAGACCTGAATTTTCTCCAAAAACTCAATCGCATGAGAGTCGCTGAGGACATGCTAGAACGAGTCAATTCCGACCCAACATTCATGAAACGCATTGTTACTGGTGACGAGACGTGGGTTTACGAGTTTGACATGCAAACTAGTCAACAAGCTTCGGAGTGGCGCCTTCCAACTGAACCGAAACCGAAGAAACCACGCCAAAGTCGATCAAAAGTCAAAGTCATGTTGACTGTTTTCTTTGACTATCGCGGTGTTGTGCACTCGGAATTCTTGCCGGAAGGTCAAACGGTAAATAAAGAATATTATTTGAGCGTTATGCGGCATTTAAGACAGCAAATTCGACGAAAAAGGCCAGATTTGTGGAATGAAAGTTCTTGGATTTTGCACCACGATAATGCGCCTTCGCACAAGGCCATCATTGTGAAAGAATTTTTGACCAAACACTCAACAAATACCATCGAGCAACCACCATATTCACCAGATATGGCTCCTGCCGACTTCTTTCTTTTTCCTAAACTCAAATTACCACTTCGTGGCACCCGTTTTCAATCGGTAGAAGACATAAAGGAGAATTCGCGCCGAGAACTGAATTCAATTCCGGAAACAGCGTTTAAAAAATGTTTTGATGATTGGATTATTCGTTGGCGTAAGTGTATCGTTTCTGAAGGAGCATACTTTGAAGGTGATAAAATAAATTTGGATGATTAACAAACAGTTTGTGTATTATTGATCTTTTCCCGGTACTTTCTTGACAGAGTAGTATATTATGTATAATGTACTGAAATTAGAAAAACTCCTTGTGCATGCCAATGGGGATGGAACTATGTACCTTTCAATCACCACTGACGCTCCGAAGTTCTTGGTTACTATGTTATTATTCGTGTCCCTCTATGAATGCAGTGAATATGAGGAAAACCCGGACGGCGATAAGTTATTAGTGCGCCTGAAGCGAAGTCCCGTGCTCCTGGTTTGGTCCGCCCCATTGACCTACATTCACGCCCTTGAACCCCGGCCCCCGGCCCCCGCGCGCGCCCGTGACGTCACGAACACCCCGAGCCTATTGTCTTTTAACATTGTATTGTTTTGAGGATAAAAAGCCGGTAAGTGGCAGTTAAGTAAATATTAGTGGTAATTTATTATTTTTTTATACGTGGTTAACGCGCGTGTCATTCAATAAACCACTGTAGAGTTTGATTTAATATAAAACAGCTGACAGCAGTGGACTCCTAAACTACTACTGACTTCATCGAGTAGATAGGATTATCATCAATACCCACTAATATTATAAAAGTAGTGCCGGATCTGAGTGTCCGCCAGATACTTTTTCTGTTTAATTTTATGCATTTAATGCTAGTGACTAAAGTGAATTTGTCATAATCGTTTCTAGGGGGATAACGATAAACTCTATGTGGATCATGATGTAATAAGAATTAGGTTTCTGTGCCATATATTTAAGTGATATGAGCAAATGGTCCAAATTGATAGAATAGCTTCAATGGCAGCAGAAGTTTCAAAGTACATTATCGAGCGAGCGTTTAAATTATGCAGTAAAATATGAACAAGAATAAAATCGGCCGCGGCCGGGACAGGTGGTCCCGAGTGGGAACATCGAACGAATTTTCCATTTGTTTATCTACTGCTTCCCTAGTTTTCCGGCTCAGTGGTCCGATGCAATCCGTTGCTGGAATATACCCGATATAGCACGTCAATTGTCACAAGCCTATTGATTTTATCTCGAAATACCGGTACAGTAACGAACTTTTAACGTAGTCAGCATGAGAACACAATGCTTAACTTTATATTCAACTAATGTGCAGATAATACTTATTTCTAATGAGTTGCGACAGACTTTTTAAATCTAGCTTTAATTTACTGATATACTTGTAAGGACAAGGCCTTAACAAAGTGATCATTTAGGGTAACAAAGGATTATGGGGCGACTCTGTCCTTTCACTGACTGCTGACACTGATGCTTAGCATCTACCAACGTTATCGATTTGAATTTTGGAACAGTTTTTGATAAGATATTTTACTTACCCAACCTTATTTAAAGAAAGAAAGAAAATTACTTATTCCTTTGTTTTTGCCCAACCTTAATTCAAATGAAAAAAAAAAACAAGCCGAAACATAATATCATGCTAATATCTTTTATCCACTTAAATATGCCAACAGACACGATGACAAAAACAAATGCGAATTAAATGAAGTAAGGTGAGCAATTATTTCAGTAGTATTAAGCAAAAGTAAACGGTCTTAATAAACAAATAATATTCAGGGTTAAAACGTAGGTAGGTAGGTCCAGGTACAGACTCAACACGGGTTAACCTTTCAAGTGCCGACGACAGCTTATATAAAATAAAATCCCAACAAAATGTTAAACGGGCTTTTCCTGGGACGTGACACTTCGGACGGCACATGTTAAAATCCTGTAAAGCAAAATTAAGGCCCGTTTCCATTTTCAATTATTTATAGCGGGCATCCCGGATGGTTTATTTAAAAGAATTAGGTACGTTAGTATATATTCCTCTAAAAAACTGTTAGGTATCTTTGCTTTGATTAAATCATTTTAAAATGTACAGTTGGATAGATGCAAAATATAGTGTCGTTTTATGAAACTATTAAGCCCAAGGAAAGGGAGTGCGAATCGGTGCGTAGACAGCAAAATAGAGGTTTTATTACGGTACCGTGACAGTTGCGTTGGAGAACAGCATTGTTCCTGTGACTCAATAGCCGCTTGGAGCTTACGGCCCAGCCGGCTTTTATTGTGCTTTTGCAGCTGAACCTGCCTGCGAGCTTGTGTTATGAGTTGAGTTGTTATGAGTATGAGTAATATGTCTTTAGAAAACGTTATCATGTCACGGATTGTTTAGTTTTATGAATCAAAAATACGTTGAAATTGATGTCAAAAAGATTAGTGCAAAATTAATTTTATTAAGGCAGTAGGTAGGTACCTAAAAAGATATGAAGTTGAAAACGGATCCTTTATGGTGAGAATTCCGAACGTCTCTACATATAATTTGAAATATATTCGGAATATTTATGGTTATGTTTGGGTTTAGTAATAAATTAACAACGCGCTCTGTGTTCTTTTTCTATATTATCTAAGCCAACGTGAGGCCAGGGTTTAAGTCAATTAGGGGGCCCGTCGTCTTACGTGTCTGAGCGCAATGTTGTTTAAATTAAACAAGCTTGAATCGGCAAGAGTTCATGAAAACTGACGGTTGGGCTATGTTATGTTCTTACAATATTTTTTTTCCTTAACTCTCGTTCACATGTTGATATTTTGTACAGGTTCACATCGGTATCACATTTATTATAAGTAAGTTGTCCGCTTTGTTGTCATAGAATTATATCACCGTCCAATCCGTGGTCCGAATAGCCCGTTTGGCGCGTAAATTAGAGCCATTGTTTGTGTTTACGGCGATGCGACCGCGAGCACGTAGCTCGAACAGTGCCATAACGCTCATAACGCCAATAACGCCAGGCAGCCTTGCGATCTATCGGCTAAAAACCATTGATTTCAAATAGCTCTTTGACTCTGATACTTCTTCAGTGAATGTACGATGTCTATTGACTAATTGCACTGTGTAGAGTTCGTTTGTCGTTGTTGCACTCGCTATAATCTAACGGCCGCACTCAGAGACGTCGATTAACTTTTAAGTTTGATTAAAGTTGCTGCTGTCACTTTATTTGCTATAGTAATAAAATAAGACGCAGCACCTTTAATCAAACTTAAAAATTACTTGACTTCTCTGAGTGCGGCAGTAAATCCATAAATAAACGTACCTACAAGTATAGTATATTTTGTGAGTGGTGAGCGCGTTACTGCAAGGGTTTACACTTTAGTTCATAATAAAGCGCCTCTTTTATATATTACCTTTTTATATTGTCTTTAATTCAGGACGACTTACCCCGCCAGTTAAATTCATGTATGCGCGGCTGCGTCAATGTACGTAACATTACGTAGTTGGGCGGGGACCTTGTGGATTGGAAACACTGCAGTAGATTAGGCATTTCACGAATAATTTCATTGTGTCTAATATGTAAGAGTACTTCCTAGTAAAATTGCGTAGGAAAGTAAAATTCCGTGTTCCATACTGGGAAAATGAAGTTTACGATGGTTCTCGAAGGGCTGAAAGGTTTTTTTTATTAAATTAGTGGTTATGGGACTAGGAATCATCGTACAGCACGTAGACTATTAGGCTTTTACGTATAGGTTAAACATGAAGAAAGAAGGTAAATACGTTGTTCCATTTTGCAAACATTTACCTACATACGTCATGTGAGGAATGTTTTGTAAGTGATGTATCATTTTCAATCAATTATTTACAAAGGCAAATAATAAAAGTCTTAATAGTTGTTTTCTTATACGAATTTCAAATGACATTTAATATAAACATAATGGCATTGTACCTACTATTGCATATGTCATTTTAAAGCTCTCTATTTGATATTGATTTAGGCCGAAAATTTATGTTCAGCGCAAGTAAAAAAAATATTTATTTTCGGAATAAAAGAAGATAACAAAGTTGGCTAACATAATGTAATCTGGCAAACGCAGCAGTCATATATTTTCTCATTGAATGTTCTTGTGATATGAAAAACGGATGTTAGTAAAGCGTCGATATAGAGGCGTCAGTCGAAGTTCTGAGTCGGCTGGCGCCTGGCCAGCGGCGGTCCAGCCTCCAGTTTGACGTGATCAACTATCACATCACTGACAAATTGTGAAGTTGTGAGAAATAATAAAGATGGTGCCAATATCATACTTATTAAAATCTATATTTAGTTAATATGCATACGGGGATTAAGAACTCATTAAGCTAATTCAAGTCATAACATATCATTAAATTCAAAATATACTTGATTAATAGGCAAAAAAAATGTTTTATCTTATATGTATACCAGCAACACATTTATTTATTACTAGCTTTTGTCCGAAATTCTACGCAAAAAATTACCTTGATATTTACCGCATATAAAATACCTTCATTTTTAAACATTTTCGTGAATAAATCTGAAACAAAATAAGATCGAAGGCTGATATTAGGCATACAGTGTTCTTAGGTCCTGCCACTACTCCACCTAAGAGTATAACCAAATCCCTCGTGGGGCCACTCTTATTAGCTTAGCCTGCTATTTAGACACTTTCATCAAATTCGGTCTGGTAGTTATTGTGGAGTTTGCGAACAAATTCACAGACAGACAAAAATTCTAAAAACCATTAAAATAGAGTACGTTTTCTCAAATATTTATAATGTACAGATTTTTTCTCTTTACTGTTTTATTATATGTAATATATAGATGAGGTTTAATATAGTTGTCTCAATAATAGTCACACCATCAAAGGAATCACTATATTATTAAATAGCTACCTCTTTTAAAAAAAATAGGTACTTACGCAACTTTGTAACTAGTAGGAACTTAAATACCTATTAAAATGTGAAAGGGTTTTGTGATATATGAAAAACGAAAACGTGACTTTTTAATATTATTATGATAAATAGTTTAGTAAAATGCTGCCACGCCATCGTGCTACGCGGGTTGTCTAAGGATTCGCAACCGTACGTTTCGCAAACTGTTTCATTTCGCAACCATGTCATTTGGCCAAACGCTTTTTTCTGAAACTGTAAATATTTCAGGATTTTTATAAAACTAACCTAACCTAACCTAACCTAACCTAACCTATAGGGTTCTACAGGGATCCCTTGGTCACCCATAAAGTGGTTCTATCGAATTTTAAAAGTCAGAAATTGATTCTCATACTATGGTTCTATACGATGGTCCTGAAATAAATCCTGAAATATTTACAGTTTCGGAAAAAAGCGTTTGGCCAAATGAAACGGTTCCGAAATGAAACAGTTTGCCAAACGTTTTTCGCCCAAATGGAAGGACACCTGCTACGCGTTAAGAGTGTAGCACGTAGCAATGGTTTTTCCACTTCGTAGCAAAAATTCGCTACAAACAATTGTTTCGCTGAGGCCGCTAGTCGGTTCCGTACCCGTAGCGCGGTTTTGCCCAAAGACAGCCAGATGGAATAGGGCTACCTAAAAAAAAGATTCCGACCAATTGAGAACTTCTGCAGATTGTCTAAACGATATTGTACTCAGGTTTTGCATCTCTACTATGTTTAGTCTTATCTTAAAGGAACTGGATCAAAGAGAAAAAACAGTAATATGTAAACCAGCATAAACCCTGAACGTGTAAGGTGGTATAACCGGCCGGTAAGCCGGGGCGCAGTGCAGCCGTTGTGTAACGCGACTCGCGAGTCGGGAGCGACGGCGGTGCGGCGACGACACCTGGCTTATTGGACGACACGACCCGCCATACAATATTTACGACACATTGTACCCTCTGCCTTCTATTTTATAGGCCATGCTGCTGTAGGAATTTAGAACAGGCAGTACTAACTTGAACAATTTTACTATCATTATATTCGTTTTACAGAGAGTATTACACATAAATTGAACAGTGTTATTAGCCAATACAAACAATCTCGCATACATGTTGCGGTGCAGAACAATGGATCTATAAATGTTCACCGGAGAGGCAACCGGTTGGCGAGTGGTAATCTGGGTCTTGAAGTGATACCGAACTAGCGAATTTTGAATAAAAAATAATTCATTATTAAAAAAATGCGCTAGTGCGAAAACGGCCCGCGTTTTTCGGATGGCAATTTTTTTTTAAATTATATAATAGGGTATAAACTTCGAAGCAACCGCATTGTCAAGGTATTAACGGAATATATAATTTATAAGACTGTGTAAATGTCGGCCCTGGCGGCAGGCCGGACGCGGCAGGGCGCAGCCCGGCGACACCGGAGGCGCCCTAATGGTCGGAAGCTTGTTACGCGTTTAAATACTCATTACTTCCCCCATTACGGGCCTCATTACCTCATTTGGTGGTTATTTATTGTGTAATAATACACCTTTAAAGTAAATCAGGTGAGGCACTATTTGCAAATGATTACAAATAATTGTAATAAACAGTTCTATTCATGGTAAGATAAGGTTCGAGGCGAACGATAATGACAGAGGTTGTGCATTGTGGGAGTTGCAAAATATTATTAAATTCTAATTTTCAGGACGCTTTAATTTCAGGACACTCCGAAGTTATAGATAAATCTTCTCATATAAAAGGGGCGCAGCTTTTAAAGTTTTTTGCTGGCATTCTATTCAAGGTGCTAATTGTACAGTTAGGTATAGGCGCCTACTGTTGGTAAACGATATTACAGGGGCCTTCATTGTTTGTAATCCAGTTTGCGTCATTGTCATACAAACACGCTTGCTAAGAAATAACATTAGCGAAATTGGTACCTGCTACAAAATTGAGCAGGAAACTTCGACTACTATTACGTCGACAAACCAAGTCAATTTGGTCGGTAAGTTGGCCGTGGTATCAAATTCCTGAAAGTTGATGATATGCATTTCCTAGTTCGGCTAAAGTACGTGAAACAAGTTATGTAAAAAACTACTTTGCGTTGTTTTAGGTACATACGAATAGATGCCTGTGGAATGACTTTATAATTTAGACAGTACCGTGAATCAGCAGATTATTTTTATTATGATGATGAATGGACTCTGTGTGCTGTAATAAGTAAGAGTTTTGCGTTGATTTTCGGCTGCATGTCAGTTTTTGTGGTTCATTGCTCCCATAAACAAACGGGACCGCGCCCAGGTGCCACTGACACAGTTCCCGGTTGCTTATTTTCCTGAAAACTGGGTAGGCTAGGTACCGATTTTCGTTTGCCTTCTTGAATAATGATATTGCCCATTTATGATAATGAAGGTTGCATGACTTAAGTTAGATTTTGTGGGGGCTGTTGAATGTTAATTCAATACAATAGAGCAATTCATTCAAAGGCGTCAGTCAAACAACAAATTAAATTACCTACGTATGTACGGCAAAACTTTACAGATAGATTTTGCAAAGCACGTTGAGATGAGTTTGAAGGGTGAAAATCAAACCTATTTATTGATTGTATCACATTTTATTCGATTGACGGACTTATTGATTCTGGTTCGAGCTTGGCACTTTTTATGGTGCAAGTTAAATATGTCAATTTTAAATTTAAATTTAGCCAGTAAAGCGCTGTCATGGTCAATCGTAAACATTTTGGATGTCTAGATACAATATTCATCTCCGGATTTGGGAAATAATCGACTGCGGCGCTCACGTGCTCACGTACGTCATCTATTATCGATTTGCGTATGTAAGTACGAGAACGTTTTGCTGAGCGCGACATAATTAAAAAAAAAAGTGTAGTTCTTAATAACCGACATAAAGAGCGACCTCTACAGCGAAGGGTTTGTCACCTACCCCTAGGCATCGCTGTCAATTAAAAATTGTTATTCATGCCTGTCACAATTTTGTAGTAATCGTATTGTTGTTTGTTGCAGCGTACAGAGTAACCCCCGGCATGAGGTCGGGGGAGGCGGGCGAGGGCTCTGAGCTGGCGGAGTTCGGCGCGCGCTGGCCGCCGCCCTACGGGCCGGGCTACGGCTGGACGCGCTCTGCCACGCCGCAGCACCCGCCGCACCACCTCTCGCGCCACTCGCGCTCGCAGCAGGTACCCTCCCGTCACACACCCTGTAGTAAACAGTTCGGCGCGCGCTGGCCGCCGCCCTACGGACCGGGCTACGGCTGGACGCGCTCTGCCACGCCGCAGCACCCGCCGCACCACCTCTCGCGCCACTCGCGCTCGCAGCAGGTACCCTCCCGTCACACACCCTGTAGTAAACAGTTCGGCGCGCGCTGGCCGCCGCCCTACGGACCGGGCTACGGCTGGACGCGCTCTGCCACGCCGCAGCACCCGCCGCACCACCTCTCGCGCCACTCGCGCTCGCAGCAGGTATCCTCCCGTCACACACCCTGTAGTAAACAGTTCGGCGCGCGCTGGCCGCCGCCCTACGGACCGGGCTACGGCTGGACGCGCTCGATCACGCCGCAGCACCATGCATCACCTCCCGTGCCACTCGCGCTTGCAGCAGGTACCCTCACGTCACACACCCAGCTGTAAACAGTTCGGTGCGCGCCACCCACATCTACAAATAATGTTTTCAGTCAACGAAGTCCCGCCGCATTACCTAATTTTATCTACACACATATCATAAGTCCTCTATAATGCGTTCAGAATACGTTGGAAATGACCAGAAATTACAATCAATTTTACTACGATAATTTTCTTATCTGTAGCAGTAACGTAACGTTCTAATTACGATATAAAATTTGATAAAGTTTCAAATTTGGAACATCTTCCAAAACCAACACAATTTAAACAGGCCCGAATTATATTATCAATTGAAACGTCAATTCGGTATATTTTAAGTAAAATATCGTACGCCATTTTGATTTCGAACGACATTAGAATAGAGACTTTATTAGTTTGTCTATGATTTAAAAAAAAAATCATATTTGTGACACAGGTTTGTTTTGCCGCCATTTTTGTCGTCATTTGTTTGTTGTGCCGCCTGTTACCTATCTTGAATTTGAGCTATGCAGGTCATTTGCCTTCGGCTTCTGAACACGTCTTAGAGTACTTATAATATGTGTGTAGATAAAGTAATGTATGCAACTGTACATAATTAAGCCTTAAAATACTCGTGTGAGCTTATAATGAAATTCTCCTTCGGCTCATTTCATACAACCACACTCGTGTTTTAAGGTCTCTCATTATGTATTGGTTACGAGTATCGTTTCTAAGTGGTATTAAAAAGATCTCAACGTTTTAGAAAAACTATAGATTGTTGATAGGTACTGTAACTGTAGATAGATAATTAACAGATCCCTTGAATTCAATAGGGACGCATAACATCATGCTAGTTTTGGCGTTTCTAGTGTCAACATACATCTAAAAACGACAGCAGCAAGTAGGTGATCCCGTAAGGATAACGATAAAACAAGTAAAGACCGTGCTGGATAGCGTATTGTTACATGGCAGGATCTAGCTACATTGCCGTGTTTGCTTGAGGTGTTCGTGCAGACAGCGAGAACAACGCGTTATTTGCACATCCGGCGACACGGTTCAACTACGAGAGGGTAGGTAATCAACCGAATAAAGGGTTTTCTAACGATCGCGCATGCATTATGACTACATTTGTGAGAAATGTCAGTCTGGCACGAAATGAAACGTGATGACATGATACCATTGTAATTAATACGTTTATTAAAGGTATTCTGTTTTAGTCTGGCCTTGCGGCTTGGCAGGCAGCGCATATTTTGCAGTGTAAACATTTCACTCTTGAGATTGTAGTGTTGAGCATGCAAGTATGTATGGTATAATAATCCCTATTTACCATCAGGTGGTCTGTGTGATCAATTGCCTTCTTCATGCCATAAATAAAAAGTACAACAATGCCAAAAACAAATTTAAATTTAATTCGTCCGCGTAGAAATAACTAGTTTATCGGTAAAAATATATTGAGTTTAAGAGGCGTCTGTTGTTTATTTAAAAGCAGCAATTTGTGTAAGTAGTTTGTTAATAATTAAAATTATCTTAAAAGTCTTAGGGCCCTATTAATAAACTGAGTTTGACTGAGATCCCCGTCACAAATGCGTCAAAAATGACAGTTTTCTATGGATTGACGTTTACTTTGACGTATCTTAAGACGGGCAACACAATTGAGATGAGTCTATTAATACGGCCCTTAGACGATTTGTGTCAGCAAAAGTTAGTGTGCTACATACTTACTTACTTATGTACGAGTATTAGGGTAATTTAAAAACTAGCTGGAGCTGGCTTATTTTAAAAGTATAAACGTAATCCGTACGCAAGGTTTTTAAAAGTGTGCTTGTCGTTATAAAATTGGATCTGGGGCTTAACAGCTTACATGTACTTTTAACTTTTATTATATTACTCTCCCTGTCTCTCAGCAACGGCCTCCTTTGCCTTCTCTATTGTTATCGAAGTGCACAGCTATGCGCAGCAAGCCAAATTCAAAAACTTGCTGGCACTTACGACGAGCATTATTTGGGTAAGGCTTACAGGCGTTTGAACCACTCATTCTGTGTGTTACGAGAAATTTAAGTATATGTAAAGTGTCAAATAACGTGACTAGAGGAATCCTGTTAAAACCATTACCTACTTCTTACTTTGATTTAATGGTAAGTGATCGAATTTGTTATTTCCCTTATCCAAATTTTCGTTACACAAGGGAGGGGTGCTTCAACCGCTCCCATTATATTCATGAACCATTTGGAGCCACTTTACACTACCCTGTATCTCAAAATGTAAAACAGCAATAGTTTCTATCTTTAATTTCAACACTTTTGCTGGACCAATTGAGAACTTGGCCTGACACTAACACATTTATAGTTTTCGTAAGCTTCATCTACAAACTGCCGGTCAGGTTAACCGAGGTAGCTAATTAACTTTAAAAAGTTAATAATAACTTCCAACCCTATACCTAGTAGCAGAAGAGCGTGGTCGAGCTGTGGTTTGATATGGCAGTGGTTGCAGGACAACCGGCACACCAGCTACGAGGCGGAAGACGCGCGGGCGCGCGCGCGCGGCGGCGTCTACTACTCGCCGCCGGGCACCTCGTACACCATCGTGGAGCGCCCGGCCTCCTCGCACGGCCACCACGGCTCCTACTCGCAGCACTACGCGGGGAAGCTCTCCCGGCA
This sequence comes from Tortrix viridana, assembly GCA_963241965.1. Lineage (NCBI taxonomy): Eukaryota > Metazoa > Arthropoda > Insecta > Lepidoptera > Tortricidae > Tortrix > Tortrix viridana. The sequence continues at coordinate 5,619,439 of OY725172.1, read as the reverse complement.
ACCCTACCTCGGCTCTTCTACTATAGGAAATAGTGCAGGTAAACGACAATTCATAACGAAAATTTGTAAGAGTACCTAATTAACATGCATGCACGAGATATAATTTGACAGGTGCTAGGGAAATGAATAGGTACATCATTTCCATATTCTAACATAACTTTTATTACTAAGCGACTATAGCGATTTTCGCATTTGCATTGTGATTTTATCAAGACGGGACACTTTACCTTTTAAGCGTTAAGTCTTACGTTAGAATATGGAACAGATGTATTCATTTCCCTAGCACCTGTCAAATTTATCTCGTGTATGCATGCTAAGCTCGCTGTTATAAATATAAAATGGGACTTACTTTAAGTTTGATTAAAATTGCTGCATCTTATTCTAATGCTATAGCAAAGAAATTGACAGCAGCAACTTAAAGTTGCTGCTTCACTCAAACTCAAAACTTAAAAGTTAATTGACGTCTCTGAGTGCGGCCGTTAGTTCCAATTTCACCATACGATGTTAAATGTTAATCGACTGTTAGTTTATAAATTTTGACAGCTCTTAGCACTCTAATTGCCGCCTGTTAAATGGTTGGTGAAATTCGACATTAAATCGCATAAACACTATTGTTATAATGACTTTTATGTTTTGACCGTGTTTACAACATACACGTTAATACGGTATTTGACTCAAATCAGCAATTTTTATTGAAACGTCAAAACGATCCGTTAGTATGAAGCACGTATGAAGTTAGTATGAAAATACTGGCATGTTAAGTCACAATGTTCAGTGTCCAAACTGCTTCCTTTATTTAGTTTTTGTTGAATTAAAAATCGTCTAAATTCCAAAAATAAGCGATAGCTTGGGGTTTTTCCGTATTATTTTCTAGAGCTGGATTCAGTGGTAGTGCAAATTAATTTGTTTTGACATTAGTCAAATGCCGTATTTACACTAGCATGCACACTATGAAACTACAATAAAGCGATTGTTCTCGTACGCCATTTTGTGCTACGTGCTACGAGTACCTGTAAAAACATGTTCACTGTCTATTCGCAGTTTTACTAGCGCCATTTGCAATTCAGACTCAACTTATAATCACCGCTTCGTGAGAACCAAACATTATACGGCGCATATATTAACAAAACAAATTAAATGTAGCTGTAAAAGACCTTGGAAGAACTCTTAATCCAGTGCGCACAGGAAAGCGCTGTTGAATGAACCGCGGCTCGTAATTGAGTCGCGCCGCGCAGCAATTACCTACGCGAACGCTTTGAATAAGTTTTTAAGTGCGCTACGGGAATATTATCGTTGGGAGTTCTCGTAAACCGAGGATAACCCGCGGTGGTAAAGCACGCTGAGCAGGAATGTAGTTACATGAACATGACACATAAAGCGTTAACGGTACATACGTCATGCTATGCTAATTCATTCCACACACTACAGTAATGTAGAATTTTCCTGCTATCCGTACCTCGGTCATTCTCTGAGCGTTTCAACGGCCCGTCATTCTTCTAATTAAAGAATCACCTTAATGTTAAATATATTAAAAACTTGATATAGAACCAAATGCTAAACCATAGATAATACAGGCCTATGCTGGGTATAAGCTTTAAAATTGACGGTACACTGAGAAAACTGTTCATCAATAATTTAGGTGAATTCACGTAAAGTAGAGAGCATACTGATATCACCAAAAAGTACGATGAAACTACTATCGCGGCTGCTCATGATATAATATGATGAACTGTTACTACGCTTTTAGTAGGAAGCAGACACAATTTCACGGTGAAAGTCATCGAACCGTTGTGGGAAGGCCTCATGTGACCATGTAACAGTCATCATATTTTAGTATGCTTTCCTCATAGTTTTACTTGATTTCCTCTTACTTCAAATATGTCCTTTTATTTCTTCCTACTGTTTTTAAATGCCGTCATCGTATTTTTGTATGAATTCTTACTTTTATATAACGTTTTGTCGTTTAATTTCAGTAATATCCTATTATTTACTCCTACTACTTATAAAGGCTTTCCTGATATTTTTGTATGCTTGCCTAGTACTGTTTATGTGCTTTCCTCATATTTTCGTCATTTTCCTATAACTTCTTCCTACTATTTATCTATGCTTTCCTCATATTCCAGTACCTTTTCCCGTTACTGTTATTTTCCTATTAGCTCTTCATACTATTTATCTACGCTTTCCTTATATTTTTGTATTCTTTCTTGTTATTTTTTCCCACTATTTATCTATTCTTTCCTATTATTTTAAAAGCGCCCAGTGCGTTCAGTGGCCTCCTCGTCACTGTGATTGTGTTTTTAAAGTATTAAACTATTTTATTAAAATCGAATATCGAACACCACTTACATTCTATGTAATGAAGCTTGGTATTTATTACATTTCCTCATTTTAACTTAACGGGAAAAAGTTTCCGTTAAGTTAAAATAGGGAAAAGTAATGAATACAAAGCTTCGTTAGATAGAATTTAGGTTGTATTCGATATTCGCTTCTAATAAAATAGTTTAGTTCAATAGAAAACATACCTAGTTACAGTAACGAGGATGCGACTGGATGTACTGCGCCCTTATAGAATAATAGGTAAGGATAGATAAATTGTGGGAAAAAATAACAAAAAAGAATAGAAAAGTATAAGGAGCTTTCCTTAGATAAATAGTAGGAAATAGTAGGAAGAGCATACAAAACACATACATGTAAAAGAGTACTTTTGGTGAATATTATAATATTCACCATTAATTACTAACAGAAATCAGGAATAATCAAAAAGATCACAATAAACCAGATCTGAATTGAGGAGACAATTGTAAAAGGAAAAAGAAAATTGTTAACAAAAAGTTTTATTAACGAAAATTAATCATAATTTAAACTAAATATAGGCATACATATATAACAAGTATATTATTTTACACAAGCGACGTGGCACTGGAAACTCATGCTCGCGCCACGTCGCCTGTGTAGTCAAGTCAAGGACAAAAACATAAATACGATACGCACAAACTCTCAAAAATACGTCTCACACGCTTACGCTTACGCCTGATATAAGGTCGTCTATACATATACCTATTTTGAGACTGGGCGAATCTATGTTTTTATCCTTGACTGTACAGTTTAGTAGGATAATGCGTTAAAAAGTGACATTTTGGCCGCAAAGGAGATTTCGTGAGCTTCATGTACAGCCCTTCATATTTTTTGCGCCGCTCCTCTATGGTAACGTTGACATCGGCTTCGGTATTGACAGTCGATACAAAGCTATCCAGAATTTCTGCCCGCGACGCATGCCATTCCTTCTTAGACCGACGAGCGGGAGGAATATTAAACAGGCATCCAATAAGGAGAATAGCTGCTATGACTGAAGTCTCCGGGATCACTTCTGAAAAGGAAGATTTTTTTTTTTAAATTGAAACACTTTATTAAATTGAAAGTAACCGAAACTGAAGTCTGACAACAAAATAAAACAAAACCCTATCCTATGTTCGTAGTCGAGTAAAAAAAGGTGATGTAAGCTCACCATTAGAAATCGCCAGTGTATCTGCTATATGCTTATGCAGAAATTTGTCTTTAGTAGAAATCTGCTTGTTTCTGGCACTCTGTATTATCATGCCGGTAGAAGCTTCTAAGGCTCTACGTCCCCCAGCTTTATCCGGATAGAGTGCGTCGTAATCAGTAGCCGCCAGCCGTTAGGTGACTGTAGGATGGGGTATTTTTTCAAATACATCTGCAGGGTCCAGCTGCGCGACTTGAGAGCTGCTCCAAGGCCGACAACACCTTATCCATATCCCCTGTACAAATTAATAAGATTGTTTTATTCGGATTTTGATATAGGTACGTTTGCCATATACAAACAAGAACATACCATTATGCATATGTAATATATATTTAATTTAATAATAAAAATAGTTTTCGAGTTCTAAAAGTTCTATTCCAACAAAATTACCTTCTTCAAGTGCCCTCAAGTCGATCCCAGGCAGAGGTGGGTCACCTGACTTTGAGCTCGATGTGGAGCCGGAGTGGGACTTGGGCTTCGCCAATAGGTTTAAAGATATTAGATACGCTCGCCGAGCCCTTCTGGCGTTCACTAGCCAGCCGGAGGTATTACACTTCGACTGGTAAGCTTTGGAGTCCGAGTTCAAGATTTTAGCGGCCCTCGACAGATGTTTCCAATATGACTCATACCTAAAACAAAAATGTATTTAGTAGGTATAACATTTAAGTTGGGTATAGATTTTGTTGATTAAAACTTTTAAGAGAAAGAAAAATAGAACACGTAGAAAGATGTTCGTACTAACTCAAAAAGTACAAAAACTCGCTCTATGTATTTACTGAGGACCAATTAAGGAATAACTGTGCCAAGTTTCAGCCATGTACCAAAAAGTACAAGGTTCCCATCCCATCAGAACAACCCGCAATAGAACCAATCTTCACCGTTTTAGCCAATTTTGTGGCACAATTTCTCAAAAACTATAACTTGTATAAAAATGCATGTTCTAGACACGCGGGAGCGTGTCCAGCCAAGTTAAAAAAAAGGAACTGGAACTTCAAAAAGTTATTTGAAGAAGATTATATTGCATGGGCAAACAAGTACCTAGGTATAGTGCGCGCCACGTAACATGAACCTACGGCATAGTATAAATAGAACAGTAATTGCAATTGTTCCTATAATACGTACCTATACCTACATAATTATTATAAATAAAAATGTCAAAACTGCACTGAGCTCTTAGTCTCACTCAAAGAAAGCCGCACGGCGGCCGCCAATAGTACCTAGTCAAAGGAATCCGCCGGAGACGAATTACTTTTCTATTTATACTATGGCTACGGGAAAGTCGACTATGACCCACCCCGAAATTGACTTCTGAGCAGGTTCATTCCATGTTACATGGCGCGCACTAAGTATACCTACCTACCACCAGACACCTGTAACCCCTCGTACCTACGCGGTGTCAAAAATTGCTAGGTAATTAAACAGTGACCTCGGCACGGATCCGTGCTAGCATACGAGGGGGTAACCATGCTCATCAAACCAAAAATCAAAACCACAAACAAACAAAAAAACACAACGGCAATTAGTTAGGTTAGCAATACGAATAGCATAGGTAGGTAGTTCAACTTACCGGCAAACTTCTCGACATAATTGTCGAAATTCCATTTGTGCAGTAGATCTGCCGTCTGCCATCACTTATCAATCTAATATCACACACAATATAGGTATACCTGTAACGTGCACTCGCGTTGAGCAATAAATGACAACTGACAACTGGCGCGGCGCGGGCGCTTTGTTGCGAATGATGTGGATTCGCCGAACTTGAGACGTTCATCTAAATTTATGATTGCGTAATAATTCGTTGTACGTTTCAATGTATTTTTGTGTAATAGCTTTGTATATTATAAGAATGTTATGATATTTCAGAATTACCAATCTTCAAAAAGATAATGCTAGCATCGTAAATAATATGACAAGTCATACTAATTCTAACTTGCATCAGTACGGTGCCTTCACCGTATTTCAATTTATGTTCTGCAATTTTACTAGGAATTTCTTAATACAATATGGTGACAGTTTCCTCATGTAATATAATTATAATCTTTCTCCGGAGTATCATCAAATTTCTGTAATATAGTTGTGTTTTAACAGGACAGCACTATATTGTATCAAAATGGTAATATTATATTCGGTGACTAAATCTTATGGTGGAAGGTCATCACATTATTGCACTACTTCATCTATAAATTCGATTATTTCGTTATATGGTAGAATTCTCACATTGTATTTATCTACGGTCACTTTATTTTAGCATAATTAATTACATTCCAGATCAATGTAATGATATTTTAAAATGAAGCCAAAACGACATTTTTCTCAGTGTAGTTGTCTATATAGCCAATAATTAGGTGACTCGTTAATTAGAAGCACGACGGGCGGTTGAAGCGCTCCGAGAATAACCGCTTTATTAGGTACTCATATTAGCGCTGTGTTAATAAACTGGTCTCAAGACACGCCATAAATAACACACTAACACACCTTTCTTTTTCTTCGATGGTTATTTTGAGGTATCCTTGAGACGGGCATCTCAGCCAAGATAATTTTATTAATATAGACCATGCGGCCAAGGTTAAAGATCTTTTACTCAAATCGAAATAGGGTCGCAATTTAATATACCTAGTTCGGCTTTGTAAAACCATAGGTAACACACTTAAAAGCTTATGCTCTTCTGCGATCGGTCTAGAAAAGGCATCTTCTGACTAACCCTTTAACTAGGCATGTTTGGTGTAGGCGCAACAAGTCTTCGAAACAGTACCAATCACCTGAGCGCGGCGAACGGCAAGAAGAGACCGATCTCGCCGGAGCAGGTGCTGCGGCTGTTCGGGCAGGGCGGCGCCGCGGCGCTGGGCAAGGCGCTGCCGCCGTCGCACGCGCCCGCGCACCCCCCCGCGCACCCCCCCGCGCCGCTGCCCGCGCCGCCGCGCCGCCTCTCGCCCGCCAGCAGCCCCAGCAGCACCACTCACCATGTAAGACTATATGACCATGCCTATCTTCATTAGAATAAATAGCTATTTCAGTTTACGACTTACTGTCAGCATCCAATTCAATCAAAGATCAAGTTTTTTTGACCGTTCTGTCCTCGTAGAAGTGATTTGTCACTTTTTCCTTAGGAATGATACGAGTGTGGTCTTTCGAGATAAAAAGTATTTTTTGTTACTCTAGAATTTGGACTATCTATGTGCCATATTTCACCCAAATCTATTGAACCGTTTACCTACGCGTGATTAAACTTGAACTTGTAGGAAGTCACTCATAAGACATCCAGATTTGGGATGGTGGTACATATATTATACATTAATTATTATACAAGGTTCGTCATTTCAATTAAATATAAATGCTTGGTTTGTGTCATTTTGTACAAAAACACAATGTGAGTAAACCCCATCAGTTTATTTAGTCTGATAATTCCTAATAATCCTCTATTTTGCTTCGGTGTAATTGGGCTGAAAGAACTGATTATTTTTCCCATTCAAATTAACGGGTCATTAACATCTTACTAAGTCATTTACTAAATATCTGATAACATATTGCATAAACGCTCAGTACAAGTAAAAACACTACCCACCCTCTTGCGGTAGTCGGGTAAAAAGTAGCACTCACCTTACTCATTTATAAATGACGTGGATAAATGTTCCTTCAAGGGCGAAGACGGCGCAGTCGGTGCACCTCACAATCGCGTGAGGAATGTATTGAATGCATTGGAAATAGGAATTGATCGATGGTTAAGTCAAGGGAAGTGAGTGAGTGACTCGGTCACCGCATTAACAATGGTTCTTAAAATAGCCGGAGTGCCGCGGGCGGGTGTCGCAGGTGTAAATAATTCTACACTGAGGCCGCGCCAGTCGATACTGCTACTTTATTCATTACCACAGAGCCAGCCGTTTAGGGCAGGGCATGAAAACGTGGACATGACCCCACACAATAACAATATTTTTCACTTCTCACACCGATTAACTTGTGTTACCCGTTGGATAAAGCACTTACTTACTTACAACGCGTATAGCGCCCTCGCTTCGCTCCGGCTATTATTATATACATAAACCTTCCGTGAAAAATGATCTAACTGATGGTTAAACCGCATTAAAATCCGTTGCGTAGATTGAAAGATCTTTCGTATGTAAGCGTACATACATACAAAGGGACTGACCTTGGCGAAATTTTATTTTCATATAAAGTTTGCTAGAACGTAAAATACCACTTTCTTGGCCAACGATACCTATCTAAGTAGATCCATCCAATATTCCCAAAATAGCTCACTACCCTCCAATGACTGGACTTTTATGTGTTATTAAAATTCCTATGCAAGAAACATGTCCTTCATAAGCCTGTCGCCGCGACCGTAATGGACATAACGTCATCATCACAGTCAGTCCTCGATCGACGACGGCAGGACGCGCCGCTTTCTCCACCATTTACAAATTTAAATATAATTTCAGTTTTACATCAGTTTCAGAGTGTATCGCATATTCGTAATATTACTAAACACACTTTCTTCACGTTTTTGATAGCACCTCATTTACAATAAGTGCTGGAAATTCAGTGATATTTTTGTAGCAAATTGTAAAATAATATATTCCAGGCGGAGCGTTACTACTCACGGTTTACACAACCCGCACACAAAGCGATTTGCAGCGACTCAATAGTCTTTACGTCATAACAATATTCGAGTAACTGCTCCAGTTAGAAAGAGTTTATTGAAGTGCTAACTTTTGTACTTATAAATATGAAGTGTTAAAATAATTTAAATAAGTGCGTGATGTTCCTTTTTACGGTGCTGTTCCGTCACGAAGTCTACCCAATCCTAGTTCCAAATTGGATTCATTCGAGCATTATGAGGTAACTTTTCATATTAGTTAGTAAATACATAGGTACTTAAACCTAGCATGTGCTAACCCGGAAGATGATAAGCGATAACCAAACCTAACCTCAAAGACTTAAAACCGACTGGCAACTAGTAAGACGCACCCTTATAATTTTTATATGTATATCCCATGACACTCGCACGTTCTTGACGAATCATATGACACCCCATTTATTAAAATCGGTCCAATAGTTTAGGAGCTGGAGCGGAACATCCGATTTTCGGTCACATACATACATAGACTGCTAACCACATACCGTATGTGTGTATGGTAAAAAACAGACGAATCACGACTATTTTCGCGTTAGCCAGTCTGCATTGCACGCCGGGCGAGGCTCTGCGACACGGAGTATAGAACACTCGTCCACGGGGATTCAGATGTGATCACATCCACCGAGTTCCCAAGTCGCACCTGTTGATTTACACTCCACTCCAGATAGCTTACCTTGTAGTTATTTACTTGTCACAAAGTTAGGGGATGAAATACATACCTCTCTGTGACATCAGGCGATTTACATGAAGCCGTCTTAATTTAGGTACGCTGTTCCCATAATTAAACAGTCCTTTGTTACTATTAACACAACAGTTTATACTGACTATAAAGTATTGGAAAGTCGAGCTAAAGTACCCAAGTAAAACAGAATAATAGTCATAGGTACTTTGTAACAGATAGGTTGGTCATTGTGTCTGAACAAAAAAAAACAATTTATATGAAATACAATAAAATATAGTCTCTTTGCGTACTGAACTAGATAAACAGACAAATCTACTTTTCGCGTCACTGCTATCGCATCCAAGAGTCTGAACATGGAATTTAGTTGGCATGATGCCACGTGGACGTGAATGCTGCGATAGATAAGCAACCGTAGCACAGGTCGGAGTTAAACGCGGCTAACTTAATAAAGTAAAAAGGTTTTCTGATACGCACACACATTCACATTACTTAACTGGTGATACATTATTTCGTAATCACTGGGTTACTATGTGTAACCTACATTCACCTGAATTACGAAAGCACTTGCGAGTTATTTATATTCTTTAGAAAAATAGTTTTTTAATATATAAGTTATTTAAATGCAAACGTGATTGTTTTACTTTTGATGCCTTTTATAATAGCTTGCTTTTATAGCTTTTATAAAAAAGTTCGCTGTGTGCCATTCAGAAACCGTATTACATAAACTTCGCGGTAATCGATGGATAAACCCGCTAGAGTGAAAGGCGACATTTCTGCACTCACAGCATTAATTTTTAATTACCTACTAAGACCTTTTACGAACCCATTATCATATTACTGTACTCGAGGAGCATGCCTTTTTGAGAACGAATAAGTAACTGTCGTAATTCTGGAATATGATAAACTTGCGAACGGTGGTACTGTAATCAAATTTAATCAGGTTGAGCATTTCTAAATGTTGCAAATTGCAATAATATGATCCTATAACATAATTTAGAGTTGCTTTGCCTAACTTTATATCTATAATAGAATAGTAAATACCACGTCTACCGAAAGTGGCATAATAAGAGACGTTTGGAGCGCGGGAGGCGGCGCGGCTCGTAGCGGCGGGGCGGGCGCGTTTGTACAGCGTCTTTGAGATGCTAAACGTGCCCCGAGAAGCATTGTTTGCGATAGATACTCGAGCTTTATTGCTTATGAACGCCGCTCGGGACACCCAGCGCCGCTCCCTACAACACTCGCGCCACTTCAAGAAAGTCATTCCATTCTATTTTCAAATACAATTCCAGATAGGATTTTCAACTCGCAAAACGAGTACCTAACTAAACTGTTTCCCACCTATGAATTAATGTATGTAGTTTTCAATTATCTAAACTTGGTTAACTGAAGTTTATGGCGCTGTAAACTTATTGCTTGCCTTTTTGGAACAGGTTACTGTTGTTTAGTCCGCATAGCAGTTCCGACTAAATGATGAATTGTTTGTGAAAATACGGTATATATAGCGTTTTTATTGATCCTTTTATTGTACCTACGTTAAGTACGTAAATAGTTGGTTAATTGTATCTCATTATAAACGAGTATAGAATTACTTTTTAATTGATATGTGCTAGACCACAAATAACATGTTCGAAAGCTACGTGTACCTTTCTAAATTTATTTTATTTTAGTTGAAGTTAGTATGCCATTTTGTTACACAATATACACTAAATTATTGTTATACACATTTGTATTTAGTATTTACTATAGGCAAAATGGAGCCTGACAATGACACTACACTGCTAAAATACAAAAGGTGGTATTTCAGACAAAACTTCTGTAGCAAGTGCGATCGTGATACTAACGGGTGAGGATTGAATCTGCTTCGGTTATTGGCAGTATATAAATGCATGACTAATTTTGGTACGCAATTGGTAAGTTACCGATTCTTAACTTCAGTCCTTAACTTTGTACACTTTTTTTTTAAACCGCCCTTAAATCTTAAATTCATAATTTATAATGAGAATCATGACAGAGCGAAGAAACCATTAATTAATCTATGTCCCCGAATTCGTATCAATATGTCTAGACATTTAATTATACGGTAATTAAAAGCTCGGACTTGTATAAAGGAGGTATGGCTTATCTAAGCGTAGACGGGGTTTGTGACGATCTAAAATTAGTTGGTTGCTAAAATCTATTCCATGGTTGCAATTTTAAATGTATTAAGTCTTTATTTAAACTTGAATTTGAACCTAGTCTCGTCTCATTTTGGGTTGTGGCGTTGATACTGATTAAGAATTAACGAACACAGCAAGCAAGCATTGAATTAAACTTACATTTATAAACTGTGATTGTTACAATTCCTCGCAATTGTCGTGATAATTACTTTCTTTAATTTACTATCTTAGAGGGCCTCACTTTCGTTTTAACCCTCTACAGGGTGTCCCATAAGTCGTACCTACGTCACATTGACACCGGAGGTAGACCAGCATAACGGCCTGGCCACGACTTTGAGCGGCGGCGGCCGCGGCGAGCGAATTCTATCTTCATTGCGCGGTCGAGACGCTCTCCACATAACGGTTAACTGTTATTACACGCCATACATTTATTATTTTTATTACGAAATAGCTCGTCGCGCCGCTAGTCGCACAAAGTCGTGGCCAGGCCTTAAGGCGGACCAAACTAGCCATCTGTTTGGCGGGTGGAAATGCGTTACGCATCATCCCCACACCGGACCAGACTAACATGACCTCAGTAAAAGTCACATGTTTTCAAGATATTTCCAGTTTAAAGTTTAAATTGGCCAAAAACTTACGACTTATGGGACATCCTGTATATCCGTCATCTACAACACTATTATCTGAGTGGAATGAGAATTAATTATATTTTTTTATAAAAAAAATATGTGTGTGTAGGCGATATATCGCGGCGGCGAGCGCGAGCGGCCGTACTCGTCGGGCGGGGCGCCGGCGCCGCCCGCGGAGCCTGCCACGCGCACCGTCACCATGAGTCGGGATCCCGCGGACTCCCACGGCTTCGGCATCTGCGTCAAAGGTGGGAAGGAGGCAGGTGAGACTATCCACAATGCCATTCTTATACCTTTAATCATGAACACCGCTTCTAGCTTGACTCACGATCATCATGCGGCACGTTCAATCGATTCAGCCATAATCCTGATTTGGGCACAGATCAACACATTTACATGTCGTTCAAACGTGAACATAGCAAAGCATTAAAACCCCCCTACCCTGACCTTTCTGATTCCTCGAGTGATAGACTTAAATGTGTCGGCTAAATAGTAGAGGATGTTTACTTTGTAAAACAAGCGATAACACGTAATCACCGTGGTGATCGGAAAGACGAGGCCCTATCGATCGCCTGTCCATGTGGGACGCTCGAGTATAAATAGCCCTTGAAGGGTCAAAGCGTTCCACTCAGTGACCTACAGCTGATACACGATTTGTGTTTATTCTTTTTGTGGGTGCCTCTGTTGTGTTACGCAGTGTCTGGGAAATAACCTTGTTGATTCCCATTAATCTTAGCACAAACAGTGACTTGTTTCTCACAAATAATTTATTCATGCAGTAATCAAGCATTTATTCCAAATAATATTACTATTGTTGAAAAAATATAATCCACCAGATGAACTTAAAATTAGGGCTAACTAAAAAGGAATTTAAAATAATCGAACAACTATTAAGTCACTCCGGTGCGTAGACAACGTAAACGTAACGTAACAATACAGGGTTATTGGTATTCCATCCATTATCATTAAGAGGTTACTAGAGGTCATTTGCAATCATTTTGACCCTATAATGCATTATGCAAAACTGAACCATTTTATTTTTTATTTTATGACTAACTTTGTGTTAATTTTATGTTTTGGTCGAACATTATTTTCTGCCTGCTTTCTTTTTGATCTAATTTTTTCAGTAACTATGAAACGTATTAATGGTTATAATATCTCATTAGAAAGCTAGAAATACTTCAAAGTTTTTTAAATAATCTGCCTGCCAGATATACATATATATCGTTACTTTGCTTTTGAACCTATTTCTGTGGAACTACTTAGTTGTAAAAGAATACTTAAAATGATAACATTTCTGTCTCTTATTCTTAAACGTGTACAAGTAATTCTAGTGTTAATGCTCTTAATTTTCAAGTTGTCTATAAAATGCAAAGAATTCGGCTCTGGCCACAATTGAACCTAACGCTCCTCCTCGTTACGCTCGTCATAGAACCTAACTTTTAGTTTCTGTTTATTTAGACTATAGTATAAAACAATGACATTTTGTTGATGACCTTAATATTTGCAATATTGTATATCAAGTAAACATAAGGCAACATGATCATTCGGTATAAGACAATTAGGATATACAAAAATTATAAAACTTAAATAAGAATAAATGTATTCCGATCAAATGACTAACTGCCGCACTCAGAGACGTCAATTAAGTTTCAAGTGTCATTAAATTTGCTGCGTCTTATTCTATTGCTATAGCAAAGAAAATGACAGCAGCTACTTTAATGGAACTTAAAACTTAATTGACGTCTCTGAGTGCGGCAGTAAGTCATATTCGGCAAATGGTTAATTAAAGGGAATACCTGTTAGGTTAGATATCTTACTTACATATAGGAACTAGAAAATAGATAAGGTATTTTTATTTGGCCATTGATTCAGCATTGGAATTATATAAACAAAAGTTAGTAGACCCATTAAGTTATTTTATCAACAACGTCCTCTCTGACACCTACTTTGAATCTGGGTGGGTGTTTGTTCATTCTTTAACTCCTAAAATTAAACACCGTTTAAGTAAGTCATATAGGAATTTAATATTACAAGTACGGTATTTTTGTTCCAAAAAATTATGAAAAGTTATTATAGGGCAAAATGTAAAAGAGGCTGAAGCCGAAAATAAAAAGCTATTTAATTGTTAAGAAAATTCCCCAAGTGTGCATTTGATCGTAATTTTTAATAAAGTCAGTGATAAAGTTCGCAGAACACCTGCGCTCCAGAGCGCGCTGTTTTACGCGAGTGTATTTATTTCCTTTTTTAATACATTTTACTTGAGCCTTTGTAATTTACTTAATAAATTGAATCAGGGGTCGTGGTTGTCTAAAATATTTGACATTGTAATTAAACAGCGTTGTTGAGGTAAAAGGAGCTTTAAGCAATATCCGCCGCGGAGAGATAGCGCTCGTTCTGCTTGCTTAGGTAACACTAATATCCGCTTTCGGATTTAGCCCTCTCATATCGGGGTTTATTCAGGAGCTGTTCTTTAATAATCACTAAAATAAAACAACGGTAATAAAAACTCGAAGAAAAAAATGTAATAGATGTTGTTCGCTCAAACTGATACGGTTCAAATCAGACTTCAGAATTTGCTTTTTCATGAGACGCATGTCTGCAACCCATACTTATCTTATTAGAGTAAATTTCAAAATCGTTATTGTTATTTTCTGCATGTGGTTTTGATTGGTTCAAACATTGGCACTCGGCGGTGCGCGTGTGTGCGAGCGTACAGTGCAGCGGTTGCAGGTGTAGGCGTGTACATCTCGCGCGTGGAGGAGCGCTCGGTGGCGGAGCGCGCGGGCCTGCGCCCCGGGGACTCCATCCTGCAAGTCAACGGCACGCCCTTCTCCGGGATCTCACACGAAGATGCTCTTAAGGTATTGTTCTATATTCCTTTCTATAACTTCTGTGATAGTGGCAGCTGAAGCTAGTACTGTTTTTTCCCTTTTTGCCGTCCCTGATTCCCGCAGCTTTGTACTTTAACTCCCGCAGCTTTGTAGGAAATGCGTCGATGATACGGTAAAGTATATAGCATGACAAAGCACAGCGTCAATGGGACCTGTTGCAGCTGGCAGACGGTCCTGAGCCGCGGCCAAATGGCTTTGACACTGCCGATACGCGCCAATTGGTCGCCACGTGCACCTTGCTCAACTAAACTCTTTAATCTAGAGACTATTTGTTCATTTTCAGCATTGCACGTTTAGTATTTTTTTAACGTTTAAATAATTAAAATTGTATTTAAGTAGTTGCTAGCGGTCGTCGTGGTTACTTTTTGTCTGTAAAAGGTCTCTCCTCATCAATTTCCTTTTTCTACTCATACGAAAATCATAAGTAGGTAAAATATTACGAATTCGAGCTTCGATTAAAGTCACCTAAAACTTCGTCAAACTACTTAACTCTTTGTTTTGTGAAGTAGTTTGAAAACTTCTAAGTAGCGGTCGGTTTTGCCTTCAAAATCACAGTCGAGCTCATTGAACAACTTACGGCTGGTTTGGCTGAGCTGTCGCGTGTAAAGTTACTTGTTCAGACGTGTCTCGGCTTTAGCTTTAAACTTGGATGTCGTGTCAGCGATTTATTTAGAGAATAATCTAACGGATAAGTAGCTATGTAAAGTGTGACAGGACAAAGGAATGGCCAAACGATTGCAATGAAGTTTCTTCCCTCTTCAGGCTTAAAGGGAATGAAAACGGATGAAACAAACTTATCGGACGACTGTCCCACCCTGTTCACTTTGTCTTTACTATATTGTTATAATATTGTTAACGTTATGGTTGCTCTTATTAATTTTACAGCAAGGGCGGCAGTATCGTAAACAATATGATAACAATATTCACCAAGTGGAGTCGACGCCTGAGTCGCTTCGCGCGTCGTGCGCGACCAAAAGGCGGAAAATTGCGCGGGTGCAAGTGCTACGCCGTCGTAGCACTGCTACGGTAAATGCAACAAACAACAAGCGTTGTTGTCTTTACTTTTAAAATAAGTCAATAACTTCGTAATTTTTCCGTTTATATTATTATTAAGCCGTGGCTTTACTTTTTTTTCAATGATTTTTAACTTAGTAAAATTAACGACACCATTTATTGACTTGAGAGCAAAAGCAAACGGACGGACTCGACGGACGTGGAACATTCTAATATCGTCAAAAGTAGATACTCACTTTTGTTTGTACTTTATCGCATTAACATATTTGACAATCTTGTTTGACATTGCCAATGTGGCTGTAGGTATATTTGATGTGGACTGTACAATGCGAGTAGAAAATATATTACTTGTCAGTGAGATATGTCAAACTGAAACAAAGATATGCGTTCGCAGCGCTCTGCTATCATTCGGAAACTAGGGTGTAATCAGAGGCGCGTGACGCGCGTTATCGTTGCGATTATCGGTACCCGGATATAACGTGCGTCACAAAGATTTCCTCTTAAATCTTAATACATGAAGTAAGTAGATCAATATAATGTTTAATTACTTTCAAGGCATTGACACGCAAAGGGCACAACTGTTGTGGTTAGAAATGACGGCGGGCACGAGGGCGCGACGTCTCCCCGTGTTTCTGTGTTTCTGCGGCGCCACCGCGGCGCCCAATCACAACAATTTCCAATCAATAGCTTAAATTAACAAACTTTCAGCAATTCATAATATTTGCATCAAGGTTCCCGACAGTTACTTAAATTTGAAATATCGTTCACCGTACTAAATATCAACAAACCCGTGTATTTGTAACTTGCACTATGCTTTATAAACTTATCTATCTTTCTTTATCTATCTAACTATCTTACAGAAGGCATAGTTTTTATTAATTCGGCAAGCCTTCCACTTGTAGACAAAGAAGAATAACATGACTTTTGTTTGGATTAGACGGAGTAGGTCAACATTGCTAAGTAATGATAAACATGATATTTGTTGCCAAGTGTTTTGGGGGCATGATTCATTATGATTAACAACAGCGACCTTTGCCTACTTAGTTTGTGGGAGTTGTACAGACGTACATGATATAGACAGCCGTAGAAGGTTCAGGAAGGCGGCAGTATTTTCGCAATCCTGGCGGACGGTTCCTTCCGTACTCACGTTATCGCTTGATTTACGACAACGCTCCTTGAAATACCTGGCTACTATATATTTGTGGGACATTGTTGGTTGAGGGTTATGTTGCCCATTACCTTTCGTTATTAGATCCTGAAAACTATAATTATACCAATGGTTGTTTTTAGGTAAGGTGAAAATTAAGTTAACATAACATAATTAATTGGTTTTATTTTATACCACGATGGTGGCAAACAAGCGTACGTACGTTTTAAGCTAATACTATTTTTACACAAGACTAAACCGCTTTTAGCATTATTATACTCGAACAATAATGGAGATCCGTGTATAGAAAAAAAAGGTATCATTGTATGCTCGACCTTAAAATACGGCGTTCGCCAGTAGACTACCGCAGCGACCGACGACACTAGAAGTTTGTGGGCATTTTTATTTTAAATGGCGCATTTTACTTACCATCCCCGATTTGAAAAAAAAACTGGCAGGTAGGTAGTTTGAATGAAACTATTCAATTATTAAGTGATTTCAAAATGTGTCCCAAAACATTTGTATGGAAATTTCCTGTTCGTCACGTCGAAATGTATGAATAACATTGTGACGAACATACAAATATACGTAGCTTATTAACGCAATTAATCTTGTTTAATAATTTTTCAAGTGTGCTGTTTGCAATAACGGTTCACATTAAGCGACGATTGAATATTTCGATCATCAAATTGTGTTGTCATAATAGTGAGGTTTATTCACAGTCTCGAATGAGGTCGCCCGGCGGCGGCCCGGAGGGACTTGATAAAAGTCAAAGACGTATTTTAGTCTAGCATAGTTCGGTAACCTTTCAGACGGAGGGTTATTTTATTGTACCCAATTTCAGGCAAGTAGTTATGCTTTTTAGGTTTTATGGCTCGTTAAAATGTGTCGCGTGCCGTTCTCAACGTGTTTGTATTGTAAAAGACGTCAGTAGCGGGTGTTCGCGGGTAATTAAAGCAAGATGGCGCAGGCGAGCGCCGCGCTGGCTGCCGCGCGCCGCCGCCGGCCGTGACGTCGCGGCGCCCACGCTTCTACTATGACGTCATGTATCTGTCTACGCGAATCAATGACGCGCGCTTAATCTGCTTGTGTTTGATTTAGGTCTGAATTACATCTATCAGCACCGATTCGTATTTTATTTATTGAAAATCGCTATTTTGTACGAAGATGCGTACGCATGAGAAAAGAGAATTGATTACGTATCTTCATACAAAATAGCGATTTTCAGCAGATAAAATGCGAATCGGCGCTGTGATTCAGACCTTAAGGGATAGAGTACACGGATTTATGTAGATATTGTTTATGTTACAAAAAAGCATAAAAAAACAATTCTTTAGCTTTTTTTTACATTAATTTACCTGTCCGTCAATAGTTTCTGACATTGCACCGTTCGTTTTAGTTACCAGACTGTAGTAAAGCCAGAAGCCAATTTGGTAGAGTTTCCTGCAAGTACAAGCAGCAATTACGGCCGCACTCAGAGACGTCAATTAACTTTTAAGTTTGATTAAAGTTGCTGCTGTCACCTTCTTAGCTATAGCAATATAATAAAACGTAGTTAGTGGTTTGCAGCTGAAACTGGAACATCGATATATTTCAGATTTCTCTCACACACAATCATTTAAATAAATATTTCCTAAATATTTCGTATATTACTTAAATATGCTCGTCAGCCTTGGAATATACTTAAAGTATCATTATGTTTTTAAATTATCTTCACAGGCAACAATATTATGGCAAATTATTTAGTAAATTATGAAATTACTATGTACTAAATGCTTTTTCTTTCTTTCTTTCTTTCTTTACTATAAACTCTTTTAAAATATAGTTGCAAGCAACGGGTATCGTTTAGAAACCGGCTGAACGCACTTTAGATAGCGGTGTTTTTTATTCAAGTCTAGATAATGTTAATCTAAGCAAGCTTAACATGCGGTTTGTGTTCAGAGTAAACATCGCCGTAAAAGTCAGAGTCCACTCCCTTTACGAGCCGTCCGTATTATTCAGTTCATGTTATCTTTTCCATCCAAACGAAATGAAAATATTGTTATATTTCGCTACGAGAATTGCGATAGTTTGAATCGAGGAAACTAAAATATTTATAGGCTTTTAACAAAGCTGGCAAACGACGTTATTTTAGTCGATTCAGCTCTCAAATAAATAACTAATGCGTCCTTTTCCTCAATCGGTTTCTCGTAACGGGGAAACTATATTGTATGTATTACGGGGCACGTGTGTCATTAGTGGGGTACGATTTAAGTAGGAGGGTAATAGCAAGTTTTTGGTGGTCAGATGCTGAAGTCGTGCCGGCAGCTGACGATGACGGTGCGCACGGCGGGCGCGCTGGTGGGGCGCGCCTCCTGCTCGTGGATGGACCGCTACGGGCGGCCCGCCTCGCCGCCGCCGCCGCGCGCGCCGCGCTCCTCCAGCAAGGACCGCTCGATACGCAGGGTACACTCAACGACAACTCAAACAAAGATTGCCAAGAGGCTTTAAATTCTGGAACTACTTACCAAAATATTAAGCACTAGCTTTCCGTCCGTGACTTTGTCTGCGGAGAGTATTTTTGTTAAAAAGTACAGATAAAGTTTTATTACCTACGTATCAAGAAAGGAATGAAAACTTAAATCATACAAATTTTCAAACCCTTTTCGTCTTGCTAGGGTAAATTTTACAAAAACGCCAAAACATATTTTATATTCAGAAGTCTAGAAACCAATTTCCATATAACGAACTTCAAAAATGACTTCACTACCATAAAAAAATTCCACCTGCAATTTCACCCCGCTCCAAAATCACCGAAAGTATTACTTTTGGTTTGTAAGCGGTAGCCCGAATACCATTTTCCACGTTTCTTACTTCAAAAATTATTTTACTCCCATTCAAACTTCCACCCCTCATTTCATCCCCTCAGGGTTAGTTTATCCCAAATCGTGAAACGTTGTATTTTTTATTTGTTAAGAGGATTGTGAGGTGACGGCTTTCCATACAAACGGCGATAAAGTTTTCCACCGCCTAAATGTTAACCGATTTCGACCAATTTTTGATACGGTATCAGTGGGAACAAAATCTATGTCCGTACGTTTCGTATTTTTTTCAATATTATTAATAAATTTCGAATTATTCCCGTTTTATTGTTTTCATACAAAAGTAATTTCGGCCATAATCTCTTTATAACTCAATCAAATCAAATCAAATCAAATCAATATTTAAAAAAACAAAACGTACGGACATAGTTTTTGTTCCGACCACATATCAAAAATTGGTCGAATTCGGTTAACGTTTAGGGGGTGGAAAACGTTATCGCCGTTTGTATGAAAAGGCTAGATTTTGCAGTTGGTTTACAGTCCTCTTAACAGTAGCCTATAAAGCAATTTCCACGTTTCTATAACCCTAAATGATTTTACGATTCATGAAATTTTATGCGCAATATTTTGGTCGTAAAGAGCCGATTGTATTGCACGTTAAAGGGAGTGAACACCCGGTGGCATTTTAATCGTGATCCACCGTCCACTAAGCTGTCGTTAGTGGTTGTAATGAGGCTGCCGACACGCTTCCCCGCCCCCGCCGGCTGCCAGAAGGGGCCAACTGTCATGTTAACATTCCATCTTATTATGTATCAATTTAGTCTATACTTAAACCGTGTATCGGTAATTAGTTAATAAATGCTTTTTAATTCATAAGCATCGCCTGGATATTTTTTCTGCATGATTCCACTTATGGTCTAGAAAGTTATTTCCTTTAATTACACTTTTTTCCGTTCTCTTTTAATAAAAAGGTTGCGGGTCACCATGGAGTTTAAGAATGTCTCCAATACAATTGTGTTGTGGACAGGTGGACCTGTGCATCGAGCCGGGCCAGTCCCTCGGGCTGATGATCCGGGGCGGCCTGGAGTACAGCCTCGGCATCTACATCACCGGAGTCGACAAGGACTCCGTGGCCGACAGAGCTGGTCTCATGGTGAGGATAATATGACAATTTATGTTAACCACTGTACTAAATGTAATGGATTTAGTAATGTGTTTAACTCTACATTAGTGAGTGATCTTCAATAGAGTAGTAATTTCCACAATGCCAACTACGTAAGACTCCAAAATTTACCCAACATTTGTTCTCAATACGCCCAGGCGTACGTAAAATAGGGCGCAAGTTTAGATAGATGATGGTAACGTCGGATTTGATGATGTGTATTTACCTGCGGCTGCAAGTTGGGGTATTCATTGAAGGAGTATTAAAGAAATATCGACACGTTCCCATTCTGGTATCATCGTCAAATTGTAAGTACCTCTAGATCTGGATCCCCATATAAGATTCTGTATTTGCTATCTATTCTTAAACAACAATAAGATACCTACATAACAATAAATACATGAAACGTAATTGTCTATTCAACCGCCTGGAATACCCATCACGCCTGTCAATTGCAGCTATTTGACTTCTTTACGGGCTGTTTGAGATTGCAGATACGTTCGCTTTCTAAATAGAAATTATTGCTTACATCAAAGGGTTTATCGGATTCCCTTTGTCCTTCGTGTAAAAAGTAGGTCAGTAAAGGCCGCTGGCAAGATACAGGCTGTCCGAAGCCGACGTACCTATTGTGCGGGACATTGAGGCAGCGCCCGTCTGCCGATTGTTAAACTTTTATCATGCTCTTATTTTGTAAAAGCGGCGGTTCCGCCAAACTGCCACGAGCAGGACCATGGATTACCTACAAAGAGGGAACACAGTTTATTGATTCTTACCGAGCTTTGGCAGTCGGAAAGATATGAACATGTCTATTGCCTTGATTTAATTCAAATACATATATATCACACTAATATTATCACAATTAATATTGTAAATGCGAAAGTTTGTGTGTTTGTTACTTCTTCATTTGGATGAAATTTAGAACGGAGAGAGCTTATAACCTAGAATAACAAATAGGCTACATTTTATCCCGAAAAAAAAACATTGCTCCTGCGGGGTGTCAAAATTCTACGCGGCTTAAGTCGCAGGCAGCAGCTAAGTAGTATGTATACATATATGCGTCAATTTTTTATAAATGTACCTATTTGAGCAGTCAAGAATACAAAAAATATTACAAAATATACTTATTAAAATGACGTTATAACATTAAAAACATTTTTCTTATATCTTGATCTCATATCTAAATGTTCATCTTATTTAGCAATAAGTATTTAGTCTAAGAATTTTCCAAAGTTAAAACAACACTTATTACGAAACTTGAGGGGTCACAACTAGTTACCGATAGATTCCTCAGCTCGTCTTATGAAGCGGTATATTGCTTGTTTGTTTTCCATTAAAGTTGCAACGTTGCTATGGAAATTTCCATTTAATATGCTGATCAATTCAATATAAACTTCTCCTCTGCATTTATCGTATCAGTATACAGTATACAGTTACCACCCATCGAATCGTCACCGACCAAAGCCTGCACTTTTGAATCCGAACTAACCGTGTGTACACTCGTGCATTCTATTAAGTATAGGCGACCACTGAGGGTTTGGAAAAAAATAGGGAAGCCTAGCAGTTTCTCATTGTGAGCAGAAAATGTCCGGTGCGAGGTGCGGCTGGGAATTTATAGCGTTTGACTTCGAGGCTCGCCCGTCGGCCGCCGCCACATCCGAACCTCGTTACTTTCCCAAGTCTTAACAATGTATCAAGAATTTTCATCAAATTTTCTCTTTAGAAAATTATATATATTTTATGTATTATTTACTTATACTTTTTGTGCAATAAAGAGTTTACATACATACATAAAATTATAATTAGACTGAAGTTGATTCAACATATTTAATTAAACTTTCTTGTATACTGTATAGTAAAAAATAACATTTAACGAAAATATACCTCTAACTTTATGGTTGGTAAATCCTGATCCTGAAACTTCGAGACGCTAATTTAAGTCTACAAATTTGACGTAAATAGTTATCGTGGAAAGGCTCTGCCGACTTTGTTTTTGATTGATCTGCCTACCTTGTGCCGCACGCGTCATGATAATATACATCGACGTGTTTGTACGCAGGTGGGGGACCAAATCCTTGAGGTGAACGGGCAGTCGTTCGTGGACGTGACGCACGACGAGGCTGTGGCGCAGCTCAAGTACCACAAGCGCATGTCGCTGCTGGTGCGCGACGTGGGCAAGGTGCCGCACGCCTGCACCGCCTACGGGGAGCAGCGGGACGCGCCCAGGTACACCGCGCCACACTCACACATCCTGGTTCATACACATGTAACAAAAGAAGATTTGTCATTCATTAGGGATCAAAATGATCAATTTTCGCCAAGGACGGTGTATTATCGGTACCGACCAAATTGAAAGTAATTTTTTCAGTGATACTGCTTCTCCCTCCACTTATGAGTAAAAAGGAAATTTTATTTATATATCCAAAAACTTATTAAGGAAAGCACACTTGAAAAATGGGGTTTCCTATACAAAATATAGAACGGGAATTGTCTAGGTACTTTGATCCTTTTTTTTTAAGAATCAAAATAATCTTTCCCAAAAAGGAGGAGGTAAAATACATTAGGTAGTTATTGGTTACAGACGTTCAGCATAAATGGGCGTTGTGGGTACCTACAACTCTACATATTATAATCAGTGATTTCTTACTGTAATAAGATCCGTAGCGAGATTTTAACGAAGCTTGTTTATTTTGTCCAGAATAAGCGGGTGGGGCAAACGGCGCGGCGCTGCGGCGACGGCGGTGGAGCAGAAGGCGCGCTCGCTGCTCCCGCAGAGCGACCTGCCGGCGCTGGCGTACTACATGGAGGAGTACGCGGCGCGCCGGCTCGCCACCGACGCCTTCCTCACCGTGCTGCGCGACCTGCTCGACACGCCGCACAAAGTAAACAGTAGCTTCTGTCCACTGCTGCCGCTTCGCCACCGATACATAACTATATGACCTTGAGATTTCTAAAGAACATTGAGTAAATAATAACACTAGATGCTAGAAAAACGATTCCACGAGCGCAACATCAGATGTCATGTGCGCGTAGTCACGCGACAGCTACAACATTACTTTGCCACGCTAGCGAATAAAAGGGACGTTTCCACGCAGATTTTGACCGACAAAGAAAGCCTTTCCGAGCTGGTGAGGTGAAAAAAATATTATTATCTAATTTAGTCAACAAAAGTACTAAGGCAAAAACAAAATGAATGAAATTTATCTTGAAATTACCTATTCTTACGAAAATAATTAAAATTAGGATATTTTTTGTGGTACGCCTTAGGTTAATCCGATACAACGGCCCGAGTTAATTGACTCTCATTGGGCTTCATTACTCACAGACTGCACCGGCATAGGAAGCTACCCTTATTTGCACTTCAGAGCTCAACACCCGCGGGAATTATGCAGATCAAGGCAATTTATCAACGAGCTTTAAACGTGTAGAGAACTAATGGAATAACTCTTAGTGTAGTTAGTCAGGAAGCATCAGCAGTAGTCACTTTGTTTCATTGTATCTATCAATTTCAGTATACCCTCCTGACCGAAATCCGAGAGTTCATGCTGCCCGAGGATCGGCCGCGATTTGACGAGCTCGTGTACAGGCGGGGCGACGAGCCGTCCGATCATCATTTAAAGGTAACTAGACACATTTGTAATAAAAAACGTCGACGAGACATAACATAATAGAATATATAAAAATACAAGAAGACCAAGACTTAGTTTACAAGATCCTGCAGCAAATACTTAACTGTAGAGCTTGAAGCATATTTTTCTGTATTCATTAGGTCGGGCTGCTCCGAAATAATCTCGTAATCTGCGCTCCACCTAGAGCAACTAATTAGATTTTTGCGCTTCGTTAAGGTCACAGAGACAGCTACAAGCCCGTTTAATTTGACTAAGGTTTTCTGAATAACGGTTTGTAAAAAAAGGCTATTTACTTACTAAGCATGGTAGGGAACGTTTGTTATTATATAGGCACCTACCCTGGATTAAGCCACGCACTGCGAAAAGTTAAAAAAAAATGTACTGTCTCGTAGATAATGGACTGGAAGTCAATTCATTACTTATTTAAAGAGGTGCTTGTACATTAAAGGCGTTTCAAATCAGGAGTTTTCGGGACGTGTTATCAATGCATGAGACTGTGGTCGCGGAATCTGAAGGTTGCAATTTGTCCGTAGCGAGGGGTTGATCGACACATGCTGCCTTCATCGACGATGCACGAATTGCACGACGCGGTAAGTGCACCGCACGCTGCTCCGCATGCTTCCAGTGTTAGCATAGTACCTACATACCTACTAAAGCATAACCACTAGTAGTTTAGATGCTTCCTTTATTGAACTTGTACCATTCGATGTATCGATGTTATTTCTGTGGTTTGTTAGTGTTAGGTGTTACCTATCCATTGAAGATCGTTAGAATTACGTAACGCTTAAACTTTGTTCCGAGCCAATAATGATGTTTTCGCGTCTATTTCTAGTGACAAACATTATTTAAGATGATACCTATAATTGTTGAAGTGAAATTAATGTGCTGTTTGATTTGGTCAGCTCGATTTTGCTTAAGTCACACTATATAAGTAAGACCAAGATGCGGTCAGTGTGGTCGGACACCCCGGCGCGGTGGTCGTCGGGGCGGGCGGGTGTAGCAGTTGTTGTTGTAGGAGGGGCCGGCGGACGCGCCGCTCGCGGGCGACCACCGCTCGCCCTCCGAAGACTCCGGCTTGGGCCTGCCGCCGCACGACCACGCCTACAGGTACTCTCACACCGGTGTATTTACTCGAGCCGACCTTAGGTATTAAGCTCAGCTCTCAAAATGTAAATTAAATTACAAAGGCGATTTGTGCTAGAACATAATGTTAATGAGCTTAGCAAAAATACTAATACCTGATTAATGGGCAGTCAGAGGTAGTTGTCCGTCATCAGAGCGCGCCCGCGCGCTCTTAATGAGCGAGGCGTAAATCCGCCGAAGCCCGACGCCTCTTATAAAAGCGCTTAAACGTGAAAGTACCCTTTAGGTGCAAAAGCAAAGGCTCAGTCCTCGTTGAACGTTCGCTTACGTCCGCTCTTTTACATTTCTGAGCGGCTAGCACATCTTGTATTTTCTCGCTTGTCGCTCAGTCCGTCTCTATCGTTATAGACTAGTTAGAAAGGGAGAACAGGCGACAAACAAGTCGCGGACCACTTGTGCTAGCCGTACAGATCAGAGTGAAAATAACCTGCCGCTTTCCGCAGCCCCTTGTCTCGGCCGCTCCGCGCCGAACGGCTCATTGGCCAGCCGCCAACACTTCCACTTTTATTTGCTATCGAAATCGATTGCTTTATGGTGGCATAAACGTTCGTATTTACTGTCATCGGTGGTTTTATTTCGTTGCCCTGTATTCGTGAGGGTTTGTTTTAAATTTATCGCCCGTAAAAGAGCTCCACGATCGACTTTTAATCCCTTATAGAGCTACCATTTACTTAAGGTTCAGTATCAATTACGGTGGCTTTGTATTTTTATTTTATCCACAGGCATTGTCAAATTCGTACTGACGAATTTTTAAAACGAGTTATAGTCATATAACTCCAAAATAATTTAGCTTATTACCCTATCAATTTAATCGGTTTAAAGACAGCTAGTTCTAGATTGGAACAACACAGATTTCAAACAGCAATAGACTTGTTAGCGTTAAAATTTCACTTAACAGCGGTCCTTTTAAATAGAGATCAGTAAAGTCGAGAAATTCCTATCTTAAAAGAGCTTTAAACTTAGTATGTAGACCTAATGTGGTGTGGATTGTGTATGACGTGTATATCCTTATACCTACTTAGATGTAATGAGTGTGTAGCAGTATAGTATAGAGGATGACGTGATGTTGTGTGGGCAGGAGCGGGCGCGCGTGGCGGCCGGCCGACGCGCCGCCGCCCGACGACGACCTGGACCCACCGCACGAGGTGATTTTGCCAGAGTTACCTTATACACCTTCAATCAATGTTCTATATCGACCACATTCACTTCTGTACAGCCTAGTCTAACGCCCTCTTAGGTGTCACTTGCTAATCTCATCTCAAACCATTCTCACTCTTCATAGCGTTTTTTACATTGCAAATAAAACGAATACTTGTAGCTCTTAATAGTAAATCAAGCTTTAATTACTACTGTTAAAGTAGCTTCTACAGTAGTCTGTTGGTCTATTATATATCTTGGCTCCTAAACCTTTACTTGCCAAGACGCACTCAAAAAGCTTATAAATAGTTGATACAGTAATGTGGACCAGCGGCCACAATACCTTAGCAATCAGCCATGCAGTGCGTCTCTGCATGATTTATTTTCCAGAGAGCTTGCAACGGAGCCAATAATACGACAGCCGTGGCTAAAGTGGCGAAAACACCACTACCGAGACAATGTATTCTCACCTTCAATGCACGAATCGATTGACAGCTAACGAGTAGAATGATTATCATTGTGGCCGTTATTTCCTGAGTCGAGGGGTAAATCTGGCAAAATTCTTTTTTTCATCTCGAAATGTGGTCTGGGAACAATATTGGTATTTTCAATTTCCTTTAAGGAAAACATTATCGGCAATAGCGGCCAATTATAAAATATTTTCCTGATAACTTAAATTGATTGAACAACTCTTATTCATTCCTTCCTAACTGACTTCACCAGTTCTTGGGTGATCTTCCACTTCACTCCGTAATGTTTTTATTTGTTTTAAGTACTTAGGAACCGATTTCCTTTGTAGAGGTTTTTTTTGCTTTACTCTTGTGCTTCTTGTGATGTATTGTGGTGCTTGCATGAAATTGAACGTTGCACAGATTTCTGTACAATGGTCTGTACGTACTCCTAAAAGTATAACGAGTAACCTATTTACGAACGATATTATGGTATCGGCCCTCGGTCAAACATAAATTATAAAGGGTAAATTAAATGCAAAATGTATGAAAATAGCAATAATTGTGCTACTATGGTTTAACTTATTTATTTATTTTAGAGACAACAAACAATTACACAATATCTATAACTTACTATGATTACAATGTATGATTTCAAATTGTGCAATTGATTGCAAGAGTGCAAGAGTATTATGTGGATAACGCCGTTGACGGCGTTATCCACATAATACTCTTACATGATAGGTTGCCATGAGTGGGCCAGTAAATGTTTAATGTAGATTTCTTGAGAGAGGAACTTGCATTAGGAAAAATGTGAATTGATTTGAACATTTGAAACTTAAGGTCCCTTTGAAATAAGGTGGCCACATAGGTTTGTTTACGATCATTTAACTAATAATGTTTATAATCAAATAATGTAGGTAATGATAACAACGACAGCTTGCTAAATTATAGCTAGATGTGCTTATTTATACCTAACTAGCTTTCTGCCCGCGACTTTGTCTGCGGAGAGTAAGTACTTTTGTAAGTTAGAATAATAGACTATGTCCACCCTGAAAGTCCGTGCTAAATGTTGGTGAAAGAATTGAAATTGGAAGCGTAATTCCGGAGATTACCCCTTAAAAACAAACAAAAAAAACAAATTTTCAAACTTTACCTCTTTATAATATATAGTAATATAGTAATTATAGTATAATATAGATGGGCAAATATCAATTTGCGCTCTAAAATGAAACCATGATGCATCAGCATTTACCGCATATCAAACTTAACTGATCTAATTTTTGTTGGATGTAAAATATGGTTTATACCTACAATATAGTGCGAGCCGCGATTATCGTGCGTCTAGATCGCTGTTTTAACGCGACTTGTCATCGGCTCGTTGGTCTAGGGGTATGATTCTCGCTTCGGGTGCGAGAGGTCCCGGGTTCAAATCCCGGACGAGCCCTCGTGGTTGCCATTTTGTATTTTTAGTTTAGTATCAAATGTAGTTTTATGTTTAAAATGTGGTTTCATCAAGGAGATCATTTTCTCGCATTTTGTGGACGCGTAATTTATTCCATTTTGCTCACTGATTTGTGAGATTTTAAATGATATCAACATCTAAGGCACGCCAAGGTTACTTTGTAATTGATATCACACATGCATTGGGATATACCTACAACGGATATAATGTGTTAATTAAAAATGTATTATTTAAAGGAACTGTTGCATATTACACCAAATTAATTGGGGTAAAGCCATATAAAATATGTATTATTCAGCGGAGGTGATGACTGTAGACCACAGTCAATCTGAACTATTTCACGCTAACCATTAAATAGAACCCTCGTAAATAGCCGTAAAACCTTCGTGAAAAACGAAGACAGCTCGCATTGTTACGTACATTGATCAATACTTTTGAGAGTAGGAAATTCCTTTGTATCAAGGTGTGACGTTACGGCTTAGATATTCATACAAAACTCCATACCAGCTATAGTTTTGACACACGTTTTGACACTATCACGCATACACGAAAACAATAGAGTACTTCATATTACGCTATTGTATTCGTATATTAAAAAGCAATATTACGCTCAGATTTATAGTCCTCATCGGAATTTATCATGCGCGCTATCATAATCAATCAACATCGATACCTATCTATCAGATATATCTGCAGCAAGATGAAAACCATTGGGGCCTAGCGTAACCTGCAATAGGATCATGCAATTTTGTTTGATACTTATCAATAAAAGGTAAAAAAATATATATTTTGAACACACGGCTTATAAAAGAAAAGTTTAATAACGTTTTTATTAAAACTAGACTTAAGGAATTCGGCTGTAGGATGAGTAAATTACTTTACGCATGATTTCCTTACGCCCGTTAATATAACTTTGTGTTAAATTAAACGCCAAATATTTTAGAAGTTTGTTGGTAGTTTAGGCCAAAATAAGGGTGAAGCCACACGAGCGTCATTTTGTGAGTTGCGAGTCGCGTAAATATCCAAATTCAGTATACCGTCGTGTTGATACTGTTGATTGAACCGGAATTTTGTATGGAATTTCGATATTAACGCGACTCACAACTCACAAAATTACGCTCGTGTGGCTTCATCCTTAAGCTTACCCAAAAACTGTGCGCTAACTATTCACGTAACCCGAAGGGTCTACATACAATACCGCCAACTAAAGCGTAGTTTACTCTCAGGGGAAGGTCCTCCTTGAACTGAAATACGCACGCACGGTACAAATGGAAATTTTTAGCTGACAAACTCCCTTCACGAAATATTTTAAACAGAATATTCGGCTGTGATTTTTTGGGGAACACAATCGCAAGCCAAAATAGGGCTTATTCAGAGCTTTGATAACGCTTTCGTCACTGGCGTTACTAGACGTTATATTTTGCTCCAATGACGTCAGCAATTCTATTGCAATGGCGAGGCAGAGCCGTCCTGTGACGTCATAAAGATAACGTTGCTCTTTAGCCTCTAGCCCGGGCCAATGAACTTGACTCGGATCTACCCTCGTTACGGAGGAATATTTAGTTGTTTAGTTTAGTTGTAATTGCTATCTTGCTTCGTTTAGTAAATTTATGCCTTCGCCTTTGTAAATTTGGTTGTTCAGTATTTTTGGGTCATCTTCATTGCAGATAACTTGAATTGTTTAAAGGATGATGAAGCCTGTTAACTTCACCACATGCTGACTCTTAACACCACATGCTAACTCGTTGTTTCTATACAATTTAGTCAATTTTCTAACTAGAGCTACTGCTTGCCTTGAGCACCATTGAGTTAGGGCAGCAAAACATCTTGGAGGGATGTAGTAATTTGTAGATCGTTATAACGATACCTTTGATTAAAATGACACCTTGAATTTTAATTGGCTTTTGATTGGCGCAATCTGCGAAATTATAATTACAAAAAAGCTTGATGTCCGATTGATTGCTTGACACATAGGTATAAATAGGTAAGTATACACGGTAAAGTAAAGTAAAGCGTGAAGCTCAAGACCGTTCGGGATGTGTATTGTCTATAACTCGTTCACGCTAAATCGGCTGGATGGAGTTGGATGGAGATAACTTGTAGCAGTTATAGCTTTAATTAATATAAACGATAGCGTTTATTCCGAACAAAAAAAACACTATTCCCGTGGGATGGTCAACGCGGACGGCCCAAGCTATTAATTATAAAAAATATTTTCAAGAAGGATTAAAACTGCAACATAAATATGTACGTACCTACACACAGTAGATAATTATGTTGTTAGCGCGCGGAAAATGATAGGTCGGTCTTTGGTCGTTGTCGCCCACAGAGAAGCAGATGAGGTGCACGTCAAGTGAGTTCCCGTGTTCTCTTTAATATATATTGACGAAAATAATTATAACTACGAGCAAATTTTGATATAAATAGAAGCAGTAGCAGCAGTTATCTGGAATAATACGCAAATACAACAACGACGGCGGTTAAAACGCCGCAGAATCGTCCAGGAACAACCCAGGAATAAAAAGCACTCGATCATAGATTAAAGTTACAGAAGCGACATCGTGATAGAAACTAATGGTGTTACGTTGTTTGAAAATATTGTTTTTAATGAATAATATTGATGATATTTTAACAATAGTTATTTAAGTGAAACAATTTAGTTAAATATATAACTTTAGTTAAAAATATAATATATATAAATATTCAGTTCTAAATGTGTAATTTTCAATAAAGTTTCGTGTCCTCACTCCTTAAAGCCAAAACCGGAAATATATAAATCTTTTTTAGTTATGTTATTTAATTATTCATAATAATGATACGTTTTAGGTTCGTGCTTGAGCTACTGGTCTCCTTGGAATAGCCTACAACCTATAAATATTACGTAAATCACACTTTCCATCACACTGGGCACACTAATATTATAAATGTGAGAGGAAAGTTAGAAGGTATCCAAAAGGAAAATCTACGCTAGTAAACGTATGTGCAACTAGTTATTAATGTTATTATCAATTTAATTTTCAAATGAAAAATAAGTTACGTAAAGTAGTAACGCACTAACACTAATACCGCGAACCGAACTTTGTACCTTCTGTTTCGTTAGTCTATGTGAAAAGTGGCTGTGTCAGATTGATGTTGACATTTCTATGACATTTCTAGATTTAATCTTTTTTCTGACATATTGTAAGGGCATACCGTATCTTTACTTTATAATCATTGCGTAGACACACCGTGACAGTATTGAGTGTAGATAATTATGGCGTCACACAGGCACGCCCGCGATACGTCGCTAGGGCGGCGCCGCGCACCGAAACAAAACACACAAACAAATACCTGCCTATACTATTATAACCTTCCATGAATACCGAACTAGGTCAGAAACTTTGTAAAATTACGTGTAAGTACACATCAAAAAAATAATGACGCTTTGACGTGCAGACAGCGAAATTTAGTTTAAAATGCGGAGCAATTCAACATTTCTTTTAATGTTTAACTTTGTATCATTTTGACGAGCACCGGTTTAGCCCTGCGGTCCCTGGCCTGCCTCAGCAATCGTTCCGTAATTAGGCTCCTTTCAAGTCCCAGCTGAATGCTGCGTCGCTGCCGCGAGCCATAAATGGCAACTTTTCGATTTACTCCACAGCTCATTTCCTACTTCTCGTAATATATTTTCTTTGAAACGAATTTTGCGAGTAAAAGTTTTGGTAAATTAACTTTAGTCCTCTGAAATAACTGAAGCGCATAAGTAAGCAAAACTCTTCATCGTCGTATTTCATACCTATTAAGTTAACCGGACTTTTCAGCGGGCAGGAATTACAATTCATTTTTCTTTTCGCTCAATTGGGTTCTTACTTCGAAGATGGAAATTAAACGGATTGGTCGTGAAACGTTACGGCACTAAGTATTCGGTATTTTAATTATGGATCAACTCTTGTTGCAACGAACCTGAAAGCAGAATGAAAAACTTTCATTTAATTTAACTTCGCTAGTCAAGCAGCAGGGTTCTCTCCCTAACAGCAACTAAAGGCCTTTATTACGAATTCTGAATGGTCCATATCCATTTTAAATTTGCGTTTTTCTTACTGTTGTGTTCCGGTGTGGAGGCTCACCTCCACACCGATCTTAATCGGAAAAGATACTGCATGGTGGCAACGCATTTGTGATCTTGAAATGGCTAAGTCCACGGGTTCCGGGGCCCACTTCTTATCAGTTAGTTGGGTGGTGTGCTCGTTCACCCTTCTTATCTAATAAAAAAGTTAATTTTTGTTATGCACTAACAGACACAATATTACGAAAATACTGAGTAACACTATCCTTCACTACTATTTAAAAGCGATACCTAGCGAAATTATATAAAAATGTTTGTAAAAATAATACTAGTTTATTAAACTATAACCTTACCTGACGTGAACATACGAGGACAGTTCGTTTCCTACAGAAACGTATTAAGCTTCTATACTTAAGTATCTCCAATTTGAAATATTTTATGCTTGTATACCCAAAACAAGGCTCGCGATTCCTCGCCCTTAACAATAGGGTTGGTGGTTAGGGCGGGGCGGCGTAGGGCGGCTGTCGGGGCGCGCCGGCTGTCAGTGCGAGACGCGGCAGAGCGGCGGCATGACGTCGCGCCGGCGCGCCCGGCGCCGCGTCGCCTTCCGCGATTACATGCCGATGGATGTTCGCGCCATGGCCAAGGTACCAAGTTGATCAAACATTTTCGTAACATACAATGTATGGTTATTTTCTTCAAAAAAATCAAATAGTACATACTATTCAAAATATTGGCAATGACATGGATTATTTATTGTGCTGTTGATTAATTTAAATTTCAATATCAAAAGTTCCACTAAAATTGTTAATTTGTGCAAAGTATATTTTTAACATCAAGAGCTGTAGGATTTGTATTTTTGAGTAATTATGTTTGCCCAGGTACCTAATTTATCGCATGGTAATAAACATTTTGGCATCGAAAATATACATTTAGTATTTTACCAGTAATAATCTTATTACATGTGAAATATACATATGTGTTGTATGTACCCAGCATTAAATAATGAGTGGATAAATGTGTTAGTAAACAAGGTATATTTTTGTTAGTAGTCTAAGATTCGTATTAATTGATAGAATTTTTGTTTAAAAGACACCGTCTTAATAAGTTATACTTCTCTGGAAAACGCATTCGATGCTCGACTATGGCGTACCCACCCTGAGGTGGTCTTCATTTTTTATGAATCTCACAAATGATCAGAACGTCACCCATTTCCAACCTATTTCATATACTCAACCTTTTTTTTATGACTACTAACTAGTTCTATCTACTTGAACACCGCTGTTTAGCACTAATTAAATATTTTAAATGCAATGTTTGAATGGCGGTTCTCGCGGCCGCCGAGCCGGCGGCGCACGCTTCGCATTATAATTAGCGATAACACGCAGCCGCAAACGCCCGCGCGCCGCGCACACGTCGATCAAACGGAACCTCCCCACTTTTTATTCATTTGCCTTAAAAGCCTATCCTTCATCCATTAGTGACACAAACATCAAGCATAGAAAACTGCCGAAAATGTTAAAATATCTTATACCCGTATCTTATGTGTTAGCTAGGTACCGTTTATCTCCCTATTTTTTTATGTTAATCAAATAGAAAAAATAAGTTAAAGGCACAAAGCGTTAATTTAAAAATAATATCGTGCGTGTATTACAAATTTATTTGATAGGTATTTCATTTCATTTAAATAAACTGTTAAGTATCAGTAGGTTGGTTTTAGGTACCTAAATTCTTTATCAAAATACTTTTTTACCTTATAAGTAACGCATTCCCACCAGAAATTAAGTGCACTCTGTAAATGAGTACCGTCGCTGTCGTTTGTCGTGGACTCGCGTACGGTCGGGGGGCCCATGCCCGAGCCCCGAGCCCCGAGCCCCGAGTCAGGGCTCAGCCGAAAGTAGTTGGGCGTTTTAAAAAAAAGTGTATATTTACCGGACGAGACTTGCATGTTGGTGGGTGAGAAAGGAACTACTTTGTCAGTCAGTTACAATCTAATTTAATTATAATAAAGCAGAAGTATATATGCAAGATTAACAAACCTTATGCATGACTTATTTAGATAACCTAGAACACGTCTAACACGTATGAATAATCCTAGATGTGATTAATTAACCATACGTGACGACCGGCACAGCGTACATAGTTAAAGACAAAAATTAAGGAACGGTAACTTTCGGTAACGGTAAAATTAACGATACTAAATGTCTGACTAATTTTCATGACGCAGTGGAAAAGTTAAAATTTCTTAATTTTTTTCCTTAACGATGTACTTACACTTTTTTTGAAAAACGCCCAGTTTGGCGTTTGTTTTGACGTTACGGCACGAATTTTATATGCCTAAGTATATACCTAATTTTGTATTATTTTTTTATGTTTTATGCTTTTGCGTAAGTACTTAGTGTATGTCAATTGTACGAGTATGTACATATAATACTTAATTGAAACTAAAGTTGTTATATTTTTCTTTTAATACCATAAAACTTGCGTCACTAAAACTACGACGTTATGTTCTAAATACATATAATTAAAACTAGAAAACAGGAATAAAACGTCAATTAAAATTAAAATGAGGCTGAAATGCGCAGAATTTGTTTGGCGCCTGCTAATTACAAAGTTGCAACGAACAACTTGACAGTGTAATTTCGCTGCAAACTGTTTCGCGTCGTCTACCTTAAATTTAAAGATTATAAAGTTAAATCACTTATTTATAAGCCGTCGTTAACAGCTACGTGCCACTTCTATCGGAATTATAACTGGGCAACAAAGAGTTTGACGTGGTGACAGGTTCCCAGGTGGAATTACAATGTGTAGGGTCTGGCGCAGGGCGGTGATGAAATAGGTCTTTTAGAGGTTCAAGTTTTTAATGTGTTCTCAATAGTTTCGTTAGTCACAGGTTCACAGTTATATTCATTAATGTCACATTCACAAAAGAAAGCTTTGGTGACGCCGTGATGGCGTGCGGCGCGGCGTATTTAGACAAGAGAGAGAGAGGTGTCAGGGTAAAGGGAGAAACGTCAACGGAAATGGGCTGGGACATTACCTTTGCTCCCTTGAGAGGGAGCCTATAATATTCTCAGCCTCACGCGCTATAAATGTTCTTAAGTGGCAACCACCACTGGCTAAAAATTGGATTATCTAAGTACCTATTCAATATCATTCCGAACAGCGCCCAAATTGTTTCCACAAATATTTGCCAAGCTATAATATCTTGCTCGTGCACTTACAATAATATAAGTAGTTACATATTAGGTAGATACGACACCGGTCCGCTTTCAAGACTACAACAAGATTAAAAGTTAGCATCTTTCTAAACGGAGATACGAGATAGCGAAGTTTTTAAAATTTTACGCTTAATAGTACAAATTGGAATTGTATATGTATTTGAACAAAAGGTGTGCCGTGTGACACCGCTATGACGTAAATACTGCTCACCAAACTACTCAAATCATTGCAGTTCGTTGAACTGTTTTGTATGAGATTTTTTACGACGTATGTACCCACACAGTTATTGTTATTCTCTCTAGCGCCTACTTTTCGGAATAAGCTTTCAATAATGATCCCAGAAATAGCAAGATTGAATTTACAGCAGCCATATTACTTCTGTACCTACTCCGTAACTAAGCTTGTTCTTAAGGTTCCGTACCCGAAGCAGTGTGGGGCAAATCAACTAATATCGTCAATCAATTGATCAATCATGACTAATTTAATCATAACTAATTTAGTCATGACTAATTTAGTCATGATTGAAAATATTAGTCATAATCATGACTAAAGCCACAAATCATCAATAGTTAGTTTTAATCGTGACTAATGATTAATGCTTCTAACAAATAAATGTAAAGCTTTGTTTTTTTGTCGTAATTACTTATCTTTTGATGTAGTTTATCTTTGTACTATCGCCTTTATCACAGTAGCGTAGTATCGCAGTAGCAAAAACAGTAAAGAAACTACGAACAAACGTTTGAAACGTCGCACTCACACAGACGCACCGCGTCTCAAAGAGACCCCTTAAGCGGACATGGCAGTACTGTCAGTGGCGGGTGTCGCGTCGAGACGAATGGTTTCGTTTGTAATTTATTATTTCTTTAAAAAGATGCCTCGAGTGTATTGCGTGGTATATCGGTACGGCTGTTTGAACTCGGCTTCTTCGAAACCGGAGTAGGGTAGCCGCCATCATAAACGTTTTAGTTATTCGACCGATTGCTTGCAAAATCGATATCTGGGGATTTATATTATCTCTGACAACGAATCCGTTGACAGAATTAGAAAAAGTAGTCGCCATCTTGAACTTTTTAGTTATTCGACCGATTGCTTACAAAATCGATATCTGGGGATTTATATTGTCTCTGACAACGAATCCGTTGACAGAATTAGAAAAAGTAGTCGCCATCTTGAACTTTTTAGTTATTCGACCGATTGCTTCCAAAATCGATATCTGGGGATAAGTGTGGTCTCCGACTACGAATCCGTTGACAGAATGAGAATTACTAGCCGCCATCTTGAACTTAATTGTAATTCTATTGATTGCTACCAAAATCGATATCTGGGGATTTGTGTGGTCTCTGACAACGAATCCGCTGACAGAATTAGAAAAAGTAGCCGCCATCTTGAACTTATTAACTGATTCGTTGTTGTAGATCACACAAAAACCCAGATATCGATTTTGGAAGCAATCGGTCGAACATATAGAAAGTTCACGATGGCGGCTACTTTTTCTCAATCTGTTAATGGATTCGTTGTCGGAGACCACACAAATCCCCAGATATCGATTTTGGAAGCAATTGGTCAAATAACTAAGAAGTTCTAAATGGCAGCTATTTTTTTTTATTCTATTAACTGATTCGTGGTTGTAGATCACACAGATCCCCAGATATCGATTTTGGAAGCTGTCGGTCGAATAACTAAAAAGTTCAAGATGGCGGCTACTTTTTCTCCATCTGTTAACGGATTCGTTGTTGGAGACCACAGAAATCCCCAGATATCTATTTTGGAAGCAATCAGTCAAATAAGTAAAAAGTTCTAAATGGCAGCTATTTTTTTCAATTCTATTAACGGATTCTTTGTTGGAGATAGCACACATCCCCAGATATCGATTTTGGAAGCAGTCGGTCGAATAACTAAAAAGTTCAAGATGGCGGCTAATTTTTCTCAATCTGTTAACGGATTCATTGTCGGAGACCACACAGATCTCCAGATATCGATTTTGAACTAACTAGCTGCTGAGATACACTAAACAAAAACCTTTTTCAATTTTCAATCATAAACAATCAATCATGACTGATGACTAATGATTAAAACTAATCAATCATTAGTCCCCACGCCATGACTAAACTAACAAATCATTAATCATGAATCAATAATTAGTCATTAGTCATCAATCATTAGTCAAACTAAATTTTGCCCAACACTGACCCGAAGGGGGTAAGAGCTGCTCGAGTCCCGCTTGCTCTTGACAGGTGTTTGTTGCTGAGGGTACACCATCAGTTATTTATGTTTCAATACCTAATTAGCTAATGTAGAAACTCATGCAATATGAGTCATTACACCCATTACTAATAACTGGAAAACATATAGTTATAAAAGCACTAATCTTTTAAATTAATAGCTGGCACGATCATGTACCTACCCAAATATTATAATTTAAAAACAGCTAGTGTTAATGCCAACCAATAATTTATATTGTAAGAAGTACTCAAGGTTTAGCACTTATCGCTTTGCGTGACTATTTTAAGGTATTTACAAAACAAAAGGTAAACGCCAGGTTAATTAGTGTTCAGTAACAAAATAAACGATAAAATAAGGTTCTGACAAAAAAAAACATTTTTGGGTCAAGCTTTTTTTGCCGACTGTACTTTTTTTGCACAATCGTCATCTGTTTATCAAGACAAATCCAACGAGCTCAAACACGACGGGTTTATCGTGAGTAGTTTAGGAGTTCCTGTAGCCAACCTTCCGGCTCATGGCATCCTCATGGCATCCACCTACGTCTATAGTACTTGTCAAGACAAATCCAACGAGCCCAAACACGACGGGTTTATCATGATTAGTGGTATAGGAGTTCCTACGGCTAACCTTCTGTCTGCATCATCAGACCAGCTCAATACCACCTGTACCATATTGTTTGGAAGTGGGTCAAATTTAACTTTTAAAATTTGATTATCGACACCGGGGCAGGTGAAATCACCTTCCGGCTCCATCATCAGACCAGCTCCATGGTGCCATATTATTGAATAGTCACCGAAGTTACGTAGGTATACCAAACAGCTCAATTGGACACCGGGAATTGGGTCAAATTTAACTTCTAAGATTCCATTACAGACACCGGGACAGGTGAAACTAAATAAAAGCTTGTAAATAAAGCATATTCTTAGGTTATTCGATTACGCAAGGTTTATTTCACTCGAAGCTTTAATTGGAAATCAAGCAGTTCAGGCATGTCAACACGCGCTTTCCGCCCCTCGCGCTCCTGCACAAGACGGTCCACCCCCTACCCCCACATTCCACAGCTACCAGTGACGATCGAATTATCTAACAAATCCTAGTCTGGGCCCTGCGGCGTGCAAAGAGCTTAATCACGGGTCGAAAAAGAAAGAGAGCTTGAGATGTAAGATATGCAGTAAGTAAGCACTTAGTCGGCATTGTTGGCGCGGGTGGAAACTGTGCCAACATGCAAAAATAGCGTCAGAAATCAATTGCATCGTCGGGATGGCGGTCATCGGGACTCCAGTCTCACCGCGCGCGCGCTGCTTCACACCCGAGATTACGATACCAACTCTGATAGTTGTTAATTTATTTATTTATTCGGTAAGGTTTATATTATTATTTATAAGCTGTTATTGCATACGACATGTCTGTGTTTCTAGAAAAATAGCATTAGTTACTTCAGTTTGTGTAGGTAGTTTATTTATTTTATATAAAAGTTCGTGTGTGATATGCATCGTGTTTATGTGCTTTGAGTGTTTTTTTTAGAGATGTTTGTCTACCGACTTATATTATAATTAACCTTATGTGTACTAGATCTGTAGGTATTAAGAGCAATTACTTACAAATTACTTATGTATGCGTTGTTTCTAAAATAACCTTAACCTTACGTTTTTAATTGGTACCTTAAATGCCCCCTGATTCGAAAACGATCAACATCATACGTGCTAATTTTAAGTCAGGTTAACTCAGGTTAGAGGTCACGATACCGTCATGACAGACAACCTCGTTCTGAATGTGAATAAGATGGAGATTATGTTGAACAGGAGTACGAAGAGGAAGGGCGGCGGTCGCGGCGCCACTCCTCGCCGTGTAACTCCAGGGAGGGCAGCACGACCGCCCTGCACACGCAGCACTACGACGAACAGGTCAGTGTTTTATCAGATAAACGTAGCTTAAGGTTAGTTGCGAATATTAACTATAGTGTTTTCAGTCCACGAAGTCTCGCCCCACTACTTGATTTTACGTACATTGCCGCAACCGTGCGACGTCAATTTGACTGGCAGGGCCCGCCGTCGTGGATAGAAAATACTTTATCAGCATAATATGATGCGGTGTATTAATAACCTATATATGTAACGCTTATGGGCATGGGCCCTGAAGGTGCGGTGGGTAACTAGTTATTTATTTATTTATGACAAACCAGCACTCCTATTGTGATTACTTACTGTTTTTTGTAAGTGTATAGCATGTTACCTACGTGAGAATTAATCATGCGAGGACAAACACAAGGCAAAAGATTAATGA
Source organism: Tortrix viridana (assembly GCA_963241965.1). NCBI lineage: Eukaryota > Metazoa > Arthropoda > Insecta > Lepidoptera > Tortricidae > Tortrix > Tortrix viridana. The sequence goes on along the minus strand of OY725172.1, from coordinate 5,579,190 downwards.
ATTAATTTAGAGCGAAGATATAACTGTTCTAATTACTACCGTCAAGTAAACGCTGTTACATGGCTGTTACCTATAAACTAATAGATTATCCCGAGTTAGCATTTGGAATTTCAAAAAACTTCTACAATTTTGCCTGTTTCTCATCTTTGCCAAGATTGTGTATGAAAAAATATCAGGGATTTCGTAAAATGGTAGTCAATGGTAATGAATCATATTGTATGTATTTTCCAGTCAGCAAGTCGCCCTATTCTGTACCAATTTGTCTCACATACTACCATGTGGTGCACTACTTACACATCGCTGCTTGCTCGCTAACATATGAGGCGCTTATTCTTCTTCGGAGCCTCGCGAAGAGGAAATATGAGGCTTGGTTGTATGAATTGTGTCTGGTTGGGTCGTTTCCCGCCAAAACTCGTTTGTAACTGAATAGCTTGGCGCCTTGCCAGCCTTCTGACACAGCCATCCTCGTCCTAGGGCCTCTCTAAACTCGATATGAAATATTATTACTTAACTTGCATTGAAAGGCCTTTTCACAATGTTTTGATAAACATGATATTTCCGGGAGGATTCGATGCAAGTCGCCGTCGGCCTCTGAGAATATATTCGATTATAACCAGCTTTTGTTTTTTTATTAAAAAACAAGTGCGTAATTGAATCTCTAAATACACAAAATACTAGGTAGTTAGGTATTGTAAAAATCACTTTTGTTAGGTTATAAATTGTAATAGAAATCCTTCAAAACAAAGTTTGAAGCAGAACCATTCTAATCAAGAAAGTACTGCAGTTCGATATATCATAGGCAGCCATAACCCGACAGCACAAATTTATGGGCACTGATGGTGGTAATCCGACGGCAGTGTAGTAATTTATAGTCATTGTTATGGGACTCTCGACTAATAAGAGTTCGTTCGCAATACACATTGCGAATTACATTCTATGCGGTTGTGTATTATAGTCTTACAACGGTCTCTTTTAAAATATTCCATTTCGCCATGGCAAGACCAGACAATTTCTATGAATTGAAATATTAGGCTTGACGCACAATTGGCTAAGTAAAGTTTTTGGAAGAGATGTATTTTTTTTTTCGATAGTCGTCATCCTAAAGATCAAGGAACTGTGGCTCTTTTATTTTTATTTCCTCTAATATTTTAGAAATATTTTTTTACAAATGTCAACTTAATAAAGTTGACATTTGTAAACTTTAATGACCGACAAGCTTGTTGCCTTCGTACTTATGAAAAAGATAAAAAAATTGTCACATCTATATCTGTCATTGTCAAGTCAAATCAAAGTAAACAAACGATTATTCATTATTGTCGGTCATTAAAGTGTACAAATGTCAACTTAATAACTAAAAAAAAATATTTCTAAAATATAAGAGGAAATAAAAATAAAAAAGCCGCAGTTCCTTGATCTTTAGGATGAGGACTATCGAAAAAAAATATAATTTACATCTCTACCAAAAACTTTACTTAGCCAATTGATTGTAAGAAATGTCAAAACAGTTTTGACTGCGAGTCGGAAACAAGCTTCAATTCGTCAAAACTTCTTTAAATACAGGATCATCCTAGTTCAGGCAAATGTAATATTATTGTGAATTTCATGTATACAAAAGCCCTATGTCATTGTTATCATTAAGTTTTTTACCAATAAAGTTATTCTTATTCTTAAATGTTTTTGACATTGCCTAAGCGATAACGCGGGCTGCTGATACTGTTCTATCTAGCACAATAATTTGCGACATCGCTTATTTAATGTAAAATAAAGGCCGGGTTCTGTACAACATGTATGTACAGAATATGCGTCTGCTTAAAACTACTTATGAATACGTAATAGTATATTCCGAAATAAATAAAAGTAGACAAAAGGCATGAAATGATATAACTTTAGTTTACGTATTGCTTAAGTATTTAATTAAGTACTATAATATTTCATACATTCGGAGATTCGTTTACCTTAACCTATTTTACATCAGTCTAAATTACATTAAGTAAGTACGAGAACGTCGCCTAGTCATGTCATTATACTATCCAACGCTCTACACATTTTTACAAGTATGATTCGTTTTTATTATTAGATACATTGCCGTTAGTCTGAGAAAGAAACAATATTTTAATTCCTCAAGTACATTTACGTACAGATATTGTTATAAGATCATTATGAATACAATAAAAGTAGCAAAAAAGAACAGAACGACCCGTTGCGATAGTAATTTATACTTTTTGCGGATATACAATCAAATTAAGTAGTCGCAATCGTATGGACAGGTTTAATTAACTTTTGACCTAAATGGTGCACCGTGCATTTTTTCTGGTTGCTAGTTGCTGGACCTTCAATCTGATTAGCGAGGTCCGTGGTCGGACAGGCGGACACGAGTGGAGTCAACTGCATCTAAATCTTACATTACTCACACCACCTTTAGGGCGACAGTCATAGCTTCTCTTGCAGCGACCGGCGCAGCTCTTCGGTGGCTTTAGTGAGATCCTTCCTGTCGTGGTGACGCTGCTTGCCTGCCAGCTCCCCCCCGCACTCCTCCAGATAGTCCTTCGGCGGCTCCGCCGGATACTTGCTCCCGAACTTCGGCCTCGGGATCCGGACACGCTTTACGTCATCCAACCAGCTTTCCATTTTGTATGAGACGAGTATGATGTAACGGTTATGAAGCGAGCCCTAGCAGGATCTGCGAGTGAACTGGCGTACCTGTAAACAAAACGATAAACTTGAGTGTTTATAGTCGTTAATTTAATTTGCCTTTCAACGTTTTTATACATTTAAAATACTGCAGATTACGAGTTTTGTATCATGATTTTCTTGAGTACACCGATTGTTGCTCTTGTTTGAGTCTAACCTGTCCATTACACCGACAAGGAAACAATCACCTGATATTAATAGATCGTATCTAATCTCATTTTAAACGCTACTAAAGGTGGTGCACGCGTTGCTTACGCCGCCGGCCTGTGTTGGCAATTGTTGGCCAATACTTGTGCAAGCCATGATGGTCAGTGGGCCATGCTCAGACACCATTAGTCCGGTTTCGTAGGTACTTTGTAATTGTTTATGTTTACAATTTATTTTTAACTGACATGAGCTAAATACGTAATAAAACACCTCATAATAACTACGATTAGATAAACTGTGGTAATACCTATCAATTTCGCAAATACGAGTAGTGCGTGTCGTTCCGTTACTACACAGCGCAACAAATGGACTGCTAATGTGTTCATCTCAATTATTATCTTAAATAGTTGACATAAGTTCAGAATATTAACTCAAATCTGCTTTTGTTGTTCTCTGGATGCACCAATTACGTATGTCATGAATAAAGAATTACTTTGGCTTATATAAAATTCAGAAAACATCTTGGAATCAGGAACCGTTTCTATTAATGTATATTGAAATGTGTTCTCGGGGTCCGAGCTCCGAGTGTCAAGTGACTAGATAGTAACAAATCCACACTGCCCTTGCTGTCTCTCTGCCACTGAAGGCCTAATAATAATTCACGCCGGGCCCATGTCTTTTGTAGTTTATTGTTTCGCAATATTTCTTATTAGTGGCGCTGTGAAAAGGGAATCAACAATAGTTGTGATTAATGATAATGATTAATGGATCGTTAGCTCGCCCGCACGTCGTGGCTAAGACAAAGATCTTTATATGCACGATCGGCTTTCTCCGGAGAAAGTGTGGCTAAACGCGGTGGCATTATTCTATTTGTCGCTTTCAAACTCCTCAATTGGCTTGTTCAAATCAAATTAATGCGTTTTATTTAGATTCTGGTAAAACATCTTTCGAATATGTTGAATACCTGTTTAGTACCAGCAGTAACGGTAGTAGATTTACATCGATTGAACTTGCGTCTTAGAGACAGATCGATTGGACACGTGCATTAGGCCACTTCACGCGAATAGCATAGAAGGCGGGCAATTTAGAAACATAGAATACGCCTTAGAAAGCGTCGGTTCAAGAAATACTTGTGGTGTTCTGGTTTAGTTTAGACAGTCGTGACTGAAAGTCGTGGGTGCGATACTGTGTTAAGCGACAACTAAACGTATAGGTACATCATAACTATCTGATTTTTCCAAGAACACGGCTTCCTCAAATTTAAAAACTCAATAGAATCTTTGCTTGTTAGTTTCGATACACAATCAAGTAACTTTTATTTCATTGTAAGATGGTGTAAACCCCCACTAGTTACCCCCATTCTTCGCAGTATCTTTTTATGAAATGGTCTCATTGTTTATATTTATCTTCCATGTCGCTCAGTTTATACTGAGTACGTACTGTTAGCCCGTTAGAAGAATCTTGACTCGGAGAGAAAACCATTAAAGTTATATTTTCGAACTCTAACAGAACTGGTAGGCTCAGCTTTAGTAAGTACTTATAGTAAAATACATTTGCTTTTTTGTTATCATATAATAGATATTCGTTTTGCCTGAACTGATGCAATTATGGGCTATATACGTTGCAAGTTACGACGATCAGCATTCCAAACTGAGAAAGGTGCAGCCGATACAGGAGAATGCAAATGACAACAATAGCATTCGCGTCTCGCTCGACGGGACACGAGACTTGCCGGAAGTGTCGTCGCGTGCGTATGCGCATCGCCCACGCCTTCTGTTGCTCTTACCATCTCACTACTTGCACAATTATCTTGCGATTAATTGAACAACTATGCAATATACCCTTATATCGGATTTCACCAACCTGCTGTCAAAATGTATGAACTAACAGTTGATTAACATTTAACATCGTATGGTGAAATTGGAACTGTTAACACTCTAATCGTCTGTTAAGTGGTTGGTGAAATCTGACATTAAGATTCTTGTTGTTTTTGTTTAGATGTGTCATTGAATACAATAACAAAAAAGCCAGATGAACTTAAACATTCAATATTTGTAAATCTTTATATAATTTATATTTATACGGAAAATACCAATAGAAAGTTTAATTTTCTGGGGTAAGAAGTATTTAATTTTAAACTTCTATTTCTATCTAAAAAATCCCATTTGTAAGTACGTGAAAATCCAGACAGAAATCACTCCGACATTTATAATATTTGTTACGACGGTGAAGTATTTGACGTGAAGACATTTAGGCTTGTCTTCTACATCACCTTGATCTCCGATTATAAACAGTACGATTAGATACAAAGGTTACAAAAACGTGGTATCAGCGAGGCCGTCGTTGTTAGAGAACAGGCCACTGATTCACAATTCTGCACGAGCTGTAACCATTTCTAAAGTAACTAGGTAACTAAAAGGCAACAAAGAAAATCATTGGCTCAAAACAACTTTTAATGTTATTAATAAAGTAGTTGTGGGTAGGTGTATGAGGCGGGCGCTCCGAATTGCTTTCGTACGTGACACCATGAACTACACTCAGTCGGGCCGCTGCTCACATGCCTCACTTTCCCTCGCGCGAATTCTAATAGAATTTATTGCATGCAACTACCAACTTGATCCTTGGTGAGAACTTTATTAAGATTGTTTGCCGTAATTTTTGTGGTTGCAAAATGGTACATATTCGGTTATTTAACTCAAATATTAGATTTTAACTGTGTGCAATGACCTAAATGTTTCTGTTTGAAGTCTTGCTATCAGTGATGGAAGTAAGTCACGTGTCACCGTAGTAGCGTGTCACAATTCCTCCGCCTGTGCCCCAGTGGGTTAGATAACACACTTTGTGCTCGACAGCGGTCTCACGTGTTCTGCCCCAACTGACTAACAGTGATGACACACTACATTGTTCTAACTCATGATATTCGATATAAATGTATGTTAAACGTAGCTATATATAAATTAAAACTTTTTCCCGACAGCTCAAAGCCAAAAGGTATTTAGATATTAGTATTGGTAGGTTTTCATTAACTTGTATGGGTTATTAATTTATTGTAAAAAATTAACTATCATAAATATTAAAATTGCCAAAGTGTCATCTATGAATAAGAAAGACAATCTCGTTTAATGATTTTTTTACGTTCCAATTTGCAATAGTTATCAAAGAGCACAATAATAATTTACAGTACGAGTATAACTTATATAGATACCTAAGTTCTGCTTGCCTGCTTTATTCTGGTTGAGTTTGAATGATCGTACAGCAATAGGAAAGCCGTGCAATTTATTCATAGGAACTGAAATGCGAGCAGGAAGACGCCATTCATACTTGTACCGCCTGCCTCAATGTTTCCTGTAATTTCCAGTTTCCCGCTGTCTCGTTACGTTACATTCGCACGTTGACTAGTGCTCCAGTCTTAGGGAGGATTTGTTACTGCATTGTGGCAACCGTTACGCTTATGTATGTGTACGTAATTATGAGGTTTACTTTAACTGTTTCCTACTTAATAATTTGGTATTTAGTATTGCTTCTCCAAAAAATGTATATGGAAATGTACGCAACGTTTTAGCAATACTGTATGAAATATGGAAAGCATTAAAGTCACAGCATTGCGTAGTTATGAATATGCAAAATATGGTCGAGGATGCTAGAGGAGGCGGGTGCTGGGTGAAGACATGGCGGTGAACGGCCGCTTGTTTGGCTAGCGGGACCGCGCGACGTCACGTGCCGTCTGCGCCTCGCTCCCACGCGCCGCGCTAATTGCCAGCTTTGTTTGTCGATACGAAACCTGTCCCATCTCAACCCACTTGATACCTTGCAGACCGTTCTTTTTCCATAGGCAACATTTTCTTATCATCTTAACTGCAAATCAATACTGTTTCAAAATAACAGCATTAGACGACTGATACCCTCACTCAGCATATTTTACTGAAAACCAGCCGAAATTGTGACATTATGACAAAATGTCAAAGTGGAGATTAATTAACACCCGTCCAGTCACAAATTTTACTAGTCTTTACTAAAACTGCGGCCTTAACATAGATTGCAAGAACGTTGCGTTGGTTGATATTAAACTGTTTGGTCTATTGTGAAATAATTTTCCTACTTCTGAGCGGGTTTAGTTTCTTTTTATGCAACACACATTTGCAAACACAATTTTCATGTTTCAAGTTGATATCTAAGTAGTGTTCCGGGTAGGGGGAGACCATTAAAAGGTTTCGATGTAATCTATCCGTATTGGTCGTGCGGCGGGGCGACCCGCGGGTCAGCGCTAATCTCAGCTGCACCGCTGTTGCGGCCCTATTGAGGCGACACGTTGGACACCCCAATCGTTCGGCCTCCTCTTATCGTTTAAGATACCTACTTGGCTCAATAAAAGCATTCAAATCAAAAGTTTCTATCTCTGGCAGCGCGCCACGTGAGCGAGTATCCGGTTTAGTACATTTACGTCGTAAAAGCAAACTTTTGATTTTGACTATGCAATAATAGAGGATAAGTAAAGTTATGATTGAGAAAACGGTACTTTAAAAGGGGCGAAGAGGCCATCGGCCAATCGCGGCGGCGTCCCACACAAACTGTATAAGGAAGGTGCACTGTAACATTAACCCCGTTGCCAACCATGCCTGCGGATCGTGATCTCGCCGTGCGCAGCTTCACGATTAACGATACCTATCTGTTTACATATCAGCTATACGTAACATTAACGATAACACTTCCTCCTTTATCTTAAATATCACTTTCGAAATCTTATAAAGATACTGTTGATAGTATATTTTCCTATAAATCACGAGCGCAATAATCTGCGGCGCAGGCGGCGCTAAAGGTTCTCTAACCTGAATCAGTCATGGTACTTAGTCAATTTATTCCATTGAAGCCACAGAAAGCGTGTCATGGAACTTGGTTGTCTGTGAAGTAGGCAGAGGGGTAAAAAAGCGCATAATTTACTACAATACAATAGACATGCGTCGAAGGCCGGATCGTGTCGCTGCGCCGGCGCCGTCCTTGTTGCACCCGAGTGCCGGTCGAGCGTTTCCGCGGGGACCGAGCGATTACGAGCTGCCATCCCGCCGGGCATTAGGAGCCTTTACAGGTTTCACCCAGTTTCCATTGAATCGTTGCAAAAACGTAGTTAGCGGCATTCGGGAAGTGTTGTATGTGTATCATTATAACAGATAACCGTAATTTTCCGTTACGTTGTCCTTTGATTAAGCAGCAACTTGTGGCAAACCTTGGCGGGGGGGGCTATGTCTTTCGGCTGAAATGATGATGATGAATCAGCAACTATCGCGATCTAGATACTATTTAACAAGTTAGACAAGGTACGTTGTTACCTTGAAATTGAAACTTGATCAAGGAAACTTTTGTCAGCATTGTTAGCAATGTTCTCGTGTTTATCAAATAGATCTCGGAATCGGAAACTATTAGACCAGAGTCCGTTATATTCGTCTTAAATTATCAGAAGGATAGGTCTGAATGATCATTAATTGTCCAATTTGTCCAGTTAGGCTATTATTAGATTAAGTACTAATTTCACCATACGATGTTAAATGTTAATCGACTATTAATAGTTCATGCATTTTGACATCGTTTAACACCCTAATCGTCTGTTAACTGGTTGGTGAAATTCGAAATACGTACCAATTTCACCAAATGATGTTAAATGTTAATCGACTGTTATAGTTCATACATTTTGACAGCTGTTAACACTCTAATCGTCTGTTAAGTTGTTGGTGAAATTCGACATAAAAATGTTTTTTAACATACTGTGTAGCCAATGATAAATATTATAGGTAGGTATCAATTGTTGAACTAATATACCTACTTTAATATTTACAATTGAGAATACCCATTTTGATTGTCGTCGTCTTTCGCCTGTCAGTCGCAATCACATCGCACAGCGTCAACAGTTCCCGGATTTTTATTGAAAATGACGGTTTGCTATGTTGATGGGGTGTCGGTTACGTGATCTTCCGAAGGCTCGGAAGACCAGGTAACAGACGTTAAAGAAACTATAGAGGCAAAGAAGGAAAAAAATAGTTTAGGATCAGGATATTTATTTAACACTAAGTGTCACAGAATTACCAAAAAAGGCCTAAAATTTAAATAAAACTAAGATGTGAAAAATGATCACCAGGGTAATAAAGAACGTTGGAGAAGATAGATGTTGTCAGGAAGAGGGAGGAAGGTAATTTGGCGTAGGTCGCGGAATGTTCGTGGGTGCCCAGGATGAGGAACACCAATGAGGTAGCACGGTGATAGTAAGAACCCACGACTTAGGGCTCAGGCACAGGAGTAGGTAGGCGTAGATACTTCCTGAGATGCGAAGCGTAGTGTGACTTCTTGAAGTGCGAAACGTAGAACGACTTTTTGAAGTGCGGAGCGTAGAGATACTTCTTGAGGTGCGGAGCGTATAGGCACTACTTGAAGAGCGGCTTCTTAAGGTGCGGGGCCTTAATTGACCCCGCACAAGGCCGATTTTCCAACTCTCCTTTTCAGGAACCGAAGAAAAAATAATGGCTCTAGTCATAACATCCATTTATATACCCTGGTGATTAGCTTTTTAAAATTATTAATTGTAAATTCATAAAATTACTAAGTTACACATGCCAGGTAGTAATTCTATAGAAAAACAATCGTATTAACTCCATGGTACAACATGAAACCTAAGATATTGTCTCTGCCCGCTGTCTTGAGAACGAAAATAACAATATTGTCAGATGTATAAAAGTAAGCAAAAAGTGCAAAATTGGAGTTCTGTGACAAGAGTGTTGGTTGCTGCACGTGTCGATTATTTTGTCGCGTTTTTTAGTGCCTCAGTGGTGTTGAAGAGCTCGGTGGAGTGGTCAGCGCGAGCGGCGGCCGACACTCTTGCCTCTGATCTCGGAGAATATAACACTCTAAATGTTTTAATAACATTTTCAAGAACCGATCACATGTAACCACAAACTTTGACATTGGCAGAATTGTCCTCATGGACAGACGCCATTTTAACAAAAAATTGGAAATTGAATTGAAGTGCAAAATATCAGCTGCGAATGCAGAAATACTGATAAAACTAACAAGAATCCAAGAGGAAAAAATACGTAAGTAATCTAGACGCCTGCTCCACCTCGTAGTTTTATTTATTAAAGGAAATATACGTCCCCAAAGTCAGTCGGTCAAATTGCAAACGTTTTATTTACCAAAATAAAAATAATTCGATTAGGAAATAAGTCCAAGTAATAGCCCTATGACACCACCCTTTCTCTAACCCTAACGAGAGGGACGCCGCAATACGTTAGATACGTATAGAGATATATCCATCTCATTCCAACGTATTGCGGCGTCCCTCTCGTTAGGGTTAGGGAAAGGGTGGTATGATCGCTGCTTAAGAAAAATCATGGGCGGCGGCTGAAGAGCGCGCCCGCAAGATGATCAGGGATGCGCAATAAGTTAAGAATAAGCTACGAATCGAAAGTAACGAAACACGGAATCAAGTGTCGCAGGTACAATATTACAATGGGTGCCACAATGCTTCTCATAACTCATACATTAAATAAACCTTGTGAAATCACATTCCAATAGAAAGCACTTCATTTTGACTTGTCGTTGTACGTAAAACACTGAACAAAGTATCATATTTTTTGACAAACTCCATTACGTGGAAATAGTGCTGAATAATGGAATATTTCCCCCTGAATTCTAACTTTTTTTTACTTGGGTAAATTAACTTTTTGCCAAAGCATTTTTAAACAACTTCAGATTTCTGTCCATTTTCCTGTACGATTGACAATTTTATATGGACAATTTGAATTACCGGGCAGTAAGTACTAACTAAATGTAATGTATAATTTAGAAATAACAGGTGCCCGTAATTTGGATTAACGGGTATTACGAGGGGATAGTACTCGTATAATTATTATGTTACGCTACAGAATACTAATGTACCCTAGTCGACAATGAAATGCTATATTTTAACAAACATTATTGATAAGGGTAATTCCTCTGTTTTGCAACCCGCTAGCAACATTATTTGGAAGCACAAAATGGATTCATGTAGGCGTAATTAACGCGTTGATTACGTCTACATGAATCCATTTTGTGCTTCACTTTTGACGGGTTGGCTGTAGGAAACTATCATCCTATGTGCCATTATATCCTAAACCTGCACCCGACACTTAGGTACACAAGTTCTTTCCAATTTACGTGACTAACTGCCGCACTCAGAGATGTCAATCAATTTTTATGTTTGATTAAAGAAAATGACAGCAGCAACTTAAATCAAACATAAAAGTTAATTGACGTCTCTGAGTTCGGCCGTAAGTAGTTTTATTGCATGTCAGACCTAAGATCACATTACAATTTATTTCAAATTAAGCACAAGAATTTGCGATTGAATTGAATTTGTCATGTTATAATATATTTCGTGTTTATTTCTAAGTATTTATAGTAATATTAGCCAGTCCTCAATTAAATTAGGTTTCTATTTGACACGGATCTTTGCTCCTGCTGGTGGGTCGCTCTAATTCGCCGATACGCACTAAATTTGGTCGTAAATACGAGCCTCTGCGGCACAAGCATAAAGTACTCTGTGCTACAAGCTGTTGCAGCGAGAAAGAGGATACCTACTGTCCATGGCCCAAAAAGAACCAGCCGGCAACGAACTCGATCTGATGAATGTGACCCGAATAACGAAGTGCACTTTGCGCGTATTAATCGTTGAGTTTACTTAGTACCCTGCTTATTAGTTAAGTCAAGAAAAAAATGTAGGTTAGGTAAAAATATTAACATAAATATAAATCCAGGATGCCTTTTATGACGACCCTTCTTCCGAAAATATGAAAAAGTATTTTAATAAGTTCATCTTGGGGAGTTTTGTCAAAATCAGTCCGGTGTGTTTTAGAACTAAGAACGTGCAGTAGTCGAGTCGAAACTTCCGCAATCACTAAACCAGTCGGTTTGCACTCATCCCCGCCAAATACTGTTGAACCCTTACCAACAAAAAAATTAAAAAGATCGTCTGAAAAAACCGAGCCAAAATAAACTTAGAATTTACATCGTAATCTTTTCTACTATGAGTTTGTATCATTTTAGAAATGTAAGAGATTTAAGGTTTCTTAAAGACTAATTACCCTATATACTATGTTCCGACACGTAATAATGCTTGAATCAAAGTATTTAGACACGGTAAGGTAGCTGTGATGCGTATGTTTTGGAAAATGCCATAGTGAAAATGGCTAATTCTATGAAATCACGTACCAAAATTTCATTTAAAATTGAAAAAAGTCAGCTACTTGAAAAAAAAATGGTAGTCTTGCTTTAAATTGTCTAAAATTTAACCAAATATATGAGCGTTGAAAAATCAGTTAAATTTCGACTATTTGGGCGCATTTCTCAACAATGTATAAAACACAGCAAATAGACAAATGGACTCACTTTTCCTTGAAATATTAAATAATTTTAATTATAATACGAGTTTCAAAATTAATACTCTTTCAGGAATGTACAAAACTACAAATATTTGTTGCACTTTTACCAATTTGTAATACCTAGCCTAGTTACGTAAAATATATTATTCATCAACAGGTATTGGACAGCTATAAACGCTAAATCCAGGAAATGGTGTAAACGCTAATAAAGATTCCCCACATGTTTAACACACTTAACGATCGAGAACAAAAGGTTACCACAAAGGTATTGTTTACTAGTGACCATGCTGGCTCAATGCACGCCAGGTTATTTAAAAACCGCAACAGAAACTTGACCTCAATTTAAGATTTAACTTACCTGTCACGCTTATCCTGTTTGCGAGAATCACACTGCCTTCTATTTGTAAACAAGTTTGAAGCGGGAGTGAGCCGGCGGCGCGCGCGTGCTCGGCGACGTTCGGAACGAGACTGCTCGCTCCGGTAAGGCCGTCCTATGCGGCCGTCAAACGCAGGGCAAAGGCGGCGCGGGCGCAGGCAGCTCTGTGCGCGAATGGAGTTCACTCGACACCAGCTGCGCCCGCAGATCCGTGCACCGGCCGCTGCAGCTTGTTACACCACACGCATAGGTTCACTACATATCAAGGACTCATCCTCTTAATTTAATCAGATCGTTTTGTATCGAATGTTCTTAGCTTTATAAACACTGAGCCATTAAGCCCTGTTTATACGAAGTCAGTGCACTGGCGCCAGTCCTACTGGCTTGAAAAATAAGACGGGCGCTATATTCACACCAGCAGCGCTGGCAGCCAATGCTGGCTTGCAGCTTGGTTTGACAAACTGTTTACCTATACGAGGCCAATAAATACTAAGCCAGCGTCGGCTTCGTGTAAACCATACCTACTTTAGACTGAGCTGAAAAACTCTTTATTTTAATAAGACATGCAACCTTTCTGAATATTTAGAACCGGGATCGTGATGCTAGAACTACAGAATAACATGATAGGCTGTGATAGGCATAGATAATATAAAAAAAATCCTTCAAGATCATGATAGGCATACTTCATGCAATAAATAAACCTAAACACTATCAGCGACGGAAACCATAACTTTAAGTATTCGCCAGTAGGGAGTGCTGCATTATTTAACGAACGATGTTTAATTTTATTTCTGAATACGAGTAGGTAAGTAAAGTAAGTATAAGAGCTCGGCTCGACACCGTTAGTTCCCACGAGAGGCAGGCATCACTCCAAAACTGGATAAGCCGGAAACGGCAACATAAAAAACATCGGAGTGGGCACCTGTATAAATTCACCGACTTCAAAAGTTAACAGTCGTTGTTCCCATAGCCGATGGACACAAGAGCTCATAAAACAATTTAATCATTTTGGTTATCATTTATCATCGAATCTGCTCGTGTTCTTGATTAACTGTCAGCTATAGCGGTAATTAACTACGACTGCAAATCTTGATGGTTACTGGATACCCGTATTATTTGTTATAATAACGTGTAATTAGCTACTTTCGCTCGTTGAACCCATAAACTTGTTACGCAATGTTACGCTTTAAAAGGATAAAACATTGAGAAAGTGAGAAGTATTGTCGTGCCTCGCGACGTTGTCTCTGTCTTGCTGGGAAACTTCTTTTTGAATGAAACGACAAACTGCACTCGAGCATTATTAAATCATATTTACGCGTAAAATATAAAATAAATCTAATTGGTAGTGAAGCTAGCGGTCCCGGGTTCGATTCCTGGTATAGGCAAATATTTGTGTGATGAGCGCTCGCGTATTTGGAGACTATTTGTTTCTGAGTGTCGGAGGTTTTCTATGTATTTATGTATGTATTGCTCTTTATAAGTTTGTTTATCGTTGTTCCCTAGTACCGACACGGTGGGTATCCACAAGACTAGAATAGTTTGAAACTAGGTCAATCAATGTGTGCGAGTCTGTCTCCTGATATTTATTTTAAGTGCGAGTCGGACTCGTGCGCCAACGCCGCCAACAGCGCCTTGTACAAAAGACATCAACGCGCTAGAACTTTGTAACATAATTACTCGGTAAAATAATCAAAATCATTGCCACTTTTTAAAGTCTCAGTTTTATTTTAATGAGAAACTAGTTTTTCAAACCATCTTTCAATAAAAACTTAGTTTTGTGTTATGTTTTGGTATATTTTGTGTATTCGTATTGAGAATTGTTTTTCGACTACTTAGAGCTAATTTTAATTAGACATATGATATGATTTTTTTTTGTTTAATTGTGATCGCAATATATTAATTCTTAATGTTATGTTCTTGTAATATAATATGTATGATCAGTTTGAGTTGCCAACCAGTTTTTGGCTCCTAAACTTTCGGAAGAAAGGAAGAGAAAGGTTGTTTGTTGTTATAAAGGGGATGGCTGTTTTAAAAAAAAACATTATTAAATAAATAGTAAAAAACGGCATAAAAAATTCGTTTTAGAATTTACAAATGAAGACCCCGATTGATCTACTATTACCACTTTAAATTTTTAAATTCCGACTGTCCTCATACAGTCCTCCCTTTTAATTACCATATCTCCGAGGCTCTCCATCCATGTTTGTCCTGAAGGATACTTCTAAACCCCGTATCTAAACTAAATCAATCTCGAAAAAACTCAACACAATTTCTCTTAGTGCTAATTTCAACTTCGTATCCTGCCTACGGTACCGTAAAACTGCTTAAACTGTTACTACTCGTGGTGCAGAGATTGCGTGCTGAGCCGCATTGTGTTTGCCGTAATACTGTTTCGTTATCTCGATGTATCACTCATTTTATGGCACTAACTTTTACTTTTATTGGAAGCAAGGATAATGGTCAACGTACAGTAAAAATATATATTTATTAATCGCCTTTGGTTTATGTAGTGCAGACATATAAAGACATACTTGTCTCTCTTAACTGTAGAAAATAAAATAACTTTTGGATTTACCTTGAATAAAAGTATCTTTGTTTCGAGTTGGTAAGTAGCCAATTCGCAATACTGAAGTTATTGAAGTACGTAATCATTAAGTTTGAAGCGAAAGTTGGTAATTGAATCAGAGAGCTCTTTAGAATGATTACTGAAGCGGACTGAGCTGCGGTCGGTAAAAGTGAAATCAATGTTGGCTTTGTCTCCAGCGTGTGGAACTATGGGTACTTAATGGGTACCTAACAAGCTATGCTAACAAGTTTCTTAACCAGATCAGATTACCTGCTAACCGATTTCTTCTTGACTGCCAAGTTATTTAATAGTGTTTACCGTACGTGACTTAAATGTGCTCTTGGTCGTACAATACTTAAGTCTCAGATTCACCTACTTATCTCCACTTTATTCAATGTTTCAACAATTCTAAAGATGGACCCATGTTGATGTTAATTAACATGTAAATTTATCGTATTGCTCTATACCTGAATTTTTATTCCCACGGAAAAAAGGAAAACAAATTCACGTCACTGTCAAAGTGACATTTCAGGGAATCTCAAAGTATGGGCCAGCAAGAAATATAAAATTAAGTTATCATTTCGCTCGAACCATGATATTCAAAACAAATTTGAGAAATAATTGAAATCATAATCGCACAAATCTATGAAATAAAACAGCATTATGTATTTTTCAATAATAATGTTTGACATTGTTATTATCACTAACAAATGAACCGAGTGACGTCACACGATAAGCGGCCCGCAACTTAATGACCCGGGGGTATTGAGACAGTAGTGATACCAGTGCAATAAATAAAATATGCATACGAAATCAGTATTCTCTCTTTAAATAAATAAATAAAATAAAATAAATATCAGGGGACAATCTCACACAAATTTACCTAGTTCCAAACTAAGCACTAGGCTTGTACTATGGGTACTAGGCAACGATATACATACTTATATAGAGAAATACATACTTAAATATATAGAAAACATCCATGACTCAGGAACAAATACTCGCGCTCATCACACAAATATTTGCCCATACCGGGATTCGAACCCGGGACCGCTAGCTTCGTAGGCAGGGTCACTACCAACTAGGCTAACCGCGTCGTCAAATGAATATAAAAAAGAGTTTATGTGAAAATAATGTTTTCCATCAACAAATTAAATTATTTTATCTTATTTTTATAGAAAGTTGTATATTTATTTATAGAAAGTCGATTTCTTATAAATGTGCAAAGTATAAATATCTTGAATGCTTCAAATGCTTTTCGTTAACGGCAACACCTTTGTTTACAGTTTTTCCGTGGAAATCAAAATTCCGGTAAAATACCCTGACCTATAATATATAGACAAGGCTTTATAGCCCGTAATAGTTTTCAAATCCAACGTTTCGAAATCAAGAAGGTAGGTACTATTGTTTGGATTCAACCTGAAAATCGAGTACATACGAGCAACAAAGTTAACATACGTAGGTATAACCTCGTCATGACATCGCCGCTGTCCCTGTGCTGTACGTGTCTAGTGTAATCACCGAAAGTGCCGTAAGCGTCACGTCCCAAAAAGTTTCGACTTCGTCATCTTCCCAAAGACCCCGCTTGTAACGGAACCGAAATATGGTCCTAGTACATTCAAGTTACTTATGGAAGAGTATGGGAGTAATTCGTGTAGTCGTGGTTTTTTTTTTGGAATCATTAGAGGGCACAACTAGATGGTTTCCCCCGGTTTGCACCGTTTCTATTACTACGTCCGGAGGCCCTTTAAATGTTAGCTATAAAATAAACTAGTGGCGTAATTCTGGAGTAGGTTTTTTAGATAGGTGGCTTTTTGGTGCAAGTTTAGCCACAAGGTATAAGACCCCTTTGGTAAATAATATATTTTAATTAAAAAGGTGTGTAATATATCAAAGCCTAGTAATTTTTTTTTTAGATTGTGGTTCGAGGATAATTCAGTCAGTTGGTGCCAAGAAGCTTATATAAGGCACTGGCGATTGCACCTGGATTTTTTTATGAAGACGAGTTGAATTACCTTTAGTCATGTTTTCTATCCCTCTCACGCTGTCTGAAATTGCCATGATAAATACAAAAGGTGCCAATAAGAATGATGTAAAGATGAGTCCAAGAAGCTTCTTTATACTCAAATTCTACTGTTGTTTTACTGGTTGGCTGTGATTTCTTGTATTTACATATATCTACTTTTGACATACTTCCAGTTAGATTTATCTTTTTTTTATTAAGTGCAAATGTATGAACCTATCTTTACAATAATTTCCATTTTTTAAATTTCACGCTTATCTTAATTTGCCCTGAAGAAAAGAATGAAAAATCTACGTTCCATAACTTTGGGATGCTAAGTGAACTGAGCATTTATAATGCTTTAAAAGGCTAAATTTAAGTTTGCACCAACTGCCTGAATAATCCTCGAACCGCAATCTAAAAAAAAAAATTACCAGGGTTTCATACATCGCACACCTTTTTTATTATAATAATCTTATTTACCAAAGTACTACAGTAGCTAAACTTGCACCAAAAAGCTTTTAAACTAATCCAAAATTACGCCAGTTTAAAGTTTATACCTAACATACGAAACGGTGGAAACCGAGGGATACCATCTAATTGTACCCTCTAACGATTCCAAAAAAACCTGACTACACGAACTACTTCCATACTCTTCCATAATATAAGTTACTTGACTGTACTATCCGCTCAAAGATGAAGGGAGAAGTTCGCCTTCGTATTTCTTTTGTGTTACTTGTGTTTTGTTTTTGTACAGTAAACTATTTTGCGTACATACGTAAGTACAATAATTAATACTGAAATTACGTTGTTTGGCGCGGCTTTGAATTTAGTATAAAAATGTGTAATAAGTATAAGACTAGTCGACGAAATAAACACAAAACGTTACTGAACACAAAACGTCCTGATTATGAAAACTACTATTCACAATATCGCTCCAACAACATCGACTACAGGGCTAGTGTCAGTAGGACGGAGGATTCTCATTTTTATTGTTGGTGTCAGGTTACCTACAGGATGCTTGTTCGCAGTTCCCAGCTGGCGCCGGGGCTTGTCCCGGGGCGCGTGTTGGATGATACCCGTAGATTTTATCGCGTTATTTACAGAACTCGCTACGAGATTCGACGTACTTCACCATAGATAGGTACACTATCTCCACTAGCTAGATTAAACAGGTCATATGCAGGGTAACAACCCAGTAGATGGCTAGGTTTTATAAATTATGCACGGTTACCTACACTTATTCTTGTAAATAGGCACATAATACTAGCTAGCCACGTAACATTGGTGTACTTATAACCTGTTGGCAAAACAATGTACCTACTTATTATATCATGTGTTTAACAAAGAAACCAGCATTAATCAAGGGTCCTGTAAATACAGAATAATGGCTTTATGTCGGATTTCACCAACCACTCAGACGATTAGAGTGATAACAGGTTGTCAAAATGTATGAACTAACAGTCGAGTAACATTTAACATCGTATGATGAAATTGGTACTTAGTTTTTCGTTTTTAAATACATTATTAAACCCGATAATGATGCAATTATGGAGTTTAAGATCTGGTCTGATGATATGAATGGATCTCAATTTCCGCTGTACATAACGTAGATCCACCGAGTTTGGAATCGTTAGTTGATTCTCGATAATTAGATGATGACTGCGTCAAAAGCACGCCCGATTATTATTATTTGTTAGAAATGTACGTACGTAGAAGGTACATACTTATAATTCAAGAATATTACTTGCACGACGACTATTTCTTAATTCTTATACCTAACTCGCTAATTATCCGAGCGTTTAAACATCTCTCATTCCCGTGGCCGCATTAATTTGAAATTCCCATAGATTTGGAAGCATTTTCAGTTATATTTTGTAGAAATCAGGGCGCTCTATAAGATAACCGACAATAGTATCCAAACAGGAGTTTTGACTTAATGCGGCTACGGGAATGAGGGCGGTTGAAACGCTCGAAAAATTAGCCAACTATGCTAAAACAACTTAAAACAAGCGTCTTAAAACTATAAACTAGTTGATACCGAAATTAGCAGCTATTCTGAATAATATATGTCTGAATACAACAACTTTACACACGAGTCATTTTTGTCCAACAAGGCAACTGTATTTAATCTATAAAACCCTTTAAAGAAGCGCTGTCCTTAGGTTCGTGCCAAGAAAAATGCCCAAATTTTCTTTTGTTTTGAAATACGGTTCGCAAAATGGTTGGAAAGTTAAAGCAACATAACCAAACAATGGAAATACAATGGCGCAAAATTGTTGCATGACTTGAAATCTAGCGAGCACGTTCACGCCCGCGCCCGCGCCCGCGCCCGCGCCCGCACCCGCGCGTCTCCGGCGAGGAGCGGGCACCACTACGAGTATTCCTTTATTTTTCCGGAGTGTGGAAGTAGCTCAATTGAGTACCTATAGATAAAGAGAGATTTATCTAACTTTTTTTACTTTTTGTTTCATGCATGTCATCGTGAACCTAAATTATAGGATCAGGTATGTACATTTTCAAAAAGTAAATATTTTTCATTTAGTATTATTTAAATTTAAAAAAATGAACTTTAATACCTCGTTTAGGAAGTTTTATGTGGGGGTTAGTACATTTTTAGCAAGGCTTTGCAATTATTTTTACTACGCCATAAACTAATTTCAAAAAATACGTAGATGGCTAGATGATATACTTAGTAGTTGATGCTAAACTTAATTTCTACTAGTGACCCGCCCTTGCTTCGCTCCGGGTACTAATATATACATAAACCTTACGTGAAAAATTATCTAACTGATGCTGAAAACCGCATAAAAAACCGTTGCGTAGTTTGAAAGATCTAAGCGTACATACAGAGGGACAGACGGCGGGAAGCTACTTTGTTTTATACTATGTAGTGATAACCATAATTAACCCATACAGGCTATGCATAGGCATAGATTACATGGTTCACTGAATATCAGTCTTATACTATTGTAGTTAGCACTTTTCTTTATCAGTCGTACAAACATTTTAATTGAGTCTTCCGATGTAGTAGGTTGCATAGCATTCGGCTAGAATATACTATATCTATCTTAGAGCTTGTAAGTGTTACCCTGATCCCATGACAAAACAAGTGATACGCGCGGCTCAGTGGGGCGCAGGCGCCGTAGCGTAGGCGGCGCAGAGGCAGGTGCTGAGCGAGTGTGATGTTTCAGTGCGGCTATCTCGAGGGGCTGCGCTCATCACTCGGTGGCTGGACGCAGAAAGTTAAATCATGGTACTGGGGACGACCTCTAGTAAGTGCCCCGGCCTTCGCCAGCCGGAGAATCAGCGAGAAGTCCTAGCACATTGACAATTATTAACATTTGCACGAATTTTTACAAAAAAATATATTTTTTTTTCAATTCAAAATTATTGCTTATAAAATGAGACGATTGCTTGGTGTTAGAAAATAATTTTATTGTATGTCTTCACATTATCTTATCACTGCACTTCATTTCGGTGTTGATATTTTATTTAATTCATCAGCGTTAATTTCGAGGTAGCGTTGCACATTAAGTAACAATAATTTGTTGGACATTTCGACTATCTCCTTAGCCTGTAGAATGAGGTTTATTCCTTGACTTGACGCGCTGCGTGCTGCATGACGACTAGCTCTCGGCGACCGCGACCACTCGAGCCCATTTCATACCATACAGCGTTTCGTACATTATACATGTAGAGCCAAATTTGTTTGTTATATTAAGATAATTTCAAATATTTATTATATATTTACTAATGCGTCATGATATTCAGATACATTTTCTTTTGTTTTATGCTACCTACAATTGATAGTAAATTTAGAGATCTTATGTTGCCTTTCCTTCGAGTGATTCGTTTTCTAGGTATTTATTTTAACAAACACCTAATTAAATAGGTATTCGGGTTAAATATTGCTGTAACTCTTCATAAAAACATTGTACACATGTGAAACAAAACTCTTTGGACCACGCCACCGAGTGATCGAAACGCATGATTCCGAGCCTCCAGCACCCCTCACTCACAGCTCCCGGCTCGCGGCGAGGACGCTCACTGCATTCTGTAACTGAGAGGTACAAGGTTGTAAGTAACGTGCAACGACCACCGGCTCCTCCTATAGACGACGCCTGTAGCGAGTAGTTAACATTAGTTACAGCCCTCTGCCACCCAGCTACGTCCTCTTTCTTGAAGCACTTGTACTTAGAGGCTGAAATAAATTAGCTGATTAGTAAAGTAGCGGTACAAGTACCTATAGTATAGATGTGGCGAAAATAGTTTCTACTTATGACACTCCTAGGAAATCAAATCTTCATTACGTATTTATTAACAATCATACTTTGATCGTGTACATAAGTTCATACTTTTACTTCACGTATCTTGGCTGCAGTCGTACTTAATTTAAGACGAATTAGGCGGGATGGTAGCGTGGCTATAACTAGTTTGATGTTACAGGAGTTGGCACACAAGATGTCTCGTAGCTTCGATATGAAGGAGGAGGGGGGCGCGCTGTTGGAGGAGCGGGGAGGCATCCGGAGGCACCAGTCGATGCAACGGCTGCAGCACGGCGAGGCGGGCGGTGACGAGGCGCGCGCGGCGCGCGTCGTCTCCGACCACCACGGCAACCTGCACATCACCGTCAAGAAGACCAAGCCCATACTCGGCATCGCCATCGAAGGCGGCGCCAACACCAAACATCCGCTACCCAGAATTATAAATATACATGTAAGAACCGATGCACGATCGAGAGTTTTGAGGCACTCGGAACTCACCCAAAACGACGAATATGTATGTAGTTACTTATACTCGTGTACGAGGATGCAGACTGTGCACGCTGTTATGTGCATGCTGCATATCATAGGGGTCTTAAGTCTAAATCACCATTGCTGATAATTTTGCTTATTATTTTATTAATTACAAAATATGATATGATAAACCAAAATAATATTTAATATTTAAAGATTTCCTTTCTATTTTAAAATTAATACAATTTTAGTATGTAGTCATCATCAGACCCACTAAACAGTAAAATTCCTATTGATCAGGGATGCCGTCATACTAAAGTAGGGTATTAGGAGTTGGTAATGCCATGTATTTAGAACGAACGCTATACTAGAGAATTTGTACAGGAGCACGGTGCGGCGTACGAGGCCGGCGGGCTGGAGGTGGGCCAGCTGATCCTGGCCGTGGACGGGCACCGCGTCGAGGGGCTGCAGCACCAGGACGTGGCGCGGCTCATCGCCGAGTCCTTCGCGCAGAGGGACAAGCCGGTTCGTGCCACCTGATACAATCAGTTTCCACCTGATATAACAATCAGAAGTCCAGCTATAACTTATTACCTCTTTTTATCGTTATTTAAGCGGTATCTCTCTATATAACGACTTATTTAATTGAAGTTAAATTAGTCTCACGCTAACGTCATTTACAACTATACTAACTTGATTATATTCCATTTCCAGGAGATCGAGTTCCTAGTGGTCGAAGCAAAAAAATCGAACCTAGAGCCGAAACCGACCGCACTGATTTTTTTGGAGGCCTAACATCTACTGTCCCTCCCCGCCAGCGACCCCCCGGCCGCGCTGGGCCCCGCGACCTCGGGGGTCGACCTCACCGCGCACACCACGGAATAGCCAACTCCAACCTGCGCTGCCACATGCTCTTCTGAATGCGTTTCTGAAGCCACGCTACCCCGCGAGCACTGACTTCAACAAACCGAGATCTGGATAGTCCAAGTTCTACGGCGCGCGGGACAGAAGGCGAAGGAGCGTTCACTCTACGTGGGATCCGACACCGTCCGGGCTGGTGATGAGCATCGACACTACGACTGACCCTACGTTGCGACGAAAAAATATGACGAAGTGAGAATAGGCAAACAGAAACCGGAGATGACGCAGGTAAATCAGTAGGCTATAACAAAATGAATGGCACAAGGGAGGCAATCAATGAATGATATGATGAATTAGTTACGAAGCACACTGCCCGAAAGTTTTAAAACTTTTCTTACAAAATCAATCTTCCACATTCCGGAAGGGATTTTCGGGTGGTCTGAAAAGATTGTAAATTTTTTTTTAGAAGTAGAAATTAAACCAATTTTAACAGTAGTCAGCGACTGAATTTTATATAGAAACTTAAAAAAAAACCTACTTTTGCTAAATACGATAAGTTCATCTTAAAATTTCTCACATTTAAGAGTTCACAGTAAACTTCGCGGTAATTTATATTGATTCAATTCCGTAACTAATTAAAATAGGTCTAGAAAGTGCAGGGATGTCGATATGATCTTAAGATATTCGGTTTGGCAGCGAATTATGCTGACATTAATGATTGGCATTGGTGCTATGGAAAGTGGTAATTTGAAGAGTTTCGACTTTCCGGATCATTTACATTGTAGTTTCATTAGGGAATCGATTAGTGCTTATTCGTCAGCATCATAGCATTTCATGAGAATGAGTTCACTCGAGAGCGTCGTCCATGTGCCATCAGAGTTGCGTTAGCGTCGGGCAGGGCGCGGCGCGGGCGCAGCGCCTCGCCGCCCGGCGGCGGAGAGCAGATCTCGCAGCACAACGCACCTAAGCAAGCTGTACCTACAGCACGATCCGATAGACCTCATTTTTTAGGGTTCCGTACCAAAATGGTAAAAAAGGAACCTTTATGGTGAGACTTCATTGTCTGTCTGTCCGTCCGTCCGACTGTATGTTACAGCAGTTTTTCTCAGCAACTACAGACGCTATCAACTTGAAATATGGCATAGTGCTTACACGCTTCTGTTTTTAGAAAGAGAAAAATGAAACCAATTTTATAAATAATTTAAAAGAGGTCTTGAAATGAAAGGTTGTAAAATTAAAGTGACTTGATTATAACAAATCGAGTGTCATATGAAAGAAATTAATTTGCACATTTTAAAACAATTTTCCATTGCGTACCTACTTTTTGTATTATACCCAAAAATGTACAAAAAATTGCCGCCCCCCCTTATCTCCGAAGTTTATAAACCAAAAAATTTGAAAAATTCCTGACGTATAGGTAATTATTTATATTTTACGGGAAAAATAAAAATGTTAAATTTTTTTTGAGAAATAACTAAAACACTATGAAAATTTGTGTTAAATTTAGGCAACTCAATTTTACCTTATTGCATACGAATTAAAGTACATAAAAAGGTATATTTTGGAAGTACGGACTTAAATACGGAACCCTCGGTGCGCAATTTTTCATAAAGTAGTATGCATCTGCAGTTCATTGTTTCAAATGAAAGCTGTTTTCATGAACCCGTTGAGAGTAGTGTTCTATTCATTTGGGCTTAGTTCAGTTTGCTTAGCGCGGCTCCAACAGTGCGTCAACATGTCGTTCCGTCAGGTAGGTAAGCGGTGAGTTAAGACAATTATGGCGGAGAGGGATTTTAGGCCACTCTTATATACATAGTTATTTATAAGTAGAATTATTATGTGCAATATAATCAAATGTTAAGTTAGATATGTTAAAGTCAATAAACTATTTTTCTATGCTGTGGACCATGCGAGGTAAATACTTACTTAAAATCTAAAAAATAAACACAATTCCGAAAATCAACTGAAGCAAATGTAAATTTGAATATAAATAAAATATTGGTGTCGATGAGAATGCGTGTCCAATGTCGATAACGTAATTCAAACTGTATTTTTATTATTTTCATTTCCATGCGTTTTTTTAATTTCTACCGTCGAATGATTCTTAAGATCTCTATTCAAGTACCTACCATCTATCAATGAAACATTGATCACTATTGATCAAGGCGTCAAATGGGCCTACCACACGCTCAAGCTTCACCACAGTTTTACCTGCGCAAGCCAAAACTGAACACTTCGTGTCTATACAGTTTTACCAACCACACGCTCCGTGTTCCGTGAACAAACCGGCCTGCGCAGGCAAAACTGTGGTGAAGCTTGTGCGTGTGGTAGGCCCAAAACATATTGTTGTCAATTTTGCCTTTTATCAACCATATTTTTCAGTTCTCTCTAATATTCCCAAGCATTACGCACTGTACGAGTAGGTATTGGTAAGTATTAGTTTCGTGATGTCCGCAGCAAAGAGGCAGCATATAGTAAACTCATCGAATCCCGCGACTCGCTCAATTCCGTGGTAACAGTTCTATAATCCGCCATAGAACCGTGCAGGTCGAATCTGGGACCTAAAACACACCCTTTATTTATTTGCCTTAGCCTATTTAAAAGTCTAAGGTCGTATTTTAGTTCCTAGATTCTATATTAGCAGAGTTCTATGGCAGATTATAGAACTGCTACCAAGGAATTAAGCGAGTCGCGAAATTCGATGAGTTTACCATAATTCTGATTTATCGATGTGCGTGTTGCTAGTGCTTCTCATTATAACAAACAGCTGTAGATATTGTACACGTTCGCCGTATAATATATATATGTTCAGGTTTAACCCTTGGGTACTAATGTACTTTGTACCTACGTCTTTAGTAGGACTTAATTCTGTAAATGGGCGGATTTCTAAAAGATTGTCGTAGTTAAGAACATAATTAAATAACGCTAACTTTTCCTATTACGTCACGAAAATTGATCATATAAGTGTATAGCTAAATTTCGTTACGTGATGGAAAAAGTTAGGGTTTTTTTAACTGAACTTGCTTTTTATAAGAAGTACCTGTCTCTGTAAATATATGTATTTACTCATAAGCTGTAAATATCAGGTTTTAATGTTTTGTATAATATATAACTAAATATATATTTATTGAAGTTAGTGCCAAAAGCATGTTGCAGTAGGTTCGATCCCGAGCGCGCTGCCGTGCGCCGGCGCCGCCGCGGCGCGCGACGACGCTTCCCAGCGACTAGTTTTCTATGTCTATTACTCTATCAACGCTGAATTCACCAAAAACGCTTATAACTGTTAGATTTGGGCATCGTGGACACCCGCGTTTTAATGAATTTAAGAAAACGATGACGTTGATGACGTCCGCACGTCGTACCTATTAAATCAATAAAATATGAGATAAGTGGATATTGCAACACCAAGATATTTTTTCACTTTGTAGACACGCGTGGTGAGGTATCATGTGGAATGTACATTAAAGTACATTTATAATTGCGATGTTCCCCGAAGACCTTACGATTTTACCTTGACTTCAAGTATTTAAATTCATTAATATATTGATAAACAGAATATGCACTGAAACAATTATA
Source organism: Tortrix viridana (assembly GCA_963241965.1). Taxonomy (NCBI): domain Eukaryota; kingdom Metazoa; phylum Arthropoda; class Insecta; order Lepidoptera; family Tortricidae; genus Tortrix; species Tortrix viridana. The sequence continues at coordinate 5,552,831 of OY725172.1, read as the reverse complement.
TTTTGTACGAGTAATAATAATTAATTTTAACTTGTATTAATAATTAAATTTACCTACTAAGTTCGTATGATTACCATTAAGCGATCACTTGTAAAGCGGCGCTCGCTTCTGAGTCAATTTGTCGTTTACGTAAAACACTATATCATTTTCGACTTAAAATAAAAAGCAATTTTAAACGTAGGTTATTGAGAAATATTTTTAGTGTAGCTACAACAAATTACCTGTAGGTACATCGTTCATGTATTGCTTCGGATTGTATTCAGTTTTACGAGTGATGTGTTTACCAACATCGCAGCACGCTCTTCCTCCCGAGCGGTTGCGCGGCGGCCGTCGCAGGCGCCGCTCGCCGGTGACCGAGTCGTTTACTTATAAATAAACTTAATTATTGTGAGCCGTCCATTTAGTTCGCGATTATTTACGCGTTTAAAATAACGGCTTTATTGCCGAAAAGTTCGCTTTTTTTTAAGTTATTTAATTCTCAGTGTGTTGGTAAACATTCCACAAAAATCGATGTAAACTTCACAGATTTTTTTCCGCGAGGATTTGGTTGAAATATCTATGTTGTAGTCTGTTGTTAAGTTTGTCGTTGACGACAAAAATATATTGTTATCTAGATAATACCTTGTTTTATTTCCTGTGACTGCGTGTGGTTTGTCTTTTTTAGGTACAAATATAAATCTAAGCTAGTTGGGTAAGTACCGAAGTATAAACGCCTACATAAATATTAATTTCACAGATCTTAACCGATGTACTATTGAAAGTAACTAATCCTACAAATATTCATCGGGGAGGCAACCGCGACGATTTGGTGAGTTCGGAGATTGCCTGTGATGTGAACAATTTTGTCCCCGATAACTAGGTAGTTATCCAAATTGCTAAGTTCGCCAAGAAAGGAAAATAAAGAAAGATACCAAGCATAGCATATGAAAAACTATTGACAGCAATACGATTACTGTTTAGGTAATGCAGGACCCGCGGGGTCGGTCGAGGCTTTCCAACGGGGAGGCTGGCGACCTGGAAGGGATGTTTTTTCCGACATTTACCCTAATCTTGACGTTTCCACTTCAATATTTTATATCGCAGACATATTTTGAAAACATTGTTTGACGTCAAGCAGATAGATACATACAGTTTTATCGGTAATTACTGTCACGAGTCGACTGTTTGTAATAAAATCCATAAACATCAGCGGATCATAAACAGACCAATGTCCTGTGTCAAGTAAACCTTGGACACCTACATACAATATTATATTAGATTAGAACTGTATGTATCTACTTACGCGGGGCTGACACACACCTACGCGTTATTAATGTAGTTAATACTTAGTCGATGCGAAGTATTAAAAATACCATTTAATGGGTTTGGTATCGCAAGACACATGATATATTTACATGATATTCTATGTTTTTTTTAATATATAGTTAGGTATGCAGATTAGTAATGAAATTTACCCATTCATTGAAAATAATAATGTAATAGCCCAAAACAGATCCGAATAATACACTAATTGAAAATGGTTAGTCTTTAATAATAATTCAGCAAAATAAGGGTAAAACAATAAAAATACACTCAAAGACGGTATATAACTTCTTTGTGCGTCACTACTAGTAATAATGTCATAGGTTGCCATGTAACGCGCCTCAAAACGCACGCGCTCGCTGTAGAGTCTGCATTTACCTCGCAAGTAAACGTACCGCATACGTCGTGTTATTTTGGGTAAATTCCCGGGCGTTTCAATCGCCATCATTAATGTCACCAATATATTGACGAAATCAATGACACCTGAGTGAATCAACTTTTAAGGTACTCCTTTTCTTTTGCGGCACTAAAACTTTCCTGGTGACTTATGATTAATAATAATTTATGAATATTAAAATCAGACCATCAAATTTACAGATCCCACATGTTAGACACCTCAAATATTTCTTAATTTTCGGGAAACCCTGGTAACTCAGGTAATTTTTCATACAAAACCTGGGGACAACATCGTCCCCTGCGTTGCCAACTATGTTACTATTTAAAATTGTACCATTTTAGAACAACATTTTTTTAAAGTTAGCCTATATGTCTGATTTTATAAATGTGTAAGCCACGACGTTAGCAAATAAATAGTTTTTCTAAAAAAAATAAAAATTAACATCTCGAAAAATGGGGAGTACCTTAAAAGTTGATTCACCAACCTACCAGCAAGTCCTGATGTAAACAGAAGCAAAACCGGGGATGTAGTTTCTATCAGCATCAGAAGTTGCTGATATGATATGAATATGAATATACTGCTCTCTGTAGTGAATGCAAGAAATAACTAGGCAATACGTTATTATTTTATTTCTAGAAAGGTAGAAAGAAAAAGTTTATGTAGCCACAACATAAATACATAAAACAACAAAGAATTACACAGGAATGGTGGCGAAAAGGCTTCTGGCTCAGCAACATGTCACGAATAACTTCGTGACGCTGATATTTGAGCTTAAACTAACTTATCTATTCTAGCCGTTGACAACCCTTGCTATCAGCGACGCGGCAGGTGTAGGTACTAATGCATTTCCACCGATGATACACAGCCCTAAGGTTCCGTTTGGATTGCGCTTGATTCGACGACCTTGGAGGAGCCAAAATCATAATAATAATAACAAAAAGGCGGCTTTCACGAAAGTACAAAGAAAAGCGTCTTCTGTATTTGTAGCAGAGCTTGATTTAACGTTTAAGGCTTCGTCATACAGCCAGCGCTGCACGCCTGCAGAGGCGCGCGGCGCGTTCTTAGCGTGGACATTAACAAGAAGTTGTATGCAAGCCGTCACACAGAATCACGTCGCGCCTTGCGACGCAGCAGGCGCGCCCCGCCAACGGGACACTTGACTCTCACAAACGGATCCCTTAATTGTTTTTGCGAACCCGCAATATTTTTGAAAGACCTATATAACGACGTGTAGGGGAGGGACGTTTACGTGTAGGGGAGGTACCCTAAAAACGGACAGACGGACGGATATGGCGAAACTATAAGGGTTCCTAGTTTAACTACGGAACCCTAAAAATGAGGGTGCTGTTCGGAATGAAATGCTCCAAGGTTTACTCTTACCTGTGGTGGTTGCCATTTGAAAATAGCTTTAGTTCAACCTGCACTTTCTAGATGGCAGCACTTGTCATACAAGCAAACTCGACCATAGAGTCGCCACTCTTTCCCTCTATAGTTACTTTGGAACACGTCGCGCTAAGAACACGCCGCGCTGCGCGCAGCGTTTTCTGCTGCCTGCAGTGTGACTGCTGCGCCGCGCGCCGCTGCAGGCGTGCCGCGCTGGCTGTATGACGAAGTCTTAAAAAGTTGCTAACGTTACCCGCTGATCGACAGTTAAGCTCAAATCACACAGAACGCGGGCGCGGGTCGGGCGCCGAGCGGGTCAGAAGTTGGGCGGGTGTTTTAACATGGAGTTATATGGACGCCTTCACACAGGCGGCAGGCGCAGCTCCCGCGCGGGCCCCGCGCATGTCCCCACATGCGCGGGAGCCGCATCTGCCACCCGCCACTACAAAGAGCGCGCGGGTGGGGCGGATCTAGCGCAGGCGTCAGACTCCGCGTTGCAGCAATTACAACCTTATTACCCAGTAATGAGGTTGCAATTATTACAGTAGTTTTGTGTAAAATACTGCCTTTTACCTTAGCAGGGCAGCGCCGGCCTACGATCACCCGCGTTCACCCGCGCGTGGCCCGCCGTGGTTCGGCGCGCGCGCGGGGCCCGCGCATGGCCCGCGGCGTTTCGGCGCTGTGTGTGAATACAACGACCGACGCGGCTCACGCGATGAAAACGACATGCTCGGCGCCCGACCCGCGCCCGCGTTCTGTGTGATTTGAGCTTCAACGTTAGCAAAATATATTGTTAAAAGTTTGCTAATATATTTTAGCGTTATTTTTACCGGTAAATTGAGGTAACGTTAAAGCAAAGTATTGTTGATATTTTATTATCGTTATCCGCATCCGTCATCAGCTTGATTTAATGTTATATTTAACGGTATTTAATTTTAATTTAACGTTAGTTAATTGTACTTTTATGAAATTGCCGTTAAATAACATTATTTATTATGTTATCATCTAGTAATTAACAAGCCTCGGGCTATTGTTAAAATTAACGGTAAAATTAACGCTAGTAAGAAAATTACTGTACCAAATAACATTAAAGTATTTTTATGAAATTACCGTTAAGTATCGTTATTTATTATGTTATCTAGTAACGTTAACAAGCCCTGATTTGTAGTATTACCTACCTATTCTCTGCCCGAGATAAAAATGTAGGGGTAGGTTATCGAAAAGAGTTTTATTTACATTGCGACACCAAGGTTACTTAGTATATTTTGTTAACTTCCAGTAACCGCCCTGATAATGATAACATCGCTTTATGCCAATGATTTAATAACAATAAGCAATCAAGACGAGACATATCTACACCTCTTTTAAGTAGGTACCTACCTAATCGGAAACTGTAACTGCCGTTTCTGTAGTTCTGTACTTTTTGCTTATTTGCCAATAGACAATTTTACCAACCCCAATACAAATATTGCCTTGCGACAACTTTTGACCGAAATTTGGATAGCAAAACGGCAGGTTGCCGCGCTAACTGATGCAAAGGACTGACTGTGAAAGGACACCTTCAATATTTAAAATAATTAAATTGCAAATACCTAAATAAAATGTCTCGTATGAAATAGGTGCCTTTCATCCCTTGGTTAACAATCTACTATTTTATAATGATTAAAAGGGAACGCTTATGGTAAAACTTCGATGTCCGTCCGTCAGTCCATCCGTTTGTCCGTCTGTACAACACTATCCCAGCAACTACCTACTCGTATGCATGTTATTGACATGATTTTTTTCCATACATAGGTACCTACTTATTTTTTAGGAAAAATCAAATAGGCAAAGGCTCTAAACTGTTTTTTAATTTGACTGCGATTCGGAGAAACGACCTAAAGTGGAAACTGAGCATAGGTAGTCTTTATTTTTTGAACTGAGCTTATCCACTTAAATAAGACAATACCATTGAGTGGTTAACCGCAAATTATGATAACGAGTATGTAGTAAAAGCAGATTATGACTACCTTGTAAGGTTTAATAGACTATCGACTCTATTTCCTCGAACAGTAGATTACAAATACACTAAAACAAGGGACCCCCCACCCAGACGGTTGTAGAGTTTCCATCACAGTACATACTAATACTTTATTTTTAACAGTTATTGTTGATTATTTTTGCCCGTCTGCCCCTTTTACCCCTCCCAGAAAAAAACCTGGATCTGCCCTTGCACTAAAAGAATAGCTTTCATACCTAACTCGTTTTCCATTTCTCTACCGCCCAACTCTAACAGGAACGCATTTCGTAGAACCACCAAACTTATGGCAAAAGAACTAGATTACACAGTTGAGTCATACTCGTTGTACCTATTAACAGCAAGAATGCTAATACGAGATGATTATCGAGACCGCGCCTCCCTTTTACATTTTTATACATCTACTAAGTACTACTACTTTGTTTTGATCTTGCGCCATCATCTTAATATTGTACTCTTCGTCACACCACGTAGAATGATTAAAATCGTATTCACTAGCATATATATAGCATTTCTGCTGTCCTAAAAAAGGCAGTATAAGACTATGAAGTCCATAATGCGCTTACCGCCTTTTGCTTCGGTCGGCAGATTTATCAGATGTGGTTGTTGGATACTCGGGTTCAATGCTTCGTTCTTCATGTATCCACGTATCAGAGATTAGGTAACTAGGTACACGAAGTGATAGAATAGTGTTCGGGGTCGAGTTAACCAGTTCAATACTAGTAGGCACTAGCAAGTAATAGCACTAATAGCTGTAATAATGATAACATAATGACATTTTAAGTCATCGAATGTGAAGGTATCTAATTACTGTTTGACTGTTAATATGTGGAGTCGTATTAACTAGACATTTTACCAGCTATGTTAGTCAACGGAATAACATAGCAGCTTGCGCCTCCAAATTGCCGTGAAAGGACTACAAGGACAGGCATAAGTCACCAATTAGGATTGACCTAAATTATATAACACTCATTTTTATTTTATTTTTTATATTCCACCAATCAGAAAAGTAATTTAAATGCAATTCATTTAAATTACTTTTCTGATTTAAGTTATTATTTCGAAAAGTGCGGAAGTCTTAAGCGATATTGCTATTTGAATTACATTGCGTTTCAATATGTCTACCTAAATTATTGATTACTTTACTGGTGCGAAGGCGGTGCGGTGCAGCGCGTTCCCATACACAACACGGTGCACCGTACATTTCCAGGTGTCGCGCGGCGCAAATGTAATGAAATGTAATGGTTCGTATTGCGATGCGATGCGACGTCGCTTTTGCGATAAAAAGTGTGCTCAATGCGTGGCGGAGGAGTTTTGATGGCTCCGCTCTCAGTGCGTTAGAGTTAGAGGTTTATAGGTACCCTAAAAGAAAAACTTTACTCACCATTAAATCTCATCATAACGTAACGTACTCATAACACGTATAATACCACAAAAATGAGCCGTTTTCAATAAAAAGTGAATATTAGGATATAAATGGTCAGTTCTTCTATAAAGCTGAGTTAGCTCAATGGAAGTGTCTTTAGCTTAGGTTTATTTGGTGCAAGCTGCGGCTTTTAACCGATAACTTTAAAATTAGAAACAAATTACATCTACAGCACAAGTTTCGTTAATGTAAACAGAAATAACTTAGTTTCCGAAAAAGATTTCGCCAAACTGTAAGTAAAGGAAAAAGTAAAGCGAAGGGACCTGCTTAATTAATTTTATCCAGCCTTGGTAACTTTATCCACCAATAAGATTAGAGGTTGTTGCAGAGTGCGCCTTAAACTACGTTAAATTAACCGCGTAGGTAGTCGTACGCGGTTAATTTTTACCCAGATACCCAAGAAAGAGGTAAATAAGTTTAGCAGTTTCACTGAGTGGCTTGCAAAAACTCTAGCGCCACGCCATATTTTTCAGTTATAAATGAGATATTTGCAGTCTGATCAACTCAACTAGCTTGGTCAAGCCTCAGGTTTAACCAGACCTCTTCCTTATCGGCCTCCACTTAGTTACGTAGACTCTGCTAATCGCAACAACATCTGCCTTGGTATGGCGGTTTGTCTACATCATGTCCCAAAGTGCAATGTTACCACAACAAACGGTCCTGCGGTGTACAACCTGCACTACCTAGACCTAGTCTTATATATCTATAGGTGATAAGACTTTGTTTTAAGTATAGAAACTTTTGCCCCTTTTAATAGTTGGCAACACCAAAACTACTGAAATAAAAAATGTATTTTATAAGATTTCTAAAAGCTATAAAACCTTATAAGGCAAACTATCAAGTCATCTTATCCTCGTGCCGCCCAATGTACATCACATTGTACAAATCACAGTGACACTTAGCATAACCGCCCAGACTTAAACCATAAAATTTTGAACTAAGGGCGTTTTTTTATTTCTATGTACTAGACTAAAATTAAGAGACGACAACTTTTCCACTGAGTTACGAAAATTAACGATACGAAATGTATGATTAATTTTCATAACTCAGTGGAAAAGCTACCATTTCTTAATTTTAGTCCTAACTAGGTACATAGAAATAAAAAACTCCCCTAAATGCTTTTGAAGAAAAAGATTAATACTCATGGGCGGTTTGGACATAAACATGTTTTGGCTTATAGGTACCTACCTACATTGCACAATGGGCGTTTAGCTGATCTCGCGTTTTTTTTCTTGGGCGGCACGAGGATAAATGTCGTATTGTTTTGCGTTCTACAGATGGGAAAATATACCTAAACGTCAACACTAAATAGATCTTTTGTGGAATTACTCCACCTGCACATGCAATGGTATGGAATGGACCAAGTATGGATATGCATATTTTGTCACGATGAACGTGTGCCACATGCTAAATCTCAGGTCCAGGCTAATATCTAACATTAAACATTTATGAAATGAATATTTAAATCAAAATTAGCATCATATAATTATGCTCTATTGCTCACACAGCAAAGAGGCAAGAAATGTCTCGCCATCAAGTAACCACTGGCCGACGATAGCCATCCGTAGCGTAGCCCAGAATCTGACGTAACACTGGCCCGACCAGTGTCATCCAAACCACACCGCGAGGCGGAAGCATGAATGGCCCCCGCCCCGCGCGCCCCGCGATTTGCTCACCCACGCTGCGCGTGCGCCGAACTTGCGGGCTGCGGGCGCTGCGGCTCACGTTATCGCCGCTTGCACTTGCATCAGCCGGCCGCTTCACGGGCTAAATAAAACTCAGGTAGCGAGCGCGGCCTTCACGTATTGTTTCATGTAACATAAGTAGCGTTTATTTTAAGAGTGCTACTTTTTAATATGCTGAGCTGGGAACTTCGGGTACTGCCTGGGTTTGGCCTGGATCATTTTGGAAAATTTAACAGACATAAAATATTCTTGATCTAAAATTACGCCGGTTATTTACAGAAAACACGAGAAAGCACGAGGTCTTTTGGTCAGTCATCAAAGTGTGTTAAAAGTCAGAGATGTTGAGGTAAATCAATTTTAGCATAGTCCTTATAAAGTAACCTAGCCTTTCTCGATTGTTTGTTTTTAATATTTTATAGGTACTTACGATGTAACCCTAAGTTATAGAGAATATTCATTAACCCCCTTACTAATAAACGTTGAGTAACGGCTGAGTAGTTATACAATGCTTTGTCCTTATCTGTCATTGTGACATTTGAATTGGACAGATAAGGACAAAGCATTGTATAACTACTCAGCCGTTACTCAACGTTTATTAGTAAGGGGGTAAATCTGGAGCGAGTAGGTAGGTAAAATAAGTGTATAAACTAAACTCTCTTTTGTAAAAAAAAACCTACAACTCCTACAAGTAGAACTTATGAAATGCTGATTGCGGTCAGGTGGCGACCACGTGCGCACACGCAAACTATGCTTTATACACAAAATCAACTCATTTATATATAGTATGATAATATTTTTTTGATATACGTACTTGACACATTGCTATCATTAACATTGTAACACTCGCCATTCGAATGAGAGCAAATACTTATGTTAAAATTAAATGTTAAATAAGCGGCTGCCCTAATCAAAAGGAACCTTTACGTTGGTTGGAGGTTAAGCTTGTTTATGTTATTGCTGTTATACAAATAACACAGCAAAAATAAACAGAACGGCGTAAACGCCAGCTAGTATAAATTCCTTTTTGATTTGGGCGACCGCATATTAAGTAATGAAACAAGACGATGATGCAGCATTTCATCAGGTTCAAAGGTTTTATACATTGATCTCATTGATTAATTAATTAATTATAAATAAAGTACCTTAGTAAGTGCAAAATGAAGCATAAAATCGGTTCTTAGGGCTCATGCAAAAAAAAATGCCGGCAATAAGTAATAGGGGTGTAGACACTAAACGAAAATAAATGCATATTGTATTTTTTCCAGTAGTGTTTAATATACAATTACCGAAAAATTACACTTCCACACTTATTATATTTATAATATCTTTTAAATTAATTATACAAAAATACATATTTCATCCTCGTTATCACGTGACCGCAAACAGCGCGTGACGTCACGTTCCTCTAAACAAACAACATTTTGACATTTGCCAAGAAACAAGAGTTGCGTGAGCCCACAGAGTACCTAGGTACTTTAGTATAAACTAGTGTTAAGCATGTGTTTAGAGGATCGTGACGTCATAGCGACGCCATGACAGAAGTTAGCGTTTTAGCGGGTTTTAAAATGAAATTTATTTTAAGGCATTTAAAATTAATATACGAGTAATTTTTTTTAATGTTTTTATTTAGATATATTTCATGTATATCATAAAAATGTATATCATATAAAATAAAACATAAAAAAATCGTCTACACCCCTATTCGTGATATAATGCATATATAAGCATACCTTTGTATATTTGGTAACTAGCTTTTGCCCGCGACTCAGTCGCATAGTACTTAGTCGTTGTTGGAGACCACAGCCTCGGCAGCCGGGTCTGTACTTTTCCGTTCTTGAAGTCAATCAGCGGACCCACGCAGGAGCAGGGTGCACAACTAGTAAGGTGAGCGCCCAGGTAGCGAAATAGTGAAAGTGGGTGCAGCAAGGAGCTCACAGGAGTAGCTCAACTGGGCTCGACTTGCTGTCTCGTTTTGATATTGAGGCCGTCTCCTTCCTACTTTCCACGAGTCCAGTTCCGAATAGAATAGAATAGAAATGTTTATTGTCAGAATGTGAGTTTAAAATAACATGTTAAGGCAAGGGCAGGGCGTCACATTCAGCCAGTTTCCGGCGTACAATATTTTGATTGTCATTAAGACTAAGTCAATAGGCATGTTAAAGATAGGTCGCTAAATACAAATGTCCAGTCATTAAACTACACAAAAGTACACATAGTCATTCAAAAGAAAAAACCTAAATTAAATGAAATTAAACCCCGCGATTTTCAATATTAAATGCATAATTAAACAATGTCAAGATATATTCATCATAATTCCAAACAAAATAAAATGTCAAGTATCTATTTGCACGTCCCATATGTAGAAAATAATGTTAAATGTTAATTATTTAAAATGATCATTAACTGAATAGTACATTTGACCAAGACACAATTTATACAACTTCGTTTTATACTCCGGAAAATCTAGTGTTTTCAGCTCTTTTGGCAAATGGTTAAAAACCTTTACCGCCATAAACAAAATGTTTTTCCTAAAGAAGGCTGATTTGTGCCGCGGTACACACAGATTATATCCATGATTTCTTGAGGTTTTCCTTATAGAGGAAGTTTGTACACTGAACATGATTATATTGTTCTTTACAAATAAACAGACTTCAAACACATACATTGAGGGCAGAGTCATGATGCGCAGCTGCTTAAAGAGTGGTATGCAGCTATCCGATGCTTGAGCACCACATATGGCTCTGACACATTTTTTTTGAAATTTAAACACCCTTTCAGAATCAACCCATAGCGTAGACTAGAAGAGATATAGGCGTGAAAAGCCAACAGTGCAGTCTTTTGCGAAGCTATGTGCATGTGCGCAAAGACAAACCTGTTTAGTTTGTCAATCAGGCCTGTTGTATGGGACTGCCAATTGCAGTGGTTGTCTATCATAACGCCAAGGAATCGTACTGTTTTGACACTTTCAATTAGTACACTATCATATTCTATAGTCAGTTTTTCCGGTTCGCCTTGTGGAGCATAAAACTCTATGAACTTAGTTTTAGTGAGATTAACCTTAAGTTGGTTGGTGGTTAACCAATTATTAACAAGGGCAAAAACTTGGTTTACCTCCAGCTCATACGAATCTAGGTCATCGGCCCGTATTACCACAGAACAATAATCTGCAAAAAGTATAACTTTGTGTTTGGTTATATTGGGAAGGTCATTTATGTACACAAGGAATAATAAAGGACCCAATATACTACCTTGTGGCACTCTTTGTTTAACTTGATCCGGTTTAGAACTGTATTTAATTAGAGTTTTTTGTTTACTACAGAACTTGCTGAATTCTGTAGTTTGTGTTCTGTGGGTAAGGTAGGTTTTCAACCAATCATAACAGTTACCTCGTATGCCATAGTGTGAGAGTTTACTTAAGAGTATCTTATGGGAGACACAGTCGAAAGCTTTGGACATATCCATAAAAATGGTAGTGACTGGTATCCCGTTGTATCGGCTAGTTGCTATGTTTCTCAGAAGTTCGTAAATGGCCAATGTAGTAGACTTTTGTTTCCGGAATCCGAACTGCGAATTTGAAAGAATACCAAAATGCTCAAGGAATATACTTAATCTATTGTACAAGACTTTTTCATATATTTTTGAAATTATAGGAATTAAAGCGATTGGTCTGTAATTGTCACCAAGTGTTGTATCACCTTTTTTGAAAATCGGTCTAATAATGCTGATCTTAAGTCTGTCAGGAAATATATCCGACTCACTTCCTTGACTTTGCTTGACCTCCGACTTCCCTTCTCCGACTTCTCTCCGACCTCGATTCATACTAATCGCTACCTGGTTTATATTTCAGCAACCTTTACCATAACGAGAGCCGCTAGATGATCTAGTTTGTTACAGGTTTTTGGTCTATCATGTATGCAGTTTTATGACCCTAGTTTCTAGTACCGTAAGTACATTTGTATGGGGTTGATTTTCCCTTTACTAGGGGGTTGCCGCCCTCTGTTCGGGGTGGTGCCTACTGCTGCCAGGTTCGGTACGTGGCAGCAGCAGGTCATTCAATGGGCTCCGGGAGGGTTCTGATGTCGTTCTTTCGGCTCAAAACCTCTCCCGGGCTTCTGAGGAGTGCCTGGCCTATGGGGATCAGGGTTTAAGGTAGGCCAGGCACCCTCCTTTATCAAATAAAACACATAGCATTTTAATGTTTTGTACACGAGGGCGGCAACATTCGTAACAAGATCATCGTGAAAAACCACTTATTCTAATTACATATATATGCCTAATCCGTCTAGCCTTTGCAGCGTGAAGGAGTAAAAAACTAACACACAATCTTTCGCATTTATAACACTAATTAGTAGCTCTGTGAGCTGTAGACCTTGCGACAAACTTAACTTTGCGGTCAGTTTGCCAACACCGCAACCAAGTTTGTAATCACAAAAACTTCCATATCTCAGCCATTTTAAAAAAAATTGAAAAACTGAATCGATAAAAAAAACATATTATTATCTAACCTGCTCACCAAATTTCATGAGAATCAGCTGAGAAATGCGACATATAGAGGAGAACAGCCGAACATACAAAACGACAAACTTATCTTTGCCGTCACCACCATTCATTTTATACGGTCTCCGCGGCCCAATCATGCTACGTACGTGCAACTTACCTTATGCAAAAGGCAATTAACAGACCGCAGTTTAATCAATTTCAGCCGCTTGGCGAAATATTACCAACTGGTCGTCGTTCCTGTTGGCTGATACAATCTGGACCAGCCAACACCCGTATGGCTTGTGTAGTGGCTGGCCCGTGGACAGGTTACTAATATCAGCTAGATATTTTAACTAGGTTATATTTTTTCGTAATATTTCGAGTACACCTAATATGTATAATGAGATTTCGAGAAAGCGCCACGCCCTAAACTAAGCCAATATTTAACCGACTTCGGCTGTATGTACAGTCACACCACGGGATTGTTGCGCCACCATAGAACCCTGTCACAATGACAGCGTCATGTCACGCAAAAGAAATTACGTCAAAATTTACCGTCGACTTTCTGTGAGAGGGTTCTATAGTGGCTCAACAATCCCGTGTGGTGACTGTACCTATGTATTTTTTCGAAATCGCAAAAAAGTCGAATTGAGGTATTTGACCATTGTAAACATGACCCTTGTCTTCCCTAGCTTACGTTTATTGATATGAGACTGTTTTATTTTTTACATAAATTATGTGTATCTAATAGTTCACCACAACGTCGACACTGGTTCGCACCGGTTGGCGGCCGAGGCGCATAATGACCCAAGATACCGCGCTCCAATTCCGGCCGGATCATACTCGCCCCTGATCATAACGCAGATAACAACATCAAAATTTAACTCATCTTATTGGCTCGTTGCGTACAGTACATATACCTTCTGCTAACACCTCCGTTTAGGCAGACATCTAAAAATAAATTGCATTAAATTTTACCTTAATGCAAAACTAAATTAGTTAAGGAGCTGATCTTTCCATCCCAAGATAACAGTATCCAATAGATAACTTTTAGCTCTATTATTTTCTTTTTTATTACAGAGAAAAGAAAAGAGAGTGATAACTTTAACTGAGAGTGGATAAATCGGGCCCACTAACGAATTATCAAGAAGTTTATGAGACGTTATAAATTAATGTTCTTAAAAAATGTATCGTACCTAACTAGGGATCCGGTTTTTAATGGCAGATAACAACGTTATATTATATTGATACAATACGGTTTTTGATTGCGCAATATCCGTAATCTTGATGGCTCGTGTTCAGAATCCATTGAGATAAATTTGAATACATATTATATGAACTATCAATAAGTAAATATACATAATTAAAGCCGCAAATGGAGTACAAGCAAACCGTGACCCTTGCAGTTAATCGCGCCTGATAACAAGGAGGAGCTCGACTTGCCAACTCGCACCTTAGATAACGCCAGGCACACCCTGCCAATGTTTCTTTTAAGAGATATTTTTATTCCCTAAATTTGCCAAAATGAAACATGTTTTCTTTGGGAGCCTTTAAAGCATACCCATTACCGATGCCGTGATTCTCTGTAAGCCGCGCGCCGCCGGCGCCGGTGCGTACGAGTAGCAGAGCGTGTAGCCAAGCGGCATCCGTTTCTACAAACGTTAACGCTGCGACACTATCCGTCTCGCGCTCGCTTACTAGTTAAGAGGACTGTGAACCAACTGCAAAATCTAGCCTTTTCATACAAAAGGCGATAACGTTTTCCACCCCCTAAACGTTATCCGAATTCGACTAATTTTTGATATGTGGTCAGTCGGAACAAAAACTATGTCCGTACGTTTCGTTTTTTTTAAATATTTATTAGTTATAAAGAGATTATGGCCAAAATTACTTTTGTATGAAAACAATAAAACGGGAATAAATTGAAATGTATTAATAATATTGAAATAAACGAAACGTACGGACATAGTTTTTATTCCGACTGACACCGTATCAAAAATTGGTCGAAATCGGTTAACATTTAGGGGGTGGAATACGTTATCGCCGTTTGTATGGAAAGCCGTCACCTCACAATTCTCTTAAGAAAGGGATGAACGTATTAGCGTTTCAACAAGCGCTTAATAGCCTTTCTATCATCACTTGGCTAAATGGCTAACTGCCGCACTCAGAGACGTCAATTAATTTTTAAGTTTCATTAAAGTTGCTGCGTCTTAATCTATTGCAAAGAAAGTGACAGCTGCTACTTTAATGCAACTTAAAACTTAATGGACGTCTCTGAGTGCGGCCGTAACCCCCCTGGCCAACTACAAATTTCGGCGTCGCCAATAGGTAATCATTATATATATTATTATATTGGAATGCAGCAATTACCTAGAAATAACGTGAAAAATTATCACGTCTGCACTAGTCATGTGTCATGATGTTGAAAGAAAAATATAGGTACCCAAAAACTGTTTGGAAACAGATATGATAGTTCGTTAGGGGTGACATGACTCACTATTTATCAAAATAATACCTATAATATATAAAAACAATCTCGAACTATCCGCGTGGCTTTATATATTACAAAATAATAACGTTACAAGCAGAGATCTGATATTCGGGCATGTTATGGAAGTGGACTTTTATCTACTAAATCGATCGACGAATTACCTATCTATATTAAATACTTATTTACTTAAGGTTATTATTATTCATATTATTAGAATGACATACTTGGTATACTTTTTTATGAGATTTCGCTTTTAGATCCACAATTTAGTAGGTAGGTAGGTACGTACAAATCAGAAAACCCAAATTAAAAACCGGTCAAGTGTTAGTTGGACTCGCGCACCGAGGGTTCCGTATTTAAGTCCGTACTTCAAAAATATACCTTTTTAAGTAATGTATACTTTTTTCACCGTGTTTTTAGCTATTTCTCAAAAACTGTAAATTTTGAACACTTAATTTAATTTTTCCCGTAAAATATAAATAATTAGCTAATACGTCAGGAGTTTTTCAGATTTTTGGATCATAAGCTTCGGAGATAAGGGGGGAACGGTAATTTTTTGTACATTTTTGGCTATCAAGGGCAAGCAAGTTATACAACTATGCCAAATTTCAAATTGATAGCATCTGTAGTTGCTGAGAAAAACTGCTGTGACAAAGACGAACGGACGAACAGACAGACAACGTAGTGTCAACATAGGGTTCCTTTTTTACCATTTTGGTAGGGAACCCTAAAATTATAAAGGGTTACTCGGCCAAGAATTATTATTATTATATTTACATGCTTGATATATATATTTTTATAAGATTTCGCATTTAGATCCACAATGCTTAGTAGGTAGGTTAAAAAATGCTCCCACCCAAACCCAAGACCCCAACCCAAGTTAAAAAATTATAATAGGTTAATCGGCCAAGTTTAACATCGTCGTAAATATATACACAATAGCAATGACACATGATTCTTGCCACCGACTTCAATATATTTTATGTAACTACCTAGGCACCTTAGGCACTAACCCCATACTTGCATTTTTAACCCCCCATTTTAGAACCCTTTTATTTTTGTTGCTGAGAAAATTTGCCTTGAGATACAGACAGACATCGAATCATATCCTAAGGGTTCCTTTTTAGGGTTCCGTACCAAAATGGTAAAAAAGGAACCCTTATGGTGAGACTTCGTTGTCTGTCTGTCTGTCTGTATGTATGTCACAGCAGTTTTTCTCAGCAACTACATAAGCTATCAACTTGAAATTTGGCATAGTTGTATAACTTGCTTGCCCGCATCTGTTTTTAGTAAAAAAATATGAAATACATTTTATAAATAATTCAAAAGGGGTCTAGAATGGGGGGTTGAAAAATGAAAGTGATTTGATTATAGCAAATGGAGTGTCATATGAAAGGGTTCAATCTGCACATTTCAAAACAATTTTTTTTATAATTTTCCGTGACGAACTTTTTGATTTATAACCAAAAATGTTCAAAAATGACCGTTCCCCCCCCCCGACCCGACCAAGTTTATGAAGTTTATCTCCGAAGTTTATGAACCGAAAAATCTGAAAAATTCCTAACTTATAGATAATTGCTTATATTTTACGGGAAAAATAAAACGAAGTGTTCAAAATCTATAGTTTTCGAGAAATTGCCAAAATACTTCGAAAATTTGTGTTAAATTTAGACAACTCAAAATAGACCTTATTGCATACGAATTAAAGTACATATATTTAAAAAAAAATTAAACATTTAAAAAACCCCCGGCACAAAAATAAAACTCTAAAAAGTAAATGGCCCTTAAAGCTTAATGTCAGTACCTAGTAATATTTCGATTCGTCGTCACGTCCGACAAAGACATAAACGGGTGCCGAGCACGTATGTACTCGTAGTACTCGTACGTCACAGGACGGACTTATCGTCACTACGAGATTTCAAGTATTAAAAACTCACGACAAAATCGCTTTCAGAGCTCATAAATTTTAAATGGCTTATCAGATTTTCATCAAACCAAGCTAAGAACACTCTCGATAGTCACCTTTTTAACAAAAATCTACACAGATATACACATGTAAAATTTATAACACCCTTCTTTTTGCGTCGGGGGTTAAAAAAGTATATTGCACGAGTCTGACTCGCACTTGACCGGTTTTTACTATTAAATAAAATAAATAAGCCCAGAGCTTAGTTAGGGACTAGGTCAATTTGTGTGAGATTGTCCCCTGATATTTATAACCAAAACCTATACTAATAAATTTCCACAAGATGTACATTCCCATAAGTAAACCAACTCAATGGTAACATGTTTATTGTTAAATTTTCCTCATATGACGAAGTACGCACATGAAAAACAAACAGCAAAACGTCAATGGCCAATAGTGGGTCAAACAAAACAACGACCGCCGAGCCTCTCCGTTGTGTAACAATACTTTTCATTAATGGTCACTAATAATTTTGTTATCTTTAGAGCTATGGAGAGTGACAAATAGGTGTGACGTAGAATATGCTGTGATTACGTTGAATTGACATGTTTTTATGCAATCAATCAATCATAGTACTTAGGCAATCAAAACATTTAATAAACGATTTGGTTAGTGCGTCAACCTAAGAAAAATACAAGATACAAAGGCTTGTGATCTGTATTTTACATTACAAATTGGAAGAATAGCTTTGTCCAGCAAATGCGGTGCATCCGATTTCCATAGCCGCGATATAGGCCACTGAGATTAGTGAAATTTATCAAAGATGGAGTTTTGTTGTTAACGACTGTCAGAAATATTATAAATGTTTTGTTCTATTCATATGTTTTATACAAGTTTTACTTTCGCTTTCGTGGTCAAAAGGAGGAATAGATTCCTTTTCATTACACATACATATCTACCAGGATATTTGTACGCGAGCTAAATCAAAGGGACCTTCTGAAATATTTTTCGTCCTCTATATAGATGTCAAGCAGTATGGCCGTTTACCTCTAATCACAGTATCTCACCTAAAACGTTTTAAGAGACATTTAGTTAGTATATGTAACACTGTAACAATGATTATAGACTTTAATAGTTAAAACTGCTCTTATTCCAATACCCACGCCACAACACATAGTTTAATCTGGGGGTACGGCAGTACCCCCGCCAAGTCGAGCAAAAAAAAGGCACGGCCGTACCATCCTTTTCCCGAAGCCATTCGGGCCATTTTCAACCTTATGATATTGTAGAGTCCCTTTAGAGTTATAGATATGATAACGGGTACTAATCTATCTATTTATAGACATTTTTTTTTCGTTTATAGTTCTACAAACTGCAGGATGATACAACTGGATTATGACAATTGCTGAGTACGGGATATGTAACATATTGCGTACATCCTTAAAAAGTAGACACAGCACGCTTTAAAAGTAAACAGTAATAAAAAAAGTTTAAACGAACCTTACTAAATATGTCTTAAAACAGCGATAATGAACTAAACCTATATGATATGAGTTATGATTTGGGAGGTTAACAACTAAGTGCGGGACTACGCGAGGGACTTAACGCTTTGTCTAATTTTAATTTTAGCGGAGGTCAAAGAACAGCAATATGGGTCTAAGTTTGACTTTATGCCAGTATATGATGCAATCATTCTATGGAGGGGTGCATGCTTCCCAGCATTTGTGCGACAATAAGGGAGAAAAAAGGGTTTCCTATTGCACATACGACTACCTGGTCGAGGAACAACAACTCTGATATTTTCGAGCAGCTCTGGACTGTCCACGAGAGCGTTTAAGAGTTTATAGAGGAACGTAATGTCACCTGCTTTTCGCCTGTTATATAACGAATCCATTTTGTAGCATTTAAGTCTAGTTTCAGAGTTTTATCTTAGCTTTGTTCTGTTCATAATAATATATAGTGATGATACCTACTTCTTAACTAAAGACGATCCAAATCACTTTATTACAACGACAATTATCATATGTCAACCAACCCATTTTATAAAGTCCATATAAATTACTAAAACAGTACCAAATATCTTTTTACGTCTCTCATACTCATGTAGGTACGTAGCGGGGCGGCGTGAGCTATAAAAAAATGCCGACGGGGCCGAGCGCAGTAATTTTTCTATGGCATTGCGTCAGCCATAGTGCGCGGACGACGCCAATAAATGCCACATTAGTATTTTGACATTAGAATGAAATCACGAAAACATTTTGCATCACGCTGATGCTCATAACAACGAAGAGGAAAAACTCGAATGATAATGAGATTATTTTTACCTTCAGTCCTTTGCTATTGCGGATATCAGGGAACTCCAGCGACCCTGACCTACGTTCCAATATAATTTAATAAGTAGGTACTTACCTAAACGATAGCTGGGTATTTGCCAGTATCTTTCCCAAATTCCAAGGAGTTTATGAGGAAAATTTCATGAACTTACGTTTGTTTATTTTAAGTTTGTTTTCCAAACATCAATTCCCGATAAAGTCGATAACCCTATCGGGTATGAACGCGCTGTTGGTGGCGAGCGCGCGATCTCGTTGGGGAGGGTTCGTTCACCGCCTACGTCACCACCAAACAACGCTTGCGCAGCCATCGCGCGATACGATACTACGCGATTGATAACTTAGATTAATTTGAATAACAGTGAATCATGAAACAACATATAAATATGCCCACGGAAAAAGTTACAAAAAGAGTTACCCTAGACTCTAAACAGGGGTGATTGGATGGCTATGTTAATCACATAATTAAATATAAACATTGCCCGCAATTTACATTTTAATTTAGATAGTAAGTTAATCCCACCGAAATGTAAATAGCTACATTAATATTAATGAATAATAAACATTATTTTGCGAAAAGGCCACACAAGGTTTTTTAGATATCTGACTCTTCCAGCTTTCGCAAAGGAAGACCACTGTTAATACGAGCGCCGCAAGAAACTTAATAGTTAAAATTGTTAAACCAAAATAAAAGGGGATGGAACCTACCCAAGCCGCCTGGCAGGCCTACCCGGCGCGCGCGGCGGGTAAGGTGGCAAGATAACTCCGCGATTACATCAGACCGTGGCGCGTGCGCGGCGAGTATAAAAGCGCCGGCGCTACTCACTTCGACTCATTCACCGATCGCAACTGATAAATGACGAGTCAATATTAATTCGTGGAAATGATCTACGCTCTCATGCATCATCCTGAAACTTATGTGAACAGTCAACCTGAATACGAACAGTGGTGGTACAGTGACAACTGGTGCGATTGCCATTCCCCGCGCTTCGAGCATCAGCAGAGATAACACGACCAGATCGGATCAAGTGCATTGATTAAAAGGTAAATAATTATGTATAAGTAAATATTTTTCCCACGAGGATGACTATTGATGTTGATATTAATACGGGTCAGGAGACTAGACAGCGTTGTAAATAAAGTGTTTACTTATTCGTTTTTACATTTTCCGTTTATTATCTATTTAATAATTAATATCTCTTTTTTATAATTTAATCAAGATATCTATATACCTACCTAACTATAAACATTAAAGTAGGTACATACTTCTTGATACATCTTAATAGGTAATAAAGATCTAGTGAAAAAATTCGGTTGCAAATTTAAATTTAAGCCATACGCAGATTTCTTCGTTCAACTTAGATAGTTAAGCACAAAGAAAAGGAATCCATAAAAATAAAATGATAACTGAAAGGTCAACTACATGCCACCGAATTATCATGAAGTTTAATTTGCGTCAAGCAGGCAGAGATAAAGCGAGTATACCACACTATTGTTTCCTGATAAAAGGCAACGATTTAAGTAAACTCATTTCTTTGATTTACTGATTCTCAAAGTTAAAAGAATCGTCTGTTCTGTTGGATAAACTTTACGCGTATCGCCGTCGGCCGGGTAACTCTATCCCTAGGTAACTGTATTCAGTAATACATATTTATTCACGCTCTACTGAATATAACTAGGGTTGCCAACATACCTATTACGGCGTGCAAAACTTATATCAACAACTTCTTGCTTTTTCATATATAACCAATACCGCGTCTTATTAAAATAACTAAGTATAACGTTGTTTTAAACAAATTTGCTAATTGATAGGATAGTAACAAGTGAGCCTTTAATTTATTATTCTTACTCTACTTTGCACTGCAAATAAACCCCGACCCTAATGGGAAGTGAAATTGTACTTATAAGGTTTCTTAATTCTTTTACAGACAAGCGAGACTCCGCTATTCATTCGCATCGCGCCCGCCTAAAGGTGTCTACGCGCGTTTGGAAGCTTTGAAATCGCCTTTCCGGAGTTGAAGTAGCTCAAGAAGTCAAAACCTTTTCAAATTCTAAAGGTTACTTAAGATAAAACAAAATGGCTTCTGTGCAAACTGCACCAGAAATGAGCCTGTCGTCGACGCCGATGGCCGTGCCCCAGAACAAGGACCTGGACCTGATGGCGATCACCATGGCGGCGCTGCGGCTCGTGAGCCCGTGGACGCCGAAGGTCGAACCCAGCTGGGAGGAGCCGGAACGGCTTCCGCAGGACCCGAAAGACCGCGTCATCACCCTCGCTGAAGTCAGCCAGCACGACAGCGCGCGGAACTGCTGGGTGGTCATATACGATCGCGTATATGACATCTCCACGTTTCTCAATGAGGTGAGTTACAAGATTATTGTGAATTATGAACGACCTTTTCGAGAATTGAAGATTTCAGTAAAGGCTATAAGTAGGTATTGCGAATCAGATGTGTAACGTATTATATGTGATTGTTGCAGCACCCCGGCGGGGCCGACATCATGCTGGAGTGCGCGGGGCAGGACGCGAGCACGGCGTTCCGCAGCTCGGGGCACTCGCGCATGGCCGCCAAGGCGCTGGAGCGGTTCCTCGTGGGCGAGCTGCCCATGGAGGAGCGCATGTACCGCCGCCCCGGCGGCATCCGCCTCAGCGACATCCCGGAGTGACCCGCACCCGCCTAATACCCTCGTCGGAACGCCATGCCCTTCGAAATCTCCCGTACTTAGTACAAACTAGACACACATTAATGTAGGATGTAAATAATATTATTATTGTTAAGGCTCAGCAGTTTGCTAAGATTATTCGCTTATCGACTTGAAAAAGTTGTTAATTATAATAATTTAACCTCTCGCTATAGGCACAGACGGAGTATCAAATTACGAGATAAGCGACTCAGTGGCGAGGATGAACCTCTGAGGTCCGCCATTTTGATTTGCTGTATTTTTGTGATTGACAGTAAGATTTTGTTAAGTATTGAGTAAAATTGATTGCATTTATTTTATTTAACTTAATTTTTAGGATAATACTTAATTTTGTGGCAGTATTACTTGAATAGAATAATTAAAAGTAGTCTTACTTTTAGTCTCGGTTAATAATAGATTTCAGAAGATGTGTAAAGTTCCTATTATTTATATACTTTTTAATAAACCTTTACCTTTGACGTTTCTTTTGTTTTGATGTCTACGTATCCAACATCTACACACTTATCATCTGCTCTACAGTTTACCCCGACTATATTTCCACATCTCGTACAGCCAAGTTAAATAACATTTGGAATATAGGGGGTGTAAGTAAGTACTTTATTGCTGAGCTCGACTATACAACCGAGGACAAAACACCTATGGGAAGTGGAATCTTCTAAAAATTGTGTTTTTAAGTAGGTACTGACCGCATTTGAAAGCAAGATATTATGTTGTATTTTTCCGATTTTATGATCGTCCCTATTTAATTATATGTTAAACCATGACTCTTCTTCGTTTTTTATTTCCTTTAAGTAGAAACAAGCTACAAAAATTCATTACTACCAGCAGGATCTTTTTTTCCCAGTAGGTACGTTTATTTCCTAGAAGCGAATATAATGGGTCTCCTTCGCAATCCATAATATCGTATGTCCTAAAGTCAAATGCCACACCACTTTTACTCTAAACACTTTTTACATATCAATCATTTGTCATAATGATTATTTGCCATAATGATCTTACATCCTAATGATCATAAACCATAATATAACATTACCTAATGCTCTAAATACCTAATATGTTTTGTACTAATCTATTAATACATAAAACTCAAGAGTCATAATATACAAAACCATAAATCACATGTCCTAAAGTCAAATGCCATGACGATTACTTACCATAATGATCATAAGATATAATATCTCTTACCTAATATCCTAAAGTCGAATGCCATATTTATAGTAGGCGTTAAATTTGTAAAGTAAGAATAATTACCTATTCTACCTTAAGGCAGGTCAGACTTGGGTTAGGTTAGGTACGACGACGAGCGAAGCGGGAGGAGTGTTAGGTAGAATTGCGACCCTAACGAGCGAGCGTAGCGAGCGAGCCGCGGAGGCCTATATTGAGTTAAATTAGGATGGAGTGGTAAAAGTGAAAGGCCACAACTCTAATTAACTTAATTTTTACTAAGTAACTTAAGTACGTAACAGTAAAAGTACTTAAAAACGTAAAAATAAAAATAATATCATGTTTTAGGATATGTAACTATTAAGACATATGATGATTATGGCAACCAGTATTAGGATATGTAACTGTTAGGACACTTGATCATTAGTACTTAAGAATATAGTGCAAATAAGCATTAGGATATTCAGTATTAGGATAATCAATTTTATGGCATTTACATAAGGATAAACGTTATTATGGCAAAAGATCATTATGACCACAGTTATTATGGAATTTACAAATGGGAAAAAGGATATTATGGATTCCAATATAGACCCGAATATAATATAAGCAATATTATTGCTTTTAAGGACTAGTAAGCAGTATGACGCGACGCTGTGGTGCGCGTTGAATATTGTGTGTAAGACTTCGATCTTTTTGCTTCAAAATTAAGGGCCGGGCAAACTATCGGGCTTCGGAACGATTAGTAGGTATTATTTTATCTGTTAAAAAAAAGAGGATCCAACGTGTTTTTATAAAAATAAGAAATGTCAGATTTTTATATTTTTTTTACATACTTACCGAGAATTTTGACGGATTGATTCATGTCCCCAACCCAACATACGTCGAGAATTTATCGGATGAGACCGGCGGAAGGCGCGACCACCAACCCACCGACCGACACATCAAAGAGAAAAACTCCATCTTAGTATGGGGCGTCCGCTGTACCGAACAACTGCTTAATTTGCCGGAATTAAATTCTCTGCAGTAGTCTCCTCTTGGGAAGCGCTGGTAGATTTTGACGTGTAAAAGTGCCCGTGCGGCCTACTTACTGAATAAATATCTTTTATCTTTTTTTTTTTTTTTAAGTATGTGTGGTGTAACGTGTAAAAAACTCGTCGGGGGCGTCAAGGTTATTCTGTCAGTATTTGGCAAAAACGCGGCTGGACACGATTGGACAGCGCGGCATTCTTTGATCCCACCAAAAGGATAAATGTTAATGATTCGGTCAAATTATCTTTCGATAATCGTTGGATCAGCTAAAGTTCTCTAGCCCCGAACTTATAATATTGCCATTTCACGATCCACAAACTAATTACAAAGTTTTTATTAACTTGCAACGTTTGTATATAAGTTAGTTTGTTAATTTGTTGTCAAATCAAAGAGTACATTATAATATAGGAGGATAGAGATATCACTCTATTCAACGACACAACGCCATTTAAAGCAAATTCCCGTAACTACTATTAGAACCATCTATTACCACACCTATAATATCAAGTACCAATAATCACACGTACCAATACCAGCCCTGCTGTGCCATTGCCCATGGGCCACTGCCACAGCTTTTTGAAACTAGAATTTAAAGTTGTTTTCATTTATTATACCTAGCCTTTCGAAATATTGCCATCTAGTGCAAATTGACGGAACTATGGCGTCCATACAAAACGGATTGTTGGAAGTGAAAGCACCGTGGGTCAAATCTTGCAAGCAATATTTAAACCACTTCCCGGAGACAGATTGAGTTAAAATTTGGTATACCGACGTAACTTCGTTGACAATGCAATAATATGGTACTGTGGAGCTGATTTGATGATGCAGTCAGAAGGTGGTCATAGGAACTCCGCAACGAAACAAGATAGCTACGCCGTGTTTGGGTTCGCTCGATTTGTCTTGATAAGCAGATGATGACTGTGCAAAAAAAGACACAGTCGGCAAGGAAAGCTTGTCCCAAAAATGTTTTTTTGACCGAAACTTATTTTGAATACATTGACGCAAACGTGCAACGTGAATTTGACAGGCGGGGCGTGCCGTCGTGGATTGAAAAATCAGGAGTGAAATTGTGATTATGAAATACATTTTATGAATAACAAAACAGCATTTATTACAGTCACAAAATATCGAATAACAAAATAAATAAAAGACAGAATACTGAACGTTCACCAGTCTCTGGCCCTCCCCCTCTACACCTTTTTCCCCGATCTGTAACAAAACGCGCTCGTTCACAACATGTTGTCGAGTGGAAACAACTCGTCACTTATCGCACTTTACTCATAACATGAACTTTGTGAAAATAATCGAGCATGTTACTAGGCAAACGTCATATATTTACTTACATATGTATAATATTAAAACTCTGGTTATGGCGAAAGTTATATAAATAAATGAATCATGGATAAGTTTACCTATAAGCTTCGTTTAATCGCAGGACGAGATCTACCTTGCTTTAACTTGTTTAAAGTAAGTTTATGTGTCTAATTTAAACAGATATTTTTCTTTAAACCCTAATTTCGAAAAAGTACTATAATATTACAAATGTGAAAGTTTGTATGGATGTGTGTGTTTCAATCACGCCTAAACGGTTGAACGGATTTTGGTGAAATTTGGCACACAGATAGTTGTTTTCCTGGATTGATGCATGGGATACTTTTCATCCCGTAAAAAGTAATAGTTCCCGAGGGAAAAAGCGATTAACAACTTCTACGCGGACATCATAACATTTTTTTAAATCAAAGTACATTTTTTTTAAGTAGACGCTCACAGTAGCTTGTAGCCGGGGGCGGGCCGGCGCGCGGGCCAGCGCCGCAGGCTCAGCGCGAGCGCGGCCAGCAGCAGCGCCGCCGACGCCTCCACCGCGCCCGCGCGCGGCGCCGCGCAGCGTGCCACCAGCGCCTCTTCAGGACTCGTCGACAACTGCGACCATATACGATCAAACGAAGGACACCCCAATGACAGTAGACCGAGGTAAAAAGCCGGTCAAGTGCGAGTCGGACCCGCGCACCGAGGGTTACGTACTTCAAAAATATACCGTTTTATGTACTTTAATTGTATGCAATAAGGTCAATTTTGACTTTCCTAAATTTTAGTATAGATTTATAAAGATTTTTGTCAATTTCTTGCAAACTATAAATTTTGAACACTTCGTTTTATTTTTCCCGTAAAATATAAGTAATAATTATCTATAATTTAGGAATTTTTCAGATTTTTCGGATCATAAACTTCGGAGATAAGGAGGGGGAGTGGGACGGTAATTTTTTGAACATTTTTGGTTATAAATCAAAAAGTAGGTACATCACGGAAAATTACGAGTATAAACAAAATAGTTTTGAAATGTGCAGATTGAACCCTTTCATATGACACCCATTTGCTATAATCAAATCACACTTATTTTTCAACCCCCCATTCTAGACCCCTTTTCAATTATTTATAATATTAATAGCTATAGCTAGGCTACCGATGCTATTTTAATTAGTTTTAGTTTCGTTTAGCCCCTTCTCTTCTAATAGGTAAACTTATAATCTAATAGGTAAAAGCTTTCATTATTTTTAACGGCTAATTATTAAAAACGGTCATTTAAACTTTCAAAACGGATACGTAACCAAAATACCAATGATAAACCAGTACGAAATACTGATATGATAAACCACGTAATCAATCACTAGGCTGCATTATAAACATGTTTTCGAGTAGATAAGACAGTTAGTTACATATGATAACTTAAGATATAATCTGTAGAAAATAGGCATTAGGTAAAAATAAATACTTTACTCTTTCGTACTTACGCTAGGTATTATTTGGTATCTACTGCGATATTTTGCAGTGCAATTTCAGACCCCCATATGGTTTTATGGTTTTACATAGAAATTTCTGCTCGAAATTTGTTAACTGTGATCCTATAAGGGTTCCTTTTTTCCTTTTGAGGTTCGGAACCCTAAAAATGTACTTACCAAATAATACATGGGAACCGCTGTGTTTGCCCAAGAGAAAGACGGGACTGCGTACTCTAGGAACTCGGTCTTGTGATCGGGCGTGGGCGCGAAGCTGTGCGGCACGACGCACGCGCGGCGCGTGTGCGCGCCGAACGCGCGCCGCGGGCGCAGCTGCTCCACCAGGTACTCCGTCGACTCCTTCGACAGGACGTCCCAGCGCTCGATCAACAGCCTGCTCTCGGCCGGAATGTCGTGATCCGAACACTGAGCATCGGATGCTCTGTATAGAGGAAAATGCTGAAAAATGATACGTGTTCAGAGACTAAATTATAACCTACAAACATAACAAGTGACACGAAAGTAACATTATATCCATCTTGATTTAAGTGCCTTTTTGCTACTAGTTAAAAATACCCTGAGGATACTTTGAATACATAATTCTTGTTAGGCCCACTGTAATGCTAGCCTATATTATCTTCTATTTTTAACCTCCGACGCAAAAAGAGAGGTGTTATAAGTTTAACGTGTGTGTTTGTGTATCTGTGTATCTGTCTGTGGCATCATAGCTCCTAAACGGATAGACCGATTTTGATTTTCGGAATTTATGTGCGAAATATAGTTTGTATACCATGAGGTTTTCGGTGAAGGAAAACATCGTGACCAAACCTGTGATTGGAGGCCTGTGCCCAGCAGTGGGACGTATATAGGCTTGATTATTACTTATTACATTCAGTCAACAAAGTATCGGGAATGGATGATTTGTTTATGGTTCCAAATTCAAATTTTTGTTTTTTTTGTTGTTGTTAGATTGGCACAACTGTTTTCTATTTTGGCGCGGAGTTTGAGTTGCATCTGTTATTTATATTAAATACAGTGCTGTTTTTAGTTATATCATATCTAGTGTGTATTGCGAATTTCATAATGGACAAAAACATTGAACAAAGAGTTTGTCTTAAATTTTGCATCGCCAATGGAATTTCGTGTTCGGAGTCACTGAAAATGTTACAGAAGGCTTACGGTGATTCGACTTTATCAAAAACACGTGTTTATGAGTGGTACAAAGCGTTCAAAAGCGGTCGAGATGTGATGGAAGATTTGCCTCGCTCTGGTAGGCCATCAACGTCTGCAACTGAAGTTAACATCGCAAAAGTGAAGGAAATAGTGACTGAAAATCCTCATTCAACTTTGAGAGAGATAGCCGCCGAACTTTCTGTATCTCACGAGTCGATCCGTACTATTTTAACTAATCATTTGGGTATGAAACATGTTACCGCTCGGCTAGTCCCAAAAGACCTGAATTTTCTCCAAAAACTCAATCGCATGAGAGTCGCTGAGGACATGCTAGAACGAGTCAATTCCGACCCAACATTCATGAAACGCATTGTTACTGGTGACGAGACGTGGGTTTACGAGTTTGACATGCAAACTAGTCAACAAGCTTCGGAGTGGCGCTTCGTGGCACCCGTTTTCAATCGGTAGAAGATATAAAGGAGAATTCGCGCCGAGAACTGAATTCAATTCCGGAAACAGCGTTTAAAAAATGTTTTGATGATTGGATTATTCGTTGGCGTAAGTGTATCGTTTCTGAAGGAGCATACTTTGAAGGTGATAAAATAAATTTGGATGATTAACAAACAGTTTGTGTATTATTGATCTTTTCCCGGTACTTTCTTGACAGAGTAGTATATTTATTATAGGTTATTACATAAATGTCAAAGTTTGTATGTATGTTTGTGTTTCAATAACGCCTAAACGGCTGAACGGATTTGGGTAAAAGTTGGCACACAGATATTATATATATATATATATATATATATATATATATATATATATATATATATATATATATATATATATATAAAGTACCCGAAGGATAAACGACGAAGGATACATGACCTACCTGAATCAAAATGGGTCTGCTATATTTCTCTACTTTCGTATGGCCTTTGCATAATTTTGACCCACTGCTGCACTTGAGGATATCTTGAAATGAAGAAAAAATTGCTCAACACATGCATAACACGAGCATTCGTACGATAGAAATGTTATCTGTAAATACATATATGTATACATATGTTCTTTAAATTAAGTATGAAAATCTACTACTTGCATTGTATTTTTAAACTAAAGTTTCATATCGGATCGGCTCTAAACATTCAACGCAGTGTTATTTCAAGACGTCCTTATATAAGTTATGTATGTACCTACCAGCGATGTCTTCAACCCCGGCGGCGGCGCGGGCGCAGAGCGAGCAGCCGTCGCCCTGCAGCGCCATGGAGTTTAGCAGCACGAAGTGGTTCCCGCGCGCGCTCACCAGCCGCGCCGGCGCCGCGCCCAGCTCGCGCTCGAACCGCGACGCCAGCTGCGGCGTTATCCTGCGCTCAAACCTCGCTTAAAAAACTACCCATGTGGTCTCTGGTGGTGGTGTGTGTGGTCAGGAAAAGTATTTTCATAGAAAAGAAACTCCATTGTGCACACCCGAACGCCGCGCTATAAAATAAACACCTGCATACAGTGCAATAGCTCTTGACACGACTTTCGGGTTTGTACTTCTCTTTCACTTGTTCTCATACGCTCTTATGCTAGTCTAACCGACTTTACGCGAATTCGAAAGTCTTTTTAAGAATGATTGCACGTATCCGCCCTTGGATTTGTCTAGTGCTATTTATTATCTTGATAGGGTTTTGCTTTGTTGGCGTCTGGCATGCGAGTTTCATTTTTAAATACTTTTCCTTATTCTTATGAAGCAATGATAGGGGCAAAGAGCATTCTAGTAATAAGACTAAGTAGTCAGCACTAGCGTGGCATGGCATGAGGGAGTTTCGGGCGATCTCGGGTTAGGTACTCCGACCTTCGAATCTTCGAGATTTTCAATGGTTAATTGATCTAATTACGCTCTTTACGCTATGGTGGGAGAGGAATGGTTATCGAAACTTCGAACTAAAATTTTGAGATTAGGTAGATCAATTACAGGTCTAGCGCTTAACGTCGGAGGTTCCTGCGGTGGTGTAGCGGTGAGGGAGGGGTATGTTTTCGATTATTACGATTATACCAATTCAATTTAGGTACACACTTGTAAATATCGTAAGATAATTATATTTTAATTACTATACATCACGCGTAATAGCGAGACAGCGAGACAGTTCTGTTACGTCACATGTACCCCCTCCCGCACCGCTCCACTCCCGCAGGAACCTCCAACGTTAAGCGCTAGACTTGTAGTTAGTCAATTGTCTCTCCCATGAAAGGGTGATAACTACTAGCATGAAATATTATCTGCCAACAACTACTAGCATGGCAACAAATGCAATGTTCTACATAATAATTTGAAATGGTGTTAAGGTTGCATTCCTTAAAAAACCTGCTTGTTTACCAACACGCAAACACCTAAAATCTGGACAGATTTTGAACTAACTACTTATACCTACGTAAACCTTTGGTAACCCAACAAGACTACACTAGAGTACCTATAAGTAGGTACTAAATAATCCTTCATTGTTATACCACAACAGATTTTTCAATAACTTCCAAAATATCTAATACCTATTATTAACATTTTACTGACACTTGTAGATAAAACAAAGTTGTGATACTTTTACGTTCAAAATACTGTCAATTGCAATTCTAAAACAATAAATGACCAATGAATATTTAAGAGCAAAGGCTAATTTAATAAAGTTATAAGTTGCAATTCTTGAGTCAACATTTGCCATCTAGTCTAGATGTTGATTTGTCTTGCCATTTTTGGCTTTAGATAGGATATTACCTACGAAGTTTATCACTTGCAATGGGTCCAAGAGCTCGAGCCTCTCTCTCGAACTGCTGACTTTATGAACAGAATAAAATAAAATAAATAAATTAAACAACTAAAATAAATCAGATTATGAAGGAACTTTAAGCTACTTTTTTATTGTACAGTCATACAATTAGACTTCCAGGGCACAGGCCAGTGACATAATAAATAAAAACCGGGCAATAGCGTGTGGGGCCATGCTAATTTTTGGGTTCCGTTGTCGTTACTACAAATACAAAAAACAATCTGGAAAAACCATAAATACTCGTATTAGCAAATTTTCTGTTCAAAGTTATCTTAGCCGATTTTCGGGTTAGGTATAAACATTTTAGTAGTCTGTATCTGAAGATGGTTCTTAAACTATCACGACTGGGTAGACTTTATTGGTATACTTAAAGTCTACCTAGTGATAGTTTTTCTTTTAAATTCGTTATAAATGTACTTTCATTTAACATATTTTCTAGATTTTTAGTACTAGTAGTTTTGGCTGTAGGGGGTAGGGACACGCAACTCTAGCGAAAATTACACTTTTCGAGTTCAATATTTCCTAAACGGTCCCCGTAATTTAAAAATTGATAATGACATACACATAATGTCTTTTAAGAGCTATCCTATGATATCTCATTCAATGTTATAATGAAATATTTTTTCTTACAAGTTTTATTATTGATTGTTGTGTGCAGTAAAAATTTCTATACATATATACAAAATTAAAATTTTGTGCCTTTAGTTTCTGAGAAAAAGTTAAGTGTGACATACACACAGACGGACGGAAATAGTGAAACTATAAGGGTAGTATGACTACGGAACCCTAAAATGTAAGACTTACAATTGATTAATTACATCACCATGACACAATTACACATACCCTAGTGGCTGATAAATCAAATGAATTGTTCAATTAAAATGTGTTTTTTAACATACTTTTCAACCCCAAGTAAATAAGTTAAAAACATCTGGCGGCTCCCAGGACTGTCACAAAACTGTGTTAGTGGTGAGTGGTGAGTGTGAATGGCAATTGCCATTGCAATTGCAAAATTGTGTTGATAAACACTGCCAAACATTAAACATTTTAGATCTAGCCACACATTTAAATTACTTGACTAAGAAATTCTGACAATCTTAAAAACCTATTAAAACACCACTTGATTGAAATTGATATACCTGTTAGGTACCTTTTACCAGCTTGTGCAAGCATGTCACTCACTTTAGTTTCCTCTGTCTTTATTTTACTGTTTTTTTTATTTATATGTTAGATTGTTAAAATCTCATATTAGGTATTTCGTTTGTTTGGTGTATTGGAGTAAAACTAATAGTTTTATTCCAAAACACTAAGTTGCCACTTCTCTCAACTTTTTTCTAGTAATTTATGGTTAACAGTGCTGGTGGCACAATAAATACATGTCCACCTATGTTTATACTAAGTATATTTGTATTTTGTTCACTGTTTGTTAACCAAAGTAAAAAAATACCTAACTGACCCATACTTACTTATAATGGAACCCAATGTCATGATTTCCAGCAACAGCATGCAAGGTTGTCCCATCAGGAACTTTAAATAACTGGTAAAATCTTTGCACCAGCTCATTGAACTCATTCTCAGAACTTTTATGACCTTCATGAAAGAGATCACCTGGAACACGTATTATGTAATTATTATTATCTACTACTTCATCAGAAATCACAAATGATCTGTCCAATAATATCCATAGATTAAAAATCTAATCATGTCTACGACTGATTGAAACAGTGGCCTCTTTAGAAATCTCTTGCGACCCCTTTAGACAGCCTTTTATAAGTTTTTTTTTACCTAAAACAAAAACAACGTCTGGTTTGTGTAAAAGCATAGCAGTTTGAAATGCGCGGTGCATTTGCCATTCCCGCCTCCACTTGTCAAACCACTGCCCATCGTGGGCACCGAGCAGGGGATCCGTGAGGATCATTGCGTGCACCGGCTGGACATCAGATACTTCGCTAAACGTTGGCCAATCACACTGAAATATTTATTACACAATTTTATTACCAACTGATAGGTACCGCAAGACTGTAACCATTGGTGGAAGGCAATGTGATTACCTGAATTTGATACACGACATAAATAATATAATCACAATAAAAGTAAATAAACAAAAGCCCAACTAAAAGCCGGGGAAAAGCACTTATAAACAATGAATGCCGCAACTTGCGGCAGATCCGCACCATAATAGTATATTCCGTATTATCAAGAATATTAAAAGTTACTTTTTTTTACTCTAATTCATAATAGGTATCATTAAAATAAATCACGATGAAATAAGTGCGAAAATAAATAGGTAAACAGTACCTATAAAATTAACGATCGGTTGAATTTGACATCTGAAGAGACGCTTTTCAGATTCAGCCTATTATAATTCTATGAAAATAAACGGAAATAAATATTTGATCATAATTTAGGAAACTGAAAATATGACTACAAATTCAACGTGGCAAGTTACTCAATTACTCAAAATTTTACTGTTTTTTTTATCTTATTCATGAATATTTTATTATTAGCAAAAACCTTGATTCTTATAAAAATTATTAAACAAAAACGTCTAAAGCCCAGCTGATTGTCATTTGTCAAGTTGATTTGTTGCTGTTGATGCGTCTTGCTTGGTGTGGTGTGATAAAACGCAACGATTTGTTTGTGTTATCATTTACCAAATATTCTGTAAACTCTTTAATAACCATATACATTTTACTGGGGTCCACATCAATTTATATGGCCAATATTAACGAAAATGTCTGTACATTGGAGTTCAGAAGTGATGAAGTGGGAATACCGGGAGATGCAAGCGACTGCTATGTCTGTAGATTATTCGGGTAACAACGTTTTATTAGCTGGACGCAGGTGGCTCGCGATCAAACAGGTCAACTTGGAGGAAGACGCCGGAGACATTATCAAGAAGTATCCGCGCCACAGCAAGTACGATGCTGCGGGGGCCGAGTGGTGTCAATCTTATCACGCCCAAAAACTATGTGCAATCGCGGTGAATAAATATTTGGTTATACCTACTATATTATAGTGGGTACGTTCCACTAAACGCCCGCAACGCCATCGACCACGACCGCTGAAATTGCCGTTCCACTAACGTAAAAACGCCGCGGGCGTTGTAGGCGAATGTTAAAAATGAAACGCTCATTTTGAGCGATGTGAGCCCACTCTGACCCACCAATATTTTGTGGGCGAAGTGGGCGCGATGTTGTCGCGAACAGTGAAGTTATCTATGACGTTGAGTGATTGCTCGCGACAAACACGGGCCTTAGGTGGAACGATACAGAGGGTGTTACGATCGTTGCGGGCGTTTAGTGGAACATACCCTGTGTAATAATGATGATGCATAATTATTTTTAATTAATTTCAGAGTAACCAGCGTGTCGATGTGTATGAATGGCGCAACGGGAATGATTTAACATGTATTTGTTCTTTGCGTGGACACACTCGAGTAGTCAGCGATACACACTTCCACAGACAGGACCATAATCTCATAGCAACATGTTCTATAGACACCTTTACACACATGTGGGACCTTAGAGATGCAAGAAAACCAGTAATTTCACTGTGCGCAGTTGGTTAGTCTCTATTGCCTATCTTAGTGCTGCCATTTCAAAGACTTCTTCATTGTTGAGTTTATTTCATTATTTTGCAGCTGGTGCCTCTCAAGTTCAGTGGAACAAGGTGGCATCACACATAGTAGCAACTGCACATGATGGGGATATTAAAATCTGGGACTACAGGAAGCACAGTGCACCCTTTCAGTACATATCAGCTCACTTATGCAAAATACATGGTGTGGACTGGAGCCCACACCATGAGTATCAGTTGGTAACATCAAGCCATGATGGAAGCATTAAGTTTTTTGATATAAATAATGCCAGAAGACCAGAGAATGTTATTATGACCAATTTTCCTGTTTGGAGGGCCATATACACCCCATTTGGGAGTGGTTTATTGACCATTGGTGTTGGGTGGGGCGGGCTGCCCAGAGTTGAGCAAGCTGGAGTCATCGGCATTTGGGTGGCTGGAGCCTTGACACATAGGCTTGTGGGACACACAGACACAGTACAGACCATGGTTTGGAGACCAAATACATCTCCATCTAATTTCCAACTCGTAACCTGGGGTCGAGATCAGTCCTTGAGGATATGGGCTATGCAGCCATCCTTGCTGAAGATGTGCCATCACTATTTGCCAAATGATGATACAGATAATGAAGAGGACAACAATAGTGATAGTAAGCTATTGCCTTACATGTTTTAATTCTACAAATTGGAATTCTATTTTTTTGTGTCATTTAACCCTCTGTGACTGACGTAACCTCTATCAGACACCGCCAAAATAATTGCATGTTGCTATTTCGCCGTATGGCTTGATATAGCTCTGGCTCTTAATTATATAATTTTTATTTCTTTTATTGAAAAGCAATTTTTTATATACAATACTTTAATAAATTATTTATTATATACCTATTAGTATTTTTTCTATATTTTACAAAAAATTGACATCCGATAGACTCCACATTGGTAGAATGTTTCTAAAAAAGTCACCACAGTCCAGAGGGTTATGTATAGTTAAAAAAAATGTAAATCTCAAAATATAAGGTTTCATAACTTATTCAACAAATCTATTGCTGTATTGGAACATTACCCATGCATGTATAATATTGGCTACTTTAGTTATCTGGAAATCTAGAATAATTTACAAAAAATGTTCTTTTTCAGCAATAAGCTATGCATCTACTGTTGACTCCATGAATGATGTGACTGAAAGTAAAGGACAAGATATGCAAATGGTAATTGATTTATTGAAGTGTACTTAACTTGTACTATTTCATGTCATTCAGATATCATGATACCTTTTAATGAATAATATTTCAAGAGATCTACATGTTTAGTTTAATTTGGTTTCCAGACTAAAATGGCAAGCTCAACCCTGACATCAATTGATGAAGAATTCGAATCTATCCGAGAAATGGCGAATATAGAAGTAACAGACATGAACATAGAAACAAGAATCTGTCAGATACATTCAGAGCGCAACGGCTACACTGCCAACCTTCAAGTGACTTTCCCCAGACACATGTTTGAGCAAACAATTCCCAAATTTTCTTGGCTGTCAGGTACAAATGTCGACAGCTCGACAACTATCAAGATCTTACAAGCATTGAATAAAACCGCTCACAAAAAGAAAAGAGAAGGGCAAAGGTGTTTGTTGCATTGTTTGAAGACATTAGCAACATCAATTGATGAGGTAAAGAATCACACAAAATAAGGACTAATTATGCTGATGCTTTCCTATCCTACCTTTTTTTCTCTGATTTCAGATACCGGTTAAATCTAGTGACGATTCGGACTCGATGAAGTCCAGTCAAAGGAGTCAATCGGAAAGCGAAAACGCCGGTGATTCGTGTATTCCATTTCCGCGCACATGTGGTGCTAAATGGTGCGGCGTCAGCACATTAGTTGTGTTCAACCGCCCCTCCAACACCAGGAGACTATCGCTAAAACACGAGACCGGGACTCCGAGGTCCATGTCTTCGCTGTCGATTCTCCCGAGTTTGTTCGGCAGTGGATACAGTTCCGTGTCCCCGCACGCGACCACCACTCCTTCGCCGACAAACGCGCCTGGATTCCCGCAGTTACTTCATAGGCATCCTTCTAACTCTATCACGACATTCTACTTTCAAGATCGATGGGTGAGTACATGTACCAATATCAAGTGGACTTTCCAAGAATTCCAACTAAAGATTTTTTGTTGTTGCAGAAAGCGCAAGGGCGGCGCGCCGGCAGCATGCGCAGCCGCGGCAGCATCTCGGGCTGCTCCGCGCGCGTCGTGCTCTACGCCGCTGGCGACCTGTTCCCGCTGAATAGGACCCTAGCGGAGAAATACCTCATAAAAGCTGAAGATTCCATCGGTATGTTTCAAAAAAATGCATCATTTTGGAGCGTTATTTAGCCAACCCCAAGTTTCATCTCGATCTAGATCATTTGCTTTTCTTCGCTTCATCTAAGTTCAATTTTTATATTAATGAACTTGGATTGGAACTTTGTAAGGATGTTTGGATGCTTGTCACGCATAAATAGCTGAACGGATTTTAATGAAATCTGGCACACAGATAGTAGATAAACAATATAGGATAGTTTTCGATCACCCAAAATGGTATGCTTCCCGAATGAAAAACGATAAGCGACATTACGCAGACTGAACTCGTAAGATTTTAGATTCGAATTCTATTGTTCTATCTCGGCATTATGGTCAACGTTATGTTTCCAGAGATGTGTTCGGAGAACGCCCAGATCGCGTGCGCGGAGGGCGAGAGCGAGCTGGCGCACGCGTGGCGGCTGGCGGCGCTGACGGCGCGGGCGCAGCGCGCGCGCCTGCGCGACCACGCCGTCTCCGGCGAGGAGTCGCTCGGCTGGGCCGCGCATCCGCTGTGCTGCACCCTGCTGCAGTCGCTGTAGGTTACTCTGTACCTTATTCGCCTAGGCCCCGAACGGGTGAACTGATTGCAGTGCGACTAAATTGCTCTCTTGTTTTCCAGAATATCTCACTACGCCAAAGCAGCGGATGTGCAAATGGCGGCGATGCTGGCGTGCGCGTTCTCCATCTTCAACGACTCGAACAAGTGGAGCTCGCAGTCCACTATCAGCAACTCCAGCAATGTAAGTTCCCGCATCGACGAGCGGCACCCAGAGTATTTGGCCGTACGTGCGATATGTGTGAATGTTGAATTAATCAACCTCTGCTATATCGTTATATAAATTGTTGCAATCTGATTTATAACATATTTAAGGGAAATGGAACATCGCCATACAGCACAGTGAACCAGTACAGTGAGATAGCCGACGGCTGGATGACGGTGCACCGCAGCAACTCTTGCTCAGAAGCCGAAAATTTGCCTACGGAGTCGAGCGCCAGTCGCACCGAGTTTTCGTGTGCTCTGGATGAGCAAACGGTGCACCAGTACCACTGCTTCAAGCGCGCCTACGCCGACATACTTCACCGCTGGCAGCTATTGTACAAGAGGACTGAGGTAAGAAGCGTCAACTGAGGTACTGGCACCTGTAGGTAGACTGTTGTCAATAACGAGCCGCACAAAGCTGTGGTACACTGGATTTTATTCAGAGCTAGACCTTAGCATTGATTCTCATTTTGTCTATAGAAAACGGCTGCTTTTTATGAAGACGCTTGCATCAATTCTGCTTAAGCCTGCTTACGCATCTCCATACAAAATAGCCATGTTCTATAGACAAAATGCGAATCGGGTCTGATAGATGTGATTCAGGCCCTGTTGTCGTCCACTGTACTTTGGGTAAGATTGAATGTCAGTTGCGATTGCCATATATTTGTACGATAGTACTGGTAACGAATGAGTGTGGATGTTATTATTACCTTGTAATGTAACTTACTTTTAAGTATTATTGTATTTTATATTTGAAAAAATGACCTTCTGCTGGAGTTTCTTGCGGCGCTTATTCTCCGCAATGATGGTCTTGTCCGAAGCGCTGGCGAAAAAAAATTTGACCCTCATATAAAACATCGTCAGCTGACTATCCAAAATGTATGGGATGGTCAATTTTTTTTCGCGATTTCGGGGTTGGTCCCATAGTGAAAGTTGATCAGTATGACTTACTGATTTAACCCCCAAAATTTTGTAGACGAATAAAAAAACACCCTGTATTATATACCGTAGGTGATGAAGTTAGTGGTGAGCAAGCACCTCACACCGTGGGGCGCCGGGCCCGAGCTGGCGGTGGCGTGCTCGTACTGCGGGCGCGCGGCGCGCGGCGCGGCGTGCGCGCACTGCCGCCGCCTGGCGCTGCGCTGCGCCGTGTGCGCGCTCGGCGTGCGCGGCCTGGCCGCCGCCTGCGCCTACTGCGGCCACGCGGGACACGCGAGACACATGCTGCACTGGTACAGTATCAACCTCTTCCTTGCGCGCCGCGCGCACTGCCGCCGCCTGGCGCTGCGCTGCGCCGTGTGCGCGCTCGGCGTGCGCGGCCTGGCCGCCGCCTGCGCCTACTGCGGCCACGCGGGACACGCGAGACACATGCTGCACTGGTACAGTATCAACCTCTTCCTTGCGCGCCGCGCGCACTGCCGCCGCCTGGCGCTGCGCTGCGCCGTGTGCGCGCTCGGCGTGCGCGGCCTGGCCGCCGCCTGCGCCTACTGCGGCCACGCGGGACACGCGAGACACATGCTGCACTGGTACAGTATCAACCTCTTCCTTGCGCGCCGCGCGCACTGCCGCCGCCTGGCGCTGCGCTGCGCCGTGTGCGCGCTCGGCGTGCGCGGCCTGGCCGCCGCCTGCGCCTACTGCGGCCACGCGGGACACGCGAGACACATGCTGCACTGGTACAGTATCAACCTCTTCCTTGCGCGCCGCGCGCACTGCCGCCGCCTGGCGCTGCGCTGCGCCGTGTGCGCGCTCGGCGTGCGCGGCCTGGCCGCCGCCTGCGCCTACTGCGGCCACGCGGGACACGCGAGACACATGCTGCACTGGTACAGTATCAACCTCTTCCTTGCGCGCCGCGCGCACTGCCGCCGCCTGGCGCTGCGCTGCGCCGTGTGCGCGCTCGGCGTGCGCGGCCTGGCCGCCGCCTGCGCCTACTGCGGCCACGCGGGACACGCGAGACACATGCTGCACTGGTACAGTATCAACCTCTTCCTTGCGCGCCGCGCGCACTGCCGCCGCCTGGCGCTGCGCTGCGCCGTGTGCGCGCTCGGCGTGCGCGGCCTGGCCGCCGCCTGCGCCTACTGCGGCCACGCGGGACACGCGAGACACATGCTGCACTGGTACAGTATCAACCTCTTCCTTGCGCGCCGCGCGCACTGCCGCCGCCTGGCGCTGCGCTGCGCCGTGTGCGCGCTCGGCGTGCGCGGCCTGGCCGCCGCCTGCGCCTACTGCGGCCACGCGGGACACGCGAGACACATGCTGCACTGGTACAGTATCAACCTCTTCCTTGCGCGCCGCGCGCACTGCCGCCGCCTGGCGCTGCGCTGCGCCGTGTGCGCGCTCGGCGTGCGCGGCCTGGCCGCCGCCTGCGCCTACTGCGGCCACGCGGGACACGCGAGACACATGCTGCACTGGTACAGTATCAACCTCTTCCTTGCGCGCCGCGCGCACTGCCGCCGCCTGGCGCTGCGCTGCGCCGTGTGCGCGCTCGGCGTGCGCGGCCTGGCCGCCGCCTGCGCCTACTGCGGCCACGCGGGACACGCGAGACACATGCTGCACTGGTACAGTATCAACCTCTTCCTTGCGCGCCGCGCGCACTGCCGCCGCCTGGCGCTGCGCTGCGCCGTGTGCGCGCTCGGCGTGCGCGGCCTGGCCGCCGCCTGCGCCTACTGCGGCCACGCGGGACACGCGAGACACATGCTGCACTGGTACAGTATCAACGTCTTTCTTGCGCGCTGCGCGCACTGCCGCCGCCTGGCGCTGCGCTGCGCCGTGTGCGCGCTCGGCGTGCGCGGCCTGGCCGCCGCCTGCGCCTACTGCGGCCACGCGGGACACGCGGGACACGCGAGACACATGCTGCACTGGTACAGTATCAACATCTTCTTTGCGCGCCGCGCGCACTGTCGTATTGGCGTACTGTTGAAGAGTGACTACAAAAATGTTACGATCATAGTGTGCAGGTGCCCCTGGTTCCAAATAACGGTACAGTATCAACCTAATCGTCCAGTCAAAATAAATTAAAAAAAAAAAAACGATGTTTGGATTGTACGTCTGTCTGTTTGTTTGTTTGTTCGCACGTCATTCGAAAACTGCTATCCCGATTTTGATGAAACTTTTCGAGTTTAAGAGCTTCCCATTACTTTGAATACCTACGTATGTTATATATGTTATTTTGCTACAATGACAAAAGCCAATAAGCTTATAAGCATTCCGAAATTCACACGGGCAAAGTCTTAGGCAAAAACGATTTTTTCTTATCACAACAATCTTGTGCGGCAGTCTGTTACACACGCTTTTTTTGATTGGTTAATTTGTATGATAACTAGTGATCGGAATAGGTAGAGTATATTTACCTATACTTGATGCATGTTCATTCAATAATTTGTTCCCATCTCACTCACGTGCGCTGAGCTCCCCTCAGGAGCTCGCCCTCCCTCCGGTGAAGTAGTCAAAGCCGTCAGAGGCTAACTACGTAGGTCCCATCAAAAAAAAAAAAAAAAAAAATCTCACTCACGCATGAATGAACAAGCGTCAAGTTTAGGTAAATATACTCTACCTATTCCGATCACTGATGATAACATTATAATTTCATAAATTATAATTTGCTCCCTGATACGAGTATTCAATATCTGTTCTATCCTTTTAGTTTTAAAATGGTATCTAACGAAAAATTGTACCTACTCTGTATGCAATGTGTGTTAGTCAAATAGATAATTGCTGTAAGGCTGCCTTTCCATAGAGGCGGAGACGAGCGGAGATGAGTGGCGTACTATACAAATTTGATACAGTCGTCTCCGCTTGACTGTTTCCATTGAAGCGGAGTGGAGACGAGATGTGGATTACAACCAATATGATTGGTCGATTCCTGCACGGCTCCTCTCTGCTCCGCTCGTCTCCGCCTCAATGGAAGGCAGCCTAAGACTGACTTTATGTTCCAATAAAGAAGTTGAGTATATTAACCCCTTTACAAGACGAAGTAGAAGAAGTAACTCGGTGTTGGTTGCAGGTTCGAGCAGCACGACGCGTGCCCCACCGGCTGCGGCTGCAAGTGCCTCATCGACACCAGCGCCTTCTGGAAGGGCGTCAAGTACGCCTGACCTCCGTTTTGTATGCCTTTACACCTAGTCCGACTCGCCGAGCGCATAGCCGGGGCCAACCCGGATCTGGGGCAGCCGGGGGACTGCTCAGGTCTCGTTTCCTTCATTTAGGATAAGCCTAGCCCTCATATTCATAAACGCGTAACAACTAAAGTATACATCAAAATTAAATGTGCTTTGGCCTTATCTTTCATTGTGACATTTGGATTTGACAGAAAGTGACAAAGCACACTTTAACTATAATCGGTTTTTGTACGATTTATTACGTATATGAATAAGGGGGTAGGTCTAAAGGCGATCCGTCCGCCCTCGGGCGTGCGCTGGGTCCGCCTCTGCGTATAGCTAACTCCAGTCCCTTATTTTACCATTCGGTATATATTGAAAATTCGACGAATTTCTATATCAATCGTTTTCATAATAAATCGCAATATACCCGGAATTATCACGTGTCACCTGTAAATGTCAACTTGGTGAAATAGGAGGCTGATAACATTAACCGTAGTTCACGTTCTGTCCGCTGACTTTAATTGTTGAATCCCTATAAAACTGCCGCAGAAAGCTTACAATTACAAATGATAATTTTCTTCTCGTGACTCGGCGATGTTATTATAACAGGGTTCTATTGTGGCACGACAATTAATACCCGTGATGGTATGTATTAATATTTACTTGATGCTTGTACAGAAGGCCCATCGCTGGCCGGAATATAAAAGTGACACATGCAACATTTTTTTACTGACAATTTTAGCTGGTTACTAAAAGTATCTAGCATACCCTTAGTAAGATAGATTAAGGGCTGATTAAGGGCTGATAAAATTATCTGTCAGTTAATTTTAACTGACAGATAATTTTATCAGCCAAAGGAAAGTGATAATTTTATCACTTTCCTTTTTTGTCGTATAATATTGCCGGGAAAAGTTGTTTGTGTAACTGCTCCTTTAGTTTGACCTACGCAACATTTACAACATGTGACACTAATACATGACAAGTTGTCTGTGTTCTGAATTAGCTATACGCAGGGACAAAGTGGCAAGTTTTTTGTTGTAAATATTGTGTATGTAATCTAGTTTATAACTTTAAGTGACTGCCGATTAATAAATGTATATTTATAAATAAATACTCTGACATGAATTTACGCT
The DNA here is from genome assembly GCA_963241965.1 of Tortrix viridana. Lineage (NCBI taxonomy): Eukaryota > Metazoa > Arthropoda > Insecta > Lepidoptera > Tortricidae > Tortrix > Tortrix viridana. Next base: position 5,509,856 of record OY725172.1, on the reverse strand, counting down.
TTTATTTAACAAACTTTTTACAATCTCATAATTATCCAATGAGAATCAAAGTGCACGTTACTATTGTAAAAGTGCTATTACCAATTCCTAAAATGTATGCTTTACTTCAGTCTCGTTAAAGCATTTCATAAGATTTATGAAAAAGCGAGCGGTACAGGGGCAACACCTGAACCTGTTCGTCGGCTTCATTTGTAACCAATTGAAGGTCCTTTAATTACGGTATTAAGTAGGTTCAGTCAACAATTTTAATTGTTGATCTTCTAGAGAGCCATGTCACAGAAAGTCAGTGATTAATTTTGACGCAGGTACGTAGGCACCTCGTACCTTGACGCTGTCGTTATGTCAAGGATATGTGGTGGCTCAACAATTAAACTTGTTAATCGTACACAATAGCATCTTAAAACGTTTAATTCGTTATGGCATTGGAATCTCTGCTTTAAAACTAGCATCGACACGTAATACAAAACGTATTTTTTTATCGTTAGCTTATCAACGCTGTGTCAAATAACAAGTCGTCACTTTCACGCTCATGACAGCTGAACACAACCGTTAATTTCAACTGTACGGGTATGTGAAGGTTACTTTTATACTGTCAACTGTTACCTATAAGTCTGTCCAATGACATGACTGGTGAACTGTTTCTAAGTGTTTTCAATCACTAGTAGGTAACAGAGGCGGCTCTAAAATGTCATTTTGGCGGCCGATTCCATAAAGTCCATCTGGATCCGCCGCTATCTAGTAGAAGAGTTATATTATAACTAATTGATAATTACCTACTAGCTTGGTAAATGAGTGCTCACAGGGGGGGTGTGGCTGGAAAGGTCAAAAGCAGAATGTTTGACTTCGGGACTTTGTTTGGAGTAGTTAGGAGACAAACATACTAATAAGTCCCCACCCCTCAGAGGCGAGCCCTAGGGGGGGCACAAATAAAGTCCCGTATTTTGGTTTTTTGCTCACATCTCGAAAACGATGCGTCATAGGAAATTTTGTTCTAGTATACCCGTAACAGACGCTCGAACTTGGTCCGGGCCCGACAACGGATTTTGTTCGCTCCGAACCAGATCCGGCCGTCTGTAGAGCAGTCTTCGGACCATATCGGCATTTGGTCCAGTTTAGTACAGACGGCCGGATCTGGTTTGGAGCGAACCAAATCCGTTGTCCGGCCCGGACCAAGTTCGAGCGTCTGTTACGGGTACTACACTAAAGCTGATAAAATTCTTTGGTTCTATACACTCTACCTATTCCCAATCGTTGTCTATGTATGTTTGTCTCCTAATCCAAACAAAGTCCCGAAGTCAAACTTTCTGGTTTCGATCTTTCCATCCATAATCATTCATTAACCGGGCTATACACCAAACAAGTCATACGTGTTACTTATAAACTAACAAATAGGTAGGCATATGTATATCGAAGGATCTACTGACATCGTAGGTCCTTTACGGTTGAACGCTGCAGCAAACGCACTGCGTTGCGCCGGACACATCTTTATAGTCTTATCCTCGGTTGCCATTAAGAATTAACAAGTATTTTACCTAAATTGTATTTAGAACCAACATTTGAAAAGTTTCTGCACCTTTTTAAAATTTAAAATATCATGTATATCACTTACTTAGCTCCTTATTATATTTGGAAAAAATATAGCCTATTTACAATATGCAGCAGGTTCTATAGGTACATTATTGTTAAAAAATGTAAAATGTATTATTAAGTTATTACTAGACCGGTTAGGTATGTGGGTAGGGGAGATAACGCTGCGTTTATGGTGGAAACGCAACCTAAAATCTTCATAACTAAAGTTAGGCGTGTTTGCACATGGTCGTTAGCCCGCCAGGTTTGGCTTCTTCACGGTCGTTCGCGTTCAGTACTTATACCTATCAGTAACGCGTATGATGTCGGCATAGGATCGCAAGATTTGTTTTTTCACGAAAAAACGAGGATTTTCGCGAAAAATCGGTTTATCGCGTAAAGTCAGTCGGTTTACGAGATCTTACTGATTGTTAGGTACGACAAAAATCTCGTGTTTTCGCGAAGACGCGAATTTAATCTAGTGTTTCCATGAAACAGCTAGACTAGTTTAGTAAAATTACAAAATACGTAAACCCTTAGGCATCGTTTTTTTTCTGTATATTGAAAACACAAATTTTGCGATCCTACGCCGACATATCAACCAAATTATCGACGTTTAGTCTGACTAACGAGTCGTGCGTGACACAAGCTATGGTTTGTATGAATACAATTTCACCTATCAGACACGTACTCCTATACTGGGTGTTTTTTTATTCGGCGAAAAAATTTTTGGGGTTAAATCAGTAAGTCATACTGATCAACTTTCACTATGGGACCAACCCAGAAATCGCGAAAAATAAATTGACCATCCCATACATTTTGACTAGTCAGCTGACGATGTTTTGTGTGGAGGGTCAAATTTTTTTTCGCGGTTTCGTGGTTGGTCTCATAGTGAAAGTTGGTCAGTATGACTTACTGATTTAACCCCCAAATTTTTTTCGACGAATAAAAAAACACCCAGTATCATTCATTTAGTGTAACCAAATAGGCGTTTTATCCATTTGCGACTTTATCACTGTCACGACTCGCTAGGCAGACTCTACCGCGTTCCGCATTAAGGGCCTGGCCACGACTTTGCGCGTCCGGCTGAGCGGCGAGCGAATTTTCTAATAACATTGCGTGTAACGTCAACTAACCGCTGCGCGGTGAGCGTCTCGACCCAGCAATGAAGAGGGAATTCGCTCGCCGCCGCCGCCTCCGATCAAAGTCGTGGGCAGGCCGTAACAATTGGGCTAGCGACCGAGTATAATAGCACCTATTTATACCATTCTAATTCGTATTTTTTCATATCACTGAGCGTTGCACTAAAACAATAAATCATCATTTCACTTAGGTGGGAAAATTCTTTTCACTCGATTATAGGGAATAGTTATGCATGTTTTTTTTTTGCTTTATTAAAAAGTCATTCATGTAACAAACAGTAGAGAAAAATATTTTTCGAATAACTATAAAAATAAGCAAGAAATAAGCCATTAAAGATTTGTTTCTATCTCTTTCTAGCAAAACAGAATTTAACATGGAGTATGGCCGTAGTGCTCGCTGACGTCACAGTACATGTCGGATCTCTCTGTCTAGTTAATAGTTTTAAATGCTTATATTATCCGTATTTTTGGCCGATTCTAATTTTAATTTACCTTTTTAACATCTCTTTTACGGTATTTTCATATTTTGTTAAGAAATGCGATAAAAAAAATTCATGCATATTCCCTATTACCACCATACAGATTTTCTTTTCTAACGTTATTAATTAAATAAACGGTGACAATAATTCATTTACAATTTAATACATTTATTTATCAACACAAAATACCAATACCTACAAGAATACATTTCCTGCGGTCTACACACTAGGCTAAGCCTGTCGCACTTAGAATAATAACACATAGAAACCTAGTCCGCGCACCAAATGTGTAACCACATAAACTAGACCATTTTGGCATACTCGGCGATCGGCGCCTGACAGTCGCAATCACGTCACACAGCGTCAACAGCTCCCGGGTTTTAATTCAAAATGACGGATTTCGCAATAAATGGGTGCGACAATGCTTCTCATAAATTAAATAAACATGGCAAAATCACATTCCACTCGAAAGCACTTCGTCTTGACTTGTCGTTTTATGTAAAATATTCAAAAAATAAAAAACCATTCATAAATCATATAAACCTTTCATAAACCATTCATAAATAAACCATATTTTCTTATAACGGAATATTTTCCCCTGAATTCTAACTTCAATCACTTAAACCTCGCATTTTTGCCAAAACATGTTTAAACAAATTCCTGTTTCTATCCAATCTATGTACGATTGACCTTTTTATAATTATTATAAACCCTATGGAAAAAAAAAAAACGAAATTTAATTTTAATTTTTCTCCGTGATAAAATCACATGTAGTTTCACCCTTATTCGTTTGTGCACTTTATCCCTGGACACCCTGTATTTATAAAACATCTTTGATAAGTGTAATTCCTATGATTTCTGGGGAAATGCAACCCGCTACACTTCACTTTTGATGGTTGGCTGGTGGAAACTATCATTCTACCTATGTGTTATTATTCTAAGCTGTCGCGGTTAAAATACCTAGGTGTGTTAAATTATACTTTACTTCCTTTCGAGGGAACCGTTCTCATAAACGCCACCCCTTACCAATTTCTTACAACAAAATATTCCGTATTGAATTTAAAAATGTGGTGGCGTCTTTCTGGATTTAAGTTGAATAAACGATATGAAAATCATCAATCAACTAATCATTAGGCGCTCGGTACCACGGGACGACACGGTATCAATAGGGGTGACTATTTTTTTTCTTTGTCGATCAGGTAGATTATCAAAAAGTATTGGACACGTATTTTTTCTTTTTTCACATAATCAAAAAAATACGGAGATATACTGAGTTGAAATGTCGCATGACGTCACGTCTTAATACATTTTTTGCCGAACTTTGACGCGCTTTATCTTAGTCATTTTTTTTTTTATTGACGAAAGAAAAATTACGTGTCCAATATTGTTTGATAATCTAACTGACTAGTTAATTAATATAATTTCGTTTTCCTTACCCAGTCATCATCCCTATTGGTACATTTACATCGACTAAAGTATTTATCAGTGAGAGTTCTCTAAGTAATTAATTATTTAATATAATGTTATTTACAATATTAATCGCAATATCGAGGTCCCAGCATTTTTTATAGAAACCTAGACGTTAAGCTGGGAACAAATTATCGGACTCGTCCGTCAGCCTTATTCGTATCTGGGCAGTACATAAAACACTAAACTGTGGAAACTATCGGACGTAAATCGCGGAAGTGACCTTGGGCCGTCCTTGAGCGTTCGGGCGTCCAAGCCAGATCTGGCTGGCTGGACATCTCCGAGAGTCCGCGGACGCGGCTGTCAGTGAGAAGAAATACATTATGGCTGACTGCGCGCGTGGACACGGGATGATTAGTTATTTATTAAAGTGAATAATGGAGGAAAATCTTACCAAATGTGTTCGGGGCCACGAAAGCATTTATAACGTAGGTAAGAATCTACTGATTTTTGAGATTGAAAAATCAGGAACACCCAGTAGATCCCCAGAAAACTCAGGAGACCTGGCAAATACTGCGGTATACTTACAACAATGATTGACGACTGGCCACACTGGGGACGTCCAAAGATGCTGTCCGAATAACCGTGCACACTACTCAGCCGCGTCCGTCAGCTGCGGCTGCCGGACGTGTCAAATAATTTGTTCTCAGCTTTATTTGTTCTCAGCTTTAAGGCCTACGAGCACATGTAGTTCAACCGATAGTACTCGTACATCCACATTCAATGTCAATTCTATTGGTACGGAAAAGATGCTCTAATTTATATAAAACATGCTCCTACTACCTATATATTTACATAGTTCTATTTTCAAAAAAATCCTCTTTGTACAGTCGACGACAGAAATATGTATACAATTTTTCTCCTTGGTCCATTGTAATAAGGTCCAAAAGTGTATACATCGTTCTGTCCTCGACTGTACACAGTATGGTCGTCCGCTCTAGTGTTGACGCCGACTCTACCTTCTAACATTGTTAGGCGCTACAACGTCCCACGTTCTTGACAATTACTACATGATTTATTACAAACACCGCAGCAGTCTCTATAAGCACTATCGCAAAAAAATTGGCTACTCCCGTCCATCCAAAGGAGTCGCCGTTAATGTTTAGAGTACCTACTCAAGACACACAAGGTGGGTCTCAAGTTCTCCTCTCGCCAAGAACATCACAATAGACGAATATTCTCATGTTTGTGCTATTTATAAGTGTTCAGTTACTTGTGACGTAGGTGTATAATAATTATACACCTACGTCACAAGTAACTGAACACTTTTATTTGTACCTTTGACCTCTCATGCGAAATTGCCTAACGAGTGAAAGATATAAGGTACATTGTATGAGCATCTACTTATGACTATGACATTGACTTTGTTTCTATAAATAACGCAACGTTAAACATTTGAAACGGCATATAGATTCGTACATGTACGTTTAAGTGAGGTATTGTCTTTAATTATACGTACTATCAGCATCATAAATAGTGGCACACATAGGTACACTTTATAGTGCTTTGTGGCTGTACAGTCACATTTGATTGACCCTAATTTGTTACAGGCGTCAAATCGACAAGGTAGGTACTAAAATGTGTTGATATATTATTATGCTGACCGTTCCAATAAAAAAGTTGATTACGACACTTACTGCCGCACTCAGAGACCTCAATTAAGTTTTAAGTTTCATTAAAGTTGCTGCGTCTTATTCTATTGCTATAGCAAAGACAGTGACAGCAGCAACTTTGCGGCCGTAATTCACTACTGCGCATGTTGTTGGCGACAGGCGACTGATTGGGCTAAATTTTAAAACATGCTGAAATGTTATTCAGGATTTCCCCCGAGTAGGTACCTCTAAAATATCTAAGAAGTCGTGTTTTTTATTTTGGAATCGTTAGAAGGCACAATTATATGCTTTCTCCCGGTTTTCATCGTTTCTATTATACACGGAAGTCCTTTAAATGTTTGGTATAAACTTAAAAGTGGTGTAATTTTGGAGTAGTTAAAAACTTTTTGCTGCACGTTTAGTTAGGCACATGTTAATGTGTTAATTAAAAAGGTGTGCGAGCGATGTATGAAACCCAACTAAACATTTTTATTAGATTACGGTTCGAGGATAATTTAGTCGGTTGGTGCAAACTTAAATTAAGCCTTTTAAAGCATTATAAATGCTCAGTCCACTTAGCACCCTGGGAAACAGGAATATTATGGAATTATGATACAGGAATCTCAGCAAACGCCTGGCAACCGGGGGTGGTAGGGGGTGCATGTTTTGTATTTTTTTTTTTATGGGGTGCGAATGTAAAGCAAACCAAATGAATACGATTGTGATGATTTAACTGTCTGTATGGAAATAGTATCTACCTACATTTTGAAGCAAATGCGGAAAGGCCGGAAAGTACTGTTTTACACGAGTCCCGTACATAATAGAAACTGTGCAAACCGGGGAAAACCATCTAGTTGTGCTCTCTAACAATTCCAAAAAAAACCACGACTACACAAATTACTTCCATACTTTTCCATAAGTAACTTGACTGTACTAGTAATCTACTTGCTCGGACCTATAATGAAATATCGGTGCATGCACGATGAAATAAGATGAACACGTTGGATCTCAGAGGCGAGTTGTTCTATTGTAGCAGCTAAAAAGAAACGATATTTATTAATAGATGAGACATATAAAATACATAAAAACCTAATATTGGGTAGGTACCTTGTTTATGACGTGCAAAGGTCCCGCTCACTCAAGTTTAAATAAGGGTATTATTACAATTTGAAGTTCGTATCTGGTTGTTACAACAAACTATCGGAGCGCAGATGTGTACTTGGGTTATATGTATTATGTTGCCGAGCGATTGCCAAGTTAATATACTTATTATAGAAATAAACTGCCGCACTCAGAGACGTCAATTATTTTTAAAGTTTCATTAAAGTTGCTGCGTCTTATTCTAAAGCTATAGTAAAGAAAATGACAGCAGCAACTTTAATGAATGACACTTAAAAATTAATTGACGTCTCTGAGTGCGGCCGAAAGATGTCTAATATTATACATTTATTAAATGTAGGTAGGTAACAAATTAGGAAATGATTTATGACAATGTTGTTGAACAGGTGTTTCCATACTAACTAAAATAACGGACTTGGTTTTACATGAGATCTCACAACTTTTTGCGGTGGAAGCATTATACTGCGAGACTTGACATTTTTGTATAGTCTTTATTTTTTGAACAGAGCTTATCCACTTAACAGAATAGACAAAGCCATTGTATCTATATAATACTATTATTTGCTTTGTTCTGGTAACGGCAACCGAAGTATTACTTACGCGTGAAGTTATTTTATTTTTTTAAAGCATGTTTAATCTTATGAAAAGGCCGTAGAGCCTATAATCCATTTAATAAAAGTATTCCGTAGTCCTTTTTCTACGAAGTGCGTTCCTGTTGAGAATCGGGCGGTAGCGAAATGGAAAACGAGTTACGAATGCTATCCTTTTAGTGTATTTGTAATCTACTGTTCGAGGAAGTAGAGTCGATAATCTTTTAACCTTACAAGGTAGTTATAATCTGCTTTTACTACATACTCGTTATCATAATTTGCGGTTAACCACTCAATGGTGTATTGTCTTCTTTAAGTGGATAAGCTCAGTTCAAAAAATAAAGACTATACATTTTATGTTTTTGATGGGATCTCATTTATTTTTGTAGGTAGTCCACCTTTATGACATATTGTTTACGTCTATCTGTGGCTGACTGTACCTACTTATACCCACTACCTAGTCTTACAAAGTTACTTGTGCAGTTCGTAAAACGATTTGTCATAGACTTTATATTATGGAGACGTGAATTTACCAGGACGTTTCAGTTTTTCCTTTTTATATGGGCTAATTCAACACTACCTGAATGCAAAATTTGAAGTTTGTGTGTCTGCTAGAAGTACCTTAGGATATTGATGATTCGGTGAGTGGGTGAGTGAGAAAATTACAGAATTCGAATGGCGATAGCTCGTAAACTATAGGTAGAGATAGTAATTTAGGAGTATAACTAGTTACAGAGGTCAAAAGTGCCCTGAATGGGTTAGAGAAAAGGATAGTACGGGTGTGCGTTGTTTGCTCGACTTGGCGGGGGCACTACCGTGCCCCCAGATTCCCTGGTAAATGCCGATTTACTTTCGATGTTTTATTTAAAAAGAACTCTACGTTGGTACTTACCTGTATAAACTAATCAAGGGACGTATTCATTCACTACTTACAAAGATTATATTTATCTAATTTTCCTAAATTATCTTATCTTACTTTTTTATTAGCCCTTCGCAAACGCATCAATCTGTACCATTCAGCTACGATTTCTATCTCGGTTTTTTGGTCCATCATAGTCCATTCGGCAGACCAGTCCCACCCACTTTAAGTCAACGCTCTTCACCCTATCTTACTAACTGCCGCATTCAGAGACGTCCATTAATTTTTAAGCTTCATTAAAGTTGCTGCGTCTTATTCTATTGCTATAGCAAAGAAAGTGACAGCAGCTACTTTAATGAAACTTAAAACTTAATTGACCTCTCTGAGTGCGGCCGTAAGACTACTATCGTTAGTGTTCTCAGTTCACGGAGGCGCGCTCCACTCTTTAATTTCACGTAGAAGTAGATACATCGACGCAATCGTGCATCGTCAAATTAAGCAGTAGGTATGACGCGACGTGGATTGAAAACACTGTACCATGCCATCCTAACACACCATATTTAAGAGAAGGTATTTAGGTTTTTAGTGCTTTTGGATTTGCGAAAAGTTCGGGGTTCCTCCGAAGAACTTAATTTGAATATTGCGTCTCATTCACTCGTAACAAAATTGGAGGAAAGAGAAACTAGACTAACGAATTTCCATAGATGATACCTACTTCGATTTTGATCAATCAACGCGCGTTTGCCTGATGAAAGGCGTGAGAAACACAAGCGTGACGTTGCGAGCGTACCTCTCCATGAGCCGCCGCTTGAGCTCGGGGGGGTAGGTGACGTAGATGTAGTGCTCGTCGTTCTCGTCGTCCAGCGGCTCGTCGCCCGCCAGCCGCTCGGCGCGCGCGGGCGACGAGTGCGTCGTCATCGACACCGACGCGCTGCCCGCGACGCTGCCTTCTTCCGAACTGAAACGGGTAATGTTCTTTTAGGCACTCGTTGATCCGAATTCCGAAGTCGAAAACTTTCATAGAACTTTTAAAGAATAAAACGATACAAGCTTAGCCAGCAGAAAAGCCACGAATGGCTTGCTTTATTTTTCTAGAGCCGGACTCGCGTTCGCGTAGTTCTGGTATGCGGTTCTGTTTTTTTATTTCTACAAAGGATATACAATTTATTATTGTATGATTCCTGTCCCAGTGCTGTCGGGTGTCGGCTGCGACTTACTCGAACACGATCCAGATGATGTAGTAGCACATGCAGAGCGCGAGCGCCAGCCCGGTGGCCAGCGCCAGCAGCAGCGGCCAGGGGAAGGCGCGCGTGCTGGGGGCCGTGTCCTCCCAGTAGCGGTCGCAGCTCAGGTACCAGCACACCGCGCGCTGCATCTCGTCTGTAAATCGTATATTGGCTGGACAGTCTTTATCGAGTTTTGTATCTACGTAGATAAAACATTACTACAGTTTGATCATTTGTCATCTACGTACCTACGCATAACAATCTCACATAAGTACTAAGTACGTACGTAAGTACTAGTAAATAAATGTCAGCGGATTGTGCAGTGATTTGATTCTAAATCACACTTTTTTCTGTCTAGGGTGATGCTGCCTAAATAATTCAAACCTACCTTCAAGTTCTGTAAATTGGTGCTGCGTGAGATGCAGTAGGAGGGTTGCGATGCAGGAGTGCACGACGTGCTCGCAGCGTATCTTGAGCAGCTGCAGGCGCGCGGGGTCGCAGGCGGCGCGCTCCGCCTGCAGGTCGGCGAGGCGCCGGCGCCGGCCGTCCGGCGGCAGCGCCGACTCCACCGTGTCCGCGTCGCACAGCTCCGCCGTCTGGTTCGCTTCACCTTCGTCCTCCGTCGGCTTCTCTTCTTGTTCTGAATTTGGTGGCTCGCGCCCTTATTCACAAAATGTAGTTTTATTTTTGTAGGAGAATAGAATAGAAGAATAATAAATAATACATATATATATATATTTGTAACTCTGTCTCTCTCTATGTAGCTATGTAGGTATGTATTTGTAACTTGACAATATAAGAAAGTTAGTATTAAACTTAAAACATATTATGGTAAGTTAATTAGGAAATTTAATTAAGCTGAGTAATTGCAGTGCCCTTACAGGGTTTATGTTGATCCATGTAATAGACTTTAAGATCTTTGTAACTACAACATAAGGCAATAAAATATATGACTATGACTATGACTATGGAGTCAAAGTGTTCTGGTTCGGGTAAAATAGGTTGACTCGCCTAGCATAAGAGCGCATAAGGGCGAGTGGAAGATAAGTTCAAACCCGAAGGTTATTTTAAGAGGTATAGCACCTACATCTAATTGCCAAAATTCTTTTTGGCCAAGTTATTCGTATTTTTGACTGTTTACGTCAGTTTTAGTATTGAAAAGACATCAACGGGTGCAAACCTTGCCAAATTACTTATTATGAGAGAAAAAAACGGGGGTTATTTTTTGAAGGTGTATCCTGATTACCTACTTAACAACTTTGCGTTGATTACATTTGTAAGAATTTATTTCTGCTCAATAACCCATTTTTATTTATTTAATTTATTTATTATTTATTGACTTACCAAAAGATACGAGTATTAATTTTTGGCAATCAGACAATGGTGCACTAAGTTTAAGCTGTGTCAAAATGTATGGAAATGTCATGTCGTTACATATGTTTAAGACTTAACATATTAACGCAGATGGTGCAAGCGGCCCTAAAAGTTGACCACGCGCTGATAATCGTCACTAAAAAAACATGTGTATTAAGATAGGGTATTTTTTGAAAGGTTAATCAGCTACCTGAATTATCAGCATAGACAGCAGTGGAAGGGCAGTCGAGCACGGACTGCAGCAGCGGCGCGGGGCTGCCCCGGCGCCGGCGCGGGGGCACGCGCGCCACGCTGCGCGGAGCGGCAGGTGCCAGCGCCTTACGCGCCGTCTCCGCGTCCTGCCACACCTACAGTTTACTGTATTTCAACTACCGTCATTATCCTTCACGCCTCTCTTTAGCCGATTTTGGGATCGAAAATATCAGAAACGTTGTAATGCTCCTAGTAATTAAGAAACCATAGGCAGACATAGGAAGGCATGAGGAATGAGTTTTTTAATGACAAGCTGTAGGCTGCAACTGTCTTGAATACCAGGTGGATTGTTGACTTGTAGGGGAGTTGGATCTTTAGGGAACTCTGTCTCCCACCTCAGTGTTCGAAAACCTAAAAATTATGTGCATTATAAAAGGAGTTTTGAATATAATGGTATAAGAAATTATAACTTTTTAAATGACGACATAAATGTAAGTGTAATAATATTAATGACTTTTCTAGAAAATTAAAATCCTATTTGATCACTCGACCATTTTATAACTTAAGTGAATATTTTGATAAATTGTATGAATAAATATATATACTATTGTAGCATTATCTTTAAGTTAGATTAAGATTTTTCATGCCAAATTGTATCAGAGCATACCTTCATCGATTTAAATCCTACTGACATGTATACGTATATTTATAACACTCGTGTGTTCATGCAAATAAATAATTTCAAATTTCAGAGCTGATACTAGTCATCTGTATCGTCATTTGTGTGAGGGGACATAGGAGCAGGAGGGCCCACCTCCACATCGGTGCCGGGGCCGCCGCCGCCGCTCAGCAGCCCGTGCGCCACCAACACTTGGCACCGCATGATGTCGCAGTACTCCGCTAGGCACACCGCGTCTTCCGCCTGCAAAAACCACATATTATCATCCTTTTAGCGCTATTACCGCGTCAAGGAACACCAGAAGCTCCATGATGGGACCAAGCGAGCGAGACGGCGCGGCTGTGAGACCAACACGCATCTGTCGCACGCACATCTGCACAAGAGGCCGGTCTCCGCTTGCCGGTCTCGTATTGAGTGCGTAGCCACCGAAAGAAGTTCTTTGACATCCCACAGACATACTTAGCAATGAATCTTCTATCAGAGGTGTAACACATTAATGTATAAAAGGCTTTTAAATTTTCCGGGGTACGTTTTGACTATTGGGTCCCGGAATTGACCTTTGTTAAAGAGACACTAGATAGTACACTAACAATAGAAATAACATAAATTATCAGTCGAAGACGTTTCAACTGCGATCTAATCACGAGTAATGAAAAATAATAAGCTAGAGAATGTTGGTAATAAAGTTGTTTAAAAGCAAAATAGTTTAAATGCATTCGTAGTATGACGCACCGCGCATTCGCATAAAAATTTACTTTTATACAGTTCGAAAATTACAAACTCTCTCGCCTCCGCGTGGCGCCATCACTTATACCACTTTGTGTTAAGGGTGTTGGTACTCGGTTACCTTGTTAATCTGGTTCTTGTGTCGCTGGTCGAAGTGCGTGTCGAGGTGGCGCTCCTCGTAGAAGGACTTGCCGCAGAAGGCGCAGGTCCACTGCGAGGGCCGGTGCTGCAGCTTGGCGGCGTGCTGCGGCGCGAAGATGTCGCGCGCGGGGTGGAACGGGCACTCCAGGGGCAGCTTCACCTGCATATTCACACCATCAGTATCAGCACGCTTGAAGTCTGATTCGTCTACATATCGTTATCTAGTAGATACACATAGGTAATACTCATAATAATTATATTTAATTTGCCGACGCGGTTAGCCTAACTGGTTAATGGTAACCTACTTACTAACTGCCGCACTCAGAGACGTCAATTAGTTTGTAAGTTTCATTAAATTAAATTAAATTAAATTTTCATTTATTTCAGAGTTATACTCCATATATTGTTAGTAACATTGCAATGTCTTATTCTATAAGTGTTAGTATTATTTATATATTTTTTTTACATAATTTAATATTACATTATTATTACTTAGAGGCTCCAATGCTTAACGCTATCAGGTGCGAGAGAACGTTAATTAAAGTTGCTGCGTCTTATTTTATTGCTATAGCAAAGAAAATGACAGCGGCAACTGTAATGAAACTTAAAAGTTAATTGACGTCTCTGAGTGCGGCTGAAAGACGTATTGCGCGGTGACTTTACGAGTACTACAGGGCGGTATTTAGTAAAGTCTATAGGCTTTACTACCGCTTACTACTTACTATGTGTACAGGGTGTCCCATAAGTCGTACGTCTCATTGTCACCGGAGGTAGACCAGCCTCTAAGGCGCACCGAACCAGCCTAATACGTTATGACCTCAGAAAAGTCGTATGGTTTTCAAGATTTGCCAGTTTAAAGTTTAAGTTTTTGCCAAATTATACTTTAAACTGGAAATATCTTGAAAACCATGCTACTTTTACTGGGGCTGGTTCGGTGTGGGGATGATGCGTAGGTACCTAACGCATTTCCACCCGTCAAAAAAAAAAGGAAAACAAAGAATGGTTGGTTCGGTAGTCCGTTTTAGGCTGGTCTACCTCCGGTGTCAATGTACCGTACGACTTATGGGACACCCGTATAAAATTGTCCCCAATTATTTATTTAATGTGTTATATTTTATCGTCATTACCTCCGCCAAAAGACACCAAGATGTTCGCAACGACCGGTTCCGCGCGTGGCTGAGTGCGGAACAGCGATACCGATTATAATTTGTGTCCGGGGAAGGAATGTTACTACCTGCCTACTATTAGCCTATTAGTAGAAGTAATGTACCTACAAGGAAACATAGGTATATTGGTTTGCAATCTGCATAAAAAAGATTTTTAGTTATAGCACTCGATCGAGGCAGGTGCTATTCGTAATACGTAGAGTAGCAACCTAGCAACATCTTTTGAGGTACTTCGTTCGATTTGATCTGTGGAACATCGGTTTCAAGGTAGATAATTATTTTTCCGACTGTATTAGTTACACAGAACTCTGAGCATTAAGAAGCGTCAGTACAAGCCGGATTTAAACTGAGGATTTAAGTGCAAAATGTTATAACAAATATGTCGATACATATTACTTATTTGATATTACTTTTGTAAACTAACATGAGAGCTTACCTGAAATCTTTCTAAAACTGGGAGCCATTTGTTTTGTATTACTTTTCTCACAATTTTGGAGTTGTCACGAGAGCAGGTGATCTTGAAGACGGACGGCCCCGGCCAGGGGATCAGCGTGAGGAACAGCAGGCCCAGGACCTGGAACCACATGCGCACCTGGTAAGTATATAATAAAGGACAAAAATAACGGGGCTTATTATAGTCGTTCAGTTTAAGTTGTGTTCAATCCACTGAAAGAATACTACTACTACTATTGTGAGGTTTTGCTACAGATAAAGTGAATAATATGTTCATCGGATGTTTCCATCGGTGAAACTCAGATCTCAATCGACTACGGGACCCGAAGTGTCAATTAATTATTGTATTAAATGAGTGATATGTTTATATTCATTAATATGAAACTTTATTATTTAGTGTCAAATGTCAAAATGTAAAATTACATCATATGGCACTGTATAATATAGAGATGTTATAACCACCCAAAGAAACTTAGGGCCGTATTAATAAACTCGTCTCAACTGTGATCCCCGTCTCAAGATACGTCAAAGTAAACGTCAATCCATAGAAAACTGTCATTTTAGACGCATCTTGTGAAGGGCGTCTCACACAAGATCAGTTTATTAATACGGCCCTTAGAAATACACTCATAAGTAAGTAGTACTTTTATTGTCATTCGTAAACTAAACACTCTCCTTACGTTAACTATAACGCATACGTATTTTGAAATATTTACAATAATAAAACTCAGGATGCTACTCACTTAAAACATTACCTACTTATTATAAATATTAATATTATCTATTGAATATTTGGATCAATATTTTCAACATTTTCCAATTCATAATCTGAATTACACTCTGACGTGTCATCGTCAGTACTTTCATTGACGTGAATGACAATACTATCACTTTGATCATCCATCGAGTGTTCTTGTGGACGATATTTATTTTCACATTTGATGGCATGATCACGAACTTTCTTCAATTTCTTTACTGTTGTAGTCATATTCATGTCTATGTTTCTTTTTGATACGTAACCTTTTATCTGGGACCCTATGTTTTCAATTGGGTTGAAGTCGGGATGGTATGGCGGTAACCTTAACACTGTGTGTCCATGTTGATGTAAAATCTTGACTATTGAATATTCTACACAGTCTTTTTTATGACGACAAATAATTTCATATAGTTGTACCTTGGTTAATGATGGATCAAAGGGAATATTATATTTTTCTTACCAGTTTATCATTAACGGCTTTGCTGTATTACAGTTGGGTGGGCGTTCCACATATTTATTGTGATAAACAGCATTATCTACTACTAATACAGAATTTGGAGGCAAGTTGGGAATAACTTGATTTTGTAACCATTTTATAATTTACATTATTCATGGCATCGTGATAATCACCGGTCTTATCAGTAGACTTGTACATAAGCAGAGCACCCGGAACAAATCCTTTGGCACTACCTGCATGTACAATAATGAGACGTTGGCCTTTTAAAAATTAACTGTTTCACTCCTTTATCCGTGGAATCCGCCCAGCATTATTCTGTTAAATGGGATGTATGACCATATGTTTCGTCCGTGTACACAATATCTCTCCCTTCAGATCTATACTTTCTTAATAAGTCCAGATACTTTACTCTTTTTAGTCTTACGTCATCCTTTTCCATCAGCATTCTTCTATTGTTTGTAATTTTCTTGAATCGAAAACCCATTTGGCGAAGTATCTTTCTTAATGTAAAATCACAGCCTTTAAAATTCATCGTTTCCATCAATTTGGACTTTAGGGCCTGGATCGTAGGAACTAGTTTATAAATCAGATGGAAATTATAACCCTACGTCGTATTACTGCGTAATCAAAGACATCAAGATCAAGACAGAAAATGTTGTGTGCTCTACCTAACTTAACATTATTTGGATTTGAATTTTTATTTTTCTTGTTAAGAAGAAATTAATTCGACGACGCGGTTAGCCTAGTTGGTAGTGACCCTGCCTACGAAGCTAGCGGTCCCGGGTTCGAATCCCGGTATGGACAAATATTTGTGTGATGAGCGCGAGTATATGATTCTGAGTCATGGATGTATTCTATGTATTTAAGTATGTATTTCTATATATAAGTATGTTTATCGTTGTCTAGTACCCATAGTACAAGCCTAGAGCTTAGTTTGGGACTAGGTCAATTTGTGTGAGATTGTCCCCTGATATTATTATTATTATTTATTATTATTAATTTAAAAAAAACTAATAAACAAGGAAGAAGTTCCTTGTTTATTAGTTTTCTTATTTTTGGCCGAGAAATGCCCGTTGCATCTGAAATTCGTTGTTGAACTTTGCCAAAATATTGAGAATTATTGCTATTTCCGAATTTGCTATTTTCTAATAACAATTACAGGTATGTTAAATATAATTTCCTGGACTGGAGGACCTAATTTAATTTGATCTATTTTAATTTTGCTTGATTAATTTATTTATTTGATTTTACTTTATGACATGTGTTTTAATTTTAATTTAATTTCAATGTAATTAGTGTATAAGATATTATGAGTCTTCGTTACTCGAAATAAAGAATTACATAAGCGTTTTCTTCTTTTTTGAGGTTTCGGCATGATAATACAAACGTTATATACGTAAACCGTAGGTAAATACCTCTATAACCAAAACTACAGCGAATATTTGAATTGCGTAATAGCCACTCTATATATTAATTGGCTGCTGAATGCGACCTACCCCTACGGTGGTATGATGGGTACTGAAGCTAATTGAGAGAGCACGATAAATACGAAATTTTCCGATAAAACACGATGGAAACTAATTATGCACTACATCTGCCTCAATATCGTCCTCCATAAAAGATAAGCATACTTCGAAGAAAAAGACTGCACGCATTAACATTTTAGCGGATTATCAACTCTATGGCCTTTGCCAAAAGTTAAAATTGTTTTAATAGAAGTGTGACGTTAGACGCATTCTGCATTTCATGGCCGCCAGGGCTGTATACTCCAGTAAATTTACGGACGCTAGTATGATGAAACAGAAATAATTTATAATAGGTGATTTTTCTTGTGTATCGGATATATTATAATTCTAGTACCCAATGGTAAAAACATAATCCAACTAAATATGAGTCAATAAATTATTTGAAAAAATTAATAATTTAAATAAAAACCTGTGAATTTTGTTAAAAATAATTATAATTTTTTTTCATATTGCTTACTTAATATTTGATGTATAATATTCAAGATGAATCGCACAAAAAATAATTAAGAATGTTTCATTTAAGTATATTCAATTAGCTAGAATATTGTTTTCATTTTGCATATTTCCGTATTTAAAAATCGTAATTGGCTATAGTTTTCTTCATTCCTTTTTAATCACAATAAATATAAACGTTGCAAGCAAATCATATATTATACAATATTATACCGGATGGTGGATTTTATGGAGGTAAATAATAATTCCTTATAAAAAAATACAAATTGATCAGTGTGTTTTAACACTTATAATCATTTAAGGGTATATATAACCGGGGCCATGTATTTTGCTGATTTAGTGGCTTTCCGTGTAAATATTTTGTTAGATTTCACCTTCTACTCATTATAGACAAAAATATTATTATGGTTAGGCCAAAAATTAAAATTACGATTGTTAATTTTTTTAAAAGGCATTTATTTGACAGTATATTTATATATCTACCTACTTTCCGGTGGAAAGTTTGTAGGATTCATGAATATAGTGTCTTAGAATATCTTATAAAAATGGAGTAAAAAAAACAGGCTATTATAAATTAATGTTTTAAAAACCGTAAAATGACTGGATATAGTATTCGAACTATTCGATGTTGAAACTACTATTACATTTTATGTTTTTATTTATTTTGTTTTATTTTTTTTTAATTACCTAAGTATTGTTACTAAAAACGCCCTAAATTCCTCACCCAGGATTCGATCACAGGACCAACGAGTTGATAAACAGCAATTTCAGTAATGGCCCATTTGGACCTGTTACGGTGCGGTGAAATTAAGCATCACATTTTATTTCTATTTATTAAACTTCAAATTATTAAAATAATAAGAATGATAGACTGGGGATTATTGGATATTTATATTTTTGAAACACCGGCCCTACCATAATTTAAAAATAATAATCCCCCAAGGTGCAATTTTTTTATGAAACCCCCGAAGAAGCTTTTGTAAATTTCCCAGACTATATATCTAATTATAAACCTAAGACGATGATTTATGAGATTAAAATTGCCTAAGAATTAAATTAAACAAACTTGGGATATATCATGATTACCAGAGCTCGGAATTTTCGCGGCAAAATAAAAGACTGTCGCACTCTAGCTAGAGTTAGAAACACTTTTTTATCGATATCGAGTATTATTATATAAAAAAATCATGCCGATATATTTACATTATTTTATAATCATTCGCGACATATGTTTTATTTGTGTTATTCCATCTAAATCTTTAACTATACTTTGTCATATTAAGTAATAAAATAACCCGTCGGGTAACGAAGAGATAAAACTTTGAATGAAGTAACTATACTACCTCATTGAAAATAATAGACACTTCAGAAAATGAGTATAGTATAGTAGTTACTCCTATCACTATCACAAACCAAATAAAATATCATGCGCTGCTGTGTGAAATGACGTGGATTTCTAAGAAGAAATTGCATCTGTTTCTATATAATTTTATACAAACCTCACGTAAATATATTTTTTATTTTATTTCGTGGACCTTTTTATTCTTCTTTTACACAACTATCTATATATCGATAGAAAAATATTTCTAACACTAGCTAGATTGCGACAGTCTTTTGTTTTGCCGCGAAAATTCCGGGCTCTGATGGTTACATCTCAATAATTATGATTAATTAAAGTGAATAAAAATCAACTTAGAGCATCCAGTTTCATTAAAGGAGTACAAATATAAATTGTGTAGTGAATACAGAGAATTTAAGATTAAATATAGGGTAAACTCATCGAATCCCGTAGCAGTTCTATAATCCGCCATAGAACCCTGCTAATAGAATCTAGGAACTTAAATACGACCTTTAAGAGGATTGTGAGGTGACGGCTTTCCATACAAACGCCGCCGGCGATAACGTTTTCCACCCCCTAAATGTTAACCGAGTTCGACCAATTTTTGATATGTGGTCAGTCGGAACAAAGACTACTTATGTCCGTACGTTTATTTTTTTCCAATATCAATAAAATTCAAACTATTCCCCTTTTATTGTTTAACACAAAAGTAATTTCGGCCATAATCCCTTTATAATAAGTAAATATTTAAAAAACAAATTGTACGAACAAACTGCCTGGCTTCTGTGCCGACCGAAAACCCTGGACTCTCTTAAATCGGTTTCGATCTAACCGCGGGAAGACAAATCACCACCTGCACAAGTGGGGATAGAGGGAGTCACTACAATGCGACTGCGGAGCACCTGATCAGACCCTCTCCCACGTGGTAAATGATTGCCCACTTCGCTGTTTTCCCGGAGGCATGGAGGAGCTGCATACATTTACGCCCGCCGCAGTAAACTGGCTGAAACACCTGGACATTGACGTTTGATCCATGCAGTATGATTGCCATACGCAATGATGATGGACTCACAATCCTAATGTCGGATTTCACCCACCACTTAACAGACGGTTGGAGTGTTAACAGCTGTCAAAATGTATGAAATAACAGCCGATTAACATTTAACATCGTATGGTGAAATTGGTGCTAAGGCAAATAAATAAACGGTGTATTTTAGGTCCCAGATTCGACCTGCAGGGTTCGTTGGCAGATTATACTCGTAGAACTGCTACCACGGAATTGAGCGAGTCACGGAATTCACGGTTAGAGTTTACTATACTATCATATAGTTTAGTATACAATATTTAATTTAAAATTAAAATATGACGATTTTATAATTATCTCCGGTACCTACATAATAACCCTATGAGAGTCGCTCCCCACGATGTTTTACGGAATATGAGATTCTATCACATCGGAATAAAATACGTCAAAAGAAGGTTAGATAGGTACCGAAGCCTTTTTCAAAATAAGTAGTCACTCAACTAATTTAATTTCGAAGATTTAAATTGTTAATAACGGCTCTGACAAGCAGGGGCTCTGCCGCCCATTCGAGTCGAGCATTCAAGCAATTCAAACAGAATGTCGCTGCCGGTTGCGGTCGCGTAAGGCAGTAAAACAACCCGGAGAAACTCAAGTCGCAACAAAAACACACAAAACAGGCTCTTTTGTAGGTTATGCTTACTTGTGTCATTTCACTATCGATTTTCCAGCACTAGATTCTATACAAACATGATAAAGCTTAAGCATTAACAGCTTACCTCGAGAGAGAACGACGTGGTCCTCATTCATATCTCTTATGCGGCAAATAGTCAAGGAATTCTTTTATCTTTTGTTTTGGAGGTGAATAAGAACTTAACGCGTCAGTAGATGTTCATTTTACTGTAGGTTGGTTGAGTTACTAGGTCACGCCGGCTCGCGAGGGCGCATGCGCCGATTTACCCCAATGGGGTTGAAACATAACATTGCAATAATAATTTGACTCCTAATAGAATAACATCAATACGCATGTTAGTCATGCGGCAGATAATGAGAGTTTCTTGGGTAAGGCCGCGGAGAGTTCAAACCGTCCCGCTTTTATGTATGTCACGAAAAAAATTAGCCTATTATAATAAACGGCGTTTACTTTCAATGAAAATAGGTAGTCGTGCTTAGGTTCTAACGTAATACCTCGAAAGTAAAAGCTGTTCGTAATGTTACACGTCATATTTTTTTCGTTAGGTACATAAAAGCGGGGCGGTTAGAACGCTCCGCGGCCTTATCCTCTTATGACATAAACAATAACGAATGTTGTAGCGTGTCTCGTCCAGCAACTTCCCGGTTTTTACAATAATGTACCTATTAGTTTAGTACATGTGTTGATTCCGGAAGGGTATAGGAAAAAATCCATGCAGATGCAAATACTCAAGTTGAGTATCAATGCCAGTGCTACGAGATTAATAATTTCAAGATTTTCCATTACGACGACTAACATAAAAACTAAATAAATTAAATTATTGACGATATTGGCCTTTATGGCTACGGAACCCTAAAATTGGTTGCTTTGAATAAGTAGTTGCTTGCCAATGTTGTAGTGCTGTAGTTAACATACACTCGACGTCAAAAAAATCGCACCTTTTGAAATGTTGACTTCAAGCAGTTATAAATCCTCGAACGATTCGTGTTTTTAAGGGTCATTAATTTTGCTTTCAAATGATACTAATATTCATAGGGTACAATAAATCATTTAAGAGCTATATTCTTGTATAATTTGAAAGAAAAATTAATGACCCTTAAAAGCACGAATCGTTCGAGGATTTATAACTAATTTTCGTAGATGTGGGATTTTTTTACGCCGAGTGTAGTATAGGCGTGATGTGTGTGCGAACTCAAAGCAATAAAATGGCAATTAACCGGTCAAAACAATCGGTGTTCGATAACACGCGACAAAAGCAATACGGCGCGCGCGCTATATAGGCTGACTCCGCGGCGCCGCCGCAGCTCACCCGGACCTAAGGTCAGAAAGTGCCCGTCACAGACACTACGAGCTCCAAAAGGGTCTTCGGGCTCGTGTTGAACCAGCTACTTAGACTTGCATAAGAGCGTACAAGACCGAGCTAGGAAGCAGCTCCGACCCGATAGCCCTTTTAAAATTTCATTGACAACATTTACGGCATAATATAACATTATGTCAAACCATATATACTGTGCCAAACTATTCCAAATATTTTTCGCTCGGAAATATTTGAAAAAATTAGGTTTGTTGGTTAATCAATAATCATGTCGGGATGCAAAATGTTTGTTATGTCCATTTTACAAATTATATATGTTATGGATCAAGTGATACTTTTCACTTCACCATAAAATTTAGTTACCGAATATAATATTACCATTTTGATACAATATAGTGCTGTCCTGTTAAAACAAATTTATATTACAGAAATTCGATGATACTTCAGAGAAAGGTTATAATTATATTACACGAGGAAACTGTCACCATATTGTATTAAGAAATTCCTAGTTAAATTGCAGAATATAAATTGAAATACGGTGAAGGCACCGTAAAGTTAGAATTAGTATGACTTTTCATATTATTTACGTTGTTAGCATTTATCATTTTGAAGATTGGTAATTCTGAAATATCATAACATCCTAATAATATACAAAGCCATCACACAAAAATACGGTGAAACGTACGACTGATAACGTAATCATAAATTAGGTACGATGAACGTCATGAAGTTTAGCGAATCGTTTGATCCACATCAGCAGCAACGCGCCCGCGCCGCGCCGTTATTCATCGTAAGTGCATGTACATTGGAAAATATTGTGATATTTGTGATGGGGTCTGGGCCGATTCTTCTTCTCCATTGTGATTTCCCCTTGGAGGGGATGCAACGGATGGATGCAAGCGGCGCAGGACCGGTCCTTGTGGCAAACCTTGGGGAAGGCCTATGTCCAGCAGTGGACGTCTTTCGGCTGAAATGATGATGATGGTGATGATTTGTGATGGATCAATCCACGGCAGATTTACCTACTGCAGAAATGGAATTTCACCAATTATGTCGAGAAGTTTTAGAAGGCTATATTTAGTTTAAATTTTGATTAAGTACGTCATTATAATACATAATAATAATCTTCTCAATTCAGCTCTGGTTTATTGTGATCTTTTTGATTATTTCTGATATCTGTGTCCATTAGCAATTAATGGTGAATATAATTTATTCACCATTATTTTACATGTATAATAAGTACTTAACTACTTAGTCGGAGTAAATAATAGGATATTACTGAAATTAAACGAACGAACGTTATAAAGAAGTAAGAAATCATACAAAAATACGATGACGGCTTTAAAAAGAGTAAGAAAAAATAAAATGAAATATCTGAAGTAAGAGAAAATCACGTAAAAGTGCGTTAAAACTATGAGGAAAGCATACTAAAATATGATGACTGTCACATGGTCATATGAGATCCTCCCGCAACGGTTCGGTGACTTTCACCGTAAAAGCTTGTTACAAAGCACGAAATTGTGTCTGCTTCCGACTAAAAGCGTGGTGACAGTTCATCATATAATATCGTGAATACGCTCTCTACTTTACGTGAATTCATAATTTAATTTTAACTGAACGCACCTAAATTATTGATGAATAGTTTTCTCAGTGCGCGGTTAGTCTAGTTGGTAGTGACCCTGCCTACGAAGCTAGCGGTCCCGGGTTCGAATCCCGGTATGGGCAAATATTTGTGTGATGAGTGCGAGTAGGTATTTGTTCCTAAGTCATGGATGTTTTCTATATATTTAAGTATGTATTTCTCTATATAATTATGTACCTATATCATTGCCTAGTAGGGTAGGCTGGTCTATGAGTACTACGCAATCCCAACAACCCAGGTGACATAATATTACCTATATGATATACTAATCAAAATTATACCAGAACAGTTAACAAAAGCGAACTGCTACCAAAACAGGAGGTTAGGTTAGGTTAGAACTTTGAACATTATGATCTTGGTTTTTATTAAAAAAGAATGTTATGAGCAATAAATACTATACAAAGTGACCATTATACTGATTGTCTGTTATGCAGATACATTACATATTCTTAAATATTTATAAGTATTTGTAAGTATTTTTGTGATAAAACTACAAATATTTAAAAAAATACGATTATGCGGGTTGGTCGGCAAGAAACTCACCTAGGTGTCAAAGCGAGAACGATTCCGGTCAATGCTTATAGATGACGTTAGATGTCGCTCGATTAGAAAATCGTGAATGTGTGCAAGAGTGCGCACCTAACTCTGTTGTAAGAGTACGCGCAATGTAGTTCTAACATCTTTTTTTTCCTGTTTGGTAGGATGTCTAGGCGAAGAAGTACAGAGAGAAGTATTTGTACTCCAGAACAATGGCTGGACGCAAAGACTCGCATCGAGGCAGGCGAAAGTAAGAGAGCAGTAGCTAAATCCTTAATGGGAATGCATGTCCCCGTATAAGTTTGCTCTCGAAGAGGGTTCAACTTCAAAACAAGTACCAAAGAAAAAACCGAATACAAAAGGGTCTAAAAAACCTTGCAAAATTCCAAAGAAGGCACCCAAAAAGAAAATATGGAAATATCCACCGTGTGGTGAAGTATACCTAGACCCCCTAAAGAAGACTGTATTGGATGTTCTAAATGCCGGAGTGGTGGCCCAGCTATGAAGGGCAAAATATTTTTATTTGTGCTTATTGCAAGTAATGGTAGCACGAATTTGAAGATAATTTCTCCTGCGTACTCTTACGGACTCACTTGCGGACTCTTATCCTTTGTAAGAATACGCAATTCTCACTTTTGTTTTTTTATTTTTTTTTGCAAAGACATGGCATATTTTCGTAACATGTTACGAGTATGTTACTTTATTGCCCGCATTAATCACTTGGTCCATGACATATACATAAAAAAAGTAGTCAAAAAAATTGTAGCTCAGTAGCACTTGGGTACAGGTAAGTATTATAAATAATCATGTTTTACTTTTTACTTTTAATTACTAATTTACTTAACTTTACTAAGTATTTTACTTTTACTACCATTTAAAATATATGAAAGTTTTTGAAGATATTCGGATTTTTGTATTTCAATCTCGCATAATCCATCCATTGGCACACAGCTTAATCCATTTCCTACAGGTATTAAAACATTGGATAGGTACTGTTTATCGCGGAAAATATGATAGTTTCTATAGGAATTAACGTTCAACGATTTCTACGCAGACGAAGTCAAGAGCAAACACTAGTGTAGATACATAATTAGAAATGCTTTTGCTTTAGTTTTAATGTTAACGGGAAAGGCATACATATTAACTTTTTGTGTCACAGTTTTTCTATACCTAAAGGGGTGGTGAGACTCAATTCTCTCCACGGTATTGCAAATACCAGATTGTACCTACTATTGCATGTCGCTAGCTGATCTAAATTGATTCAAGATATTGGAATGATAGATTATCGACGACTTCACATCATCTCCAAAGACTAGATAGATTAGAGTAGCTTCTTGGCAATTCAGGCGGCGTTGGATATTAATGCCGGTTGGCGCACGCGCCGCGGAGGGAGGGGATTACGAACACGCCGTGACGCGCACAGCGCGTTCTGCTGCAGTGTGACTGCCGCGCCGCGCTTGCGTCTCGCTAAGAACGCGCCTTGCTACTGTCGCGCGCCGCGCCAAGCCGGCAGTTTGACGAAGCTTAGGCGCTCCACATTCGCGCGCGAACGCACGAAAACTATGCACGAACGCGTGAAATCGTGAATGTGGAGCCGATTCGCATATTTTTCGCGGGTTCGCACCTTGTTAACCACTTTTTGTCGGTTTTTTGGCCCGCGACAAAAAGCCTGCGAACGCGCGAAAGCTGCGTAGACACAACAGACTACACATTCGCGCGTTATAAATTAAGAATATTACAAACCTAGTTCTATTACGATGAATACTCGTCATCCACCATCTTCGTTTCCTCCATCTTGTTTCTTTTTAATTTGTTTTTTACTTTTAACCGTTTCAACGCCATTGACGGAAATATCCGTCATGGTTGACATCGCAAAATAAACCTGAGTATGTATGAATTAAGGTTGATTAAGGTTCTAGTTTTTATTTGACATGGCGCTGAAAAGGTTAATGTAGACATAATTGTAATATGCAAATGCACACAGCAGTAAGCCTGCCGAGGCAACAACTTCGTTCATATTCGTCGAGCGTGCAAACTATACTGTGAACACAATTGTGAACACTGCGAATGTGGAGCCAAGAAGAGTTCACGCGCGATTCGCGCCGTGATTCGCGCCGCAATTCACGCCCGCGAATCGCGCGTGATTGTAGAGCGCCCATAGGTA
Source organism: Tortrix viridana (assembly GCA_963241965.1). Classification (NCBI taxonomy): domain Eukaryota; kingdom Metazoa; phylum Arthropoda; class Insecta; order Lepidoptera; family Tortricidae; genus Tortrix; species Tortrix viridana. The sequence continues at coordinate 5,483,180 of OY725172.1, read as the reverse complement.
AAGGACACGTAGTGTGAAATTGATACTTCCATAGTCGACTAGCTATATTTTTACCAAGAAATGTACCCAAAAACATCTCGATTTCGTGGTTTATCCACTTTTTTATATAGAGAGGGGTAGGTTTGAAGGGAGAGTGGCGCGAGACGCGCAGGCGCGCAGCCTCCTCCGCGCGCCCTCTTATCTCGAACACTTGACTGTCCAGTCGCCGCCGCAGCGCCCGCAGCGCTCCGAGGGCCCGCGCCCCGCGCGACCTCTTTGCACTCAACATAACACATATTAACTAACCTAGCGTGGAACCCAAAAGTGTAACTAATGTTAGGTACTGTTCCATCTGCTACACTGGCTTCACTAATCCAATGACCTCCGTCACTTTCTGCCGAGAAACAATAGGTGCGACTTTAAATAGGAACACATACAATCCAATGTTTACGTTTTTTGAAATGGAGCATTAAAAACACTCTACCATCAAGTAAGTTATCCGATGAACGTCGTAGTTTGCGTAGAAATCAAACCAAAGGTGGCGAACGCGATTAACGTAGATCTTTTTTATACAGACTCTTATTTCTCGGATTTCGCCAACGACGCCAACCAATTTAAAAGACTGTTTAATCTTAATCAGCTGTTAGTTAATATATTTTTCACTTCACCAGCTCGAAAAAGCCTTCTTTGGCGCACAAAATCTGCGTGCAAAAGTCTACTTTAACCGCTAGCGTGGAAAGTAATGCTGGTGCTGTGCGCTGTTTAGGGCCGCTGCGCGAGGACGGCCACAAAATGATGTAGCCCTCGTGTAATTGTGTTTCCAACACCAAGCGTTTTCCTCACTACGTTGAGGGGAAAAATTGTGTGTTTCGCTTGGCAGCAAAGTTATCTATATGGGTGTCCAGGCCTTGAATACCTCGTAGAGCTCAGGATCCTATTTTTGAATTGAAATTTTAGAATCCTTTGCCGGCTCGGGTTTCAATACTGGTTCTCGCGTCAAATAACAACTTGCAGCCTTACATAACAAATAACAATAACTATTGACTGCCGTTAAACGTATCTGTTTAATTGTTGGTGAACTCCGCACTAGACTGAGTTTTCAAGGAGTCCGAGAACGTAGTAATTTTTGTATTTTTACGGTTACTCTTCGTAATAAATATGATAAAGTTGAAAAAAGCCCAAAGTTAGAAACTTAAATTCAAATAATTATTAATTTTACGCAATAAAATTCTAAAAAATGTTGCTTGAAATGTGATAGAGATGAATTAAAGCATGCGCCGCTGTACATATTAAGTTATACAGGGTGTAAGCCAAAAGACTAGGGTGTTTAGGTAGAGCCATATGCAACTTAAATGGGTTATACACAGATTTAGGTTCAAAATTGTCCCTTCTGTTCCTAATAGTTAACGACTTGGGAGTTATTAACTCATATAATTTCGACACAGGCCAAAACTACACCGGGCTCCCATTATTTATGTAACACACTTTTCTTAACCTGGTCCTTTTTCATATTTTTTAAACTGGTTTATACTAATAAATCCGGTGGGCATGGTAAGTGTAATTAGAGCAAACTATGTTGCATATGACCGTACCTACCGATCCTAGTCTTTTGGCACACGATCTGCCATACACCCTGTATATCCATAACATTAGGCATTCAAGAGCAAAATATAACGATATATCTATTGATTGTCTAAAGTTACAAATAAAACAAGCAATTCTGTGGACTAGGACAAAAAAACATACCTATAATTTTTCTTAGGTCTTTTCCTGACTTGTCAGTGCGGTTGCGGCGCGGAATCGGTACGCTCGGTATACTTGGTACCGAAAGCTCACCGAGCGCCTATATTTCAATGGCCGTTCCTGACCTGTCGGCGCGGAATCAGTACCGATACCGCACCGACAAGTCAGGAAACGGCCTTAGTCAGCATGAATATTTTTTCACAGCGGTTCTTTGGAGTATATTGGAGATTGATTGTTAATTTCCAGCATGGCGCAGCTGCAGGGGTGGAGGCTGCGCTACCGATACTGGTTCCTGGTGGCGTTGGCGTTCGGCGGCGGCATGCTGCTGCTGATGGCGCAACACGGCGGTGCACCCAGGGAACGCGCCGCCGCGCCGCACCGCGCCGCCGCCGACCGGTTCACCATCGACACCGCCGGCTGCACCATCCCAGGCCTCTACCCCTTCGATGAGACCGTCAAGAAGTTCATTGAGCACCCCGGCCACCCAACACCGTGCCTCCACGAGAACTCCTCTCTGTTGGCCAACAACGCCACCCATATATGGATAGACTACGACAACTTACATCATTACAACTTATCGACAGACTGCCACGTATCTTGCTGCTACAAGGCCTTTTTCCGGCCCTCTGCGATAGCGGACATCTACTCCAAACACGTTGACGACAGAGTTCAGTATCTTGCCTGCCTAGAGTTCGTCGATACTATTAAAGTATTTAATGAATTCGTTAAGGTGTCGTGTTACGATTGTAAGGTCAAAAATATTTATGAACAATATTTCTTATTCGCTGAGAAGAAACTCTTAGACCCGAAGGAGGTAGAATTCTCCGACGTCTTTAATCAGACGGCCTACAACGTGATCGTATTGGGCATCGATGCGGTATCGAGATTAAATTTCTATAGAACGATGCCAAAAACTTTAGCTTTCCTTAAGAATAAGGGTGCAGTCGAACTATTCGGCTACAATAAAGTCGGTGACAATACCTTTCCGAACCTCATTCCGATGTTGCTCGGCGTCAGAGACACGGATCTGAAAAAGACGTGCTGGGCGAACCCTCGGAAGACGTTCGACAACTGCCCGTTCGTGTGGGAGCGGTTCCGCGAGGCGGGGTTCTACACGGCGCTGGGAGAGGACAGCGCCTCGCTGGGCACGTTCAACTTCGAGAAGCGCGGCTTCGCCGGCGCGCCCACGCACTACTACCTGCGCACCTTCATACGCGAGGCCGAGTCGGGTGCGGGCAACAACAAGGACTTTAATTCCCTCATCTGCATGGGAAACAAGTACTTTTACAACGTTCTCTTAGATTATGTGGAAAGTTTAACTATGAAGCTGAAGTCTTCCAAGTTGTTTGGATTTTTTTGGGAGGTGACTATGAGTCACGACTACCTTAATTACCCGATGCTCATGGATGACAGTTACCGTATTTTTTTAAACTCCCTCGAAAAGTCCAAATATTTAGATAATACTATTGTTATACTATTAAGTGATCACGGCTTGCGGTGGGGTCAAATTAGATTTACTAAACAAGGCCGGTTGGAGGAGCGCCTTCCTCTAGTGCATATCCTTTTACCACCGTCGTTCCGACAAAATTTCAGTTTAGCTCATGATAATCTAAGAATTAATAGTAAGCGACTCACTACGCCGTACGACATACACGCAACTTTATCAGACTTAGTAAACTTAGAATCTATCAAAGACGAAACAATTGTGGCTCGAAAAAACCAACATTATGCAGATGACAGAAGCATCAGTCTATTTCTCCCTGTACCAATAAATCGTACCTGCGAAATGGCCGGAATAGACGACCATTGGTGCACATGCCACAAGGGTCGCAAGCTCGCTACGCACAGCGGGGAAGCGAGGGAGGCGGCGTGGTATTTAGTAGCGCACTTGAACAAGCTGCTGGAGCTGCACCGGCAGTGCGAGCGGCTGGCACTGGCCGAGGTGCTGGAGGCCACGGAGATGGATGCGGGCGCGCCGGCCGCCGACGAGAAGGGCTGGCGCGAGCTGCTGGTGGTGGCGCGTGCGGTGCCCGGCGGCGGCGTGTTCGAGGCCACGCTGCGCCGCGCCGTCTCCGCGCCCGCGCCCGCGCCGCCCGCGCCCTGGCTGCTCGCCGGCTCCGTCAGCCGCCTCAACCTGTACGGGAACCAGAGCCGGTGCGTCAACCATTATCAGCTCAAGCTTTATTGCTATTGTCGTTGAACACATCCTGTAATGATAGAAAAATTCTGTGATATATCTTTAATTTAGAAGAAATATTGTAGTACTTAGTGCCTAATTTAAGTGCTTTCTAGATATTGCTCAAGAGACGCAATGTACAATTATATACCTATATGTTTCTTATAAATATGCATGATAAATGGTTAACTTTTATTTCCCATAAAATAACATTAACTAAAGTCACTTGCAATCAGAATCTACGTACGTATTGTAATAAAAGTTGAGTAACAACCCAAAATAAATGTAGGTAAAGATAATAATGATGTAATGTAGATTTTTAGGGTTCCGTACCTCAAATGAAAAAAACGGAACCCTTATAGGATCACTTTGTTGTCCGTCTGCCTGTCTGTGTGTCTGTCAAGACCCTTTTTCTCAGGGACGCTTGAAGGTATCAAGTTGAAATTCATATCAAATACTTAGGTTTGCAATCCCTTGAATCAATGAAAAAATCAAACATCTAAGTCAACGCAATCAAAACATACGGCCGTTTATGCCGCATATTGAAGGGAATCTCAAGGGAATCAAAACCTAAAGAGTACATATGTTCTTCCCGTTGACTTAGAATCATGAAATTTAGTAAGAAGCAATGTTTTATAGCACAAGTAAAGGAAAAAATCCGAAAACCGTTAATTTGTAGTTACATCACATAAAAAATAGGTCCAGTATAAACTGACACTCACTAAGTACGAAAGTGCATACCTACCTACTTATTGCGTGTCAGTATTGTAATACAGCAAGTAAATAGTTTGTTATGGAAAGTTTTGGAACTTGTTGTATTATGTATGTCAGTTTTATTCTTAATTCTTTTAAAATCAAATAAGGAAATTAAGAATAAAACGATAAAACAAAAATGTAGTTTTGTTAAGAGACGCCTCATGGCGTTGATGGTGTAAACACCTATCCTATAATTGTTATAAATAAAACTAGATTCACTTGAAGACAGAAGCAGTTTTAGGTGTAAACTGCTTCTGTCTTGCAACTATACTGTACCAAAACCATTCGTCTGCGACCACGTTTTTTTTAAGAAGTCGTCCAATAGTCTAACCTATCCTAACCTAACTACTACAAGCGGCCCGCAATTTCATAACTCGGGTGTATCGAGACAGTGATGTGCAATAAATAAATTACGCATAGGAAAACAGTAGGTATTCTCTTTTTAAATTAATATAAAAAAGAGTTTATGTCAAAATAAAGTTTGCCATCGACAAATTATTTTATCTTGATTATAATATACAGTTTATTTATATAAAGTTGATTTTTAATAAATGTGCAAAGTATAAAGATCTTGAATCCTTTAAATGTTTTTCGTTAACGGCAACACTTTCGTTTATCTTTTTTCCGTGGGAATAAAAATTCAGGTATACCTAGGGTAAGCGAGCGTGAAGGATCGTTTGACCTTGTTCGAGACTTGACCTCGTAATCTAAACCCGTAAAATTTCACATTTTCACGCTCCTAACTACTACTACAACATAATTGCTACAGTCTTGAAAATGTTCCATAATTCATAACAACATCTGTCTGATGTCGACATGTCGAACTTAGCCGCCTATTTAACCAGCGAAATAATATGTCACGTAGTATTATGAAAACGGACACTTGTATTTCATAGCGCATACTTATTTAGCTGTTTTAGTAGAACTCATAGTGCAGTGTGCTGCAGTGAAGTTAACAGTGTAAACAATTGGAACGGTACATTAGTTTTGTTTCAATATCCTGGTATTCCTGGTTCCTGAACCGATTAACTCAACTATCACAGCGTTCTAACGAAAATGCTTACAGACTGATACTATGCATTTCAGACTCGCAAAATTAATATCGGGAAAACATTAAACTAATTACTTTGTGTGGGTACGTATCATAAATATCATAATATATAAATTTAAAATACATACGGCTGGAAAACATAAAGTTAAAATACCGAAAATCAAAATATATTTAATAATGTGTCAAAATATATAAAGTTATTTGACATAAGTTCTTAACTCATAAGATTGGAATGCATAATGGTCAAAATATATATCGGTTACAATTCGTAATGGTTCTAAACTTATAAGCTTGGAATGCATAATGGTCAAAATGTATAACAGTTAAACTTCATAATGGTTCTAAACCTGCCCCGACCCGTGGTACATCTGCTATGTTCAGCTGACCAATCATTTGGTACTTGAATACAAGGTATTTGAATTATTTTGAATATCAAAATTAACTAAGTCGACGGAGTTCCTACTTCTGAGTGTTTTGGCCCTTCGGGCCAGCTGAAATGCTAACATAACCTAAACCTACCTCATATTTATGATACCAATTTTGACCATTATGATAAACGTACTTTCTGGATTTTGATTTTTATCCCTTGTATTTTCCGATAGTATACAATTTGAACGTATAAATTGTAAACATATGCATTTAGTCAGTATGTATTTCGACCATTATGGATGGACAACGTACTTTATGAATTTTGATTGTTATACCTTTCAACAATTATATTTTCTGATTTTATATACGTATTTTGAACGTATAAATTGTAAACTTATAAATTTTGATTTTATGCATTATAATACGTACCCCTTTGTGTGTACCAAAAAGGTAAAAGTAAGCGGTTTTATAATTTCATTTTCAATTTCAATTTCAATTTATTTATTGCGTTATACGTTGTACATGAGTTCTTTAATTGAGCCTATAATTACGTAATTTTTTTTAATTCACCCTGCACTTTTTAGTTTTTTTACGTCTTGATAAATAATAACGTGACGAATGGGTCAGTCTCAAAAAAATAACAACATTCAATATTTGCGTGGTCAAACCCGATAAGTAAACATAATTTGTTTTCGATTATTGAATTTCGAAGGCGTATTCAGAGATTTCAATTTTACATGTTTCATTATCTCAACTTATCATTACGCAACCCTCGATATATCATTTTAAAATGAGCACAAGTATGGTAATAAACGTCAGATATATGGCAACAAAAACAATGATATTATTAAGTAGGTAATGTTTAATTTATATGTATTATTTTATTACGCCGGTCGATTAAGGTGTTTATCTTCAATCGCGATACTCGGTGCTTTGGCAGCGTTTCAGCAGGTTGAAATATCGTTTCAGAGGTAGCAGAGTAGAGTTCTATCACATACCAGATTATCCAAATCTCGACCAAGTTGCCGTTGTTTTCAGGCGCATGAAACATGTTTTCAGTTCGTTTCAGGCCACCTTCTACCAGATTACGTCATAACCTGAATACCCGTTTTAGGCTTTTACAGGACCCCTTATGGGCCTTTGAAATAGGTACATATTATTATCAGTATATGGCCAATTTTCCAGAAAGAGTGAAAGAGATAACTAGCATGATTAGAAAGAAACAGCGATATGAGAACCTTCCAGAAGCTTGTGAAAGAGATGACACGATTAGGAAGGAGACAGCAATACATGGAACCCTCCAGAATCGTCACGAGCAAGAACGAGACAGCTATATGCCCTGTGGCGAGAGAGTGCCCTCGGCCGAGTACTCGGACCAGCAAAATGACGTGCGGGTCACTCGGACCTTGTTTTGTTTACAAGGCCGAGTGGCCACCCCCGCACTCCCCTCAGCACACCCTGCGCCGACTCGCTCGCCACTCGGCCGGCTCTCGCCACTGTACTTGGTTCGTGTGATCAGGGCAATACTTACAACATTCCAACAACAACTACTACGAGTATAGACACTTGTCCCACCGCCGCCGGTGATGAGCGAGAAGCGAGTAGAGCTAGAAACTCAAAACGAGTTGGCGAGCAGCGAGTAGCGAGTGTGTACTCGTAGTTCCGATAGTTTTGTCGCTGGGCTATAAGCGAGAGTTTATGGGCGTTTTTGAAAAAAAAAATTTCAAAATTAACGATATAATCCAGTCAAATGGTGTTTTTACTAAGAATGTTTTGGGGTACTTCTGATTTCTTCCATTCTATATGTATTTTGGGGTGCTGAATCTGAATCTGAGGTTTGCTAACAAAATTTCGTGACGCAACATTGACAAAATCGCAAAAAAAAGTGAAAAATTACTGCTTTTTTCAGATTTTTGCTTAAAACTTGGAAACTATTAACTTTTAGTAAATGGCTTGTTTACAGAAATTAAATTTCTTAAAATTCTCTACAAATATCACTATTTAGTTTTTTTTTTAAGAACCGTTCGGTCTCAAGTGCGAGTTGAAAATTATCATATTTCAGCAGTTTTTGCAAAACCCACTTTTTACATTGCAAAACTTATTTTTTTATTAAAATTCTGTCATTTGATAAACTTCTCCCAGTTCTCTGCACAAGTAATTTTGCGATTTTGTTAATGTTGCTTCACGAAATTTTGTTAGCAAACCTCAGATTCGGATTCAGCACCCCAAAATACATATAGAATGAAAGAAATCAGAACTACCCCAAAACCTTCCCACTAGGGGCAGTTTTGAGTACAATTTGACTGCAGTACGACTAGTTTTCGTGATGCACCGGAAAAGTTAAAATTTCTTAACTTTTGTCCTTAACGATGTACACTATTTTTTGAAAAACGCCCTTATAGTGCGATTCTTATTGTTTGTAACGGTTTAGGCACTCGGCGTTAATGAAGCTAGCTCTTAATTATCGGTTTAATTGTGTATTCCTATCAGTAATATCAGTTACCTACCCCACGGACTGTAACAGTATAATACTAGATAACCCGGTGAACTTCGTACAACTATTTTCGAGTTTTCGGCTGTTCCTTTGGGTTCTTCCTAATTTTAATTTTTTCTAAACCACCCCAGTATTGAGGCGAACGACAAAAAATCAAATCGGTCGAGCCATTCTCGACTTTTTGCGAAACTAACACACGGCAATTAATTGTACCAAATGATGTTTTACTCCAGGAAATTTACGGTGTATACAGGGTGACCTCGAATTGGTAATACAAATTCAAAGTACTACAGAGAGCTTCCCTAAACCAATCGCTTCTACGAGGTCTCACGCTTAATTTTAAAACATAAGTACTTTTTTTTAAGTTTTCTAATTATCCCATTCTTTTTTGCTTAAATTGGTTACCCTACCATTACCTTTAAAATGAAAGAGGTTTAAAGTATTTCAAATGAACACTTTCCTCTTTGGTTCGTTATCTGACACATCATTTATGATAATAGCGTATCTTGATTAGTAAATTGTCACTTGTCTTGTCAAAGAAAGTAAGAATTTTCGTATTTAATTAAGATAGTAGGTTATAGGTTATAGCGGGCTAGTTTTCCGCAACTCGACGACTAAGCGCCTATTTTGCGTGAAATTAAGATAGTAATTAAACAAAATGCCCCGAGCTTATCCTTATACGAATATTCAGCGAATGGATATGTTATCTTTTTATTTTACGTCACGAAGTACCGTACGAACTCAAGCATTGTTTCATGAACGACACCCTGACTGCCCAACTCCTACTCGTGTTCTAATAAACTCCATTGTCCAAAACTTAAGAGATTTTGGACAGTTTACTGTCCCAGTGCACGCTCAAGCTCCGGGCCGGCGGCCGCGGTACTCGCAGACGTTTCGGAGACGAGTTCTCGATTATTTTAGCCACCACCCAGAGGCGAGCTCAAGGGACGCTGCCGCAAGATTCGGAACGAGCCAATGGTTGTATCCAAGAAGGCGGGGGTCATTTTGAGCACATTTTAAAAGTTGTTTAAGTTTTACAATTTTGTATTTTGTACTGTACGTTATTCAACAATAAATTATTTTTAATAATTCACTCATTATTCAGTTATTCACTTTATCAGATAATTTATTAGGGTACCTACTTAAAACTAAAGGGTTGGATGGATATCAGCACCTAGTTTATTAATAACATCGAGTGATAGATACAGGAATGGAAATTGAGACACATTTTGTTCCTTGTCGCTTTGGGTGGCAGTGCGTCACGTTGAATGTCCACTGTCATTATCTCCGTCGTTGTTGTGACAGAGTACAAAATGGTGCGAGAATCAATTTCCTTGTCTGTACGACAGATATGCATGACGTCATGTAGGTTAACCACACTTGGGATTTTAAATTATTTTTATTATTTTGTTTTGTTAGAAAATTAACGATAATTAAGGAAAGCTAACTTTAACAACTGAGTTAAAGCAATACACTATTAGTGATTAACTGAATCATAATCAAGTATTTTGTATTACCAATTCGAGGTCACCCTGTATGGTGAAACGGAAATAATTTATAATAGCTGATTTTTCTTGTGTATCGGATATATTATAATTCTAGTAATTAGGTAAAAACATAATCCAACTAAATATGAGTCAATAAGTTATTTTAAAAAAAACTGTTTTTTTTTTTAAATAATTATAAACTTTTTTTTTTCATATTGCTTACTTAATATTTGATCTATAATATTCACGATGAATCGCATAAAAAATAATTAAGGATGTTTCATTTATACTCAATTAGCTAGAATATGATTTCATTTTGCATATTTCCGTATTTAAAAATCGTAATTGGCTATAGTTTTTTCATTCCTTATTGATTATTTACAATAAATATAAACGTTGCAAGTAAATCATACACAAACTTATACCGGAAGGTCCACCTTCCGGTATAATTTTGTGTATGATTTGCTTTTTGTGTATGAGTGTTAAAATACATCAGTGTATTTTAACACTTATAAATAGTTTTGTTATTTTTATCAAATCACTACTTTTTACTAACTTTTTCTATCATTTAAGGGTAACCAGAGCCATGTATTTTGCTGATTTAGTGGCTTTCCGTGTAAATATTTTGTTAGATTTCACCTTCTACTCATTATAGACAAAAATATTATTATGCTTAAGCACAAAAATTAAAATTACGATTGTTAATTTAAAAAAAGGCATTTATTTGACAGTATATTTATATACCTACCTACTTTCCGGTGGAAAGTTTGTAGGATTCATGAATATAGTGGCTCAGAAGGCCCGTTAGTGTGGCCCTAGGGTAACAGGTTACACGGCACGGTAACACGGCACGAACCTACTCAGGCGCTTAACTGAGTAGGTTCGTGCCGGAGTGGAGCGGTGCGGAGGAGTGTGTTTTCGTTACGTCAAATGACGAGTTCAGTCGGGCGTCGTCGGGCGCCGGCATCGTTGTCGTCAACACGTGTTATTTGGACTGGTCGCTTTAAACAAAACGCACACGAGATTTACAGCCGAAGATGAGTCCTCCGATTAGAGTTCAAACTAAACAAGTTGTTTATTAAGTAGGTATATTAATATTTTAAGGCAAGAAAATCAAATCCCAATTCTACTAAGCGCTGAGCGTAAATATGACATTAATGTACATAAAACCAAGTAGGTACCTAATACAAAACTGACCATCTTAGCGACGAGATAATGGATCAATTTATTATAAATTTACGACATGCGGGAATCAGATAATGAAAGCGATTCAAATCATACAGACATCGAGACATAATTCGAGTAGCGATATGGATACAGATTCATTTAATTGGATTTAAAGTTCAAAAATTCAGTTCAAAACATTTTGTATTAAATCATATTGTCACTCATTTTGTCAGTTTATATTGTCATACGCAATTAGGTATATCAGTTACATTTAGGTGCACACTTGTAAATATAGTAACTGCCGCACTCGGAGACGTCAATTAATTTTTAAATTTCATTAAAGTTGCTGCGTCTTATTCTATTGCTATAGCAAAGTGAAATGACACTTGAAAATTGATTGACGTCTCTGAGTGCGGCAGTAAGAGTTATTTTCATAACTATTCATCACGTGTCGTGTATAGCGAGACAGTTTAGGTGGTCTAGCGAAGTGTCACGCGCTCCGTAGCGTTTCTGTTTGTTACGTTTTTAAACCAATCGCGTCACTGGTAGATCACGTGATACGACAGACAAGTCAGGTGGTCTACCAATGACGCGATTGGACTATAGCCGGACTTTTAATTCACTGCAGTAAAATGACAGCTTCAGTGTTGTCAGTTTTTGGTGTATAAAAAATAGTGATGTTAGGTACTTATTGTGTGAATGAAAAAATTAACGAAGTAATGTACTTAATTTGAGTGATTCACTACTGTAATAACTGGGTGACTGGTAATTCGACCTATTCCTTAAAAGGGGTTATACTAGGGCTTATTTGCAATGTTTTTAGCCCAGTCAACCAGGGGTCGAAACTCGGTAGTTTTCGAGTAATTAGAGTTATTTTAGAAAAAACACCGTCTTCCAACATAAAAATAGCAATTGTAAAAAGGTACGTCCATTAAAATGATAAATAAATATTTTTCTGGTAGCTAGTGAAAAAATCATGTCCAAAAATTTTAAGACCTCAGAACTAAAAGGTTGTACCCTAAGGACGCCCAACGGGACCCTATTAATATGCCTACGCTGTCCGTCCGTCCGTCCGTCTGTCTGTCTAACCTAACTATAAAGAGCTGTATTTTTTGAACCGTAATACCTACCTAGAACGCGGGTTGTTTTTTTTTTTTCAAAATATGTGTTAATGCAGCAGATTTACTAACAAATAAAAAAATAGTGATAAAGTGAAATAATAAAAGGGGTCCCCATAGAAGAAACGTTTTTTAACGTATTTTTATTTTTAATGAATTGTAAAAACGGTAAAACATACAAGCGTCAAATTTGGTATGATTATAGAACAAACCCTACAGAATAACAACAAATACTAAAAACCAACCAAAGTGTACGGAACCCTCAGTGAGCAAGTCCGACTCGCACTTGCCCGGTTTTTATAATAATAATAATAATTCTATATATATTATATTTATAATAATAATAATAATTCACCACGATAACGCGTCCGCACATTCCGCTAAGAGAACGAATGCGTATTTGTAGGCTTCAAATATGGAACTGATGACGCATCCGCCGTACAGTCCGGACCTCGCACCTTGCGACTTCTTTTTATTCCCAAGAATAAAAGATGAACCTAGAGGTTTACGATTCTCAAGCCCAGAAGCGGCAGTGAATGCATTCCAAGAAGCCGTTGAAGAGGTCTCTACCGAAGATTGGACCCACTGCTTCACACAATGGTTCCAACGAATTAAAAAATGTGTAAATAGTGAGGGTATATACTTAGAATAACAATAAATTAATCATAAACATCATATCTAGACTTATTTATCAGAATCCAGAAACTTTCAGTATGCCCTAAGTATTCCCTCCCGCACCGCTCCACTACCGCAGGAACCTATACCTCAATTTTTATTCCTACGGTAAAAGGTAAACAAAGTTACGTCACTGTCAAAGTGACATTTCAGGCGATCTCAAAGCAAGAAATATAATACAAAGTTACAATTTGGGCCAAAACGTGATATTCATACTAAATTTGACAAATAATTAAAATCAAATCACACTAATCTATGAAGCTATGTATTTTTGAATAACAATAATAATGTTTAACATTAGTATTATCACTAACTAATGAAGCGAGTGACGTCTAGCGGCCCGCAACTTCATGACCCGGGGGTATATACAGTGATACCAGTGCAATATCTAAATTATGCATACGAAAAAAAAGCAGCATACAGTCGAATTTAGAACCTCCTCCTTTTTTGAAGTCGGTTAAAAACAGTAGGTATTAACTTTTTAAATTAATATAACAAAGAGTTTATGTCAAAATAAAGTTTGTCATCAACAAATTAAATTGTTTTATCTTGATTATAATATACAGTTTATTTATAGAAAGTCGATTTCTAATAAATGTGCACAGTATACCTAAATATCTTGAATGCTTCAAATGTTTTTCGTTAACGGCAACACCTTTGTTTACATTTTTTCCGTGGGAATAAAAAATCAGGTACGCCGGAATACAAATTAAAAAAAATCAGGTATACTCAGTTATGTGCGCTATTATGACTAATTGACCCAAAAACACCTCTATTTCATGGTTTTGCCCTACCCTTCGCCTTTAGAGCATAGGAAGTGACAAATTAGATTTGAAACTGTTTCAGTATGCGTACATCAGCTGGGGGGGCTGCGCCGGCAGTGCGCGTGCGCTTGCGCGCGCTGTTCCTGCTGGCGCTGCTGGTCGGCGGCACCTCTCTACTCTTCTTGATCTCGGGGACCGACGGCATGGGGGATCTACTCGTGGTCATCGAACGAACGAAACAACAATATCAATCAACGGACGATTCCACCATCCACACTGAAGGCTGCGAAATACCATTCATGAAACCATTCGATGATTCAGCGATTCCTTTCGTAAAATATCCAACCATACATTGTATGGCTAACCCTTTGTTGCAATCCAATAAAACTCACATCTGGGTTCAACAGCAAAACATGCATTTTTACAATATCAGTAACAATAAAAGTTTTACTTGTTGCTATAAACCATTCTTCCGCCCGGTCCAGATAGACGACGTCACCTCCCCCGACACTGACAAGCGGGTCACTTACAAGGATTGCCAATTTTTTTCGCACTCAATAAAAGTGACAGATGAATTCGTCAGGGTAATTTGTGGCGGCGGTACAAAAAAAGTATTTGATACTTTTTTTTTATTTGCCATCGAGAAAAAACTTAGTATCAACAATGATTTCATTAGGTTTAATAAAACTTTACCCTACAACGTTTTAATTTTGGGAATAGACGGAGTATCTAGATTGAACTTTCACAGAATGATGCCTAAAACTGTAAAATATTTGTACAATTTAGGTGCCGTGGATTTACTCGGGTACAATAAAGTCGGAGATAATACGTTTCCCAATTTAATGCCTATGTTATTGGGAAGAAAACATACCGAGTTATGGGAAACATGCGTGCCGAACAGTGGTTCGTCGTTCGACAACTGCCCGTTCGTGTGGGAGCTATTCAGGCGCGCGGGCGCACGCACGGCCCTGGCGGAGGACACGGCAGGCCTCGGCACCTTCAACTACGCGCGCCGCGGCTTCCTGGCCGCGCCCACCGACTACTACACCCACACCTTCATGCACCAGGCCGAGACGCATGCGGGGTACAACAAAGAGAGTAATGTGCACTTATGCATGAACGACAAATTCTTCTACAGGATATTGTTAGACTACGTTGAACACCTTACGACATTCGAATCGAAACTTTTCGGATTCTTCTGGGAAACGTCTATGACTCATGATTTTATAAATTATCCTTTGGTGATGGACGATGACTACGTTAATCTGTTGAGAAAAATGTATGATTCGGGTTACTTGAATGAATCTATAATTTTTTTAGTAAGTGATCATGGTATAAGATGGGGAGAGTTCCGATCTACAAAGCAAGGTCGATTCGAAGAAAGACTACCGTTTGTTTTTGGTCTGATGCCTCATTCGTTTCGTAATAAGTATAGTAAGGCTTATGACAACTTTAAACTGAACAGTCGTCGTCTTACCACACCGTTCGACATGCATGCCACTTTATCAGATTTAGCAAATATAGATAATATCGAAAACGAAAATATTATTGCGCGAAGCAAAGAAAACTACTCTAGATATCGAAATATTAGTCTATTTTTGCCCATACCAGGGAATAGAACATGTAAAGCAGCGGATATAGATGACCATTGGTGTACGTGTCGTAGAAATGTACCCGTGTCGAGAGACAGTTTAGAAGTGAGGGAAGCCGCAGACCATGTGGTATGGCACTTAAATGATCTCTTAAAAAACTATCCACAGTGTTACAAACTCGCTGTTGTGGAAATTTTAGATGCAACAAAAATGCTGGCCGACAACCGCACCAACGTATTAGAGTGGCCTGAATTCACTGTTGTAGTACGAACGGAGCCCGGCGGCGGCCTGTTCGAGGGCACGCTGCAGCGGGCGGGCGACGCCACCCGCAGCGACGCCGCTGGCGCGCGCTGGGCGCTCGCGGGCTCGGTCAGCCGACTCAACCTCTACGGTTACCAAAGTCAGTGCGCGTCTGATTCTCTGGTTAAACTGTATTGCTATTGCATGTCTGAGATAATCTAGAGTCTAGGTTGTTGTCAGCTAATGTCTCGCGGAAGCCGGTAGCCACGAGGAGCCACAGCGTTGGTGGCAGGGGGACAATGTATACCGCGTCTGACTCCGGTCCCAGGCATCTACATTATTTTGCGTCTTCTGGCATTAGTGCAGTTTTATTATTTTTTGTTCATGTTTTGTTATTTATGTTCTGTACTTTTGTTAGACGTATGTAAATAAACGTTTTTTCTTTCGTTCTCTTACATTTATTTACCTACATATATTTACATATTTGTGGGACCATTTTTTTCCTCAACTAACATTAAAAAATCTGCAGGAAAAAATGTGACACTCCGGATTTGCTTGCACACAATTAATAAGATGCAGTTGTGAAGAAAAATGTAAAGAAAAATGCAGCTGGATGAAACAACGGGAACTTTAAATGCTCTAGCAGAGTCATCGCAGACTGCAGATTTGACAGCAGGCTGCGTCGGCCGATTGTGTTTTGTCTCCACAAACTTTATAAAAACGGATAACAAGTTGTCATGTACAATCGTCTAATAGAATGTCACATGTTTGACACATTTTTGACACTATTGACACATTTTTGAAAATTTTGACAGTTGTTGTTTTTTTATTTAGGTATTTTTATAATTAACTAGGTGAGTGGCACCCTGTTAGACACATTTTTGGAATGTTTGATTGTTGTTGTTTTTAGGGTTCCGTACAGTAAACACGGGGTACTTTAGCCCTGGAGGGTAACATTGTCCGCCCCTATATTTCAAGCTTTTCTTTGTTTGTTTTAAAATTTTAACTTTCTTTACAATATGCAGTGAAAGGATGTATAATCTATTTTGATAAAAATAAAAAAGCAGTGTTTTTTTTTTTTGGGTTGGCCATGTTACCCCCAGGGCTAAAGTAACCCGTGTTTACGGTACCAAAATGGTAAAAAAGGAGGAACCCTTATGGTGAGACTTCGTTGTCTGTCTGTCTGTCTGTCTGTATGTCACAGCCATTTTTCTCAGAAACTACACAAGCTGTTAACTTGAAATTTGGCATCGCTTGCCCGCATCTGTTTTTAGTAAAAAAAGAAATTAATTTTGTAAATAATTGAAAAGGGGGTCTAGAATAGGGGGTTGAAAAACGAAAGTGATTTGATTACAGCAAATGGCCCGTGTGGTATCTGGGCAAGAATTACACCTCCCCATCTCATCCCGTAGGTGTCGTAGAAGGCTACTAATCCCTTAGTTATACCAGAGGGCAGCAGCGTCCTTCTGAACATTGTATTATAATAACATTAAACTGCGATTTTGGCAATTTCTCCCCAGTTTGGGGAAGGCCTTTGTCCAGAAGTGGACGTCTTGCGGCTGATGATGATTATGATGAAATGGGGTATCATATGAAAGGGCTTAATCTGGATATTTTAAAACAATTTTTTTTTTATAATTTTCCGTGATGTCATTTTTGATTTATAATTATAACCAAAAATGTTCAAAAATTACCGTTCCTCCCCCCTTATCTCCAAAGTTTATGAACCGAAAAATCGGAAAAAATCTTATCATATTTCTAATATGTATTTCAATTTCAAAAAATAGATAATTACCTACTTATATTTTACGGGAAAAATAAAACGAAGTGTTCAAAATTTATAGTTTTCGAGAAATTTACAAAAAACTTTAAAGATCTGTGCAAAAATTTAGGCAAGTCAAAATGGACCTTATTGCATACAATTAAGGTACATAAAATATAGTTACTTTGTGTAATAAAACGCGTAAGCAGTCTATTGGATAGAATGTTACAGTCGAACTCATAAGTAGCGTTACATTTTAGTATCATGTCGCAGTTACGTATTATATGTTATATAGTACGTATTATATGTAATAAAACATCTGAAAAATTCCTGTCGTATAGCTAATTATTTATATTTTACGGGAAAAATAAAATGAAGTGTTCAAAATTTACAGTTTTTGAGAAATAACCAAAAAACTTTAAAATATTGGGTTAAATTTACATAAAAAGGTATATTTTTCACTACTATATTGAGACTTATTTAGAATATTGAATCACGTCGTCCGTTGGTGAAAACCGCATGAAAATCCGTTCAGTACCTAGTTTGTGAGTTTATCGCGAACAGACAGACGCGGCGGAGGGACTTTGTTTTATAATAACATGTAGTGATGTGCCACAATGTGTGTCAAATAAACCATATTTCTTTCTTTCTTTGTTTCTTTCTTTCTTTAAACTATGTAATAATAAAAAATAAAGTGTTATTTGGGTGAATTTCCGGGCGTTTCAACCGCCATCATTAGTGTCACCAATATATTGAAGAAATCAATGACACCTACCAGCAACTCCTGATGTAAACAGAAGCAGAACCGGGAATGTAGTTTCTATCAGCATCAGAAGTGGCTGTAGTGTCGCCCATTTGTGTTTTAGTGGTTTGTTAATTTGTTTTTATCCAATAAATAACGTGGTTAATATTTTATTTGTTTTCACTTCTCATGCTCTAAAATTACTTTTAATATCCACGTGTAGGCGGACTAAAGTAATACATTTAATCCCTAGGGATTAAACTAGGCACAGAATAAGTACTTGCATAAAAAATCGGACTATAAGAAACAGCAAAAGACGTATGTTTGACCTTTTTCTATGTATGGCATTAATAACGAGCTAGACAGAGATGTCCTTATAGGTATTCTTTCGTTTTCCTTCATGTTGTCACAAGGTTTTAAGACGTCAAATGGCCCGCGATATAAAACTACCTGTCATTTTAAAACTGCAAATCAGTAAAATTACTTATAACTACAATATTTTGGTCTATTGAATGAACGTGGAATTAACAAAGCAAATGTTTCCTAAACAGAAAGGTTGTTTGCAAACTTACCGTGTTACATATGAGTTAACTAAACTATTCTTACATAAGCTTAAGCAGACTTTACTTGTACGTGTGAGTGTTAATTACAATGCGAAACGTGTTTAATAATAAATAATGGTAAACTGTCACTGTGAGAGCAATGATATATTTGATAACGTTTAGTTTGTGGTCCCTTCCCCTCCTCACCCACGAGGGGTTGTGCTCCCAGAGCCATAATAGTGCGTTCACGATCCTCACCGATGGATGCGTGATTCCGGGCGCGCAAGAAGAGAGCGAGTTCTCCAAAGTACTCGCCGGCCCGACCGGGCCCGCCAACTGCGACGAGGAAAACCTCCTCCTGGAATCCAATACGACACATATTTGGATTCAAAAATATGCTTTAACTTATTACAACGTTTTAGAGAACGACGCGTTCTACTGTTGCTACAGCAACTTCTCAGCTTTCGACAATATACAAAATATTGCATACAGTGACTGTTTCATATTTTTTACGTCAATAAAAGCACGCCACGAGTTTGTCCGTGTTAAATGTTTTTATCATGACTCAGAGATTTACATGAATTATTTCGTTTTTACAGTAGATGCGGTTAAACCGAAGAGAAAGTTAAAGAAACGTACATTTAACGTACTTGTTCTCGGTTTGGAAAGCGTATCTAGATTAAATTTTAAAAGAACGATGCCCGAAACGGATAACTTTCTCTCAAAAAGTGGTGCCATAGAGCTCAGGGGCTATAATAAGTTGGGAGACAATTCATACCCAAATTTGTTTCCATTGTTAACGGGCAAGACATTTAGAAATTGTAAGAGAGACGAGTGTGAGTTCATCTGGGAGCAGTTCAAGAAGGCCGGGTTCTTCACGGCGCTGGGGTCGGACAGCGCGGCCGGCGTGCTGGACGGCTACGAGTACGCGTGGGGCCGGCTGCCCGCCGACTACTACCTGCAGCCCTTCATGTACGAGACGCGCCGCCTGTTCGAGGGCGCGCGCTACGTGGACGTCTATCGCCGCCGCTGCCTCAGAAACAAATTATTCTACCAAATACTTTTGAACTACGTCGAAGGCTTAACGCGAATTTTAAGGCGTAATAAATTATTTGGATTCTTTTGGGAAGAATCCGTGAGCCACGACTTTCTACTTAATAAACCACATATAATGGATAAAGGCTACTTTGAATTTCTAACCACATTAGATGAGACCGGGTACCTGGATAAGACAATTTTAATATTTCTAAGCGATCACGGCACACGATGGGGTAAAACCGCACTTACTCGACAAGGTCGTTTAGAATCACGCTTACCGATTTTTAAGATTCTTTTTCCTAAAGCTTTTAGAAGAAGATACAAACATGCTTATTATAACTTTAAACATAACAGCAACCGGCTAACTACGCCGTATGACGTATTTCGGACACTAGCAGATCTCGTGAAACCGTCGTCGTTGAACGAAAATCGTATAAGAAAAAGAGTTCAAAAAATGAGGCATCAGCAGCGCAGCATGAGCTTGTTCCTGCCGGTGGCCGGGAACCGCACGTGCGCGGCGGCCGGCGTCGCGGAGCAGTGGTGCGCCTGCAGCCGGGGCGCCGCCGTGCCGGCGCAGCGGCGCGACGCCTCGCTGGCAGCTTCTGAGCTTTTAGCCTACATTAACGAAAACATTAAAAAATACCCGCAATGCCAAAAATTAATGCTTCAAAAAGTATTAAGCGTTACTGAGTTGAAGGAAACGGATGACAATATAACGTACACCGTAACATTGGTGACTACTCCGGGCGGTGGGATATTCGAAGG
This sequence comes from Tortrix viridana, assembly GCA_963241965.1. Classification (NCBI taxonomy): domain Eukaryota; kingdom Metazoa; phylum Arthropoda; class Insecta; order Lepidoptera; family Tortricidae; genus Tortrix; species Tortrix viridana. The sequence goes on along the minus strand of OY725172.1, from coordinate 5,462,720 downwards.
CCTGGTGCGGCGCGAGCGGCCGCAGTGGGCCGCCTTCGGCGTCGTCACGCGCCTCAACCGCTACGGCGACCAGAGCCGCTGCGTGGACAATCCCTTTGCCAAGTTGTATTGTTTTTGTTCTGATTTTAATGAAGTCGAAAGTCAGTAAATCTTAAAAGGACTCCCTTAGCGTTTAATTTTTTTACCTACTTACTGTTTTTATCGGTAACAGATTGCCACACCCATAGGCTGCCTTTCCATTGACAGCGGAGCGGTGCGAAAGGGACCAATTAGATTCCTCTAGTTTCTGTGTGCTATGCGTTAGTGTTGGTACTGTACAAGGTGATTGGTGCTTTTCGCACCGCTCCGCTCGTCTCCGCCTCAATGGAAAGGCAGCATAATGTACACATTTCAAAACAATTTTTGTTATAATTTTCCGTAACGTAATTTTTGATTTATAACCAAAAATTTTCAAAAAATTACCGTTCCTCTTATCTCCAAGTTTATGAACAGAAAAATCTGAAAAATTCCTAAGTTATACTTTACGGAAAAAATAAAACGAAGTGTTCAAAATTTATACTTTTCGACAAATTGGCCAAAAACATTAAAGATCTGTACTAAATTTTAGGAAAGTCAAAATGGACCTTATTGCATACAATTAAATTACATAAAAGGGATATTTTTGAAGCACGGACTTAAATATGGAACCCTCGGTGCGCGTGTCCTAAAATTAAGTACAGAGCTTTAATTTTTTTTTGTCAATTTCTCGAAAACTAACTATTTGTTAGTGCACTTTATCGCGGGACACACAAATATAGTCTGTATGTCAGCTGCTTTACCCCAAACCAGAATACCGTACGACATAACACTATGACTAAGCGAGTTGTCTAATTTGCCTAACGGCGGCGTAAGCTACCGAACTTATTTTGCCAGCTAGTACTGCATATGGGGACTCCATTGCAAATTCTTGTCTATAGTTATGCCTAACAAAAGTGCCTTATCTACCGTTTCTAAACACTCGCCATTAAGGAAAATACCTACTAAATGGAATTTACCGGTTTAAAATTAGACAAAGCGAACCTATTTAGTTTTCTTAGCATTGAGTACTTAAATTATTAGTAAATTGTTACTAGTAAACCAATTAAGTACTAACAAGCGTGGAGTTTATCCTATTGTAGTCTACGGATTTTCAGTCTACCTTGAAAATGAATTATGTATCATCAGCAAATAGCACAATATTACAAAATTTATCTACTATAGGTGCTAAGTCACTTATATAAACCAAAAATAATAAAGGACCTAATATAGAGCCCTGAGGCACACTATATAATTAATAAGTACTGATACCGCACGCCACTTCCATATAAATCTTACCGTACACTAATCGAATACGGTACGATTTATATGGAAGCAACGTGTGAACGTAGCGTTACTGTCGTCGCGTGGGTGATAAGCTATGTCTACACCTGTGCGCTTTCATGTTCAACTTGCGATTTCCTCTGACGCATGCCTCTACAACCAAAGCGCATGCAATAACACATGCGCTCAAACTTGTTTCACAGCAGCGCATACCCGTAGCGCCCGCTGATCCGTCACCGTTGGGTTGACGTGCAACATTTTGCAAATAAAATGGCGGAAGATAAAGTCAAAACATTGGATTTTATTGAAGATTCAGTGTCACCCTCGTATTGCATGCGCTTGACGCAAGACAAATTCCAAGTTGAAAGCGCAAGTTGAACATGAAAGCGCATAGGTGTGGACATAGCTATATTGGCTTAGGTTAGCACTGTGGGTTAGCATAGTACTACGGGAAGTGAGGGCCATCATCATCATCATCATCATCAGCCGCAAGACGTCCACTGCTGGACAAAGGCCTTCCCCAAGGTTGCCACAACGAGACGGTTTCGGTTTCGAAGTGAGGTGTAATTGGGGCATATTACATTGTCAATATTACCACGATATTATCATGATCCTAGTATCGCGATACTTTATCGCCATACAGGATATTGCGATACGGCCTATTACATTATCAATATTATCACGATATCGTGATAGTATTGATAATGTAACATGCCATATCGCAGTATTATGGCATCAGTATTATCGTTATAATTAATTTAATAATTTAATAATTTGCCCCATCAACTCGTAAACACAGAATAAAGTACTAGCATAGAAACCGCACTATAAGATGAAGTTTGCACCAGCTATCTTTCTCTACTTTTTAGATTACGTATTTCATAAGAGGCAATGAAACTATATCGATATTATCGCAAACATGACAATAAAAGGTACTTTACTATGAAGGAAAGTGACCCCAAATGTACTTTGTTTTTTTCATTTTGAATTTTTTCTTCGTTCATACATACTCTTCGAACATATTCTTTATTTGAAATATCCTTGTCCTGTGAACAAAAAACTTCAAATACTTATAAGTTTAGCATAAGATAATTATAATGTCTTAGGGTCAATTTTTTAAACTCCAGATAACACTTTCTGTCAGGTAAATTTTAGCTATCTCCTTTTCTTTCATATATGACAAAAAGCTTCAGTCAAAATTTCATTTTGGGACAAGCTTTTATTGTCTGTGTACTTTTTTGCACTGTCATCATCAACTTATCAAGACCAAACTAACGAGTCCCATCTCGGTGGGTCTACGTTAAGAACAGCTAAGGATCCTGTTGCCACCTTCCGACTCCATCATTAGATCTGCTTATTGAAACCATAAAATTACATTGTCTGGGTTTACATATGTATTCCAAATTTCATTTCAATCTAACACCGGGAAGTCGTTGAGCCCGGTAGCACATCTCCGCCGCGGAACTGTAGTAGCGAAACTCTGGCAATGAAATAAAGTCCAATTTCGTATTAAATATCACGATTCCGCCACAGTTTCGCGTTTTCGCGGCGGAGGTGTGCTACCGGCATCAAAAGTGGTTTGCCAATTTTGAAATGGACAAGTGGGCATTGCAAGTTAATTGAAAGCTTGTAAAAACAGGACAGTGATATTTTACTGTCAGATGCTTTTATTTGGCAATTAGAAAAATCAGCCCTTAGTTCATTAGAACAAATGAAAAAGAACTGTGAAATTGAATCGATATCGATATTATTGTCGACCCAGCAACAACACAGGCGTTGACAAATCCAATTCACACCTTGTGACAACATGAAGGAAAACGAAAGTATATCTTTTTCTAACTTGTTATGAATGCCATAAATAGAAAAACGTATACCTACATCTTTTGTTGTTTCTTAAGCCGGGTTTCCACCGCGAGCGGAGCGAGCCCCGTACAGACTCCGTTTAGTTTACAACAGTGATTTCAAAGGAGACTTGCTCGCAGTGTAAGCACATAAAGTCATCGTTGTAAGCTAAACGGAGTCCATACGGGGCCCGATCCGCTCGCGGTCGAAACCCGGCTTTATAGTCCAGTTTCAATGCTAGTACTTATTCTGTGCTCGTAAATACAGCCCGGCAAAAAAGTCAAGCACAAAAATGAGTGCGCCGTTCGGAATGAAATCGGCAACCAAGGACCTTTTAAGATAATATTAAGATAAGATGAGTATAAGGTCCTTGTCGGCAACCATTGGTTGCCATTTGAAAATATTGTAGTTCCAGGTGTCACCACACGCTCTCGACTTTTTTGCCAGGCTATAACATACCTACCTGTTTATAATCTGTGAATGTCATTTCATTACGTCACTAATGTCAAGCTGACGTATGAAATGAAACTAAAAGAACTACAAATAGTGCAATTTTCAACAAGTTTCTCAGGTTGTCGGAACATACATTCTTATTTCTACCTTGAATTATGCACTCGTAAAATACACAAGGAAATTAAAAACCATGTCGCAATCGCTTAAGATATTTTTTAGAAATTCGCATTACTTACTAAACATATCCAAACCGGTACAATATAGTGCAACCAGGCAGTGTCCAATAAGAATTTTTGTTAGTGGAATTAGCTATCAAAATAACCATATATTGAAGCCAATTGATCAAGTTAAGCAGATAAGCGTATCGTCATGTCGAATCCGAAACTACTCTAAACAAGGAGAATGTGATCCTTATAAAAAAACGCCTTCAGAAGGCGACCCTGGTATTAAGCCGTCTCCAGGCAGTGATGTTTCTAAAACACCGGAACCAGACACAGCTAAGAAACCAGGACTCATTCAAAGGTTTAAACAGATGTACAGAGACTATTGGTATGTCTTAGTTCCTGTGCACCTGGCAACATCAGCTGTTTGGATGGGTAGCTTCTACTATGTTGTAAGAAGGTAATTGAGTTATTACTTATTATATGTAATATGTACATATTCTTATTTTAATGGTGTATAAATTTGGGTGTTTTTTACAGTGGTGTAGACATTCTGGCGCTGGTGGAATCACTGGGTGTCAGTGAAAAACTGATTGAACCTTTGAGGGACTCCAATGCTGGTTATTTTGCACTCACATTTGCTCTCTACAAAATTGCATCACCTCTTCGATATGCAGTCACTCTTGGTAATTTATATACCTAATTGTTATAAAAGACTTATAAAAGACTTATAATAGATAGAAATAATGTGCTTTGGGCTTAAAACCACTAAATTTCATAATACCTTATTCACTAATACCCCTAATTTTCCAATTACCGTGGGTTCATAATACCTAAATGTCAAATTGTCTCATTGTTAAAATGAACGAAATTCATTATGTCTTTGACCTAAAACGTCATATTCTCTAAATACATAAAGATTTAAATGCACAATTCCTTCAAATACCGTATGACATAAATTACAAAATATTAAAATAACTCAAACCAAATACACCGAAATGGCAAAATGCCTAATTTTTTTTCACTAGTGGTTATTTGAGAATGATTTGATATTGATATTATGACCATACGTCGTACTCAAGAGGGCATTTTGCAGGCACGTCAATTAGAACGGTTTACAAAAAAAAACAAGTATTCATACTTAGTATTTGTAACTTACCTAGTATTTATTCCTGCGGTCATAAATCATGTACATTTCAATTAGGTGGACAACAAGTGGTCAACGTCAGTGTGTAGGTAAGATGTACAAAAAACTCCTTTGTTTAGAACAAAGATCGGGCAGAAGTATTTGTACCTATCTGGTATTTATACTAGGTAATAATATATACCTAAGTGTATATTGTAACAGGGATCGGCGCGCTATCACTTTCAATGGGTTTTGTATGGGTTTTTTGTAAGGATTAACTTACCAAACCCTCTGCCCGTCAAAACCCTTTAAATGTGCTTTTAAAGCACTAATTCCAAACGATAGCCCATTCTATTAAGCGCTAACCAATACCCTTTAAAAAAGGTTACTAGTATATACACAATTTTAGACCTTTTGTAGACTTTATAAAACACACGTTACCTTGCGTCCCGTTGGAAGCAAGTAAACGACAGCCCATTCAACAAAGCGCTAACCCAATACCCTTATAAAACCCTTATTAGTATACACGTATTACACGTTACCGACGGCTATCCTTATCGTTGGGTTCTTCGTTGGATAAGGGAAAGTCAATTGTATGGGTTGCCAATTGGAGTGGGTGAGCAAATCCACTGGGCTAGCTATTTCAAAGGGAAGCCCTTTGAAAGGCTTTTCCCGATGAAAGGGTTGTCCGGTCCCTGTATTATAAGTGTACATTGGTATTAAACCTAGGTATACATTATTACCTAGTATAAATACCAGATAGGTAGAAATACTAAGTACAGAATAATTGCAACCACAATGATGTTTGCCTGACATATCATTTTATAATCTTTCCATTAGTACCTACTTCAATTTCAAGTTCATGCTAGCCAGCATTAAAGTAGGATTGGTATCAAAATGGTTAACTATAGAGTTTGTGCCAAAAGATTACCGTTGCGGCAGAAAAATAAACATTCATCTTATGTAAAAATTGACAATCTCATTGTACGAGGGCTGTTTGATAAGTCCTTTTAAAAACCATTTGTAAAATGTTTTTTTTTGGTAAATTAACACTGGCACGCACAGTCTTTCAAATGAAGACTGTCAAAAATTCAATAAAAAAAACAAGAAATTGACACCATTGCTTGAATGTGATCAGTGTGATCAATTTAAATTTTCCATAACTATGGAAAAATCGGAATTTCGTGCCATTATAAATAGAGAGTGGATTTGAAGTAGCGATTACAAGGTTTAATATGGATAAGACTAGTACAAGCAAGTATTTATTTTTCATATCAACTGTACAAAGGTCATATATAGACACAAAGGATTTATGATGAAATGGTGATACATAATGATAATGGATAATCAGATATTTTTTTATTAAAATAAATACAAGGGAGCTGTATTCGATATTAGATTTTATGTTGACAAGATGTTGACTTATCGGTGGCGGCCGGACAACTGACGTGGGTTACGTCCTCTGAACCTATGTTGAAGTTCTCCACCGCGCGCGTCTAGTACCATATCATCCTCTTTTTGATTTAATCTAAGGTGAATAGGCACATATTTTTGGCGCGTAGCTTGTTGCCTGCTGGTAACAGTTGTGGGGGAAGTAAAGAAGGACGTAAGTAACAAAAACGGCCGAAAAGTACCGTGTTGTATGGTGTGACGGAGTCCTGTAATTAATGTATTTACATTATTTATATGTAATAGGATATTATCATGAAGGTAATTGTTGTTTTAGGTGGAACCACCATTGCTATCAGACGACTGACAGCGATGGGGTGGATCAAGCCGGTGCCGTCGCGGGAGCGGCTGAAGGAGATGCTGCAGGAGCGGCGCGGCTCGCTGCAGGACCGGCTGGCCGAGGGCCGCCACCAGGTGCAGCGCCACGGCACCAAGGTCGTCGAGGAAATGCGCCGGTACAAAACCGAAATGAGAAATATTAAAAATAAAGTCAAGAAAACGTAGCCAACACCCGAAGCAAGCAGGGTGCATCATTAGCCCTGAACTAGCTATGTTAAGTTGTGTGGTATGAGAAAGTGTTAACACTTCTTCTGCAGAGCACAATGTAATTTACAAGTGAGGTGGCGTTTGTCCTAAAAAACAATTTACAACTTCTATGACAAGTGCCTTTTATACATATACCTACAGAAATACTATAAAAGTTTAGTTTTAACCATTTGACCTCTAAAGCATATATATCATTGTACGTATCCAAGCTTCCTGAATATAATTCGTCATACAACTATCATTATATCTACGAGCTCCACTCTTGGCAGTGGAGTGTTAGGTCAGTTTTCTCCATCTCCACCAGCCTCTACACTTCCAGATAAGACATGGCATTGATCTTGTCTCATTTGTATGCTCATTGTATTAGTTAAATAAAAACTGGTACGCTCTTGTATTTGTTAAATAAAATGTTAAGTCTACTTTGAAGCTGATATGTCAAGACTAACTATTAATGGAGACTAGCCAAAAAGGGTCTTCTACGTGTATAGATTTCGAACTTATGGAATAGGAGGTCTTTATATTATTGAAATATTATTGTACATTTTGAATGATTTATTGTTTAAATATGATTTAAATATTAAAAGGTATTTCCTTAACAAATCATGTTTATTTTGTATAAAGGGGTTATAAAATAATCACATTTTTTCAGCAATATGTACAGATTACGAAACAACTTAAAATTAAGTACACAGCAAGACAGCACATATCTGGAATGTATTATGGCGATGATATCATTAATGTACTTATCATTTATTTCACAATTTCATTTTTAATTCATACTCATACCAAGTTTGATCACCAGGTGTGCTGCCGTTTAAAGCATTCTAAATGCATAGCTACATTTAAAGCGTCTAGTGGCACAGATCATTGTTATTCATCGTCATTGTTGTTGTAATATTTAGTACACTTTTTCTTAAAAAAATATAGTTCCAATATGGCCGATGATGTGCAGTAATAGGTAGTGCTAAATTTACTTTTTACTTAATGATGTTCATTCTCGCATAAAGTGAGATAGGTATACATTTTTACTCATGTAACTATTTCATTTATTTATTAATTTAATATTTATTGCAAAAAAATGAAAATTCAGTTGACCTATGGAAAAATCATAAATAAAATTCAAATTCATGCTTGAATAAACACGCGCCGAGTGTAGGTCAGTTAGAACATGCCTGCTCCGATTACTCGATCCGTGATTAGTTTCGAATAGAGTACGAACGAACATCAGTAACATCAGTAATTAATTAAGTTTAGAAACAAGTACTAAAACTTTTTGCAATTTGTTATTTAAAATAAAAATAAAATAAATAAATATCAGGGGACAATCTCACACAAATTGACCTAGTCCCAAACTAAGCTCTAGGCTTGTACTATGGGTACTAGACAACGATAAACATACTTATATAGAGAAATACATACTTAAATACATAGAAAACATCCATGACTCAGGAACAAATACTCGCGCTCATCACACAAATATTTGTCCATACCGGGATTCGAACCCAGGACCGCTAGCTTCGTAGGCAGGGTCACTACCAACTAGGCTAACTGCGTCGTCATTTAACTTGATTCGTGTGCAATTGTGTCCAATTTTAAGTTTACGTTATTGGAATAGGCTGTCTGGAACACACACATACGTAAACTCAGTGACTACGCAACAATATTATGGCTGTGATTCCTAACAGCTGATCATATGATGCAATGGGCGGAGATCAACAAGATGTCGGCAGTACTTGACTAAACAAGTCGGAGAATAGTTGCAGTTTGTCTCAAAAATGTTTTTTTGCCAAAAATACTTTACTCATCCATTCTGATGAACTAGCTTCAATGATAAGGCACGTTTTACTATAATAGTGACAACGAGGGAAACATACTTCCGGTCTTTGAGTTATCAATTGTTTTTTAGAGAAAGTGTACTATAATTTCATTCTATTGTAATAAAAACTGTAAATAACTTATTGACACACCCAATGCCACCAACTACAAATTGTATGAACTGTAACGCCGGGCGCGTCGACGACGGTGAATGTGATCTATCGTCTACAGAAATGGAATTTATACATTATAAAACAAAAAAAGTGCCAAATTGCTAAATGTTTCTCAACATCGAAAGTAGTGGAATAAATAATGTGCTGATGAAATCGCGTTGCGCCGCTGATTTTAATACTCTAAATAAAACATTACATTCGTAACAGAGAGCGAGATAACTCGATGGTTTTACAAAGATCATAAAATCTTTATTGGATGTTATTTTTAATCAACTCTTTCACTATAACTATTTCGATGCTGATTTGGATATTCAACAAAAACTGTTTAAGAGATAGGTACGATGTATATAAAAGTCGGGTAGTAAATCGATTGATATCACATCAACAATAGGCATGCACCACTATTGGCTCAGACAAACAAATATTGTATACTTAAAACATCACAACATCACGCCAGTTGCCTTTTTTATTAAACCTATGCCTAATAATAACAAGTTAATAAAAATTAATAATGCTTACCTCATTATAAAGTGATCGTTGAATACTTATTCTATTCCTAACAACACGGCCTCGTACACGTATATCACCATCGATTTACAAACATTCACGAATGCCTTATGCACAATTCCCATCGATTTAAAATACTCTAGATACACAATCACCTACAAATTCAAGCCTAAAAAGTGCCCGATGCTAAGTTGTGTGTGCGTGTAATAGACAAATGTAAAAACAACATAATGTACTTAATACCATATTTTAAAATTTTGAAGTATAGTCAACATCAAAAGTAGATAGATACACACTTTTGTACCTAGTCGCTTTACAGCCACGTTAGCAATGTCAAACAAGATTGTCAAATATGTTAATGCGATAAAGTACAAAAGTGAGTATCTACTTTTGACGTTGACTATACAACCTTATCTCACAAGTATAAAGTTTTTTTTTTTTTTTTTTTTTTTTTTTTCCAATGCAAGCGTTAGGCGGTTATGACATTTCATAATGCAAACATCGCACAGGTAATCAAGATTCAATATTTTGACACTTGACGTTTAGTAGTTTCTTTTTGGCATGAACATTTTTTCGCGTTACAAGGCAAAACATAGCGGTGTTAGCATGTATCTGAATACAGCTGTCAATGTCATTTTGAGCCCGTTTATATAAGATGTTTGTTTGGGATTGTGTATCTAATATATACTAAATCAATGCCACAAATGCATTACATTATAAAAAAAATAATCACTTTTTTCCGAAAATATGATATGCCATCCTTTTTAATATAGTTAAAGTATTATTTTTACAGTTTTTTACGGAGCACTCGGGCATGTTGACCCAACGAGTGAAACCGCGCGACTGCGAATGCAACTGTGCTTGGCCAGTTTTTTCAAGACACATTTTATGGCTCCATTTCACGATCGGCCATGATGGGCAAATACAGGCGAACACGACCGCATATTTGTTTCTATTCGCCCATGATTGCCAGTGATCGAAGTTATGCGTTAGAACGAGCAAGTTTGCTTTGTTTCTCACTCTAACGTATAACTTCGTCCCTCATGCTCGCCCATCAAGGCCGATCGTGAAGAGGGGCCATCAGTTTTTCACTAAACATCAAAGGACGGTTGCGCGCGTGCCCACACATTCGTCCTTCACGTTCGCATGTATTTGCCCATCATGGCCGATCGACAAGTAGGGCCTTTAAGAGTTGACGGGGTATCTAGGGTATTTTAAATCAATGGCAATTCCCATTGAAGCCTTATCGATAATGTTAAAAACATTGCCTAGGAATGACCATTTATGTGATCAAACTATCGTTACATTTTTGAGCCATGTAGGTATATGTTATGTTAACTTAGTATTAACTGTATCATATCGACGGGTCTCCGACACAACCTCGTATATGAAAATTTATGAAATTGGAATATCTACTTTAGGACGTGTACCTAAAGTGGATATTCGGATTTCGTATACGAGGTTGAGTCAGGGACCCGTCGATATCAATTTAAATATATACAACCCCGCTAAGACTTTAGCAATTTCAAAAGAAGCGCAATTTTTAAAATGTACTATTATGTTGATTTATAAGCACTTTGTCTACTTTGCCTTCCTACCACAAGTTTAGTATACTTTGGCAAAAATTATAAAAAAGCTGCACAACCAACCTTTAAGGGTCAAGTTTATAAGGGTGTATGTACTAGGACCTTTTGATAATCTAGGCCCTAGTTTAATATATAAAACTTAATAAACAGTAATCGAATTAGTCAGTGCTAAAATGGCTAAGGTATTAATAGTATTTTCTCGCCGGCTGCATACAAATCAGCGCTGATTCTTGGGCAAACACGATACTTAAATATAACGGACATAATTTAATTCATTATGCAAGTATAAGACTGCCTTTCCATTGAGGCGGAACTGTGCGAAAAGGACTAATCAGATTCCTCTAGTGTGGGTACTGTACAAGGTGATTGGTCCTTTTCGCACCGCTCCGCTCGTCTCCGCCTCAATGGAAAGGCAGCCTAATAGCCAATGCACAATACTATTAAAACTTCACTCTTAATAAATTGATAAAAATAGTCTCCTGCCCCAAACATTAAACAATTGTCAACTTTTAAACCGTGTAACTGTAAAGAAACCCATGTTGTAATATTAACGTAACTGACTATGATCCATATTTTGACGGATTCACTATAATAACGATGAAAAACAATATCCAACCCAGATAAAAATACCTATCAGTTATAATGTTATCACTCGCGTCTGTCATATGATACGAAAGAAAAGAACAGAGCTAATATAAATAATTTATCTGTCAGATAAAGTTATCTGGGTATTAAAGTCTACACATTAGTGTACTTAATTAACCTCAAATCACCAAAGGGTATTCAAAACTCATGTGAATTGGGTCTACGGCAGGATGAAATCAGCCCTATGTGGACAAATCATTTTCACACCTTTTATTATTATTACAGTTTAAATTCCAGGGTTTGAGAGTAGAAACGTTAACCGAACTTATATACGGCTAATTTTTGCTATTCGTAATTTGTTTCTAATATTTGTCGCACAGGATTGGAAATGTATGCCCAAAAAAAATCTACTATAGGACTATGCCTTTTTCGGGCGAACTAGTTTGAGAGGTATAGTTTCGGCAGATATGAAAAAAAATAATGATAAGGAAATCTCAATGTTTCAGTATTGACTCGATTGACCATATGTCTGTTGTCATCATGAAAATGTCAGATTATAAAGTTACAATAGATTTTAAATTATATTTAATTTACAGTAACGGACAGGTTTTAGTGTCCCGTCCCAAGCTGCAAACTGTTTTAAATATCGATAAGAACAGCACTACCTACCCAAACTGTGGCATTTTTCGTCGGTGATCGGATGATCGTGAACCAATTAACCAGTTTAGTCCGAACAAAAGCTAAGCTCATGTGGAGGCGACTTCTTAAAATATTTTTTTATTTTTATCAATTCCGGATTTAAATATTATTTAAGGTGATGTAAAATTTGCAGATGTATTTATACCTACCTAATTACCATTTTAACGTGTTCTAAATTATTTTAAAAGTATTTTACAAGTAAATGTAAAATCTCATATAAAAATTTATAACAAGCGTACTGCATGCACTATAATACCGTTAGGTAAGTAAATAAGTATTTAGTACAGTACAGCTAATTCACCAATCGTTTAGTAAACAAAATGTAGAATCCGCTTCCATAACTCGGAATAGAAACCAGCAACTTTAGGTAAATAATGTTCCGATTATCCGATCTCTGATTATAGTGACTGGCGTATCCTCGTACTCGTAACGCCCGGTGCAAAAATGTTGAAAATGGAACATACATGTATTGTCATAATGATATAAAGTTGAAAAGGGTGTTGGGGGTATACCCTAGCCCATGTACTGGTAGGAGGCGGGCGCCAGGCGCGGCGCGGGCGGCTGCCCCGGCCCGCCCGCGGCGCCGATGGCCGACAGGTGGCACGCGCGGCACATCAGCTTGCCTGCAACACTCACTGTGTTATCATATCATCCACATATGTAATCAGCAGGCTTATTGCCTAACGTACTCGCGATCGCGATCGACTTGAAAGTGGACCAATTTTTTTTCATTTTGTAGGCAGACTTGCCTTCAACTGTCAAAAATGAAAGCGATCGCGAGTGTGTTAGGCAATAAGCCCTCAGGTCAACACTCTAGTATTCTTAAACCGAATCGCAATAACAATGACATCACCTAGATACTACACAGATAAGAACGAGTCACAGAGATCTTAAGTGCATAATATAATATAAATAAAACAAAGTTTATTTGCCATTTACAATTTCAGAGTTGTTGGGTACATCATTTACTTTATCTGGGACCTCCACACTAAGTTAGCTTTTACGAATGTTTTAATAATTACGGTTTTTTATTATCACCCTGAAAATATTTATTTATTTATTATTTCAAATATATTTACACGGCCTTACAGTGTGTGTATGTAATTAGCGACAATTATGTATGTGTGGGAGTGGTTGAGTGTGTGCGTGTGTGTGTTTGAAAGGGTTACTGTGTAAATCAACTGGTTCATAATATCAACCCTTTGATTGTCATAGCCAGCTGTTTCACGTGCACCGACGTTGAGTAATCCGTAGTAGTATGAATTTAAGATCAGACAAAGGCATACAATTTATCTCTAGCTTTTGGCACCTGTTTTTAATAAATAGATTTTTTTACTTGCATTTTACGTTATAAGTGACAAGTTTCATACCTATCGAAAAAAAAAAACGGAGATTAACCAAATTATAAAGAGCATTAGCGGTAGGTACTGTCTGCCGGCAGCGGCGTTTTATTCTAACGTTGAGGTCGGTCCATCGACACCACGCGCCGACTCGTCAATGAACTATGTAGTAGTCGATTAGATAGATTATCGACTCTATCATCATGAGCAGTAGGTTCGGCATTTCACCATCGACGGCCATCATTTTTAACCGACTTCAAAAAAGGAGGAGGTTCTATGTTCGGCTGTATGTATGTTTTTTCTTTAAGTGCATTTGTACTAAGGCCCGGTTCGACCAAAGTTTTTACACGGGGGTGACGCTTACTCTGGGGTTTAAATGTCAAAATGCCATAGTAATTTGTCATTTTAATCTCAGAGTAAGCGTTATACCCAGTATAAGAAGTTTGGTCGAATTCGGCCTAAGTGTCTATGGTGATACATTCGAAAGTGTATTGAATTTTCAAGGTGATTACTGTGTGGTGAGACTACTCTCTTTTTACCGCGTGGCCGTAATCTTATTTAGTGGTTAATCAATGCAACTGCTTTGTTTGCTTAAATGTATGTGTTTGCACTAAAAACGAACAAATGTATAAGTAAGTGACCTGCGAGCGGGTAGCAGCGCTTGTCGGGCTCGTCGGTGAGCTGCATGCCGCAGGCGCAGCACATGTAGCAGTCGACGTGGAAGTCGCGGTCCATGGACACGACGCGCACCGTCTCGTCCGTGCCTTCCACCGGCGTGATGCCTGCCCACAAACAAAATGCCACTCGATTATCTTATCACCGCTCTGCAGATATCTCCCTCCTAAGGGCCTGCGCAAACCGGCGGAGCGCAGAGCAGATCACTTTAAATTTATCAATGTATATTCTTCCCTATTTTAATTACAATAAGGTATAAATTTAGAGCCGCAGCCGCAGAGTAGAAATCCCCCGTGATGCTCCGAGGTCGGTCTCAGAGCATTCAAATTTATACCTTATTGTAATTAAAATAGGGAAGAATATACATTGATAAATTGAAAGTGATCTGCTCTGCGCTCCGCCGGTTTGCGTAGGCCCTAACACAAGGGCGTATACGAAGCTCAATGGTTACCTTGACTTTATTAGAGATGCGCGCTTTTCAGTTAAGAGGTAAGTTTTAAAACAATGTTTTATATAAAAAAATTATTTGAACACTACATATCACACATACAATTGTCAGTAAAAACAATATATTTAACACTAAAATTACAAATAACTTGCCAAAAGAATGTGTCCGTTGCAGCAGAGCAAAAGGGCCATGGCTCAGCGAATAGCTTTGCTCATGTGAGCAAAACTGGTATTTTGCCACAGCCCTAAGGATATTTAAGCGTAAAACACACAGAGCGCTGGCGCCAGCGTATTGCCGTTACATTGCTCGTAAATCTCGTAATACAGTCATTCTCCGATAGGCTTTCTCACAGAGTGAACATTGTAACAACGATTCGCCCGCGCCCGCGCTCTGTTTTACGCTTTAAGCGTGAAACACACAGAGCACGGGCGCGGAATGGGTCCGAAGTACAGTGGGTGTTTTAGCATAAAGTTATATGGACGCGTTCATATAACACTATGAAAATAATGATATACTAAGCGAGCTGTCTCAACGTTGGTGAGTTGTCTAATTTTCCTAACGGCGTAAGCTGCCGAACTTAATTTGCCTGCTAGTATTTCTATATGGGGACTCCATTGCACATTCTTGTCTATAGTTTAGTTATAGCCTAACAAAAGTGCTAAACACTCGCCATTAAGAAAAATACTACAATTTACCGGTTTACATTATGCAAAACGAACCTAACACATTTAGTTTTCTTAGCATTGAGTAGTAAATTGTTACTAGTTAAACAATTAAGTACATTAACAAGCGTGGCGTTTATCCTACTGTAGTCGACGGATTTTCGGTCTAACTTGAAAATTAATGATGTATCATCAGCAAATAGCACAATATCACAAAGTTTATCTACTATGGGTGGTAAGTCATTTATATAAACCAAAAATAAGAAAGGACCTAATAAATAGAGCCAGGGCTCTATATTCAGGAGGCACACCTTATTAAACTGCAGCGCCAACAGACTGCGTATTGTTTACAACAACCGTTTGTGTGATATCTATCACTGAGGTAAGAAAACATAAATCTTAGAGCATTATTTGATAGACCATAATGTTCTAATTTTAAAATAAGGGTCGCATGATCAACTAGTCATCAACTGGTGATCAAATGGTCGTAATATCACAGTATGGATTTAATACAATACCCGGATTTTATAGTGACGGATGAAGGTATGCGATGTACGATTTGCAATGTAAATATTTCTTTAAATATATCATATTAAAAATACATGTGTATTTATTCTTTTGCCAACCATACTTTGCTTTGAAATCTGCGCATTGATAACGATCACTAATAATCAATAAATAAATACAACCTGTACTCGTAATGTCGTAAGTAGGTCGGTCATGATACTTGATGGTAGGTAATAATAAAGGAAAAAATAAAGGAAATTAATTTAAAAAATCAAAAATATCAACTGAAAAGCTAAAAACAAGCCATATAATCTAAAGAATATAACTTAAATGCAGAAAAAGGTATTGCAGGCGTCCCCGTCAAATAGTAATGTAGCAAATTCAACGTACAACAAAATATAATAATAATAATATTTCCAATTATTTGCTTGTCCCCGACTAAAATACCTTTTCCAACATTTAAGTTATGTTCTTAAGATTATAGGGCTTGTTTTTAGATTTTGAGTTGATATTTTTAAAGCAGTCGGGTTTTTGAATTTTAAAATTAATTATTATATATTAACAATTAATAAATTTCATACTTTCTTAGTTTTTATTAAAATGGTAGCATCAAAGTTTTACAATGTACATACGTTTAGAATGAATGGGCTATACCCATATTGTTATAATAAAAAATACTTTTTTTGAATCCCCCTCCATTTCTTTTTCGCGGTCGCCATATTGAAATTTTATAATACTCTATGTCACTTCGACAATTAGACGAATCAAATGACACCTCATATGCTAAAATCCGTCAAGCCGTTTAGGCTGCAGGGCGTGCAAAGAAATAGACATACATACGTAATACGCTCGAAAAACATAACCCTCCTTCGGGCAGTCGGGTACGGAACCCTATAAAATTATAATGATTTCATGGTGTGATATAAATTGAGCAATGCCTTATACAATGCCTGTGTCTTCAAACCCTCTCTCTGAATAAGTCCAGGCGTAGGTGCATTGGCAAAGTAATAGGAAATTAAGGTAGTGTAGGAAAGTGAATGTGGGGCCTGACCTTTCCCGCAGCTGGCGCACTTGGGCGCGAACATGCGGTGGTAGTCGTTGACGCAGTAGATCTTGTTGTCCACGTCGACCGTGAACGGCACGCCGTCCAGGCACTCGTTGCACACACAGCAGCGGAAGCAGCCCGGGTGGTACGACTTGCCCATCGCTTGCAGGATCTGACAACATTATAAGGCACAATCAGCTTCCTTTTAAGATGCCTCTGACAACGGCTGAGGTGGTTACGTCACATATTTTAGTTCTGTGCATCTGCCGTATTTATAGGTGTGTAATGCAATAGTTTGTCATGGTATTGCCTATAATTCTATAATATAGTAAGTTTATCACAAATCTTGCTTTTGCCTGACTTAATCACTCGGGAACTATCCACTTTGCTGTGACAGAGTACAAGTATACTGTAGGGTGTTAGACCACCATACATGTTCTATTTTCCAAACTCACTACAACCCCTTTACAACATTCATCTTCACAAAATATGACAATTAATAACCTTACTAATATAATAAAATGTGGAAATAAGTTTAACTATCTGTCTGTTTGTGCAAATTGAACATGACTTAATTTCTGAATCGATTTTGATGACATTTGGTATGAAGACAGCTTAAGGTTAAGGAAAGGATATAAGCTTTTTATTCCCGAAAATTCGGATAGTACCCGGGAGGAGACACTGGAGTTCTACGCGGACAAAGTTGTGGGCAAAGTAGGGAAGGCAAGAAATTAACTTTTGTACCTAAAAACAACCAACCAACAGTTAAGAAATCAACTTGTGGACATACCAATTCCATGATGAGATGGCCACATATTGCACATTTCTCTGCTGTCTGTTGAAATCCCGAATACTGAAAAAAAAAATCTGTTACTAATTCCATGAAACAGTTATTGATATTATGGTCTTGACAGTTGACATCCACAATGTCGCCTATGTATGCCAATTTTCGATGTGGCCTCGCATTTTAACATCGGTACTTGAACCTTAACAGAGCAGAGGCTCCATTATGTGGTTACATAAATAACTATTTCACCATAGATAAATCTACTAAAGGATAACCTAACCTAAACGCAGATATTTTATATTATTTTTATAGTTTTATAGCTAGAATAAGTAGTATTATTGTCTTGGGTTTTATTTTAACAAAATGACTCACTGTTGAGTTTCTTGCGGCGCTTTTTCTCAGCAGTGGTCTCCTCTTGGGAAGCGCTGGTAGATTTTGACGTGTAAAAGTGCCCGTGCGGCCTACTTACTGAATAATTATCTTTTTTAAAAACTTCATTTTTATTAACACACTTATGTTGCCAACTGTACTTCTAACATCCCTACTATAATATGAGGGTCATGCCGAAAGAAATTAGATACCCTTTACTTATTTGTTGGATACCGGCAAGTTACACACGATCGTGAAGGTAGGCTATTTGTTAAAAATTTTGAATATGGAACATTTTAGAAATCGATTTTATTTATTTTTTAATTTAAATTTTTCGGAGGTGATCTGGCGGGAACTTAATTGGAACAATGGAGCTCACTCGACGTGATTTTCGTGTTACGATTTACTATGACTATAAAAAAGATGTTTTGAACTTTCCCCATCGTCATGAAAGCATCGCTTTGAAGATGAGGCAAAGTCAGGTCGGCCGCTAACCAAGGTTACTCAAGAAAACGTTGAAGCTGTCGAAAAAAATATTCGTAAAAACAGACGAATTACATATGTAGAGATTGAGCGAGAACTGGGCATTGGATCAGAAGCAATACAGACTATCATTCACGGACATCTGTCTCTCCATAAGCATTGTTCGGGGTGGGTTCCGCACAAAGTTAACGATGAGCAGAAAAAACGTCGTGTGGATTGGTGCAAAGGCTATAGCCGGGTTTCCATAGTAAGTCGGCCCTTACATCAAATGGCCTCGGGGATTTTTTTGTGAGTACCTCTTGTAATGAAGAATATTTTAGCCGAGTATGAACTTCCTACTTGTAATAGTTTTTGACTTATAATTTTTAAAGATTTTTTTTAATGTTTGTTTTTTCTGGATTTTATTTCTGGATTTAAGCGATTTGCTTCAAATTTTGAAATTATGTTCTTTAAATAGATTTGCATCGCCACCCAAAAAACGAATACTAGTTATCGTATAAAAAAAAGAAAAAAAAGACCAATTTAAAAATAAACATTTTTTTAATGTGGTTCTGAAGTAATGACACCTCTAGATTTTTTTCTCAAAATAGGCCATACATTGGCCTACTACTTGCCTAAATATCAAAATTTTCCGGGCGGTACTTCCTACAAAAAATCAGCAGAATGTGTGGCCAATTTGTGTATTCAATCGGTGTTTTCAATGTAGTATTCAAACTCTTCGATAATGTGTTGAGTTTTCTTATCAGTTTGTCGTATTTAAGAGTAAAATGCTAATGACTACTTAATGTCATCGTGATGCAAGATGTTTATCGCATTATCAAAAACCGTTAATTTGTAGTTAAATGACATAAAATATAATGGCCAGTATAAACTGATACTTACTAAGTACGAGAGTGCATATTTAGTGCGTGTCAGTTTATACTGGAATATGTTTCTATTGTATTCCCGTGATTTACGAACTACTTACATAGCTACCTAAGTTGTGCAGTCCCTCGGAGCGCGAGCCCGACTCGCACTTGACCGGCTTTTTTTAGGAAAATATGGGTTTAAGCCGATATAACAATACACGTGCTCATTATTTTTTCATGTTCTCAAACATATAATCAAACCAGTAATTAACAAGCAATTTACTTGAAAAAAAAAACTCTCTACAGAAGTTGAGGGTTTAGTCACTTTTCAGTACTTTGGAGGACAAGTTCTCCCAATAGGTTGAGATTGGGCAGCTAAACAAAATATGTGTCTGTTATTATACCCAGGAGATCAACGGGCCTGGTATACCAACAGCTATTGGAAGAAGTCATCATTGGAGATGTTCCTGAAATCATCTTCATTCAAGACAATTGTCCCATACACAGTGCATGTGTCGTGCAGGACTGGATGGCTGCACAACCTGATATTAAAACGGTTGTGTCTATATAAGTCGCCGGATCTCGATCCCATTGAGAATTTGTGCGCATGGTCCAGTCATGGGACAATAGAAATGAGCGCCGCAAGAAATACTGGCACTGCCAAGAAGAATGGCAGTCATTTCAAGGTTCAGACTCGTGTGAAAAGCTAGTAAAATCAATGCGAGACCGCTGCATTGCAGTCATAGCTGCAGAAGGTGGATTGACAAAATATTAATTAAGTATTATTGTATAATAATAGTATTAAAATTATCGATTAATTATACCCCTTTGCAAAAAACAGGCACCTATGGTGATTTTGTAAACTGTAGATACTCCGATTGTCTGTTACTAGTATAAGATTTGTGATTACATTGTTAGTTTGTTAGTTACTCATAGTTACAAGTGAAGCTAATATAAGTATGTTAAGAAATCATGACCAGACCAGATTTTAAAAGGCTGAAAGAGTATTACCAAGTAGTCTTCCTCACAGTAGACCTTCCCATGCACGTTGTAGAAGTCCTTCCCGCGTAGCGCGCGCCCACACGAGCAGCAGATGAAACAGTTGGTGTGGTACAAGTTGCCCATAGCCTGGCACGCCTGCCCCGCACCCGTCACCCCAGTGCCGCACGTGTGGCAGATACCTGCAGATTCGCATTTTAAATGACATAAATTACTCACTAAATAACCCACAACTAGGCTTCACTGTTGCCAATAGGATATGCTTTAGCAGAAGACCCCAATTCTCTATTTAAAGCAAGAATGTTAAAATATTATCATATACCATTAAGTCTGGCAACTTTGCAATTGGATACTAACTTTTCCACATGCTGTGTGCTGATATGAAAATCTTAAATATATATTTGTTTTCATTTGGTGGTCAGTGATCAAAAAATGTTGCCAAAATATTGCCTTGTTTAAGAGATAGACATTTTCATATCAGCACACAGCAGGTGGCAAAGTTAGTTAGTATCCAATTGCAAAGGTGCCAGACTTGACGGTACCTACATAATATGAAAATTTTCCTACCAAAGTATTCTCCTTCCTCATCCTGCCTCTCCATTTCCTCCTCCAACTGACGAGTGAGCTCCTCAATCTTACGCTGAGCCTCGCTGGGCCCAGCAGGGCGCGGTGGCGTGATGCTGTAAGGCAGCAGACTCTTCCCGCGCCCGCCCGAGCCTCGCGAGCCGCGCGACCCGCCCGACATTCCAGACACGCCCGATACACCCGAGACAGAGCTTGGTGTGGGGCTTGGTGCTGGAGACTGTGCAGGTGAGCACAGCGACACCAACCCCGATGCCAAGCTCCTAGATCCCATGGATTCTGAGCCCAGAGAAACATTATCTCTGGCTGCAGCAACTGCCCCTGCAGGTGAACCTCCACTCATACAAACATAGTCAGAACCATTAGTATCCTCCATTATCTGCATTCTGTTGACAGTTGCAGGCTTAGATACATAGCCCCCATTTATCACTGGTGGTTTATCTCCTCCGGGATTGGTATTTGGTTTTGTATGATAAAATTTGGAAGTTTGTGCTACCTGAACTTCAGTAGCCACATTAGCTTTAGGTCTTTGAGCACTAGGGGCTATTGAAGCATAGATAGCAGTAGACGGAACTGGGACTGCCTTGTTGTCAAAACTAGAAGCAGAGCCATTTTTGAGCAAAGCAGTTACATCAGTGTATTTAGGTGGAGCTGATTTCATAATTGTATAATCACTACTGGGACTTTCTTGAGTCGCATTGTTTAGTGGGGGAGGAGGAGCTTTGTCTAATTTGCTTTTGTCGTTCAAAAGCAGTTGAGAGATGCTTCTATTAGAGGCAAGATTAGGCACTTGTGGACCTGGCACTGAACCTTGTTGTACAAATCGTTGCTCACTTTTTTGCACTGGTTTATATTCATTGTTCTTATCACTATCTGAGCATATCATGTTTTCGTAAACTGTGGGGTTAAGTTTGGGTTTAGAATTGACAGGTACTTGAGGCTGTGCCTTGCTGTAGCGTGTGTCGTAATATCCGTCCGAAACAGGCGGCGGCGGCGGAGGCGGTGCTCCCGCCTGATACAGCTGGTGGAAGTAGGGCGGCTGCTGAGATCTTTGGTCACCGTAGTACTCTATGTTTTCGTATACAGGCGGAGGAAACTGGGAACTAGGATTGGCTGGAATCTCATAAAGATCCTCAGTTTGATAACTGACCGACCTCTGCGATTTACTGTCTATAGATCGCGTAGGACTCGTTGGAAGCACCGGTGTATTTATATCACGTTTATTAATCGATGCAATCGTCTCCACACGTTTAGGAGTCGCAAACTTTGAAGCGGCTATGACATTTGATCTTTCATAAAAGCTGTAATCTTGCCTATTATTTTGGGTGTTGTCGAGTACGAAACTCTCTATGGCCCCCACGGGCCGGGCCTTGGATAGGGAATTTGTTTTGGATGTTGCAGCGCCGTGCGCTTGCTCAGTGCCGTCCTCATCCTTGTTGGATAATTTCAAATCCTGAAGTCCAAGTATACAACGCTGCTCTTCAAAGTTGTTTCTTCTTGAAGAATCCATTACGTAGGTGCCAAGATTAAAACTCTCCAAAATAATAATCAACAGCTCTTATTTAGGTACATGAATCATAATCTATTGCTTTTGCAAAGAAAACCTCAAACAAAACATCAAATCGGATAGCTACAAATCAGTTTCTCGCAAGACTCTCAAAGCAATGCAAGCAGCAATGATTATGTTCATTCTGTATTTATATTTTCTTTATTTTGTAAATTATGTTTTTCAAACGGTAAAAGAGATACAAATCGAATTGTTTATAATAGGTATAATTCTATCCTCAAAATAGTCTATTAATATGTCATGATTTTTGTGATCATATTTGTTTTAGAGTAATGTAAAAATTGGATGGCCGTTTGGTTTATGATATTCTAAGTCCCTCACTGACATATTAAAAGCATATATGTATGTGTCAAAATCATGTCAAAATCGCCGCTATCTCTCTCACCCAGCACGGCTAGCACATCTGCCCGCGACTTGCGCGACAAGCGAGAAAAAGCGCGACATAGAGCTATCTCGCGAATCGGTAGCATAACACGCGCGACATAATTTGGTGACTCGCGGTCAAACGTCAAAGTGACAAATCTTTGTCGCTTGACAGTTAAGGGCGACATACTCTCGCAACTCGTAGCACAAGTGTTCATAAGGCGACATAATATCTCGCTTACCAACGTCAAAAGGCGACAGATTGTCTTCGAGCTTTCAAGCGCGCGAGATATATCTCGCTCTAGTCGCATCTCGGATTTTTAATAAACGTTTTGGTTAATCTTACCCCATTTAAATAGTCAATGTAAGTTTATTTGTTCACAATTATAAATTTGCTTAAATGCTATTTGTATCATCCGTTATTTTAACGTAGTTTTACATGTGAGTAGTGACGAAGTTTGTAATTTTTCAGGATGGCATTTTTCTCTAAGATTTTTCCTTTTTCGGGACGAGAAGCTCCGACAGAGGAAAATCCAAAGGAGGAGGTCAAGGGATGCCAACAACCCCTTCGAGCTGTTAGACAATGAGTTTCAACACCTGTACCGCATCAATAAAGATATGGGAATGTACCTTTGATAGTCAATTGGGTACCAATATGTATACAGTCTCAAAAAATATGTATACAGCCCTTATTACTATGGTAACTAAGTTTGCGTTACCATATTTTTGCAACTTTGTGTGGATATTTATTTTTGCTCTTGACTTAACAATGATATGGGAATGGATGATAAGATGTATCCATATACACAACTACAATAACAGGCATAGGGCATAAACAACATTTTTTCATTAAAAAAAATTAATAAGTATCACGGGCCAATCTTACACGAAGTGACCTAGTCCTAAACTAAGCTCTGTAAGTTTATTATTGATATATTATAGCATACTATGTATATAGGTAGCAGATTTTGCCCGCGACTTTGTCCGTGTAGAAGTCTTTTATCGCTGCACCCTTGGGAACTGTCAATTTTTTCGGGATCATAAGTAGCCTATGCGCTATTCCAGACTATAATCTCTGTGCTAAATTTCATCCAGATCCGTTCAGCCGTTCTGGCATGATTGAGTAACAAACACCATCCATCTATCCATCCGTCCATCCATCCACCCATCCAAACTCTCACATTTATTATACTAGTAGGATAACCTTCCTAGATACTCCCTCTTTCTATTGGTGAAAACCGTATGAAAATCCACACAGTACTTTCTGAGATTATTCTGACAGACATTCTGGGGACTTTCATTTATATGTAGATAATATTAATATTGGTTTGCAGAGGGGAGCTGAGGGAGATCTTCGGCAATGAAGAAAAAGTCGGAGAGAGCTCGTCGTCCGACGCGCCGACGCTGTTGCGAGCTGCAGTGGCACGTGTCGGGACCAAATAATACAGAGACATTTTAATTAAGAACAAAGTATATTTATTAGGATATTTCAAAAAATAATCTGCTTAAATCTACACCGAGTGTATGCTGACCATCCAGTGGCACTTCCAGTACCATTATTGTTTTCTAATAAACTAAACAAGAGTAGTTTATTGAATTGAACGGAATGTTGTACTTGTACTGAATAGGTACCTACACAATTTACAGGCTATAATTAGCATAGCAAAGGAACTAATTTTTGTGTAATCAACTTAACAGAAAAAGTGACTTTGATGTAAAAAATATATACTTAATACAATATTATGTATCTAGACTTTAAATTATTTATTCAATTGTACAATAAATCGTCAACCTGCAATTATAATTAAATATAGTCTGTACCAATCAACTTGTCTTATTATGTTAACAACTTTCTTACCTCAAAATTCAACTTTTTTGGCCAATTATACATATTAATTATATATACATATCACAATAATTTGAGATAAAGTTATTATTATTATTATTTTATATTAGACAGACAGTTAACACTGATATGTCTAAATCACTTGGCCCTAGAATCAGTTCAGTGGCCTATCAGTTGGCCCTAGAATTTATTGATTACCACAGCAGCGCATCCACATAAGGAGAAAATATTACACAACAAACATATACACATATAAACGTATTTGAACAAAGCTAATGTATTGGTTTCTTTAAATAGATACAGCTAAACTGTAAATGAAAGACTATTTACTATGACAATATGGAACTATAAAAAATTCACAGTTGTTGTGTACATTCGAAATCCGTGAACACAACTTGCAAACTCCAAGTTTACAAGTGTTCTAAGAGGCGATTCATGGCACTTCTCTCTGCTGCATGTACCTGAAATAAATTTTGTATGATATTATTCAATATAGTAATGTAAAGGCGTCCACTGTGTTACATAGATGCCAGCGCTAGCGAGCTGGAAGTGCTAAAAATTTAATCTAATACAACATCCCTGCTAATATTTTAAATTGCAAAAGTATGTTTGTCTATTACTTTTCTTGCCCTTCACAGCTAAACCACTGAACAGATTTTGATAAAATTTGGAATGAAAATAGTCCAATCCAACAATAGTTTTTATACATTATCTGAAAGTATGATGGTTTTCTGACCACCTATTGATATGTGTAAGTACTGTTTAACATATTGTAATACTTATAACTGGTTACTTTTATAATGAATGAATGATAAACCTTGGACTATTGTTGTAAGCTAGGAACATAGTTTAGGGTATATCATTTTCCAAACTTTGTATTTTCTAATGACTGCTTGTATCCTTGTGTAACTTTTTAAATCTGTTTTCATTTTTATGCAATTCACCGAAGCCTTAACATAACGAAAAACCAGTGATGATGGTCGAAAGCATTAGTGTTTAACATAAGTCCACAGAAAAGTTAGTTATTGTTTGTTGTTTACAAAAAAATCAACATTGTAAACTTGCCATCGCCAAAGTGCTCAATTTGTGCAACCTCTAAATACTATCCTACCTTTAAATTTCATATTTAATTTTTTACATTACAACGAGGAGATAAATTTAATCTACTATTACTTACATGCTTTGACGGACTTTTCGGGGCCTTCTCCGTTAATAAGTAGGTCTTTTAACTTGACACTGAGTAGGGTTAGTAGGTAGGTGTGGTACATTCCCCCGCGGCAAACGCTCATGCGTGGCGTGCTTCTTACTCTGAAATAACATTTATACAAAAATTATTTGAAAAGAATACAACATCTGGAACGATGTTCAATTTATCACAGAACCGGTGAGAAAAGCATGAATGTTTATACCAGTAATACAGTTATTTAAAATATTTCGCCAAAATAAAAGGAAATAACTTTTGCGTAAAGTCAGAAGCCACTAAAGTAATAATCGAAATACTTACACTACGCTCAGCATCCATGTTGATATTGTTGATAATCAGTTTGACACATGACATTTCGCGAAATTTGACACATGACGTTGGGCACCTTCCCTAGCGACCCGCGTAAGGCTTGCCGTTCACTCAAAAAACGAAGGGAAAAGCACATTTTTATTACCGATTCAGTGTTGCCATAAAAGAATATAGCATTAGTAGAATATATTCTTCATAGAAGGCAACACATACGTCCCGCCCGCGAGATAGCTCTCTCGCTTGAAGGGATTATCTCGATACGTCAAGTTGTGCTACCGAAATCGAGAAAACTGACAGCGGAGAGAAAGAATTGACAGCCGCGACAAGGGTTTCTCGCGCCGCGAGCTATGTCGCTTGGGCACATGTGCTAGCAGTGCTGGGGCCACACTGGGGGTTAGTGTAACCCAGGGTCATTAATAACCTGTGACATGGCTAAAAGTTCGGAAACAATGGCAACATGATCCGACTTTTACCCGACTGCCCGAGGCAGGGTAATGTTTTTCGAGCGTATGTATGTATGTGTTGAAGAGAGGCTAATAGAGAGATCTCTCAGAGAGATCTGAGAGAGATTCTCTCTCCAAGCGGGTGTTATGCCTGGGGACCGAAGTCCACTTGGATAAAGTTCTATATTAGTTTAAAGAAGTTCTATATTATATGCAACTTAACGGGAAAAACTTCGATAGCGCGATGTAGAAAATTAGTTACCTTATTTGTCGCTGGTGGCGCTGCCAGTAGATAGTTAGGGCTAGCGCGCACTGCAGATTTTTTCCATGCTTTCCTTTTTCGTAATATCTGTGACCTATAGAACTACATAGAAGCGCGCGCACTGCGGAATTAATTCCGCATTTAAATTATGTAGATTGCTACAAATTTGGTGCGGATTTAAAAACGTACCGCACCGCACCGCACCGCAGTGTGCGCTAGGCCTTAAGCAGAGAACACGCGGCGGCATCTTCGGACGTCCCCAGGCAGTATTTGCCAGGTCTCCTGATTTTTCTGGGGATCTACTGGGTTTCCCTGAAAATGTACTGATTTTTCAATCCAAGTCCAAGACTCAACAAGCAGTAGATTCTTAGGAAAGTTCAGTGAATCTCCTAAAAAATACACTATTAGTGAGCATTTCTTTTTTTTTTTGGCCACAGCACATTACGCAGTGTCCCACAAGTTTGAAATTCGAAAATAAATATTTAGTCAGTGTAAAGCGATTAGATGGAATTTTTAGTATAAACTTCATTTTATTGGCTAATAGAGGAAATTAAAACAACCCAATAAAAATTCATAATTAATTTAAAATAAAATTAAAACCAAAACATTACGATTTCAAATATATGAAAACCTATGTGTCCCAATCGAGAATCCGCTAATTGAAACTTAATTATTTTCATTACGGTCAAAGAACCTATATGAAGCTTTTGATTTTAATCTCTGCTTCGTCGTGCGAAGTTTCATTTAACAATGTATTTAATTCATTTGCGGAAGGAAGGCATATAGTAGAAAATAACTTTTATATCTTGTCCCAGAAAAAGTTCCAAAACAAATTTCTTTTTTTGTCCCACAATTTTTCAAAGTAGTTGAAGTAGTATTTAGTTACTTCCTTTATTGTTACTTTGGCGTGGTTTCGTATGGGAGGAAAAGTGGGTAACAAAGGAGGAAAAATATAAAGGCGTGTTTTTACTGTCGTACAGGGCAACACAGACTTAAAAAAGCCACAAAGTGTTCTGTAAATGCCTTATGTTTGATCTCTTGTCAGCCAAAAAATAAATAAATCATTTAAATAATTATCTACTTCAGTGTTAAACCTAACGGCTTTTCAAGAAAATTTACCAGTTTAATGTGCTGATTTTGTGTTTAATGACATGAACTTAGCCTTACATTTTTTATTTTGTTACGTGTCTTTTTTTTTGTTACTGTCCAAAGATTTAAACCGTCTTATTTTTGTTTTTTTTTCTGTTTGTTATAATAGATTTAAATTAATAAAACGGCTATCAAAAATAAATTTAATACATATAATTAATATACTATATCAGAAATCATATTATTACATTTCTGGTTTTTTGCTCATTTAATTTAAACTTTAAACATTTTTTTGGGAACAGTAACAAAAAAAATACGGTGTTGAAAATAAACTAGAATGTTTTCTTATTTTTGTATTATTTTTAAATTTATTAAATAATTATTATCATATAGTTGAATAAAAAACCATAACTGAACCGTTTAACCCACTTATCCCACCCACTTTTAAATAAAAAGTAACAAAATTGTGGTAAAAAAATATGCTCTAGTGTATTTCTTTTGACAGCCGCTTGGATCCACGCGTCCGGACGCTCAAGGACGGCACAAGGTCACGTCTGCGACTTAGGTACAGCCAAGTCATAAATATGTATACACTTTAGTACCTTGTCTCTTTAATGTCATGTTTAAACTGCCATATATGGATGTCACAGCGATTAAAGTGACAAGGTACTAAAGTGTATACATATTTATGACCTTGACTGTACGTCTGATAGTTTGCACAGTTTACCTCCGCCTGTTTCACAATCGTCAAGTAAAGCATATCTGTCAAATAAATTTAGCCCTTTCCCTAACATACACTTGAAAATAGACAAGGAGAGGGCTATCTTTAACTGACAGATTAATTTTCTTGTTGATTGTGAAACAGGCCCTTAGTGTCTTATGTACTGTACGAATAAGCCGATTCGAGCTTTAGGCCGGCCTTACGAGTACACAGTCTGAATAGCTATGTCTACACCTGTGCGCTTTCATGTGCAACTTGCGCTTTTCTCTGACGCATGCCTCTGCAACCACAGCGCATACAATAACGCATGCGCTCAAACTGGTATGATATAAGCGCAAACCCGTAGCGCACGCTGATCCGTCACCGTTGGGTTGACGTGCAACATTTTGCAAATAAAATGGCGGAAGATAAAGTCAAAACATTGGATTTTATTGAAGATTCAGTGACACCCTCGTATTGCATGCGCTTGACGCAAGACGAAATCCAAGTTGAAAGCGCAAGTTGATCATGAAAGCGCATAGGTGTGGACATAGCTATTCAGAATCTGAATTCATAGTCTGAATTTCGGTGCCTTGCCTCACACATGTCTTAAAAATTCCGATTAATCAGTTGTCTCACGAACGTCAGTAGGTTATAATCTGAAATAATCAGAATGTGTGTGAATAATACTTAAATTGTATGCAATTCCGTGCTTTCTGAATTAATAATATGAATTGAAATTATGAATTCAGATTCTGATGCAGACCGGCTGGTGCTGGTTGCCATTTGAAAATATTGTTATTCCACTATAACCACTGTACACTCATTTTTGCCAGGCTATGCAGGTACAGAGTGGTCTGGCCGGACTTCGGAGTGGACACGTACGCTCGTCTGTTGCGAAGACGCACTTACAAAGGTCGCAGTTCGGAGCAACTTCAGTTCGTACATATCCAATGATCTTTTATTAGTACCTATAACCCGTTTTACTTACCGCCAATACCGTATCATAGTAATTGTACACGATTAATAAAAGATTTGATTTTTGTTTTCTCTCGGTTGTGCTCAAAACCGTCCTTTTTCGGATAACACACCGACCGTCCGAAATTAGAGTTGCGTGCTGGCAACACTGCAAATTTCTGACGTCCGGTCGACGTGCCGAATCCAGTCCGAATTCTGATACTGTGTGCGGTGTCTAGAACAAAACATACCTATGCGCAGAGTGCCTACCGGCGGGTGTCAGAAATTTTCGGACAATTTGCGGCCGGCCAAAGAAAGGGACAAATTTACCTCAAGTTGGGGGTAATTTTCAGGCTCGTGGCTCTTACTCGTGTGCACATTTTTACTTAGTGTACCTTCCAGATTATATAGAGTATACTTATTAATTCCATGATCGCGATCGCGTACGATGCGATTCTGTGTAGGTTCCTACTGCCCTGCTAAGGTAAAGGGCAGTATTTTACACAAAACTACTGTAATAATTGCAACCTAATTACTGGGTAATAAGGTTGCAATTGCTACATTTGTTTTGTGTAATATACTGCCTTTTACCTTAGCAGGGCAGCCTACGTGGCAGGCAATAGCTATGTCCACACCAGTGCGCTTTCATGGTCATTTGCGCTTTCAACTTTCAATTCGTCTTTCGTCAAGCACATGCAATTCAAATTCAAATATTTATTCAGTAAATTGGCCACATACGGGCTCTTTTACACGTCAGTAATATAGAGTGAATCTCCAGCGCTTCGGACAAGACCATCATTGCGGAGAAGAAGCGCCGCAATACGAGGGTGACATTGAATCTTCAATAAAATGCAATGTTTTGACTTTATCTTCCGCCATTTTATTTGCAAAATATTGCACGTCAACCTAACGGTGACGGATCAGCGTGCACTACGGGCATGCGCTGCTGTGAAACAAGTTTGAGCGCATGTGTTATTGCATGCGCTTTGGTTGTAGAGGCATGCGTCAGAGGAAATCGCAAGATGAACGTGAAAGCGCACTGGTGTAGACATAGCTAATGGCAAGTTCACAGAATAAGTACTTGCATAGAAAGCGGACTATAAGAAACAACAAAAGACGTATGTTGGACCTTTTTCTATTTATGGCATTCATAACGAGTTAGAAAGAGATGTCAAATGGCCCGCGATATGTCAATGTCTGCGAACACGTCACACGAACCTCCAGTACCATCAAATTAAAAAGTCACCCTGACATATAATTTATTATTCGCAATACCTACCGACTTTTTGATTTTGTAGTATCAAGTAGAGGATCAAACATACGTCTTTTGTTGTTTCTTATAGTCCGGTTTCTATGTAACTACTTATTCTGTGGGTAAGTTTGAGTGCAAGGGAGGAAGTAATTTAGGTGACTGTCTGACATGACAATTGACTGACAAGTTAAAGAGAACGCGTACGCCAAGCGCCATTACGTTATTTCGTTTTTCGACTTTTTCGGAGTAACTGTGTGCCCGCAGTTTTCCGGGAATTTCTATAAACATTGTAAAAATAAATTTGTAACTCACAAGATGTATGATGCAGAAGAAGATCAATACGAGGAGGAAGATGTTGAAGAAATCTCATCTGAACTGTGGCAAGAAGCCTGTTGGATTGTAATCAACGCATACTTCGATGAGAAAGGTTTAGTACGGCAGCAATTGGACAGTTTTGACGAATTTATTCAAATGTCAGTGCAGCGCATCGTAGAAGATTCACCGCCGATTGAGTTGCAGGCGGAAGCACAGCATGCTTCAGGAGAAATCGAGGTTCCACCGAAATATCTACTGAAATTCGATCAAATTTATCTTTCAAAACCTACTCATTGGGAGAAAGATGGAGCACCATCACCCATGATGCCAAATGAGGCTCGTCTCCGCAACTTGACATATTCTGCTCCTCTTTATGTTGATATTACTAAAACCATTGTAAAGGAAAATGAGGACCCCATTGAAACACAACATCAAAAAACATTTATTGGTAAAATCCCAATTATGCTTAGATCTACTTATTGCCTTCTTAGCAACCTTACAGACAGAGATTTGACCGAGTTGAATGAGTGCCCCCTTGATCCTGGCGGTTATTTCATTATAAACGGATCAGAGAAAGTATTGATAGCCCAGGAAAAAATGGCTACAAACACTGTCTATGTATTTAGCATGAAAGATGGAAAGTATGCTTACAAAACAGAAATAAGATCTTGTCTAGAACATAGTTCAAGGCCAACATCTACCCTGTGGGTCAATATGATGGCTCGAGGTGGACAGAGTATCAAAAAATCTGCAATTGGACAAAGAATAATTGCCATTGTTCCTTACATTAAACAAGAAATTCCAATTATGATTGTGTTCAGAGCTCTTGGATTTGTAGCAGACAGAGATATTCTTGAACACATTATATATGATTTTGATGATCCTGAAATGATGGAGATGGTAAAACCTTCACTTGATGAAGCTTTTGTCATCCAAGAACAGGGAGTAGCACTCAATTTCATTGGGTCACGTGGAGCTAGACCAGGTGTCACCAAAGAAAAGCGTATCAAATATGCCAGAGAAATCTTACAGAAAGAAATGTTGCCTCACGTTGGTGTGTCTGACTTTTGTGAAACAAAAAAAGCCTATTTTTTGGGTTACATGGTGCATAGACTTTTGTTAGCTTCACTTGGGCGAAGGGAATTGGATGACAGAGATCACTATGGTAATAAAAGATTGGATTTAGCTGGACCTCTCTTAGCCTTTTTGTTTAGAGGATTATTTAAGAACTTGTTGAAGGAAGTCCGCATGTATGCCCAGAAGTTCATTGACAGAGGAAAAGATTTTAACTTGGAATTGGCCATCAAAACAAAAATTATCACTGATGGTCTCAGATATTCCTTGGCCACTGGCAACTGGGGAGACCAGAAAAAGGCTCACCAAGCTAGAGCTGGTGTTTCTCAAGTATTAAATAGATTGACTTTCGCATCAACACTCTCCCATTTACGACGCGTGAACTCGCCTATTGGGCGTGATGGAAAATTAGCAAAACCTCGTCAGTTACATAATACTTTATGGGGAATGATATGTCCTGCTGAAACTCCAGAGGGAGCTGCTGTAGGCCTTGTTAAAAATCTGGCTTTGATGGCTTACATTTCTGTTGGAAGTCAACCTTCTCCAATTTTGGAGTTCTTGGAAGAATGGTCAATGGAAAATTTGGAGGAAATTGCACCTTCAGCAATAGCAGATGCAACAAAAATATTTGTAAATGGTTGCTGGGTAGGGATCCATCGTGATCCTGAACAACTCATGGCAACATTACGCAAGCTTCGGCGTCAAATGGATATCATAGTTTCAGAGGTCAGCATGATTCGTGATATTCGGGACAGAGAAATTCGAATTTATACTGATGCAGGCAGGATTTGTCGCCCACTTTTGATTGTTGAGAATGGTGCACTTTTGTTGAAGAAAAAGCACATTGACAGTCTGAAGGAAAGAGACTATAATAATTATGGTTGGCAAAACTTGGTTGCCAGTGGAGTTGTCGAATATATAGATACTCTAGAAGAGGAAACCGTTATGATTGCCATGAGTCCAGATGACTTGGCACAAATCAAAGAGTATGCTTATTGCAATACATATACACATTGTGAAATCCACCCAGCAATGATCTTAGGTGTATGTGCCTCAATTATTCCTTTTCCCGATCATAACCAAAGCCCTAGAAACACTTATCAGAGTGCTATGGGTAAACAAGCTATGGGAGTTTACATCACCAACTTCCATGTTCGAATGGACACTCTAGCTCATGTTTTGTATTATCCACATAAACCACTGGTGACTACACGATCTATGGAGTACTTAAGATTCAGAGAACTGCCAGCTGGTATTAATTCCATTGTAGCAATTCTATGCTACACTGGTTACAATCAGGAAGACAGTGTCATTTTGAATGCATCTGCTGTGGAAAGAGGTTTTTTCCGATCAGTGTTTTACCGCTCTTACAAAGATTCAGAGTCAAAACGAATTGGTGACCAAGAAGAGCAATTTGAAAAACCAACAAGACAGACATGCCAAGGCATGAGAAATGCTTTGTATGACAAATTAGATGAAGATGGAATTATTGCCCCAGGAATCCGTGTTTCTGGGGATGATGTTGTAATTGGTAAAACAATCACTTTACCTGAAAATGATGATGAACTGGAGGGAACCACGAAACGCTATTCAAAGCGTGACGCTTCTACGTTTTTACGTAACAGCGAAACTGGTATCGTAGATCAAGTCATGCTGACATTGAACAGTGAAGGTTACAAGTTCTGCAAAATTCGTGTGAGATCAGTAAGAATCCCTCAAATTGGAGATAAGTTTGCTTCGCGGCATGGTCAAAAGGGTACCTGTGGAATTCAATATAGGCAAGAAGATATGCCATTTACTTGTGAGGGACTTACTCCCGACATCATCATTAACCCGCACGCTATTCCGTCGCGTATGACAATTGGTCACTTGATTGAATGTATCCAAGGCAAAGTATCTTCAAATAAAGGTGAAATTGGCGACGCAACTCCGTTTAACGATGCAGTTAACGTGCAAAAAATTTCTTCACTTCTACAAGAGTATGGTTATCACTTGCGAGGAAATGAAGTCATGTACAATGGCCATACTGGAAGAAAAATCAATGCACAAGTTTTTCTGGGCCCCACATATTACCAACGCCTCAAACATATGGTCGACGACAAGATACACTCTAGAGCTAGAGGACCCGTGCAGATTTTGGTACGGCAGCCTATGGAAGGCAGAGCGAGAGATGGAGGTTTGCGTTTCGGAGAAATGGAGCGCGATTGTCAAATTGCTCATGGCGCAGCTCAATTTCTACGCGAGCGACTATTTGAGGTTTCTGACCCATACCGCATTCACGTCTGTAACTTCTGTGGTTTAATAGCAATTGCTAATCTACGCAACAATACTTTTGAATGCAAAGGATGCAAAAACAAAACTCAAATTTCTCAGATTCGTTTACCATATGCTGCTAAATTACTCTTCCAAGAGCTCATGTCCATGAATATCGCCCCAAGATTAATGGTCGTAAATTAGGTATTTCCCTGTTGTATTTTTAAGATTGAATAAACTGGTAATAAATAAATAAAAATACTTCAGTGTTTAATTCTAGTTTATTATCACAAATAGACAACATTAAATGCATCTTACTTAACACAACAATTACAATATAAAAGTAGACAATAAGGATGGTGGGGCACAGTGGATCGGTGGGGAACTGGTTTACTGCCTATATTTTAAGGAAATAATAAACTTATATCTCTGGCACATAGATAAGTTTTAGGCCTTAGAATAATAAGACAGAAACCTAGTCCGCACACCAAATACGTAACTACTTAAACTATTTTGGCATACTCTGCGATCGGCGCCTGTCACACAGCGTCAACAGCTTTTAACTCAAAATGACGGTTTGCACAATAAATGGGTGCTACAATGCTTCTCATAAATTAAATAAACATCGTAAAATCACATTCCACTCGAAAGCACTTCGTTTTGACTTGTCGTTTTACATACATTCAGGGTGGGTGATTCTTCGAGTGTTTCAACCGCTGTCATTCCTGTGGCCGCATTAATGTCGAAATCCCTGTAGCTTTGGATGCTGTTTTCGGTTATCTTGTAGAGTGCCCTGACTTCTACAAACTGAAATTGTTCCCAAAGCTACAGGAATTTCGACATTAATGCGGCCACGGTAATGACAGCCTTTGAAACGCTCGAAGAATTAGCCTTCAACAAAATATTATATTTTTTACAAACGCCATTACATGGCAATGTTGCCAGTATAAAACGTCAATAACCTGGGTAATTCAACCTTGCATTTTTGACAAAACATTTATTAACTTCCGGCATCTATTCAATTTCCTGTACGATTGACATTTTTATATGGACAATTTGAATTACCGAGCAGTAAGTAATCTAATGTATAATTTATAAATTACATAGGTGCCCTAATTTAAATTAATGGATATTAGTAAGAAAATATTACGGTACGCTACAGAATACTAATTCACCCTAGTCGACATTGAAATGCTATATTTTAACAAACATTATTGTTAAGAGTAATTCATATGTTTTCTGGGGAAATGCGACCCGCTAGGAACATTATTTGTTTACTTGTGTGCGTGTTGTCGTGTGTAATGGGGCATCCACTCGATACAATTTGATTGCCCAATTCAATTGGCCAATCAGTCTGATTGTCCGTCCACACGTACCATATTTCTATCCACACTACATATATAATTTGATTGCCAATCTAGTCAAATTGGTCGTAAAATTGTATCGTGTGGATGCCCCATAAGTATGCGCTGAAAGATTACGCCTACCTACATGAATCCATCGTGCTTCACTTTTGACGAGTTCGCTGTTGGTAACTATTTGTCTGCCGTACTCAAGAGACGTCAATAAATTTTCAAAGTTGATTGCTGCGTCTTTTTCTATTGCTATCATCATCATCATCATCATGATGATGATGATAGCAATAGAAGAGAGAGATTTTCTAATGCTATCGCAGCAACTTAAATCAAACTTAAAAGTTAATTGACGTCTCTGAGTGCGGCCGTATATGTTATTATGCTAAGTTGTAGGCATGCCTAAT
Organism: Tortrix viridana; assembly: GCA_963241965.1. Classification (NCBI taxonomy): domain Eukaryota; kingdom Metazoa; phylum Arthropoda; class Insecta; order Lepidoptera; family Tortricidae; genus Tortrix; species Tortrix viridana. The sequence goes on along the minus strand of OY725172.1, from coordinate 5,426,302 downwards.
ATTGTCTCGTGACAGACATTTAAAACTTCTTTTTCTCATAGAAACAGGCAATGATCTACTGTTCCCACCGATCCACTACGCTCCACACTCCTATACTCCTTAAAAGTACTTATCAAATGCAATTAACGAAGGATTTAGGGGTAAGGTATATATTTTACTAATAAATATTTCTTGGAAGTGCATGATTTTACTGTAACCGATAAAATATTAAAAAATAATGCCATTTTTCCCATCAGTCGTAAAATAATATTATCACCTCACCAGCTCGGAAAGACTTTCTTTGTCGGTCAAAATCTGCGCGCAAAAGTCCTCGTGTAATTGTTTTTTCAACACCAAGTGTTAATTGGGTATCGAGGCCTTCGTTACGCGCAGGATTCTATTCTCGAACCATTCGCTAAGCTCGTGGTTCAATTTTAAAATCCTTCGCTAGTTCGGGATTCAATAATCGCTCTCGCGCCGAATAACAACTTTGAAGCCTTGCATAACAAATGACTATTATTTCATAATGTAGTGAGTGATGCTGACGTTATTGGTGCGAGGAATTTGGTACGTGATTACATGAAGTTTTGTTCTTCGCATGTTTATGTACCCTATTGACTGATTGGAATAAAGTGTTGTAGGTACTATATATTCAAGAAAAAATCTGCTCGCTAAATGGATAAAAAAACTTTGGTTTAGTGCGCCGTGATTTCTTATACAGTCACCATCATACGACGAAACCGAAATATAGAAATATGGCATTATCATGTTAGAGCGCTTAAAACATGTTTAAAAAATTTAGGCACCTCACCAGCTGGTCCAATTTATTTGCTGTTGAGTTAAATCGGTTTGTGTACACACATTACCAGGCGCCATGAGCAATATTACTAACAAAACAATGTAATTTATAATTTTGGTACTACACTGAAGTGAACTTCTAGAGAGAGCTTGATTTAGTGATTTTAAGTTGAGGAAGAAAACCATACGAGCAGTGCCAGATTAGCCCATAATCAAATCAAGCAATTGCTTAGGGCATCACGTCTTGGGGAGCACCATAAACACCGCCAAAAAAAATTTTTTTAAATACCGATACTAGGTTGCTTATGGATGAATTTGGGGCACAAGCATGGATTGCTTAGGGCATCAAGTAGTCTTAATCCAGCACTGCATATGAGTTATTTAAAAAGCATAATTAATTACTAATTAGTGCATTGCAGTAATAGTGTGCAAATCATAAAGACAGATAACACTACAGCATACAAAAGTTATGATATCTGAAGATATTTTTAAAATAGTTTGGTAAGTAATCCAATAATATACAGGTTTAATAATTAACTCTTTATGCCGCATAGGCAAGTGCAGGTCATTTGTTGTTTATTGTACATATTGCACTTACTCAAGCACAATAAGTATGGAAGCTCTTAAACTCTCAGTCATGTGAACATATTTTTGATGCTGGGCAATACCATGTTTTCATTAACTGAACAACGAAACGGTGTCTTACTGCCGCACTCAGAGACGTCAATTAAGTTTTAAGTTTCATTAAAGTTGCTGCGTCTTATTCTATTGCTATAGCAAAGAAAGTGACAGCAGTAACTTTAATCATACTTAAAAGTTAATTGACGTCTCTGAGTGCGGTCGTAAAGGGCCGCACTTATTTTTAAGTTTGATTAATGTTGCTGCGTCTTATGCTATTGCTATAGCAAAGAAAGTGATAGCATCAACTTTAATCAAACGTAAAAGTTAATTGACGTGTCTGAGTGCGGCCGTTAGGCTATTAATTCGTGATAATATTTTTTGTCTCAAATGTTTATTTGCCATAATATTAAGGATTTTAATAATGCATATGAGTCACATGTTGATAAAACGATGAGTTTATGGAGCAACAAATACTTATGAACTAATTACGAACTTTAAGTGTTTCTATAACAATTGTGACAAATAAGGTAAAGGACGGGGACAGTGGCGTCCTTCACCTAATTGATACTTCCATAGTCGAAATGTAAATCTGTTATTGTGCTAGTTATACTTAATTTGCGTTAACGTAAAGCAAGCAATATAAATAATAATTACTATATGTATATAAATGTGTTTGATGTTAAAAATGTTAATCGTAGACTAGGTGTGGACGTATTGTGAAATCCGTGTAATTCTGGACACATTAATGTCCGTAATAATCGTAATGTTGAAAGTTGTAATTGAACTAAAAGAGACAAATTACATTCCGATCCGCTTTCGACTTATACGTATCTGTATTTCATTGACTTATAATGTACTCAAGCTAGCGGATATCGCACTGTTTGACCATTGGAATTGAAACTATACGATAGCTACTTAATGAAAATTAATAGAGTCACGTCGAGCCCTCAAGGTCTGGAGCTTTCACCAAAAGATAGGTGTTAGTGTGGTCAGCTATCGCCCGCGGTCTACGGCGGCGCGGGCAGCGCGGGCGGCGAAGGCTGCGCGGGCGGCGCGGGCAGCGCGCGCGGCTCCTCCACGTCCTTGCGCCGGGTCCACTTGATCATGGTCTCCGGCGAGCGGTACAGGAACACTAGCTTGGCGAACAGGTCTTCCTCGAGGGCCAGCTCCAGAGCTTCCCGCACCTTTAATTTTTTTTATAAAAAAAATCAGTTATACGGTTCCAAAATCAGCTAGTAAGTAGATCCTTCAGATTTGGACGCACCGGGTTCGAACCAATATCGTGAAACGACGCGATTTTCGAAATACCTACACGGCGACGAAAATCACAAAAAATAAATTGCGCGCAAAAGATAATTTGACGTCACGGTGTAACTTTGCGTTTCGATGTTTTAAATTTCCGTCCATTTTCTGCACTTTTATTAATTGGATTCTTAAAAATTGTGAAGTTAAATAAAAAATAACAATATAGGTTCAATTCTATACCTAGTATAAAGATTGCAAAAAAATCCTAATTAGAGTTACACGCATACACCCTATTACCTACTCGGATACAGTATAGTTACCAGGTAGATGTCAAGGCAGAGCTGCAGCACGCGGTCGGCGTTGGGCAAGTCGTCGAACATGATCTTGGTGTAGATGCCGGAGAAGAAGCCGCGCAGCACGCGCGACGCCAGGAACACGAACGTCGTGTACAGTCCGATGATGCTATATAGGTACACAATGCACCACACCTCAACATTAGCAAGCGCCGTATTCATAAACTGATCCTTTATTCCACTTTGTTATAGCATATCTTGCTTCTATATCTAGTCATATTTTTGACAAACGCCAATATTATTACGATATGGAAGTAAGATGTACAGTCAAGGTCATAAATATGTATACACGTTTGGTACTTTGTCACTTTAATCGCTGCGACATTCATATATGGCAGTGTAAACATGACATTAAATAGACAAGGCACTAAAATGTACACATATTTACGACCCTGACTGTAGGCAAACTGAAATAAAACCCCTGATTTTAAGTGAGTTAGTTGCCCGACTCAAGACACCTCATAATAAACGTCAAGTTAAAGAAAACTGTAGGTAATTTCTAACGCATCTTGAGACGGGCGTGTCACTCAAGATCAGTTTATTATACAGTTCTAAATAAGAGTATTAGATCGATAATGTCAAATTGTTCGGCGCGAAATGTTCGTTTTATTCAAAAGGGTCAAAGGTTATGTAATAAGTATTATCACGAATTAATGAAATCAATCTATAAAAAGTTTATCTTACCCTCCGCCGGAGATAAAGTTAAGCGTCTCCGGAAACAGTTTTTCATTGAAAGTGTACATGACCAGCATGTCGCAGTTGTTCTTTGGAATCGACAATAACAACGCATCCTAAAAAAGGTAAAATTACAATTCAATATTTCATAAAAAAAAGTACAACGATAAAAACCCTATGTGAAGTTACAGGTTCACACTCAACACCCAAATTTAGTAACTGTAAGCAGAATATAAAAACCGGCCCGTCACGGAGTAACAAACTAGTGGAAGGGCCCTTGAGCCGCGTTTAAAGCAGAACCAGTGTCGCCAAACTCACACATAAGCAATTGAAATGCTTATCAAACCACTATGAAAACGTTCTTCCCATTGGTTTAATCAAGGCCCCAAGCCCTTAAGGCTTAAGGCAAGGTTTAAGCCATTTTTATACCGCGTGTAGCGGTATATCCCTACTAATACTATAAATGCGAAAGTAACTGTCTGTCTGTCTGTTACCTATTCACGCCTAAACCGCTGATCCGATTTAGATGAAAGGACATCATCGAGGCTTCATAAATTTTTGGTCCAAGTATCCGTCCGTTGTCCGTCTTTAAGCATTAACTGCTATGGCACCAAAGCTGTAGGAGCTGTAGGCGTCGAATTTGTGTGTCGTCGAACCGATCCATGCTGAGTTGCTGACGCACCGGCGTCAGTATCAAGTCGACGCTACCGCAACGTGAGATGTCAACGCCTCAAGTTGTTCGCGTCGCCCCCCGCGCGAGGCGCAGCCCCCCTAATCGCTCACAGGAACACTCGATGGATGATCACATTGATAGTATTGTAATTCACGTTAATGAAAGCACTGACGATGACACGTCTGAGTGTAACTCAGATTGTGAAATGGAAAATGTTAAAAATATCAATCCAAATAAGCAGTAGGTAATATTAATATTTTATTAAGTACATGATGTTTTTAAGTAGGTAGGTACTGAGTTTTATTCTTGTAAATATTTCCCAATATGCGTTATTTTGTTGCATTTTATGTTAACGTAAGGAGAATGTTTCGTTTACTATTGACAATAAAATACTGAGTGTATTTTCAAAGTTTCTTAGGATGGTGGTAACATTAACATATTATACAATATTATTATACAATAACATATATTTTATTTTGACATTTGACACTAAATAATAAAGTTCCATTTTATTGGATATGAAAATGTCAATCATTTAATACAATAATTGATTGGCATTTCGGGTGCCGTCGTATTCCGATTGAGATCCGAGTTTTCCCCATGGAAATACATTATACACTATCCCCCTTACTAATAAACGTTGAGTAACAGCTGAGTAGTTATACAATGCTTTGTCCTTATCTGTCATTGTGACATTTGAATTCGACAGATAAGGACAAAGCATTGTATAACTACTCAGCCGTTACTCAACGTTTATTAGTAAGGGGGTATATCTGTACGATTCGGCTACGTAGCAATTTACTGAATTACATCATAATTCCAAAATATCAACAATATTTCAGTCAAACCATATTTTTGAAGCCACTGAAGCATACTCGTTTTATATTCAACAACTTTGACTCTCCGTCCGTACTGAAAAAAATGCTTTAGACTAAGGTACTAATTCAATATTCGGGATTAGGTACCTACACCTTTAACATAAAACATAACATATCCAAATTTCAGTTCTATAACTTAGTCTGTTTACGAGCTCCGAGAACCGAGACGGACAATAAAGGTCTATACCTAAAAATTAACCTTTTCCCCTCTAAAAATACAACATAAGATGGCTATGAACTGACAACTCAGCTCTTTAGAAAATTTGACCTTACAACTCAACACATTACGGTGGATCGAGACGCCGATGATACTTGACTGCTGATTTTATTATTTTGTTCAGTATCGTATCTACTTGCGATTTACCTACTTACTTAATTGTTTTTGTCGACATATTATTTAGAATGATTGGCAATGTTTATTCTTAACCTAATAAATTTAGTTTTTAAACTCATTAATTAGTGTGAGTACCTACTCTGCAACCGGTGTAAGAGTAGACTAAGATAAACACTCACACGTTTGGTGCAAGACTCGCGCACGCGCCAGTACATGACGCCGGCGCTGTTGCGCTCCAGCCGCAACTGCACGTTGCGGTACAACCGGCTAATCGGATCTACAACACCACACAACGTGTTACTTACAAAATTATATAAATATTTTTTTAATAATTCTAAACTGATACCTACCAACTGGAAATTTGCACGACGTACCCTTAATATTATTATATTGCCCATGAGTGCCATACATGTTTTTAATTAATCATATGACACTCCATTTATTGAAATCTGTTCAATAATTCTGAATCTAAATTAGACCACCCGATTTTTATTAAACAGATACACGTAGATACATAAGGCCATTCAAAGTTTACCCTTCTTTTGTCTTCAAGCAGGTACAAAACAGATATAAACCGGTATCCTGTCATTTTACCAAAAAACGTTTCACAAACTAATTCATTTCACAAACATATCATTTGGCAAACCACTTTTTTTTGGAAACTGTAAATATTTCAGGACCATCGTGTAGAACCCTATTGGTTAGGTTAGTTTAATAAAAGTCCTGAAATATTTACAGTTTCGGAAAAAAAGCGGTTTGCCAAATGATGTTTGTGAAATGAATCAGTTTGGGAAACGTTTTTTGGTAAAACATTAGTGAACCTATAAATCGTCATCATCTCTTGTCGTATTCTTCATAACTGAAGGTCGTGTTCATCTTGAAAACCCTTAAATAAATTTACAATAGAAAATGCTATCTTAAATATATAAAACAAACTCGGGTTAGTTACACCATTTATAACTCAAGTTCGACCGATTTTTAAGAAATTTGGTACACAGATAGTTTATTACCTGGATTAACATACAACATATGTTTTATCCCGGAAAATTTGATAATTCTCGAGGGATAAGCGAAAAACGACTACTACGCGGACGGAGTCGCGGGAAAAAGCTAGTTAATGATAAATAAGATACAGCTCGACTAGCGATGAGCAATTTCTGAAACATTTCAAAAGTTTCCTTAACGATGAAACATTACATCTTTTGAAAGTTACATAATTAGGTATATGGTAATGTTTCTATATGAAATATTACAAAATAAATTTCACTTAAATTTCATGTAACGTTTCTGTTACTTGACACATCCGTGAAGCAGATTGTGATTGACAAATTCGACACCGACTATTAAGAGTTGTAGCTAAGTGGTAACCGTGGTTTACAGTGACGCACGGGAAGCGAGTTCGGTCCTCGCATCATTAGCTTTTTTTGGTTTTTTATTTTAGATTTTATATGAAAACTTTTTTTTTTATTTAATAATTCCGCTATCGTTTAATTCTATTTAAGTGGTGCGATTACCTATGATAAGAATATTTATGCTTAACATGGAATAGAAAAGTTACATGTAATTTAAATGTCAAACTATAGAAATTTTCAGAAATTATACAAACATTTCACTTCAGCTAGCTACAGAAACCCATACTAAATTTAAAGTAATTTAAGTGAACGTTTCACTTACAAGCCGCCCATCCCTAAGCACCTCCTTTATGATCTGCTTAAAGTTACGGTCCCTTAGAACCCAGTGGATCCCAGTTTTGACCCGTCTGTCCGGAGAAGTTCTTCCCACTTAAGGGTTTTACTCTCTCTCTCTCTTTATTTAAGAGCAAAGTTCTTGTCGGTGGAGTAACCGCCAACCTCAACTTTCTGGTACGACACGACCTTAACCTTCTCTTTTATTTGCTCAAAGCAATTTCACCTTGTTCTTCCTTTGCCTCCCCTTCCTTCTATGATGTTTTGTTAGGAAAAAGGCATTGATTTAGTATATACTAGATACACAATCCCGAACAAAAACCTTGTATAAACTGGCTGAAAATGACATTGACAGGAATATAGTCAGATACATGCTAATACCGCTAATTTTTATCTTGTAATGCGAACAATTTTTTATGCAAAATAGAACTGTACTAAAGGTCAAGTGTCAACTTTACAAATTTACGTTACATTGAAAACTTTTTAGTTAAGTGGTCATTGTCGTAATATTTACCAACACTTTACGACAAAAGCAGACATGATAAGTCATAATTTTTACGTACAAAATAAATTACTAAAAATCATGAAAGCATTATTAGTTTAATTAGAATCTGCTTCATTATAAATAGAACTAACGTAAAATAAGACATTCCATCCCTTTTTTCTGTTTTATTGCTGTTATTTCCGCATTTTTATCGAAAATTTAACCATTATTGACAAGTGACACTGTCTAGTCTACGGTCGGAACAAGACTAAGAGCAAAACTTATGCCAAAGTCGGTTCGGCATAAGTTTTGTCGTGCCACTTTTTCCTACTGACAATCAGCAATAGTACTATAGAACCAACACTAGTATATACTAAATCAATGAAAAAGGTTGTGTCGTAGCAGGTGTCCTATTATAATTCCTCTTCTAATGGTTTTACATAGTATACAAATTTAGTTACCTGCAGCTATCGATTCAGGTATTAGTTGATACGCCGGTTTCGCGTTCCCCTTGTTAAATACTTTTAAAAACTTGGGAAACAGCTGATGAACATTTAACCTGCAATTCAGAAAAATAATGTCTTAACTTTCCCGCTATACTTACTTGACAATCAAAAATAAATAAAAAAAAACTGGACAATACAAACCAAGTATCAGAAGTGGCATTTCCAGACAATAGTTGAAGTAATGTTTCTCTTTCAGGGTTCCTCTTTCCATTGACATACGCCTCTAAGGACATCTCGCGGTGGTCGTCTATCGTCGGAGGGTTCTGAGCGTTGTTACTCTGTCGCGTTATAACGAACGTGAATCTTATCAAGAGCGAGCCGTCTGACAAAAAAAAATATAAAAAAAGTGAGTTGTACTCTGAGAAGTGCAGCTCTACAGAAGATCATAGAATTCGAGATTACGAATACACTATGTTTGACTTTAATCGCAAATGTTGAAAATACAGTATTCTTTTGTCGTCGGCTTTTTAAATAACCATTCTCAAACCAGTATACATGAAACGAGACGCGCTACATAGATGTATGTACCTTTAGCCAAATGTGATCTTTTTACTTTTGTTTGACACAACCTCCTATGAAATGATAATGTCGCTAAAGTCGACCGTCTGTCGGTCCATCTGTCTGTCTGTCTGTCTGTCTGTCTGTCCGTCTGTCTATCTATCTATATTTCTATCTGTCAATACCCTTTTTCTCAGGAACGCGTGGAGGTATCAAGTTGAAATTCATATCAAGTCTGCAATCCCTTAGAGCTCCGAAAAAATCAAACTTCTAAGTCAACGCAATCAAAAGATACGGCCGTTTATGCCGCATACTCAAGTGAATCTATACCTATAATAGGGTACTTCCCGTTGACTTAGAATCATGAAATTTGTCAGAAAGCAATGTCTTACAGCACAAGTAAAGGAAAAAATCCGATAATCGATAATTTGTAGTTGTATCACATAAAAAGGGTCCAGTATAAACTGACACGCACTAAGAATTCACTCTCATACATAGTGAGTGTCAGCTTAAACCGGGCTAATTATAATACACAAAAATACTTAAAGTTGAACAAAATTCATGGTGAAACATATTAACATACATAATGTTACGCCATCTTTCTTCGAATTTGATGCGTTTTGATTTTTATTGCACGCTAACACAGCACAGCAAGGTATTTTCTTGGAGCTTCTTACTCGCCGATGACGATTTTGATAATTCTAATTCAAATTAATTTATTTTCAGGCTACTAGGCCCGTAGATAAATACCTTACTAAAATACATATATTTATAAATTTAACAATATCCTAAATGCAAATAATCGAGGGTAGTTTTTATAAACATGCAGATCATTTGATCTTATACCTCGGCAGAGGGGAAAGTCTGTTTAAGGCCGGTCCTGGTATAAATGGTCTAAGTTTAGCATAGGGAGTTGCGTGGTTTAATTTTGTTTACATTAGTTTAATTACCTAGTTAGACAAACAAAATGTAGGAGGGAGGCAAGGATGAAGCAAGTGTATAGCGTGTACTGACTGGAGGCGGCCTCGCGCTCGAGGCGGTCGAGCTCCGGCGGCGAGATCTCCCACTTCATGGTGGAGTTGGGGTTGATGACGACCACGGCCACGTCGTTGTACATGTAGTTGGACAGGAACGTCTGCGCCGTGCGGTCGCGCGAGTACTGGTTGCTCAGCTGCGTGTAGTCTTGCGCTTGGAAACTGCCGACGAATGCGCGAGTATTACAAATACGGCTCAACTACTTTTGTTTCGTAGTCCATTTATAATATCCTATACTCGTAATTATATGCTTACACTTCAATGTTATGCGATTGTGCCGACATCTGGTAAACGGGTAGGAAGGGACCGATGCGTATCTTGACTGTCACGTCGGTTGGAGGATTCGACTTTCCTACCTGCGTAACGAACATAATGTATAATATATCTCGTAGTATTAATAAAGTATCTTGTATGATATCTCAAATGGCCATCTTAAAATAGAAGTATGTATAAGCTTGCAGTTTCCTTCAATTATTGATCTTAGGGAACGGCAGTGTACAGCCGGCATCAAATATATGGGAGCAGCGAAAGTGGCCAAATATATCGCAACACATCTTTATTAATATAGGAATAAGGATGTAATGCGATATATTTGGCAATTTTGGTTGCTCCTATCTATTTGACGCTGATTGTACAGTCAACGCCATACTCAATCGTCCACAGACGAACTTAACCGCGGCGGCATAAAGGAATATTACAAGATACCCCAATGTTCACAGGTGGATGGTTAAGTATGGCTTTGATGGTCTTAGTTAAATTATGGAATAGCAAATGACTCACAGAGTCCCCAAAAGCGAAGAAGACGAGCGGGAACCAGATGATCGCGATGACGAAGGCGAGGACGGTCCCGCCCAGGAGGTACTTCGACGACGTCGCCTTCTTTACGCCGCGCGGCTGAGGGTACTCGTCCTCTATGTGCCGAGAACACTGCGAAAAACCAAGTAGGTTGTACAGTTATAAATATAAGTTTGGAGTGTCAAAAATATGTAACCACGACCTTGTTACGGCGACATAAGATTGTGGTTACATATTTTTGAGGCTTTGGACGTATCTGTTTATAACCTTGACTGTACAGCAAGGGCACAAAACAAGACATTTTATTCGAGGCATATTTAATTCCAGATTAAAATGATTTTTTCGCAAACATGCAATGAAATATTGACGGTTCCTTATATAGGCTGCGAAGTATTCCGTTTCCGTTCCGGTGCGGAGAGGTCCATAATGGAATTTTATATAAAATTGAAGGCCTAGGCCTGCAAAGTGACCTTCTTCTGTTTCAATATCAATTTGACACACATCACGGCGTTCAGCCATTAAAAAACATTTTGAAATTAATGTTATATGTTTTAGTTTAATTTTTTTGTACATACTTTATCTTGTATTATTATGTTAATAATGTGTTGTTTTTTATGTTATTATTGATTTTGTCATTATTATGTTAAATGTTAGGTATCACACATTGATATTGATACAAAAACGACCAAAAAGTAAATAGGTATTGCTTATGTTTTCTTTTTTGTTGTTTTTTGTAGCAACTGGAAATATTCTTGGATTATCTGTTTAAATTCAATTTAAATTTAAGTGGGGGTGTCATATGAAAGGGCTCAATCTACACATTTCGAAACAATTTTTTTATAATTTTCCGTGACGTACTTTTTGATTTATAACCAAATATGTTCAAAAAATGTCCGTTCCCCCCCTTATCTCCGAAGTTTATAAACCTGAGAGACTGTAAGACTATCACTGGGGGAAGACTACCACATCTCGATATACACAACTTCCTTCTCTGATTTGCTATGTCGGTAAAGCAGCAAACACTCCCAAAAAGTTCCCAGATCAGAGCACAGATGTCGCTACTTACGTAAACACGGTGAACATGACGACATTCAAAAATTACATTTGAGGAAACAAAACACGAGGTCATCGGTTAGTTGTGTTTTATAAAAAAATTGTGAAAAAAGTGTTAAATTTGAAATGTTATAAACGTAAGTAATAATATCAATAATATTAGCTGTTAATTAATTGTATCGGTCCATCGTAAAACCAATTCATTTATAAACTACTGATCGAAACAAATACAAATAAACTCAAAATTACGAGTTGGGGTAAGACTATCATTACATCTGGGGCTAGACAAACACATGGTAGTCTTGCCCCTAATCAGATGTAATAGACTTTTTGTATGAACTGTATTACCTATATTAATTTATTATCTAAAGTACTTATCCCTTTTAACCGCATATAAGTTTATTAGGTAACTAAGATCTAAGATGTTGATACTGTTATTAACACATTAACCGGCGGTAAAAACTATAGCCGTATTTGCCATTTAACTTTGAACCTTATGTTTGAGCACTACGGCCATTGCCGCCGGCGAACGTGTTAAGTACCTTTCGCCTTAAGTAAAAAATCTGATCAAAGTATTACTAAAGTAATTGGTTATAATTATTAATAAGTCAACTTATGTTACGTTTATTAAAAAAAAAAAGTTTTTTTCTCTAATTTTTTACAACACTGCCGTGGTTCTACATCCTTTATTTGATTTCAATAATATGTTAATCTTCCCCCAAATGAATAAAAACACGCATACATACGAAATTGGACCGTATTCCGCTTAGCATTCAGTTTGAAATATAAATGGTCAGATTGAATGTAACGGCTTTTCAGTCAGAACATAAAAATGTATGCTTGTTAAGATAATAAAAGGCACTGTTAGTCTTACCCCGTTACTGGGGCAAGACTAACAATTTGCAAATTCTGTAGTTTTCCTTAAATGTATCTTTATTGAGTAAACTTGCGTAAAAATTCACTACAATTTTGTAAAAGTTTACAAAAATCTTAAGTTAGTTAAATTATTCATTTAAAAGTAAGACGTAAAATTTCGTCGTAAGAACCGTTTTTATTTCTAACATTAAACTATGTTAGTCTTACCCCACCTTACCTTATAGCTAATTATTTATATTTTACGGGAAAAATAAAAGGAAATGTTCAAAATTTACAGATTTTGAAAAATAGCTAAAAAATTCACAAAATTGTGTTAAATTTAGGCAACTCAAAATAGACCTTATTGCTTACGAATTAAAGTCCATAAAAAGGTATATTTTTGAAGTACGGACTTTTTGACCGGTTTTTTTTATTTCATTGCGTGTTTGAGAAAAGCACTTTACATACCTCGGTGTGAAAAGGGATTGCAGGCCAAGTAGGTATAGACGATAGGGATACGAAGCTGGCAATCTCTCTTCACGCCGAGCCTATTAAAACACAGTACAGTTACAACCAGCTTATTTGTTTTTTTTTCCTGAAATTTTATTCCTACCACTTAGAACAGGTGGTATCGTAACATGTAGGAATAGCAATTACAAAACAGTACCAGTCACATTGGTACTTGCAATTATAACGACTTTTATATTTGATACGTCGCTGAAAAGGTAAAGCCCGAACTATAGCAAAGTTTACCTTCAGAAGGAAGACACTGGCGAATATATCTTCCATCTTGAGCCAGTCCATTAGCGTCATGGACGTGTCCGTCCACATCCAGTCCATGAGCGTGCGCAGCTCAAACACGAATGGAACCGCCATAAAACTGTAACATAATGTGACCGTGACCTTACACACACACTAAGGGATGTTACCGACGTCAAGTCGCATTTATTTATAGCTCTGTGCCTTTCTGTAGCTCAGAAATATAACCCAAGCGAGAAGGCCCAAGTTTGTTTTTTCACTCTAATGGATAAAATATTCAAAGAATACCCTTTATATAACTACGAAATAATCGTCAGCGTCGACAAGAGTGGTGAGACCCTATAAAGGATGTCCTACCACCACACGAGATCAACTCAACTTTTATTTGAATCAGGGCATTGACGCGAAATATGTATAATTATTAGTTAGCACATATATTGTGTTACGACTTTAAATTAATTTGCGACGATAGCAGCCGGCCCTAGCTGGCACGTCGTCATGATTGTGTGGTCTTACCCTCTAAAGCAGGTCATGTTCAGGAACCAGTAGGATTTGCAGAGGAAGTTGCCGATAATGCGACGCGGGTAGCCGCAGCGGATCTGGTGCGCCGACAGTAGCAAGTACAGGCATTTCACCATGTACCAGATCGGAGGTGGCAGGCGCGAGTTAAAGGTCCTGTACACAAAATACAATTTATTTTGAAAATAAAGACTAAATCTGGACTCTTTTGCCAACGAATGAGCTCTGAAAAACTATTGCCTCACATAATTAACATGTAGCATCTTGATCGACTTTAAAATCGGAAACCCGGTTTATTAGCATTATTCAGCCTAATTGAAACTAAAATAAATTAAAATGCCGAATTAAAACGTCTTGAAAAAATGATCCCGTGACAAATTTAACGTACCGTAGTTGACAACGTATTGTAGTTAACTAAGGCTAACTTTGGCCTAGCCAAGTAAGTAACCTTGAAACAAGGCAAGGATAAGTAATACCGTTGAAATTACTAGTGAACAATCGTAGATGAAAAATTCATATTCATATAAATTTATTGCAATCACATGTTACAACTACACCTTAATAACTAGCAATATGAGAGATTGAGGAGGACCGAGGGCGAAGTTACATAGTATGAAAATAGTAAAATGTGACGTCACAATTTTCAGTGTTTCTTTATAAAGTTTTTGTTGTATCGTTCAAATTCCAAAAAAAACGATAGCTACTATGTAGCTTTTCCTTGTTATTTTCGAAAGCTTGATTTAGTGGTAGTGTGAAAATAATTTATAGCCAATTTTGATTTGGATACTGTGGGTGCTAAATAATATTTGTATCTTGTTTTAAAACGTCGTCTTTGTTCCGTCAATTTTGATGAAAAATTGTGGACATTTCCGTAAAAAACTTACTTAATTCAAAAATATACATCGGAATCGGTGTTCAAATTTGATATTTTATTTAGTAAGGTTTGCAACTTTCTGGGATTTTAATATTGGCAAGTATATGCACACATTTCTTTTGTAGAATGAACAATTCGTTTGCGTTTGTGCTGCTAGCCCATAGTGTAATACCATACTTGGGCCACGAGTATGCGTACGCGTAATAAGCGGTGAGGGCAGATTTTTCGAGTTCAATCACAGTCTGATCGCAGTAATTACCGAGTTATTTAGTCCAGATAATGTATCAGTCACAACTCACCTTTCTGTTATAAAGGGTAACACAAAGAACATCCATATGTGGACGCCAATAATAAGCGCGTACTGGAACAATATTTTCCCGAGGATGTATTTGCGCAAGTAAAGGGCGCGGTCTATGATGATGAGGATGAATTGTAGGATCAACATCACCAGGAACGGGATTGGTACTTTGTTTTCCTCTAAATAAGCTTGCACGCCGCCGTCGCCTTGATGCGTCTGTGGGAATAAAATGTTAACATTTGTACAGATTACTTAATTTACATCTACCACAAAATAAAACCCACCAAATACACGAAATACGAGTATCAAGACGGGACTTATTTTTGTGTTCTTTATGTTTTAAATTATAGTAAATTATATGGTATTTGATACAAAATACTTGTGACTTCACGTTGTTTTGAATCTGTATGTAGCTAATTTGGTGTGTCAGTCAACATCAATATTGTGTTTGTGTAATAAACAATGCCTCCAGCAATACTGAAGAATGAGCAGACTGACCCCGAAGGCCGCGAAGCCGAAGATAACGACGAGGAAATTGAAGAAGTCGCAAAGGAACATGTACGCGTACACGTCGGCCGTGACGCGCGCGCCGGGCACCAGCATGTGCTGGAAGAACTCCTTCGTGGGCCGCAAGTAGCGCTTCACCCTGCGAAAAACCACGTTCATATTGAATTAAAACTATTAAAAGATTTTAAGCTTAAATAAGCACCAACATTAATCCAAATGAAAAAATATCAAACTTTGCTTAAAATATCTACAAAATAAAATAAATAAATATCAGACAACCTCACACAAGTAGATTTAGTCCCAAACTAAGCTCTAGACTTGTACTATGGGTAATACGCAACGATAAACATACTTATACAGGGTGTCCAGGGATAAAGTACACAAACGAATAAGGGTGAAACTGGATGTGATTTTATTCCATGGAAGTTAAAAAAATATAACGCAAGACAGTAAGTACACTTACCCGAGTAGTACAACTCTATGGAGATTTCCATATTTATTTTCCTCTGAAGTCGTCACTTCGATGATCGGTTCTTGATCGTCGTTTACTCTGAAGTAGACCAATGTTACTCATCAAGCAAACATAAATCGGTCATTATCTGGGCGTTTCAACCGCCTGTGCATTTCTAATTACCGTTTCACCTAATTATTGGCGATATGGACAACTAACGACAATTTTAATGCTTATAGCCAGCACAGGATGTTCTCTATGGTTTAGTATTTGGTTTCATGACAATTTTTTAAATTTACTTAATAATTAGGTGCCACGGTAATTAGATGTGTGACGGGAGGTTCAAACGCTCAGAGAATGGCCGATATATCTTAATTAGCGGAAATTAAAATATACACAAAGCACAAATTGCATTCGCTGCTACTCCCTTTGTCGGTGAAGTAATTTCGAATTATTCCGAAACTTATCTTTAGCGTAGATAGTGTAATATTTGTCATCTATTTCTAAAGGCACAGAAGCAGTAATCAATCTAGAATGGATCCGACCGTCTAATGTCAATCAGGAGTCTATACGGTACGGTACACTAGTCCGTCCGCCTGATACGGCGGCAGTATAATGCTTTATGACAGACGGTCGTCGTGTACAGTGGCCTTATTTGACCAACTGACTTGTGTTCACACTACTTGGTTCACCTAAAAAGGCGACCGTATCTGCCACTAACGAATTCGTCTGACTGACGTTGCCCTTACATATAACTATCATGTTTGCACGATCACCTAATCGCATACGGCGACCGGATTTCTGTATTTCATAAGATTTCCCACGGATGCACACGCAAGCCCAAAGATATTTAGAGATAAATTATTGTTTAAAAATGTTACTTGTAATGGTCGTCGCCGGGCGCGCTGGAGGGCCCGGGCTTGGGCTCGTCGGCCTGCTCTCTCTCTCTCTCTCTCTCCTCTTCTTGCTGCTGGTCCTCGATGCTAAAATATAACAACACTCGTCAAACCAAGTCAACACATTATTATAAAACTAATCATGGCCGAGCGTCAGAGTTGATATCAAAGCTTGAATCAGTTCTCAGACTAAACAAATATTTTTAGAATAAAACAAAAAAAATCGTATACCTATATATCTTAAGTTCAGTTTTGGATTTAGACTTGAGATTTTGTTTTAATACCCAAAAAAATACAAGAGAAATTTGGTTATTTCATATCACAGTAAGGAGTTATGCAAACTACTGGGATTGGAAAAGTTTAATATAGTCCAGTTATCCAGAATCGGATAAAACTCAACATAAGACCTAACCCTTAGTCTACGTCAAATAATAATCTATAGCTACATGTTCTACATACTTAATCAACTAATTTACTTACAATCCAGCACCACTTACGAATAGGAGCAAACTACAGGCTTATATAAAGTACTTAAACATATCTTAGGTATTCATATATAATATAAACCTTATAAGTACTATATTTAAAATGTATAACTTACATTACATACTATTTTACATTTAATTACTATTAAGTACAGTTTTATTATTACAATGTAATTATAGATAACATCCGGAAAAAATAATTTTGATTCCAATAAGAAAAAGGGCGCATATGATTAAAGTTGTACTGGATATCGACAATTGTCTACAACAACCATCAATAAGACCCAATTTATGAAAAACATTTCCCATCGTTATGTATAAGTAAGTTCGTTATTGATACGAGGTTAAGTCATACGGCCACACCGGACTACGACTGGTTAATTAAACAAACGGCCAATATGGGACCAATTCAAACAGCAGATAGATTTCGTATCTTCGGGTTTAAATTTTACATTTGTCACATACAAATTAAATTGTGTCAAATCTACCGGTTTGAATATTGGGAACGGGCATACAAAACAGTAACCATTAACTAACAAATGCGCCCTTTTAACTTAGAGGGGAATTATAAGTATAAGATTGTCGGCAGGGGGGGATACCGTAGCGCGTAGAGCAACGAGTGGGTGAGGCTTGGCGTGGCGAACTGGTCGGAGCCCCTCCGCATGAGGTCCCAGGCAAGGCGCGCGGCGCGCGGGTCCGAGGACGTTGTGCCCAGCTGTATCGCAGCCAAGGAGAGCGCGTACTGCGCGCGCCGCCAGCGGTCCGCCAGCCAGAGACGACTGTCTGATCCGACACCGCACAATGTACTAACCGACCGACCTCTCCGACCTCTAAGCCGGTGTTACCGAAGTTTCATAACCGCTCGGTATTGGTATAATTCAATCAGATCGCTTTTTTTGGAGCCGTAGGTTATGCCATGAGAAACGGTTATAAATGTGAAGGACACATAGATATAGATAGCGCATGAGGGGTGAATACCGATAAACATATTGATGAGGTGTTTAAAATTTAGTTCGATATCGTCATTTTAAGCCTTCGGTATAATCAAAATCCGAGCTTTAGGAAGATGCCACGAGTTCAACGCCATGACGAGCATAGTGCAAAACAAGCACCGCGACCTTTTTTAAAGTCACTTATACGAGTATAGATCTGTTCTACACCGTCAACCGTGACGTCAAATCCATCGGTTGACAATAAACCTATGATATGTCTTTAGGCGACGGTAAGACGTTCAAAAAAAAAAGCCGTGGTAGCCTAATGGTTTGACCTGCCGACTCTTAAGCGAGGGTCGTGAGTTCGAACCCGGGCTCGCACCTCTAAGTTTTTCGGAATTTATGTGCGAAATACAATTTGTAAATTTACCATGACCTTTTCGGTGAATTTCCATGAATTTGCAAAGCAATTTGACGGTGAGTGCGAAGTTCCCAATCCGCACTGGGCCCGCGTGGGAACTATAGCCCAAACCCTCTCATTGTGAGTGGAGGCCTGTGCCCAGCAGTGGGACGTATATAGGCTGGATTATTATTATATTATAAGACGATCAGTAAATACCGTGGTCTACTGATTATATATCAAATACCGTAGTATTTACTGATCGTGTTACCTAGTGTACCTATTGATCTTGATTTCTGAATTCTGTAATTACAGTTTGTGATAAATACTGATATCCGTCAGACACTTATTTACCCGATCAGTAAAGACCACGATATTTGATGAATATTAGAAGACCGTAGTATTTATTAGCCTTCGCCTTGCCTTAGTGTTAAAAAGTAAAGTTATACAATATGACTGGTATATTTTATACATTGGTCAGTATAGTTATGTAGAACGACGCTGACGTTACTTACAATTTAAAGATATATCCAAATATCTTAAGTAACGTCTCGTTTTTCTGCAGAAAGTAGAAACCATAATATAAAATTTTACCTTCCAATGAAATTGTTATTATTATTCCTGGAACGTCCGAGGTCCGCTATAGAGAGACATCGCCGTTGTTCTACTTCAGGTCGCTAGATGACGCTAGTTCCGTACCATAAACTTCCACGTCCTCTCACTTTTCCCGCCAATTTGCCTGTCAACTAAATTAGGACTAACGCGCCGCCATGATTGTTCCTCATTGTTGCGTCTTCGCCGTTTGGTGCAGAAGATTCGTAGTTGTCGCAATTATTTTTCAGTTTGAATTTTAAACTGTTAGATTGGAATTACTGGAGCGAACGTGGAAGTTTATGGTACGGAACTAGCGACATCTAGCGACCTGAAGCTGAACGACGGCGACGTCTCTTTAAAGCGAACCTCGGACGTGAAACGGAACTAATAATAAATATAAACAAATATATATAAATTAAACAACACTTACGGGCCAATTTGGTCGTGTAACTTCAAAAATTTCTTGCCCACCTCCTCCAGTTTACCCTCCACTATCATCTGCGTGTCCTCGTCTGCGAGTTTGAACTCCATGTCTTTCCGGAGATCGCTCTCGGGAGAAGACTCCTTCCATAATCCTAGGGACTTCAGCATAAATCTAGGAATTAAGGGAAATGTTTTATTAGTTATTTGATTTTAAAATTATACTTATAAAGTAGCTGAAAAACTGGCAATTATGTGCGTGAATGAAATTTTCACTTCTCATGCTCTAAAAGTTCGTCTTTATGTCGTGCGTAGGCGACACAAAGTCGCTTCTTATGCTCTAGTGCATAAAGTAGAATATTCGTCGAAGACCTAGGCAATTGGTCCAACAGCCACACGAACAACTTTAACTTCATAGAATAACCTCTTTATTTTACTTCATTTCGTTAGTATTCTAGGACCAAGGCAAGGATACCAACAGCCAAAGTACACAATAAAGCTTCATGATATAAACTTATTAATATTATTTTTATCATGTTGCTGTTTCATTTCCTCGCAATCGAAGTGAAAAGTAGAGTGTACAACTCGTCCATAAAACACATTTAACACTCGACTTTATATCCATCCTCGCTCGCAAGCTCGCTTGGATGGATAAACGTCTCGCCTAAAATGGTGCGTTTTATGCACTTGTTGTACAATCTACTATTTCGACCCACACCACTTTCTCCTGCCCCCGTGGTTGCCTTTATCGCGGTCGATAAAAGTAGAAAAAGCACGCGTCACTCTCGCTGTAAGTACATACTGTTTAAGAGAGTGACAGGTGTTTTATCCACGTTTATCCACATTGATAAACATGATTATATCAGGCGCGCTGAGGAAGGTAGAACAAGTAACATCGCTTATTTATTAAACTGGCCTTATGCCTAAAGCACGAGCTTAAAGCGTGCATCAACAAACATTTTTACCAAGTTTCGTGACAAATTTTCTATATTAATCCAACACGTTGAGCAAACCCGGCGGTTTTTATATTTGCGTGCTTAAAATCGTACAGAGAAATTTAATTAGAATGTATGTACTATCGGCATAATGGAATCCTAAACCACCGTAGATTCGTAAGATACAAGATTTATGTTTTAGTACTGACTGAAAGTTGTTAAGTTACGATAATTTTGCTTTAAATTGTATGGTACAAAATGAAACGAAATGTATGTTTTTATGTTTATTAAATTAACTAAGTAAACTCTCTTAGAGTAACAATAGACGAACTTAAATAACAACGTGTCTGCGTAAAAAAAAGATCGGGGCGAATTATTTTTTCTCAACTATACATGCAATAAACTATCGTAAAATGCATGAAAGTCTTTTGGCAAAATCGGCTTTAGAGATTGCAAATCATCGTACTTTCGTTTCTTAATAGGGACGGGTCCAGAATCATGGAATCAATCACAATCATGGAATCTTTGAGGTAGAACAGTCCAGATGTCAATCAAAGCGAAGTTTAAACTCAATCGGACTGTGAGTTGTATATTTTAAAGCCCTCAAATCTACCACACATGGGTCACCTGCTCTCTTTCCAGGTCTAATAGATGTATAATTCTTAAGTGTGGCATAGTTTTTGAAAAAAATCCAGTGTAAATATTTTACATTGTACTTTTTAGTCAAAGATGCCTCTGTTATTACTTTTACAAAATCGGCAGGCACATGAAGTTCTCTGTGTTTTTTTTTTACTTTTCTCTATATGAGAATGCAGTGTCACATTCCATCTGTGTGTGGCCCTTAATAAGATATTTTTGATAAATAGTACAATTATTAGAATTACAGAAGTCCTGTAGCGTATTTGATAAAATTACATTTCTATTTAGGGCTGTACAACCATCACTGTAGATAATAGATGGTATAGACTTATCTGGCACATGATTTACCAGATACGAGTTTTTTTCAAAGTAGTGACGATAATTTGTTTAGATACGATTTTTTTGAACTAACGAATACTTACAATAATGACGATTAATCGACGTTGGAGTTTGTGCATCATACGAGGTGTATTTTTATTAGTTTAATGCGTAAATAAACGAAAAAATGGAAAAAATCAGATACGAGATTTTTTTAAAGTAGTGACGATTTCTATCTCACTTTAACGGATAGTTGCATCCCTCAAGTCCGCTGCAAACTTCACAGAAAACTCGATCGTGTATGGCCTGCATTATAAATCAATTCGTTAGAAGTGTCAAACAAATCGTTTTATAAAGTCATTGTGACAGTTCTATGGTGGGTCAGGATTCCATTTTGTCGCTTGTACGTTTTTTGGTTTTCTTATCAATTTGAAATTATTACGAAATGTTAGTATTCAATCTACTTTTACGGTTTATTATGGTCTCACCGAAACTGGGCGAGTTAGAACCAACTGACCTGTGTAAGAAAATAATAAGAAGCAGCAGGAGGTCGTAGAGTGCGTAGTTGGCCTTCCGCTCGATGCCGATGATGCGCGGCGCCGTGAACGGCATGTTTTCCGGAATCGGTGTCTGGTTCCACGGTAAAATCTCGAACTGGAACATGCTCTTCAACAGGACGATCACCTGTAAAAAATCATAAAAAAACACTTTATAATTTCTAATAATGAGTATTATGTGCATATAATATTTTAAGTAGCCATTCGATAAAAAATCTGAGAGAAACCCAATTATTCCTTTATGAACGTCCAAACCAATCGGGCCATTGGGGCAACAAGCTTTAGCATCGAAATTGAATTCGTAATTTTTAATAATGGCTTGACGAACAGTCATTTACGCCCTCTCGCGTGTAAGGCTGGGTTTTTTTCTCTCTGCTTCAACTTTTTCTGTCTTCTTCCGATTTTAGCCTTTTCCCATCAAATATTTTCTCCTTACCGAATTCTAATCTGGTTTACTAGATCATCCATGCCATCTCTGCTGTTTCCACTGGACTATAATACTTTTCTTATATTAAAACGTCTACCACAGTATCCGTAAATATGAAAAAGTATATGAAAAAACATAAATAATATGAATTTAATTTAATCGATGCCTAGGGTATGTTTACTGTACCTCTGTGTAAGCGATTAAAGTGACCCAGAACGTCTTGGTCGGTCGTGGTATCGTTAGCGTGCCCCATAGGAACACCATCATCGGTAACGGTATCGATAAAATCGTCGCCGACTGGATCTGTAAAACACAACGTTTCCACTGGTAAAGCAAACGAGCCATTGCATTGTATCGATAATCTTGATTTTTTTCCCACAAAGAATGACGCGAATACCCCACACCAGCATTATGAAGATAAGTTGCGCTGAATGGGATCCCCGAAAGACTGGGAAAAAGGTCAAGATCGAAAATCATCTACTGCTGGACATAGGCTTTTCCCAAGGATCTCTACGACGGTCGGTTTTGCGTTGCACGGTTTTACACGATCTTCACAATATATGATAGCCAAATACCTGGTTAATGAACACCATGATGTAGCAGACGATGTCGGTGTGCGCCACTATGGCGTAGAAGAGCGCGTAGGCGAGATGCATAAACGGGCTGCGGTCGTGTTTGAACATCGAGTCCTCTTGCTCTTCCAGAATCGTCAGGTCCTTGCTGCAATATTACAACACCATCTGCGTTACCAGCCGGGCTTTACACCAAAAATATGTCGAAGTTACGTCGGTTCTGTCTCTTTCCCTCGATGTACAATCAATGACAAGTGTAAGGAACGAGACATGCTTCGTTACTATTCGTTAGTGCTTCGGAGTAACCACCGAGGGTCTCAGTCATGATGTGAGCTTAAGGAGTGCTGTCGGTAATTTAACCTCTTCACCGCCACAGTCATCCAGTCGTGACAGGCAATGACAAGGCTCACACGCCAATGTCATCTATACGTGACCAACATTCAACTCGAAATTAACCCTTCTACGATGGAATTAAAGTCTCATTTATTTACTAGACGGTTTGTTCCGTGGCGTACAGAGCACGACAATTAATTCGTAGTGTGGCGGTCAAGAGGTTAAAGCGAAACTTCATATTACAAATTGGGTAAGTAATATTTTCTGGTGTATTGTGTTAGTGTGATTAAAAGAGCGTCTCCCACCAAGAACATTCGCGTCTAATGAGCATTTGTCATCGCATCTGTGAGCGATGCGGACGCTCAACTCCACAGAACAATACACAACTAGACTCCAGCGAACACAATTTTCGGTCTGTGTGGATATAAGAGGTGTTGACATACCAAACGCTACGCGTTCGATTGCAAATGAAAACTTAGCTCGCTAAAGAGCATTCGTTGCTCTTCTGTGATCGCTCGTTTAAGAACGCTCGCAGGCGAATGCTATTAGTGAAGAACTATAATAGAGATGTATAATTTTTATCTATTTTTTGTTTGCAAGTAAAAACTTACCGTCGACACGTGAAAATAAATAAAACGACAAAAGCGGCGACACCGTGTGAGTAGGTATAATTATAATAATAGTGGAGAAGGAAATAACACGAAAAAAAACATGTAGAAAAATTGAAACATAGCCAAGCCCATCGCATACAACGAATAAACAAACGAATGGACCTGTGCTGAGACGCTCAATCTTCAATATTTAAAAAAGTTCTGGTACGGCTCCACAAATTATTAACATAAGGTTCGTATCACAAGGAAACAGGCATTTCATGATCATGTTCACCAGCTTCTATAAGCTATCGCTCATACGGTATACAAATATTTCAAACGGTTGCACACTCTGTTCATCTTTATTTGTCTTGAGATATTAAGAGGACATAAAATGACCTTTATGACCAATATTATAATAGTTGCCCTAGCTGCGACTAACATTTCGTTATGCTGACTGCACACTTCAGTTAGCGGGCTGCTTCATTACCCCGACTGTCCAAAAAGGAGGGTAATGTTTTTTTTAAATATATGTAGTTGTTTTGTCTTTACAACACAAAATTTTAGATTCGAATTTTGTTTACCAGATAAGATAAGTAGGGATCAATCGAGTATAGTTAGTACATAGAAGTTGGCGATCATGAATATACTTTAACACATCCAAATGTCTTAATTTTAGAGCAGGATAGAACACAGCACAGGTCCTGGCCCTGGGCACTCCACCTCTCGGTAGTCTGCAAGGAAAACGCGCTCTCATGTTCGGACGTGTCGTCATCGGAGGCCGGCGTCGAGGCGCGCGAGGAGGGCGGGGAGGCGGAGCGCGCGGCGCGGCGCGACGGCGGGCTCGCGTCCAGCCCGCGCTCCATACTCGGCGCCAGAATCCGAATCTCCGGCACGCTTATATCGCTTAACTTACGGCTGTGAACACCCCGCATCTGTTACTACGTACTTCCGGAGGGTGCGTTGTGGACTTTAAACCGGTGATTAAATTACGCTTGCCGTTGCAGGCAGCAAAATGTTACGGAGGTAGGTACACTTGCTACAGCTGGAATAACAAATGCTTTCTAATGTAAAGCTAGTGATTATGCACTAAAAAAATACAATCGAAATCTACAAATGTAAAACAAAGAAGACTTTATTTGCATATTTTAGTATACTAAATCACTTTCAATTTATGTATCCAAACACCGGTCAAGTGCGAGTCGGACTACCGTAAGCGAAATACCTTATAAGTATATATAATATTTGAGAGCGGCGCTTGATTCCGGAAGTGACGTGACGGTTGCCGCTATTTCCCCCTCCACCTGCCACCCTCACCAGGCGGTAGCCTTAGTAAGAGGCGATGGCGGCCTTAGGACCATTGGATGTTTTTAAATATTATATAATAAATTTTACAATTAGCATTATTAGCAATGCGCCGTCACATATCAGACCTCTCGCGAAGTATCTTTACTAAGGTCATTAATACGTACCTACATCCGCGTTCCTAGAAGCGGACAATGAAAATATAATATGCATTTTTCTACTCGCGTACTATAAACCGCTAATATATACATCGTTAACAGTATCAGAATGCCACCCATAGTGTAACCAAAGCGTGAAAACTGTTCTACAGGTGAAATTAAATTCAGTGCCCAAATTTTGGGGGTTAAATAAGTAAGTCATACTGACCAACTTTCAAAAATTTGGACACTGAATTTAATTTCACGCTGTATAATGAGCGTTGCCTTAGTAATAACTGTTCTTTTATAACCATTATAGCATTGTTATTACCATGGTTACGGTTATTGCGGATATCAGTCTTGGCGTTTAGTGAACACTTGATTTCCTAATGTGTATACTAAATCGTTAGAAATGTTTTAATAACAATTGAAATGACGTAGATTAAAAACAAAATTAATTTCAAGACTAATTAATGTCTTTAAAATTATTTTTTTATTATATGACTAAGAAAAGATGATTAATATTCATCGACATGTTATTGGTTACCACAGTTACGCTTAATTGGATATCAGCAATACCATTGTCAATAACAGCTTACATAAGCTTATAAATATAATTCGGTAGAGAATTCTCCATGGATATAAAATGATTTATGCAAGTAATAGTGGGTACAAACTTACAACTTGCTAGCAAGGAGCTGCAATAGTGTAATAATAACAAGATTGTATCTGCCACATATTAATCAATGTTTGTTCTTATACATATCATGCAAGAGCAATATCGCATTAACATGTTCTGAATTAAGCATTTTCTAAGTTCTTATCATTTAAAAACATTGAACGAGGGCAGGGATAACATAGGGGCTTCTGCAATTATTGAGGATGAGCGAGTAGCCTTGCTGTTTAAACTTATTCTTTATGTTATGTACAGTACGATTATTTGCACTTTGACACTCGGCAATTCTCGACATTCATCGGGAGAGATCCGAAGTGCAAATGACACGAGACACATTGCTGCATATTCATAATATCATAGTGTGAACTTAACAGTCTAACCGCCTGTTTCACAATCGTCAAGTAAAGCATATCTGTCAAATAAATTTAGCTCTTTCCCTTTCTTACACTTGAAAATAGACAAGGAGAGGGCTATCTTTATTTGACAGATGAATTTACTTGTCGATTGTGAAACAGGTCCCTTAAACAGTAATGTAGATCACAAGCCACAATGACATTTTATAACACAGAAGTGACTTGATTTAATTATTACGTCGCATTACTAAAAACACAAATCAAATATTACATTAGTACAAGAGAATTTACTTCTTTAAAAGCGTTATAACGTTAGCGTTAGCGTTACTAACTGTATGATTAATAATGAAACCATACACGCTCAATCACTTTCACTTTCTGAATTAGAGACATTGATTATAAAACTGTCATTAAACACATCCAGCTTCTCTTCTTCAGTTAAAAAATCGTCTTCGCATTTAATGGCATGATTGCAAACTTTCGTCCATTCTTCACGTCCCAACATATACATATTTTCTAACAGTAGCTTTCTGACAGGGGATATCGCCCAATCAGCAACCGCCACGTCACTTCCGGAATCAAGCGCCGCTTTCAAATATTATTGTAGGCTTCGAATAACGGTAAGAAGCTTAATTAGTAGTTTATTAAGAGTCGATTAACAGATACAAACCCCATTTCCACTTCAGGCATAAGTAGGTTGTTATCCGGGTGCTCCATTTTGTCCTGGTGCACACTAGGCAGCATGCAAAAACAAGACACTACTCACTAAATGAGACTAAAATACGCTACAATAACTACACTAGATCCAACTATAACAATCCAAATCGCTAATTCTATTCATGTCATCTACGCTACTATTAAACTTTACATGCAAAGAAGCACGGGCGGTACTTAAGCATAAAATTGCATACCTGAATCATATCTACTCATTACAGTAAAATCCGCAGAAAAGAAATCCATTACTTTTATGCTAAGTACAATTCAACGTTAAAATACACGTACAAACTGCAAAAACAAGAAACGTGCAAATAAATGGTGTTCATACTCACATAGTATCTCGAACCTCCGGCAATGGTTCCCAGATCATCTGCGAGCCCACTCTCAGGCCGATGCCGAACCCTTCTTGCTCCTAGTTACCGAAAAAATATAAAGGATACTAGTAAACTGAACAGCTTTTTAGTAATATTATTAACAAGGATTTATATTTTTTTGTTTTTAAATTACATGATTTTTGAGAAGTTTCGCAGAAACAAAAAATATATCGATTTATTTACTACGGGGATGCTTTATCTAAAACATCGTAACAGTAGATTGTTCAACAAGGGACTAAAGTAAGCCATTATTATGACACGAGATATTTATCAACCCGAGCAAAGCATTATTAAGCACTAGCGATTCATTATGGCTTTTTAGTCTCGAGTTAAACACTACTTTTCACTTCGATTGCAAGAAAATTTAACTTAAATTAAAATACCTAAGAATTTTAAAACAGACACGTAAAAAATGACAACTTAATAGCGCTATCTTTTTTATTTTCAATCCGTCACTGTTATGCAGAAAGAGACAACAACAAAGTTGATTTTGGGGTTAGAACATAAAAAATAGTCAACAACAACATTTCGGAAACGAAGACTGAGGCGGTGGAGGTTGTATGTACGCCCAGCCCGCTCTCCACCGCTCACTCCGACGACAAGGGCAACATCATCAAATAGCCACATGTATCTGGCTGTTTGTGGTTTTCTAAGGCTCTTACAAGGAAATTAAAAGAATAAGTACTTAGTAGTTTAGCTCGTATTATTCGTAGGGAATGTACAAGTGTCAAAGACGTAAGCGAAATAAAAAAAAATGAATGTGTCAAACTATAAAAAAAACTACGCCTGCCGTGTTTTCTATGTAACCAGCAACTTCGCTCTGGTTTAAACAATATAAAAAAACCTATATTGGTCAGGGAACATGTAGCTCCCTATAAGTGAAAGAATTTTTAAAATCGGTTCAATAGCTCCAGAGATTGCCCTCAACTACAAACAAACAGACATACACAAGTTGACCTTTTTATAATATGTATTAGTATAGATGTACATAAATTGTATAAAGGTATTGAATAGAAATGCAAAGTAATAAATGTTGTACTAAACAACACCTTACCTTCAGAATCCTCTTCTCCATCGATAAGGCACGTGACACGTACCGGTAGTCCCGAGAGAACTTCATCAGATATTTCGTTAAAGTTACGAGGATACTGGATACGAATTCCATTACGGTTTGCCAGTATTGCATCACAGTACCCACACAGGTTTCTTCGCCTGTAAAAACGGAATGTTAATAATTATTGCCATTTGGTCCAAAAATATTAATTACCTTCAACTCGTGTAACTTAGCATAAGTACCCTATCGTTGTCTGGATACAATTGTTTTTTTTTTTATCGTGGCATTGGTTATGGGTACTCCACCCAACAACACCCCGATATTTATCTCCGAACAAGGCCAGGCAACGGTAGGGCAATTAGGCGGAGTAAAGGTCGATTAACAAGAGTTGACATGATTGGAACGAACGAAACTTATGCATTTGTGATTGTGCGAGTGCCATTCCTTTAAACGTATTTCGAATTTCAACCCCCATCCAACCCAAGATATGTGTTTATTTTACACACATGTGTATACATATACATCCACTCAATCTATTCGTGGCAGCTCTTGAAAATCGACGGGGTTCTCTCTTTTTTATAGCCATAGTGTGATTTGTTCTAAAGCCATAACATTTTGTCTTAATGTACGTAAGCCATAATGTTTAATACCCACGATGTTAAATTTTCATAATGTATCGATTGCCCTAAATATGAAAGTCAAATTTGAAGGTTTGGTTCATGGTTTTTTATATCCTAACTTTCTTTGTATTACAAATTCTGTAATAAACATGTGTTACTTAATAATTTACGTCATAAATATGATTGTCCTCATTATTAATAACCCTAATTTTGTTTCATAAATTGCTGTCTATCTAAATATCTATCGTCCTTAATTTATGCCGAACAAAGAACAACTGAAAAACAAACAAAAGTTAGATACGACGACTAGCATTGCGAAGGTTGAACTGCGTTAAATAACACCAGTTAGTACCTACATGCAGGTGTTCTGGTAGACTTTGGCCGAGGGGACGAAAATCGGAGAAGTAACATTAGGATAACAAGCATTATGACAAGCAGTCATTAGAACAAACAACTTTTAGGACCAAAAACGTTATGGAGAGAGAAATTAAGATTACAAACGTTACGGCAATAATAAGAGAGCCTGAATCGACAGTTGACGGTATCAAATTTAATACAGATTTTCACGTTCTTGATAAGCAAGTGAGGGCAGTTACCTGGCGCATTTGAGGAGTGATCGGACGAATCGTGGTCGATGTGATGAGCGTCCGCTCTGCTAGGCGAAGGCTGCGTTGAACGGCGCCGCTGTGCGGGATTACAATACTTATTATAATTACAGGTAAGTTGAAAGTTGACACATGTAACTTTACACAATAAAAGCAAACCACTTTTAAACATTACAACGCTTAAGAAATATATTGTTTTGCAACTTAAAATAGCTCAGTTAAAAAATATCCCACCAAAAACATAAATGTAAAAAAGGTCAAGTTCTTATGTGCAAGCAAAAGTAGTGGTATCTGCAAAGGTGCCAAGTTTGGCACTAGATTATTGACGGTTAAACCAATTTATTGCCTCTAAATGCATTTTGAAGAGTTGTCTCTGAAAAGGTGTCGTCTAGTTAGGTACTGGCATGTTGACATTCAAACCAATTTATTGCCATTAACTGCATTTTGAGGCGTTGTGTCTGAAAATGTCTCTAGTTAGGCACTAGATCGGTGAGAGTCGACCAAATTTTATGCCACTTAATTTATTTTGAGCTCTAACTTCGCAGTTTTCTTAACAGATTACTTGACAGTGTACCTATCATACCGTAAAGAAAACTGCCAAATTAGAGCTTAAAATAAATGAAGTGGCATAAAATTGGTTCAACTGTCACCAATCCAGTGCCTAACTAGAGCCATTTTCAGACACAACTCCTCAAAATGCAGTTAATGGCAATAAATTGGTTTAACCGTCAATAATATAATAGGTATTTTACTACGGAATCAGCTGTAGCCGCAACGCAACAGCGGCCATAATAATGCTTTCGGTAAATCAACCAAGCAGCGCAGTGACCAGGGTTGCAGCACGCTGTGACTCAAACGTGATTTCGCGGGCTTTTAGATACTGCCAAGTTTTTAATATATCCACAATTTAAGAGTTAAAATGTAAGGTTTAATAAAAGTAAAGTAAAATCAGTGGCCCGTTTCACTAAGCTACAAGTTACAAATTACAAGCAGAAGTCTTGAACTCTCTAACTTGTAGCTTCGTGAAATGGGCCACAAATAAACAATAAACAACACATTCTTGTGATAAAATTATCTTATTTGTTTAATTAATTGGCAAAATAATATTTAATACATAGCATAGGACAAACGTTAAACAAGACAAAGGAAATAATTACAATGGCTATAAAACTACCTATCAAACATGTGTTACTTTTAGGTAGGTACATTCGAACTGTCGTTTTAATTTAACCATTTTAAGATCGTCTGTATACTCGTAAATGTAAATTTGGTCTCGTGATTTTCAGAACTCTTTGCCAACACCTTTTTTTAAGGGACCTACGTAGTTAGCCTCTGACGGCTTTGAATACTTCACCGGAGGGAGGGCAAGCTCCTGATGGGAGCTTAGCGCAAAAGTGGGGTTTTCACTAGCATGCCTAAGGGCCGCTCCTATTGAACCGACATCGGACTTAGGACGCTATGGGAGAATTTCAAAATCGATTTTGTGCTACCAACGCTTCGGAAAGTTACGATAGGCCAGACTGAGAAGAAGCGTCGCAAGAAACTGAGTCCGGATGTCGATGTTTAATTTAACTTTTTTGAAAGATTGTTTATGTATGTTGTGATCGGGATTGTGCTTCGACAATAACGTTTTTCACTGTGAACCAGGAACATACTAGGCGCTTGGCGCCGTTCCTGCGAGGCATATTGTCGTCTCGCTTGCGCAATCTCCTTCTTGTTAATGCATCACTCTGTGGAGTGTTTGAGTGCGAGTGTGAAGTGTTTTATTTGCGACATATATTGTCGTCTCGCTTGCGCAACCATGATTGTCTATTGCTCCTTCCTTGTATTGTATACCTATATGTAGTGAGTGCATGTAAAGTAAAACCTGAGTAGGTATTAATAGTACTCTGCTGTCTATCGCTGTCACACTCGCACTCGCGTCTGACATTATATTTGTCACTCGGGTGATCGAAATACGAAGACTGCCGATTACTATTATATTACAGGTAAATGTGAAAGTTTGTATGGATGTCCTAAACTGCAGAACGGATTTGGACCAACTTTGACTCACAGAAAGTCGTTGTCCTAGCTAGACTATATTGACACACTGGATACTTTTTATACCGGACAATTTAATAGTAAGTAGTAAAGCGATAAACGATTTTTACGCTAAGCTAAAGCTAGTTTGAAATAAACCTATGCAATTTTGGCGACGGGACGCGGTTAGCTTAGTTGGTAGTCAAGCGACTCTGCCTACACAGCTATAGCGGTCGGTTGTGTAATGAATGATGTTCTTGAGTCTTAGACGTTTTCTATGTATATACGTTGATAAATATGGGTATATATTGGATTGTATACATATTGTTAGTCATAATGATGTGTAAGTCATAATTTTCGCAAGTCATAACGCATTTTTTTCACGACATCGTTATTTTTCCCGGATTTTTATTAAAGTAACCTAACCTAACTTATCTACACGATGGATGTTTATCAAATCCTGTAATTTCAGTCTGAAAGGGTGTATGACTAAAAAAAAATATGACTGACATTACAGACTGGACTAGACAGCCCCTAGGAACACCCCAGGTTAAATGGGTTTTTTTACCAACTAAAGCCTCCCGGTGATCTATCCTTGTTAAAGGTTCCGGGATCTTATAGACTCATGGTATGTTTGTGTACTCATGGTATTAAAATGTTTATACCTACCGAAAATCACCCGAGATACCTTTAATTAGAAAATTGGCTAATATTCGTGTTTTTTTTGGAGATTGTTGTTTGTGTTTGTAAGAATGGCGACGGAACCCTACATTGAGCATGGTCCAACATGCTCTTGCCAGGTTTTAATTGTCCGTTTACTGTAATGAATCTATGTACAATTGCGTACCAAAATGTAAAGAAACAAATTAATTTGAAATAACAGTAGGTAACTGACTGATAGAGTTCAAAAAACCCCCAGCACAAAAATTTAAATCTAAAAAGTAAATAAATAATATGGCCCTTAAAGCTTAATGCCAGTAGTAATACTTTTTTGATCCAAGCGTCGTCACGTCGGGGGACCGCTAATAGCTAGTATTGTTTTTATTTTATTTACTTAGCGGTCCCCCGACGTGACGACGACGCTTGGATTAAAATATTCTTACTTGCATTAAGCTTTAAAGGCCATATTATTTATTTACTTTTTAGAGTTTTATTTCTGTCCCGGGGGTTTTCTTTAATTTTAATTTAATTTTAATTTCATGCTTTTTAAACTTAATATATTACTAGTAGACACGTTACCATCGACACTATCCTCCAATTCATGCAATATACTTTCCGGTAAGAAATACGAGATCTTTGCCTCAATTTTTTTGTTCAGTGCCTAAAAAAACCTCTGAGCAAAACCTTCCGACAAAGACTTCAACGGTCTCCGAAGATGTGCCGTTCTCGGAAACTTTCCTCATTTTGTATGGGAAATATTCCCGGTCGAGGATGTTCTCCATACAAAATGAGAAAAGTTTACGAAAGTTTGCGCAAGTTTCCGAGAACGGCACATTTCTACTCCGAGCACGTAAGTACGTCACTGGACGGACTTCGTCACTTCGTTTTCAGAGCTCATAACTTTTAAACGGCTTAACGGATTTTGATAAACCCTCGAAAGAACACTCTCGATTAAGTCACCTTTCTAACAAAAAAACTAAATCAAAATCGGTCCATCCGTTTAGGAGCTACGATGCCACAGACAGATACACAGATACACACGTCAATATAACACCCCTCTTTTTGCGTCGGGGGTTAAAAAGAAAGAGATGCAATCATGCAATTTATGATATGCATGCAGAATGTATAAATAGTAGACATACGTCATACATCGTAGACTGAATCATTGTCCTCCCAGGGCAAGAGTTAGTCAAGAGCAAACCCATTATCAATAATAATAAAACATAGTATACTGGGTGTTTTTTTTTCGTCTAAAAAATTTTGGGGGTTAAATCAGTAAGTCATACTGACCAACTTTCACTATGGGACCAACCCCGAAATCGCGAAAAAAAATTTGACCCTCCCATACAAAACATCGTCAATTTTTGGTCAATTTTTTTTTCGCGATTTCGGGGTTGGTCCCATAGTGAAAGTTGGTCAGTATGACTTACTGATTTAACCCCCAAAATTTTTAGACGAATAAAAAACACCCTGTATATAGTAATTTAACTTGAAGGTATACGAATTATTAATAGTTCATGCATGCATATTAAAATACATTTAATACTAACCTAAATCACATCAGTTGTAGGCTATAGCCTACCCAACGAAGAAAAAATAGGGGAAATAATCCGTGTAAAAGCGAATTTTGGTATAGTTGTAGGTAAAGGTGTCTTAAACAACATACTAAGAGACACGAATTATTTCCCCTATTTGGCAGTTTTTGGTCTACGTTGGGTGTAATGTAATTAGATGTAAAATACTACAAGTCGATTCACAAGGGTTGGCACGAAAGGCATGAACGAAACTAATGTCATGTATGATTGTGTGAGTGCCGCCCCTTAAAACGTTGTGCGAATTTTAAATCGAAAACCTGTATATATTTTACACACATGTTAACTTTCATTCACTTGTTCGATCCCTCCGTGGCAGCCCTTGTGAACCGACCTACACGCACATCAATGTTTTTGTTTTCCGACACGTTAGTATTTACAGTAACCCTTCATTCGACAATGGCAACGTACTTCCCACATATGGAATGGATATTGACGCAAAAGTAATAGACCGCCGTCCCAGGGCTATAAAAAAATTATAGTAGTATATTAAACTCATCGAATTCCGTGACTTGCTCAACTCCGTGGTAGCAGTTCTATAATCCGCCATAGAACCCTGCAGGTCGAATCTGGGACCTAAAATACACCCATTATTTATTTGCCGTAGCCTATTTAAAAGTCCTTAAGTTCTTTACCTAAGTTCCTAGATTCTATTAGCAGGGTTCTGTGGCGGATTATAGACCGGCTACCACGAAATTCAGCGAGTCACGGAATTCGACGAGTTTACTATCAGAACTTTGATCCTTCTGATTTCGCACTTGGCATCCTGAAAACTTCGTAAGAAATGTTTTTTTGGGTTATTGGTGGTATCGGGTATCACGTGATAATACTGTCGCAACTTAGTAATATGATACTTTTTTTTGCAAATTTCCGGATTTTTCGGACCCCATAACATCCAAGAGCTTCCTAGTTGATGCGTAAGAAATGGATTTTGGGATTCTGTAGGTATAGGTCTACGGCACTACATGTCTCCAAGGCTAGTACTATGATATACTTTTTTTGCCCTGGGACGGCGGTCTATAAATTTCATTTTATTTTTCCTTTTATAAATATATCCATTGGGTCTAATAAAGAGTTAAGATAGACTGTATACAGCTAACATCTAACATGCAATATTAAAAAAGCATATAAGTACGAGGGGCGTTCAAGTTTTGTTAATCAGTATTCAATATGGGGGATATGTAAATGGTTATATTTTAATGGGAATCTGCACATATTTCATGTTTGCAAACCTTAATTAACGTCATTTAATTGTTTTATTTTAACCCTATAAAAGTAATTTTTTTCCAGCTTTTTTTAAATATTTTTCCATAAACATGATAGAATAATGTTGTATGTGTTGTTGATATAACTCTCATAGATTATTTCGGCTCAATTGCTAAAAGCTATGTCACTGTATTTATTTGTAGGCCTCAATAACCCTGAAAAATGCCGAAAAAAATCACCCTAAATTTTGGTGGCAGAGCTGCAAAGAAATCCACTGCAAAGATAATTTATTTACCCTTTAAATCATAGTGATAAACCAAGGTTTCATTTTCAATTACAATATTTTTTATTAGTGCATCAGTACTTTCTCCACAACGCTCCAAATAATTACATAACTAACTCTTATTTTTGCCGTCTTGTAAAATCGTTCATACAGATGTTCTATCTTTAGCTATCACAGAAAATCAAATGAAAAATGTATATTTTTTTTTCCTGTACATTAAAATAAAATCAATATCATGATGGTTCATACCGATTCTCAAAACTTATTGAACACCCCTCGTACAAATACAATACAAATACTGTTTATTGAACATCATAATAAATTACAACACGGAAAGTCAAAGGAAACATCAAAATGATGAAATAGTTGAAAATAGCGGAGCAAATGGTGCAGAATTATAGTCACCTCGTGTTACTAAATGCACCTGGTGCAACTGAGAAGCAGTGGTCAAAAGTTTCTTAAGTTTTTGCACCTTAACTATTTACATGGAGTAAGATTACTCTCACGAGTGAGTTTAACGGAAATACATTTTTTTGTTCTATTTCTATCTTACGCACTGGTGATGTTAATCGCTCCATAATTGTCATTGACGCAAGTTTAGGTACAAATTGACCACTGATGAGAAGCGAGGGTATTTTTACCTCGCGCTGCTCGGAGTAGGGATAAGTCCCGGCGGACAACGTGCGCGCGCGCGCGGAGCTCATGGACGAACGGCGCAGGGACACGGCGCGCCTCAGATCCGTCTTGATCGCCGTCGACAAGAGCTGCGCGCGACCATACGGTAGGAGAGCGGAACCAAAATCACAAACTTACTTTATTTGTTACCAACTTTTTTTCTGTTTAATCTGGATTCCAACCACACTGACATTGCGTAATGACATCTATTTAGAAAATACATTTTGGGAAGTCAAATTGCCACTCCGGAGATCTTCTTACTTGGAGAAATCGGATAGAAGCAGTAAATAATTGCCCTATGAATGCTACATTTAAGTGGTAGATAATGAGTTTGAAATAAACAAGAAGTAATTCCTTTATCCTCGCCCGTAGTTAGATATTATACGGATAAAATGTGCGGATTAGAGATACCACAAACCACATGTTAGTTGCCATTAGCTGCAAAGCCATACCATCATCCTCCTAGCGCATTTTCCCGTTCTTCGTCGGGGTACGCTTGACCATGCATGATCCAGCTTCGGCCAGTCTGGTTATTATAGTGGAGCGACTGCCATCTGATCTCCGTAACCCTTGTGACAGGGGAACCAAACCAATTGAATCATGGTTACACATTTTGCCACCTAAATGTGCAGGTTTCCTCACGATGTTTTCCCTTATCGTAAAAGCCAAAGCCATACCATAAGGTAATTAATAAAAGTTGGCGAGTAATACAAAAACATTACGGTTATATAGTGCAGTGTTTTTCAATCTGAGGGGTCGCGAAGCCTTCCTTGGGGGGTCGCCCGCAAAAGGAAAAAGGCAAGGTTCTACACCACAAAATAGAGAAAATCATAAACGTAGTCTTTTCAATTAGTAACTTTTTATCTGTCTATGGCCCAAGGGGGTCGCCAGAATTTTTCAACCTGTAAAGGGGTCGCGTATTCAAAAAGATTGAAAAACACTGGTATAGTGTATATGTATCCGGCTTAATGTCAACTATCTCTTCTTTTGTAAATACTGACAACGCATTTAAGTTAGCATAGTGAACGCGCCAGCTTTTATCATCCACCCTGTACCCAGTCATCTACCATAAAACCCAACACCGAGGCAAAGACAAAAATGTTCTTGAAATAAATTTAACATACGTTTTTACACATGCCTGTACTAATATAAATTTACAAATTTGAAAATTCTATAAATATAACTACTTCATAACTTCAGCCGTCTCGTAAAGACATGCTTCTCAATCACAACAATACATATTCATGTCATTCCCGATTCCGCAAAAACATCACCTTAACTAATACTATAGTCAACAACTATAATTGTACAGAACCCCGTCGCAGTCAACGATTAATTTTGACGTAATTTATTTCTCGTGACTTGACGCTGTCATTATGACAGGGTGCCATTGTCGCTCAACAATTAAAGTTATTGACCGTACTAAGTACTAACGTCACGTCACGTCACGCCCATTTAACGGTTTAGCATCGAATCGCCCGACATCTTACTGAGGATTTTAAGTAGATACGTATGTGACATCGATTTAACGAGCGCAGGATCACTGCGATATATGGGCGATCACTTAGTGGTAAAAGAAAGAACTGAGTTGCATCATTACCTTGCCGAAGCCCATTTCCTTAGGCTCATCTTCATCCGAGCTCGAATCGTGTTCTTTCAGAGGAATCTCGGTGTCGTCGAACTCGTCAAACATGTAGTAGTCACCCGACAGAATGGCTATACAGAAAACATGTCATTTTATAATATTAATGATCATTAAAATCCTCCCAAACGCAACTCAAAATGGGCCTACTAATTAAGGTGTTCTAAAACTCTTGAACTGAATGTACAACGAATGTACAACTATTAAACGAGTAATGTTTGTATATATTATGTATATGTATATTACCTGGGAGACCGAGCGTCGCGCTCGGGTCGAGACCGAAAAGTATCTGGGGTTCGAATCCGCGGTCTTGGCGTAGTAGGCCCACGCTCTAACCATTAGGCCAATCAGAAGCGGCGGCCGCTTCGAAATTACGAACCATATTGCGCGGGCAATCTTTTTGCCTAGACTTAGCTAGATCGATATTTCGCCCCCATAAACCCCCATATTGCCAATTTCATCGAAATCGTTAGAGCCGTTTTCGAGAACGTGAATACAAATATATATTTTCTGCTTGCCCAAAGGTCAACTGGTAGAGAATGCCATTAGGCATTAAGTTCACCTTTTGTACTCAAATTTGTATTTTTGTGCAATAAAGATTAAATAAATAAATAAATCCTACTTATTAAACGAGAAATATTTGTATAGTTTCTCCGTATTTTTACGAAAAAAGATTTGTCTGCGAAATATGGTTCGTAATTTCGCCGCCGCTGCCGCCGTCTGAATAGCCTAATGGTTAAAGCTTTGACCTACTACGCCGAAGGCTGCAGATTCGAACCCCAGCTATGGACAGGCTTTTTTGTTTTTTTATTGGGTAAATCTATTATGGGTTTTTTTTGTTTTTGTATAGAAATCGATGAAAATTCGGTTTCGACCCGAGCGATGTCTCCCAGATAGCTATTGTACAATAATGAAACTAAATCGATTTTACGAGTATGTACAACTTTACGATAAATGCTTGTAATTTTGGAGATAGGCAAACAAAATTTTCGGTGTCAAATAAATTTTAATTTGTTATAAACTGGTGCCATTGCAGAAAAGTTTTAAAATTCTAACAACTGCATACATGTCGTGAACGGGTCCGTATCCTAGATAAGCCACCTATTTGTGAGCTTCACGCTGCTTCTTGCAATTGACCATGCATCAAAACAAGTTAATGAAGTGGAAAGCGCACGAATGTGGACATAATATGTACGTAAATTTGTGAGCTAAAATTATTCCTTTTTTAGGTGGTGATATTTCGTTTATGCACTGGTCACGGGACCTGTATGTATACTCGTAAGCTATAATCGATTATTGAAATAGTTCTCCAAACTGACACTTTGCCGTTGGCAACATAATTTGAAGTGTTTTTTATAGAACGGTGTGATTTGCTCTTTAATAAAACAAGTGCTAATACAACAGCAATAGCACTAAATAAATATAAAAACTTACGATAGGACAACGTAAAATTCATTATCATCAGGGGGCGAACTTTTGGTGCCGATGACATGAAAATGACGAAATTTTGCAGTTTTGTACACAGGGTGCTCTCACATAGCAATGTTCAGGTATTAACTAGTTAGTAGCACTTAATAAGTTACCGCGGTCAAATTGAGAGAGCTTAACACAGCTTAATCGTAATCAATCGTTTATTTATTTATTTTTATTTATTTAAAATATGAATCACAGCAACAGCACAATTTAATTATTCTTTTAATTTGCGAAATGACTCAATATTTAATTTTTTTATATGTTAATTCGGCGAGAATAGTTTATTATAATAATGCTAGAATCGTTTTAGTTATAAAATATGTTATTACAGCATAACAACCGTTTATTACCCGACTGTCCGAAGGAGGGTTGTTTTTTTTTTACGAAGATATTACTCAATGATTTTTGGTCCATCTCAATGTCAATACCAATGGATTCAGAAAGTTTAACAAGGATATGTAGAACGGTACCGCGAAACTAATACTAAAATTCAATATTTTATTACTGATCTTACATTTTTAATCACCCTATACGCAATTTGACGTCGTCGGCACCAAGAATTCGCCCCTTGATTATCACATTAACTCTGACCCCCGGTCCCCCAGCATGCTTTAATCAGGCGATCCAGAAAAATCATGTTCCTTTTTAAAATTAGATTTTTATTGTTTTTTTTTCCACCTTAAGGTAATCTAGAGGACCAGGAGGTAAACAAAACATCAATAGTTAATTACATAATAAAAACGAACACAATGCACAAGACAAAACCGCAGGCACATGCTTAGGCATCTTTCCTATATCCAAACTGCGGATAGATAAGGATACCAAGTCGCGAGTTAAAATTTGAAATTTGCCACTGTGTCAAATTTGAATTTAAAGTAACCTTATCTATCCGCGGTTTTAATATAGGAACCGGGCATTAATATGCTTATGCTATCTTATTAGCTCAATCATTTGGTTTTTTTACCTGGAAAGTTTCACCGGGAGTTTTGAAAATTGGTGATCATATAGATTTCAGAGTGCTCTTTTCGAATTTCTAATTTCTACTTTGCCACCTCGTATCTTTGCCGCTCGCGCCGCCATATTGGAAAAATGGCGCACAAAAACATTAATTTGACAATATCTCGTTTTATAATTTTTTTATTTTTTTTTCATTTATTTAGGCAACAAACAGTCTTAAAAATAAAACAAAAAGTAAAGTAAAGTAAGTGCTAAAATAAGCATTTTACGATTAAAATGGTTAAGGACAACTTAAACTAGAGAAAATTTCCTATAATTAATGTATAAGCCCTTTTTTTGCTAAACGAATAGTTTTAGCGTACGAGCGCCGCAGTCTACTCCAACACGCGTTTTGGCCCATAACTCATTTCCACACCACCATGAGGTAGATAATCGAGGGCTCAATGTTGTCGAAACACAAGTTATTAATGTTCTCATCGTCTGTTTTCTTGCTAGCTAGCCGTACGCTCGATCTGAGCCGCTTTGGGGGCACGGCGGGTGACCCAGGTATCGCAGATGGGGGCCGCTTGGGCGCTGAAGGGTTTCGTCAATCTTCAAATCTTCAAGTTGACATTTTCTAAGTTCTTGGCCGATTTTTTTTAATTTTAGTCTCAAACAATAGGCCTGTTAATAGCTCACCCAACGAAGACTACAAACTGCCAAATGGGGTAAATAATTCGTGTAAAAGCGAATTTTGGCATAGTTGTAGGGAATGGTGTTTTAAACAACATACTAAAAGTACTGATGGGTGGGGGTGAAGCTATCGTGTTTGGGGGATGTAAAGGTCCCTTTTGTTAGTTTTTCATAAATAACTCGTAAACGGTGGCCTGTACCAAATAATGTTCTTATATTTAAGTAATTTACATAATATTTTCCCGGGATTTGAAAAACTCCTGGAAAACTTTCCAGGTAACCTCTTTTTTGAGCACCGAATTACTGAGCAACATACTTATACAAAAACAGACCATGCAAAGCGTGATACTAGAGTGAGGCGCATTCTGTCTTAGATATTGCATTTACAACAATTAACACTTTACACACATACATTCACCAACTTATTAGTAAGACAATTCCCGCCAAGAATTCCGATTCGCCTAAATACCATCAGTACCTACAAGCTTTACAGGTTAGTTAAGCGAACACAGGTTACGGGCGATAGAGGCAGGCTTAACGTTACCCTTCTGATGGCTCGTGGGCTGCTTATACGGCCTGTCGCGCGCTACAAGAAGAAAGCAGAGCTCAACACCACAAGTCAAACACCACAGGGAGGGCGGACGGCCCGCGGGCGGCGGGCAACCGATCAAGTACACCCAGACGACACGAGGTGTTATTGAAGCGCCTTTATTGAATGTTAATGGATGGATGGGTGAATTGAACATTCGATGAACCTAAATTTCTTCTAACAGCTCGTGTGATAGTTAAATAGACAGACATTTCTGCGTAAAGGAGACAATCACCTCCCACACCGCGCAAAAGGGCCACAGATTTACTAATACCTTCGTGTCTTTTCGTGTACACCCGTCGCTTACTAAGAGGAGGCGACCCACTTCCTATTCCTAACAAAAGAAAAATAAAACATATAAATCTGTTAAACGATGCTTTACATTATATACAAGGTGCGACACAAGGACGCGGCTAAGGGTGCTCGGATATCGAGAGGGGTTACAGGTGTGATGCGAGTTGTGCTCGACGCGGCTGGACACGGAGAAGAGGGAGGCGCGCTGGTGGCCCGGGCTGGCGAGCGTGTGGCGCCGGCGCAGCGCGGGCGGCGAGAACACCGGGAACGACTCCTCGGGGCTCTGCGCGCGCGCCAGCAGCGACGACGACGGCGGCGACTCGAACGAGATGCGCCGCGGCTCCAGGTAGGCGTCCAGCGACACCGTCATGAGCGCCGAGGAGGGCGAGGGCGGGCCGCCGGGCGCGCGCGCGCGGCGCGGCGGCGAGCGCGGCGGCGAGGGCGGGCGGGACGCGGGCGCGGAGGGCGGCGCCGAGGCCTCGCTGAGCGGCGTGTGGAAGCCGCGCGCGCCGGGGCTGTCGGGCGTGTGGTAGCCGCGCGACTCCGAGTCGCCGCGCACCAGCGGCACCTGCTCCGCGACCGTCGCGCACTCCGAATCCTCTTCGAGTTTTATGGTTAGCGGAATGGGACAATATTTGCCACGTTTATTCTATGTTCCATATGTTTAAACATAGCTATCCTGCACGGTCTCGACCAACGAATACGTCTTTACCGATTTACGACAGTAATTTATTGAATACAACATCATATAATATAGCATTGTCTCTTTTGCACTATTGTATACAAATGAAAGGGACAGACAACTGCCATCGAAGGTCAGTGGGCGTGAACAAGTGCAGCTACATGTAAAGGCATGCTTACATGGCACGCTTATATTTCATCACCATCATCATTATCATCAGCCCCAAGAATTCCACTGCTTATGTTTTCTACTTACTTTTTCTGTGACTTGACAAATAATGATTTTTACTTGATTTTATTATTTTTAAAGGCAAATAATTATTTATTTTGCTTTTACATATTATTAATTATACTGTTAATTTATTCATTTATTATCTAAGATTTACCAACAGGTACTACTTACCTACATTATTAAAAGTATAAAATATAAAACTATATAAAATCTTAGAAAAATATACCATGTAAAATAATTTTGAAGCTAAATTTGTTTAGTCGGATAAATGTCGTAGAATAGACGGGTATCAGTATTTTAAACAAGCCAAATCACAGAATAAATGGGAATCAGTCCAATAAATGAGCCAGGCAAACATAAAAAAGAACATATCAAACGAGAGCAATAAAACGCGTCCGCACCATACAAGAGACTGATGTTGACTGATTATTGCCGCCATGTAAACACATCCTTTCCATTGATGTTACCATAACGGCTGACCAAAAGCGACTTTCTTACTTTTCTGGTACTAGCTTGTTAAACGTTATCTTTATGTATAAACGAAGAAAGTGATTTGGGTATCGACACGCAGTCCGAACCGCTTAAGCTAAAACATGACATTGAGGAAGTGACCTTGTATTTTGTAAGGAAATGAATTAAGAACTACAACATTTTTTCGAAATTTAACGAGTCCCCCCCCTAGGGGTGGAATAATAATATTAAACGGATTCTACTTGGACTTTAATTTAATTTACAATAAATATTTCTTCTTCCATGACGAATTTCAATTTCCTACATTTAAAGGCTGCCTACATACCCTGTGATAAATATACAAACAACACGTACACAAACAAACGAAATTTGACTAGAAGGGTTCCATTTTTAAATTAAAAGGTCAAAACCTATCAATATTATCCAAAATGCTTAGGGCCTAAATGCCCTAATAAGTCCGTCGATATTTACCAAAGTCATGGTGAAGTGGTTCCTTAGCCCCTGCGCCCTGAACCTTCTTCTGGTTAGCCTTGATCCTCTCCATCTTTACTTTTATCTTCTCTAATATCTTAACCTCTTGCTCTTCTTGCAGCATCATTTGTTTTACTCGTAATTCCTCTATTAGTTCTGCGCCTCTGCAAAATCGTGTTTCAGTCTTAAGCAACTGTACCCCGATGAAAATGTTAAGCACTTTAGTGCCTTGTCATAACCAAGTTTAAACCGAAGCACGATATAACCAATGGCTTTTATAATGACAGGGTTGTAAGCATGCTCAATATTAGAATGCAGAATTAATGTACAATGATACTCAAATGACAAATTGTGTGCGATATCTCACCTAGATGCTAAGACAGTGGTTGCCTTACTCTCGTCTATAACTCTGTAGAAATAATAACTATGGAAAAGTCTTTTCTGCAATATGAGGAAGGCGAAACATACACCATCCCACGCAAGGCCGATGTCTTCTTGAGGTACTGAACACTGCGCCTCCTAAAACAATAGGTACATATTTATAGTTTAAAGTAATTCGGCAGTTGTAAAACCCGGTCAAATAACCTGGTGAACAAATCATGTGCAAAATTTGATTTGT
This sequence comes from Tortrix viridana, assembly GCA_963241965.1. Lineage (NCBI taxonomy): Eukaryota > Metazoa > Arthropoda > Insecta > Lepidoptera > Tortricidae > Tortrix > Tortrix viridana. The sequence continues at coordinate 5,381,952 of OY725172.1, read as the reverse complement.
ATTGTTGACTCAAACCGATATAAAGAGTAGGTGTTTTTAATTTAAATAGGTTATATGTATAGCTGTAGCGTCAAGCATTTAACTCGCTGTTACAGCACTTAGCTATTCATGCTAGGATCATTTAGCTATAAATGCTCGTTCCCAATATTCTAGCCGCGGATGGCTTTCGTTACTTCGGGTTCAACTTTAGACTTTAGAAATGTGTCAAAATGTATCCTGAAGTTAAAGACTAGGCCCAAAACTCCCCGCCTAAATCTGTAGAATGCGACTCCTTACTTGGACGTCCCTCCACCGGAAATGTGATAATTATTATAGTCCTAACTGTATGTGAATAGAAATAATTAATAAATACTTTGGATAATCGGATTCAATACATTATATTAATTTTGCTTTACTTGATGTCCCGTTCCCTATTGTCCCTTATAATAATCGTTTATGATTAACGCAATAGCTCACCATAGGGAATCTGATTACTATTATTAAACTATAAACAAAAAAATAAAACAAAACGTAAAAGATCCAAATTAATACTAGACGATCACACCGAGAAATAATTTACTATTTTTCGAAATTAGTCACAGAAACAAAAGTTGTCTCTACTGTTCCAGAAAGTTAAGAACTTTGAAACAAAATTTTTCGGGTTAGGATATATCCGCGTAATGGGAGTCTGGTGTAGTTTTGGCCTTATCGAAATTATATGAGTTAAAAACTCCAACGTCATTAACTTTTAGGAACAGAAGGGACAATGTTGAACCTAACTCTGTGTATGACCCATTCGTACCTCTCAGGGTCAGTACAGTAGGTACCTTGAATGACGGCATTTTTAAGAATTGTGAAACGTTCCCGCCAGCAAACTTGTCCACACATCCTATACCCAGCAACTGGACGAGCCAACAGGCGTGTTGCCGCATTTCTGGAGCGTATAGACAGCCTGGGATTTGTAGCAACGTCTTCACAATAACCACCGTGACGTTATAACCTAGAAGCCAGGACCACCTGAAAAGAGTTTGTATATTTATAATTTCTATAATATAAATACTCGAAAAACCAATTTAAAATTTTGTGTTAGCGTAGTACAAGACCCTCCTAATTATTTAAGGTGGATCGTTCGTTACGCTAATATTTACGTAACGTTGTATACTCCATCAAACATTTTAAATCATCCTTGATTAAGAGCCCCTTGTCAATGAAGTAATTTTCGCCCGACTGCAGCGAAGCCCAAAAGGAGGGTTATGGTTTGACCTGAATGTATGTATGTACGTATGTATGTATGTATGTATGTATGTATGTATGTATGTATGTATGTCCGTTCCTATGTCCGCTCGTAACTACTCAACGGCCCAACCGATTTTGATAAATGATACTTCATTAGATTTGTCTTGATGACGCAAGCGTCACTAGGTGTACCCAGCGCATAAAAGCCGCCATTTTATTTTATTTTTTTTGTATTATGCGGGCTAAAAAAATTTTTTTTTATGACCCTCGAGTGCGGTATCAAAATAAAGGGCTTTAAAAGGCGAGCACGAAAATATATACAATCTATATGGTTGAAAACAGTTTGAAGTGACTAATCATACAAAAACTGAAAAAGTATGAAATAATAATAATTAATTAAAAAAATCAAAAAACCCGACATTTACAAAAATAACAATTGAAAAGCTAAAAATAAGCCCTATAGCACTTACCATTGCAAAATGTAGTGTTTCGGTCTTAGGTAGAAGTCAGTTCCTTGCCAAAGGAATATAAATGACCCGATGAGGTATCCCATAGAGAAAAGATTGACGCGGTTGGTCCCAGTCAGGAACATGATGGCTAGAGAGACCCAGAGCATGACCAGGAACACCATGCGTTTGACCAAGTCAAGCCATGTGCTAATAGGAAAAAAAAATGAAAAAATTATCGAGCTGAAAACAATTAAGAACATCGGTATAAGAGAGCAAACAGTCCTATTGTTGGCACCCTACCGATTATTGGCACCATCAACTTTATTGTTCTGACTTTTGACGTGAAAACGTCTATAAATACGGTTGGGTAGCCAGGACAATACTTTTGATCGTAAATAAAAAATCGCAATAACTCTTAACAATTATGAACCGATTGGATAAAACTATTGATTTAGTATAATTATACTAGATACACAATCAGCAGGAAAAAATGGCACGACAAAACTTATGCCGAATCGACTTTGGCATAAGTTTTGCTCTTAGTCTTGTTCCGACCGAAGACAGTGGCAGTTGTCAATAATGATTAAATGTTCGATAAAAAATGCGTAAATAACAGCAATACAGGTCGTTCGCCCGAAATGGCACTACCTATTCCGATCACTGATCATATATATTGTGTATCATATATAATATATACGAAATCGATGGATAAAACCTATTAATTTCAGAAAGCTAACTTTTTAAATTTCCTAAGCAAATAAATTATTTGAACAATTGGGAATATGCATAATTTTTCATATCGCATTTCTTAACAAAATATGAAAATACCGTAAAAGAGATGGCAAAAAGTGAAATTAATTATTAAAATCAGACAATAAATACGGATAACATAAGCATTTAAAACTACTAATTAGACAGAGATACCGACATGTTTTGTGACGTCAGTGGGCACTACGGATAAACTCCATGTTAAATTACCTTTTGCTAGAAAGAGATAGAAACAAATCTTGAAAGGCTTACATCTTGGTTATTTTCATAGTTATTCAAAAATAATTTTACCGTTTGTTACATTAATTACTTTTTAATAAAGCAAAAAAAAACATGCATATTCCCTATTGAAGTAATCTTAAAGCGTAGCGGCGCGAAAGAGACAGAAATATTGACATATTAATATTTAAAAGGCGGTCTATCTCGTGAACGCTGAGGCTAGGATGCCGATTGAGGTGTCTGTGTATAGAGATCTCTTAAATAATTCTAAAAAGGCCTTAGATTATATTGGTTTTAATAACAATGATAAAAAGACGAGAAGCCTGGGATATCGTATCGGCCTAAACGAAATGAAAAGCTAATCAGAAGCTAATAGACAAGAGAAAAGACTGGTCAAAGAGAAACCGAAAAGCGCTTAATTGATATTGGATTTAACAACAAAAATCAAACTTTTAGGACTTAGATTTTTTTATATATATCGGATTATACAACGTGTTACAAAATAACCCGTAAAAAATCAAAGCCAAAAATAATGCAACCCTAGTAATCTGTCATCATAAAGTCATGCTAAGGTTTTCATACATTGTCAATGGACTCTTTACAAGGGACCATTTTCACCCCCTTTCTGCTTTACGGGTATTTTCGTAACACCCTGTATAAGATGAAAATACGAGCAAAGCAAAGAATATGGTAGCCAAAGAAAAAGGCCGATCAAGAAAGATCCGAAAAGCACCCAAGTTATATTGGGTTAACCAGGTGTCAATAATATTTGGGATGCCAATAACTGGGTGTTTTACCGTATATTGATTAAATAGAGAGACTAATATAACCTACGTCTCATCTGGCTCACCTAACAACACCGAGGAAGTCCGGGACGGGGTTGACGAAACTCGGGGTCTCCCAGTCGCCGCCGATGTCCTCGCTGTTGCAGCCGCCGGCGTATGCAGCGCCGTGCTTGCGCTCGATATGGAACACGTGCAGTTGCCGCGTGGCGAATAGCAGCAATACAAAGTCGAACATTATCTTCGACGCGTGCGGAGGCGACTCCGGATCGGGAAGGAAAAACCATGTCCGGTAGGGTGCGTAGAAGTCGTAGGACTGAAAACGAAACAGTTCGATAAAGGCAGAATGCAACCACATAATAATAAGCGCCACGGAGTAGGTAATGTATAATATTTAAGTACACAGTATAAGAAAACAGAATCAGCATTAACGGCTTATCAGCGCTTTGACTTTGGGCGAGTTAGCTGCAGCAGCAACTGTAGCTTAGCTCTGAATGTAGAACTTGGCTTGTCATTAATTTTGTTCCAGAGTTCTAATGTACTACATTGAGTTCTAGACCCAGAACAGAATCTATGTGTGAATTTTCACTAAACTTAAAATTTATATAAAACTTACCGAGCCACTTCCGCTCCAAAAATATTCTACACAGAACTCTGGCATGAGACCAACTACTATCATGTACTGTATAGGGACCAAAACTACGATACATCCCGTGAATGCAGGCCAAAATTTGGCCTGCGTTTCTCTTTTCACTCCCACAAGGAGCATCAACCAAAAAGAGTAAAAGACTGCGTATATGTCCATTCGTGATCCAATTACGCCCATTAAACATATCAAAGTGAGCTGGAAAAAAATATTAATTAATTGAAATATTGATTTCTAGTTTCATTAGTTGCGTTTTCGTAAGTTACTAAGTTTGCTTACCTCAACACCAAACTTATAAAACCCATAGTTGATAAGGTACTTTGTACAATGTACTAGATCTATGTCCGCCTCTTTGCGCGTTACTTCGGGGAACAACATTGTTTCTTCGAATTCCGTCTGTGAACTGGCACTGGGAATAATACACATTTGTATATTTTAATAAGATTATGTAACTCGAACTGAAAAAAGCTAACTGGGATACAAATACCAGATGCTGAAAATGTGACAAAACATTAAAAACGTTTGTTATAATTCGAAAATCATTTGATTCCCGTATCCTGCTGAAGCGATACCTACTCTTAATTATCATTAATATTAAAGTAAATTCGATACGATTTAAAAAAAGCCGGTCAAGTGCGAGTCGGACTCGCGCACCGAGGGTTCCGCACAAACTTGTAGATATGTAAATAGTTCGTAAATCACGGGAATAAGTACAATAGAAAAAAGTCCAGTATAAACGGACACGCACTAAGTATGCACTCTCGTACTTAGTGAGTATCAATTTATACTGGCCTTAATTATTTATGTGAAGTAACTACAAATTAACGGTTTTCGGATCTTTCCCTTTACTTGTGCTATAAGACATTGCTCCTTGCCAAATTTCATGATTCTAACTCAACGGGAAGTACCCTATAGGTTTTGATTCCCTTGAGATTCCCTATATGCGGCATAAACAGCCGTATCTTTTGCTTGCGTTGACTTAGAAGTCTGATTTTCTACAGCGCCAAGGGATTGCAGACCTGAGTATTTGATATGAATTTCAACTTGATATCTTCACGCGTTCCTGAGAAAAAGGGTCTTGACAGACACACAGACAGACAACAAAGTGATCCTATAAGGGTTCCTTTTTTCCTTTTGAGGTACGGAACCCTAAAAATGGTGTCATGTCATACATAGTATAGATCTTCGGTCATTAGAAATGAGACTCGACTGACACGAACAAATTGAATGAGTGAACTGTTGTGAGTGAATTTTTATACTAATATAAAAAAGAAAGTCTATTATCATTTATCACGACCCTGCAGGTCGACATACTTTAAACATATATACCTATTGTTTAATTTTTTGTGTAAATACGAAACTATCACACTGTAATGCCGACAACTCACTTGGTAGTATATTTGCCAAATAATGGTCTAGCATCTCTTGCGTTTCATATACCGAATGAAAGAGACGCAACTACAATATTTGACAAATAACAGCCAAATTAGTTGCCGGCATAAGATACGCTAGGATGTTTCATTTTCCAAACTTTGCATTTTCTAATTACTTTCCTCGAATCTTTGGTCCTACTTATTTAAAAGACCAATGTTCAAATTTTTTATAAAATCAGTTAGTAAGTATTTAAAGTTTTGTTCAAATTTTGACAACTTTTTGAATCCGTATTCATTATTTATGCAATTCACTGAAGCTGCAATAGGCCAAAAAAGTCAAAACCATTGACAGTAAACATTTGACCGGTTTTTAGTATTTTGTTGCTTTTCTATAGGGGTTGTTCTATATTCAGACCAAATTTGACGCTTGTATGTATTACCGTTTTTAAGATAGAGCAAATACAAAAAAAAAACGTTGAAAAGAAAAACTTTTCTTGGGGACTCCCCTTATTATTTTACTTTTTGACTTTTTTATTATTTGTGTGAAAATCTGCCGTTATATCACATAATCTGCAAAAAACAACAGGCTATATTTTACGGTTCAAAAGATACAGCTCTTTAAAGTTAGGATAGACGGACGGACGGACGGACGGGCAGCGTGAGCGTAGGCTTAGTAATAACTATGGTACCGTTAGGCACTCTTCGGGTACGGAACCCTAAAAATGGTGATGATGGTCGATGTCATTAGAATTTGACATAATTCAACAGGAAAGATAGTTCGGAAAGAAAGATTCTTTATTGCTTTAAGAAAAACAATAAACATTTAAAATCTGGTAGCCCATAAGTGACCACTTTGTGCAACCTCTAAATATTGTCCCATCACCTTGAAATTTGACATATTTTTTTTACTTTGTATAGACTCGGGGCATAAAGTAAAAATATGACATTCATTTTTCCAATACAAATATCGGCAGTAAATGGGTGATTTGCAAAAATATTGTACGTTACGAGCTCAATTAAGGAAACAAACGAATTTCATTTTTGTGTAACGAAATTTAACCATATGGATGTATGACTAATTTTCGTTACACAAAAATGTAATTCGTTTGTTCCTTAATTGAGCTCGCTTAACTATGTACAATATTTTTGCAAATCACCCAAATGCGTTAACCATTATAGCGGTTACGACGCAGTGGCCTTCTTATGACTACACATAAAAGCAGAAAAGAAAATAGAGCTTCCTTTGTATTCAAGCCACAATACGAAATGACTAACACAGTTTCTGTTATAATTACACGGCTAACCAAAAACTTGGTATGAAGATAACTCGAACCCCGGGGAAGGAAGTTGGATACTGTTCGTTACAGAAAATATTATAGTTCCCAAAAGAATAGCGACTTACGAGTTTTACGGGGGCAATATCGCGGGCAATACCTGGTTCATAATTTACATGATTTAGGGTATAGGTACTAAAAGCAATACGAACCTTGTTGACTTTTGCCGATACCTAACAAGGGAATGGAATGTGAACAGGGCGATCAGCCCAATGTAGCCCTGCAGAAGCGACGGCAAGGTTGTAGAAACTTTCGTAAACCCCAGCCACTCTGCATTGTTGAACGTAACGACACGTGACAGAGTGCTGTTAGAGTCAGACAGCTGAAATTAGAATTAGCACAGTCATCATCAAATAGATAGGAACAGCGAAAGTGGTCAAATAGATCGCAACACGTCTTTATTACTATAGGAATAAGGATGTGTTGTTGCGATATATTTGGCCATTTTGGCTGCTCCTATATATTTGATGCTGACTGTACAGTTGAACTCGAAAGGAGCTGTACATTTTAGTAAATTGTCGCAGTAACGTGTTAAAATTAAAGTAATAAGAAGTAAATAAGTTAAGTAAAGAAATAAGAGAGTTAAAGTAAGTAAGCAGGAAGAGGAAATAAAATGTACATACAGCTACTTCTCAGTTCGACCGTACAATGCAATAGCTGTCTTTCGGCTTCGAGTAAAGTCGTCGGTTAGACTAGCATAAGAGCGTATAAAAGAGAGTGAAAGAGAAGTACAAACCTGCAGGTCGTTTTAAGAGCTATTTATTGCACGTAACCGAGGGTCAACTTCATAGCTCCACCTATACCATAACCTACCCTCAAAAACTAAAACCCGACTGGCAACTAGTATGACACACCCTTATAATTTTTATATAGCCTAAGACACTCGCACGTCTATTAAGAATCATGACACCCCATTTATTAAAATCGGTCCAATAGTCTAGGAGCTATGATGCTAGGAACATCGATATTCGGTCACATAGATACACTAGCGAGCCGCCCTAGCTCCCCTCCAGGTACTATTATATACATAAACCTTCCGTGAAAAATTATGTAACTGATGGTAAAAACCGCATTAAAATCCGTTGCGTAGTTTGAAAGATCTGAGCGTAGGTACAGACAGCGGACGGCGGGAAGCGACTTTATTTTATACTGTGTAGGGATACATACATGCATATGTGCATCCATAAATAGACTGTTAACCACATTAACCTTCTTTTTGCTTCGCGCAGGACTAAAATTAAGAAACGGTAACTTTTGAAAATTAGTCATCACTACATAGTATAAAACAAAGTCACTTCCCGCCGTCTGTCCCTTTGTATGTATGTACGCTTGGATCTTTCAAACTACGCAACGGATTTTCACCATCAGTTATATACAAATTTTCACGGAAGATTTATGTATATAATAGTAACAGAAGCGAAGCGAGGGCGGGTCGCTGCATTTATAAACTGCCCTCATACTCCAATAGCCGGTATTTCAAATTCGATACCAAAAAGCAGATTTAATCCTCACCCGTTAGTAATATGGTTGCACTTGCTACAGGAGTTTTGTCTGAGATACCACCATTTGTCTTATATTCGTAATCGTATAGTTAATTTTCGTAACGGAATAGAAAAGTAAGCGTTTCTTAATTTTAGTCTTTAACTATGTAACTATGTACTTTTTTATAAAAACGCCCAGGTAATAACAGAACTAAATGAGAAGATATGAAATTAAGGGATTGTGTTATCTTCGATACAACGAAATGAGTCTTAGATACTTGTAACTGGGTTTGTCAACGCACAGTCGACAAATTACTGAGATACTTACGGTACAGTTGACGTCAAACTTTGACGGCCAGATGTACTCTATTTGATATATCATCTTCATCATCAGGTAAACGCAAATAAGTATGGATATAAACATTAATACACAGCGCTGGTGCCTCGTCCCCATTAACAATCCCGGTGGCACCAATAGCATTATCGGGACATGCATAGCGCACACCTGAAAAAAAAGGCAAGATACTCCTATTATTCGCGAACGCTAAGTCTTATACGACAAAATATGGCAGTTTGAAAATTTGCTATTTTAGGTATAATATCCCAACTAATATTACAACAGCAATATTGTTTTTTCCTTTCTTTTGGTATTTTGGTAGAATACGATTATTCAAAGTGTTTTCATCGGCCAGAATCAGTTTTCTCGGGAGTTAAAATTATACGAAGGATAGTCGATCAAGAAACACGTTTACTACTTTTCTTTCTCTTCTTCTTAAGATCCAAAGTGGTAAATAGTACATTACTGTAGAGAACGGGAATCAAGCGGTTGCAGGACGAGCAGTTAGCGCCGCCGCCGAGACGCAGTCGAGGCCGCGCTTTGTACGAGTCCAGCAACCGCCCTTCACAGTCGGCGAAAAAGAAGGAGGAGGTTCTCAATTCGTCTGTATGTTTTTTTTCTACAAGGCCAACTTTAATTACCTTGTTTACGGTCATTCCGGATATCAGTCTTGGCGCTTGACTTTCTAATTTGTATATTAAATCGTTAGAAATGTTTTAATAACAATTGAAATGACGTAGATAAAAACCAAATAAATTTCGAGACTAACTATTAACGCCAATCGAAATAATGAAAATTACTTCGCTGATAAGTAATTTATTAGCAGGAAAATCAAGGAAATTATATAAGAAAAGTTGGCCATTATTTATTTTTGACATTATCATTATAAGCTTGTAGAAAAACTTATGCATGCAACGGTACATAATTAGCTCTAAAGATACTCGTGCCTGTTATTATTGATTTTATTGTTATTATTATTCACCGAGCGAGCGCGAAGCTTCTTCGGTTCAGCGTGGGCAAAAATGCTTTCGTATGTTCGGATGGATAGCTTCGTGAAATTTTGTGAGCAGGTTCGATAATTGGCTATTTGACTGACTAGTCAAATCAGCAACTTTTATTGAAACGTCAAAACGATCTGGTAGTATGAAGTTAGTATGAAAATAGTATAATGTGACGTCACAATTTTCAGTGTTCCTTTATAGTTTTGGTTGAATTAAAAATCGTTTAAATTCCAAAAATAAACGATAGTTAGGTTCTTCAGTGTTATTTTCGAAATTTTGATTTAGTGGCAGTGTAAAAATAATTTATTTTGACATTAGTCAAATAGTCAATTGTTTTTTTTTTTTACAATTCAGTTATTTGAATTTTTCTATATGGCGGAGATATGGTGGTTTTTGCGATTATAAACTTATTTGTGGTGTTGGTAAACTGACCGCAACCTATGTCGATGTATGTATGGGGATAACAGTTTTCCAACAGCAAAGTTAAGTTTGTCGCGAGGTCTACAGCCCACAGAGCCACTAAGTGTTATTATAATTAACCCTTTAAAAACCTATTTACTCCCCTCTTGAAGAACTCCATTCTTACTGTAGTTCCCAGGGAAAACTTCGACAGGCAGCTTATTCCACAATCGAAGCGTTCGCGGGAGGGTTTACATATGTATTCCAAATCTCACCTCAATCGGATACCGTGGTTCAAATATTGCTCGCAAATTTTGAAACTGACAACTTACATACATACATACGAACATTTCAAGTAAATAAAAGCTTGTAAAAATGCAATAATCGAAACATCACAATCGAGAAGACATTTGCAAAGGAAACAGCGATTAACAAAAAGCTATTTCTAAAAACAAATACATATTGAGTTATTCGATATAAAATCATAATTAACGAGACTTAGTGTTTATTTATGCACTACTGTAATCTTAGTTACTGAATAAATCATTTTTATTTTTATTTTTTTATTATTTTCGATAATAAATAAAGATAAATAAAATTTTAAACTTACGTTCATGGTACAAAGCAGTGCAAGAGCGAGGAATATTATTTTTGTGAGGTGTAATTGAAGATACACGAATATACTGTCTACCGCCACTGATACATGGCTTTTAACACCCATCAGACGTTTGTTGAACCACTTAGGAATCCTTTTTTTTGACTGGGAGTCCATTAATGTGGATAAATATGAACGTTCACGGGAATGTTTCCTGAGTAAGAAAAAAAAATAAGTTTAATAGTGATCATCAAGCCACTTTTATTTATTTTCACACAACAAATTTATATTATATACAAACTAGCTCAGTAATTTGGTGTTCAAAAAGAAGTTACCTGAAAAGTTTCCCGGGAGTTTTGAAAATTCGTGATTCTACAGATTTCGACGTGCTCTTTCCGAATTTCTACTTTGCCACCTCGCATCTTCGCCGTTCGCGCCGCCATATTGTAAAAATGGCGCCCAAAAACAATATCTCCTTACAGACTCATTTTACAATGAAAACAGTTTAGAACAAATTAAACTAGAGAAAATATCATATAATGTATGTAGTAACCCTTTTTTTTGTTAAATTAATAGTTACGGCGTACGAGTGCCGAAAACCAACATACATCTAGACAGACACGCATATATAATATCTCGGGAACTACAAGTCCGATCGATAAAATACAAAGTGCGTTGTAATTCTCATAACTAAATTTCAGTACCAGAAGCAGTCACAGAAAATAATAACAACATTTGAATTCGAAAATTTGAAATACATCGACCTAAAAATCGCATTAAAACTCAAACCAAAAACTTCAGACTGAAAACCGGCAAACGCTATGTAGAACGTTAACAAGCCTATCATTTGAGACTAAAATCAGAGAAATGGCTGAGAACTTAGAAAATGGCAAGCATATAAATATTGACGAAACCCCGTCAGCGCGCAAGCAGCCCGCTACTCCGATACCTGGGTCATCCGGCGTGCCCCCAAAACGACTCAGATCGAGCGTATGGCTAGCTAGCAAGAAAACAGACGATGAGAACATTAATAACCAGAGGTCGGCGAGGGTGAGCTATTTTAACGTCATTAATGTCATGTACTTGTGTCTTGTAGATATTAATATGGATAAGGTACCTTATCCATAAAGAAATATTAAAAGAAGAGAAAACTGAAATTATTAAACTAAAATGAAAATGCATTATAAAACGAGTATTAAACTTTTTTATTTATTTATTGTGAATTTTCCGTGCTGTTGTAATAAATATTCTTTTCTATATTTTAAATTTTTTATGAGTTTCGCCATATCCATTTATAGATAAAAAAAGATCTTTCTACATCCACTAAAGTGAGTGGAGTGAAATTGTACAACGTCTGTTGCTTCCGAAAGTTTTTCAGCATACTCCCTAAAAAAAATTAAGTCTGGGTTTCTATAGATGACGTCTTCTAATTTCTGACTGACAGAAGCAGATGAACAGCAGTCAGCTCTCACTTGATCTAAAGTTAAAAATGCATCTAAGGAAGTTTGCTTTAATACTAGTTGAAACTGTTTTCCCACTTAAGCGAAACGCTGTGTAAAATAGATTAATCACATTCCGTAGGTTCTAATAAAATTCATTTGTTTTGATGGCGACATAAAGCTCGTAGCAGAAAGGCAGCCTAAATAAAATCATTTCATTAGTTTGTAATGACAAGGTATGTCCATGTTATGCAAAAACTGAAAACAGTTCACCCCCGCCGACCTCTGTTAATAACTTGTGTTTCGACAACATTGAACCCTCGATTATCTACCTCATGATGGTGTGGAGATGAGTTAGGGGCCAAAACGCGTGTTGGAGTAGAGTTTGCGGCGCTTGCTCGTACGCTAAAACTATTCGTTAAAAAAAGAGTTAGTATATTAATTATACGAAATTTTCTCTAGTTTAATTTGTTCTAAACTGTTTTCATCGTAAAATTAGTCGGAAAGGAGATATTGTCAAAAACTGTTTTGGGGCGCCATTTTCTCAGTATGGTGGCGCGAGCGGCAAAGATTCATGATAGCAAAGTGAAAATTGAAATGAGCACGTATCTATATAATCACCAATCAATTGTATCTGCTGTTGGTGATCCTATTAAATAAATAAATAAAACTCCCGGAAAACTTTCTCGGTAAAACTAACAAATGATTGAACTAAGACGTATTAACGAGAGTTCAGAATGGCGTATGTAGTGGTGTACCGTTGGCATATAAACCAAAATAAGAAGTTCACTACTTATTGTAAATTAAAGTCCCCCAAGTGTTTGTCCGGGCTAATATCTGAAAGTACTATACGGTTTTCACCAATAGGAAGAGGGACTATCTAGGAAGGTTATAAGCTATTAGTTTTATGAACATTAACCCGTGCGAAGCCGAAGCAGGGCGCTAGTAAATAATAATTTTCATTTGACTTTGATTTTAATTTGTCTTATCTTTTTTATTACTTATTCAAAACATTACAAACCTCGTTAATTGCTGATGATAGTAGAAGGAAAATGACAAATCTAAAATTCCTGTAAACTTACAAATACCACTACTTATGCTATTCCGAGCTCTCGTTAGTATGATTATAACACCCTGGCGCTACATACTCTCGACAGCATCAGAACAAAGAGCGAAGCAAAAGGAATACATGTGGAAGGAGCGAGCGTAGGAAGTTACCCTGAAGAGACAACAGGTATGATATACATCAGTATCGATCAGTAGCGATTGTGAGACAATATCAATTGTCTCACAATCGCGACGCCTCTATTTGTCCCCCCAATATGGAGTATGCATGTATTTTTTATCGCATTAGTCGTATTACTTAATAAAATACGAAAATGCCGTAAAATGCGATGACAGAAAGTAAAATTAAAATCGGCAAAAAAATACGGATGATATAAGCATTATTAACTACTAATTAATTAGACAGAGATATCCGACATGGATTGTGACGTCAGCGTTCACTACGGACATATAAACTCCATGTTAAATTCTGTTTTGGTGGAAAGAGATAGTAACAAATCTTTGATTGCTGTTTTAGTTATTTTTATAGTTATTCGATAAATAATTAGACAGCGTTATGCAGAAAATAGCCATCGTATTTCAACTTCATATCAGCTTGGTTGTTTTCTGCATAACGCTATCCAATTTTTTTCTACTGTTTGTTACATGAATGAATCTTTATTAAAGCAAAAAAAAACATGCATGATATAATCATGCATAGATAACAGGGAACTATTATCGTAACAAGAGTAGATACTAGCAACATGACGTATATAGCTATTAATATATAATATATTAGAGGCGCCACAAAAGATGGCGATGGGGAATTGTAAGCGCGACAACTAGCTGATCACGCATCGCGAGCCAGGGTCTGGCCTTTAGCGAAGCAATCTTATATTTAAGCGTTATGGCGCTGAACATGTGGATAATATGTAAATTTAAACTATTATAAGATAACTGAAACACTCGAGCTGATACGAAACAGACCAAATTCCTTATTCTTCTAATTCACCTATTAAAACAATTTAAACCCCGTGGCCATTTTCCTGCATACTCCTGCACTGGGCTGCACTTTACCTCGATAGGTCCTGTTTTGATAGTGATTTATCTTCTCTAGCTGAAGGATCTTTGCGCTGGGCCGGTGGCTGCCCCGCGGCTGGCTGCTCCCCGTCGGAAGGCAGCGGCGGCACCTAACAATACATTTTGTTATTATCCTTTTCAACGCCAACGACGGATATATCTGACACAGTTGACAGTACAAAAATGTGCAAACTAAAACCCGACTGGCGACTAGTATGCTGCCCTCCTAAGAAAAAAAGGCACATCTGCGAATTATTCACAGAAGCATATTAAACCCTGTGTAGGTTAATAAAGGTCGCATGTGCAATACTAATTCGTTTGCACATGTGCCTTTTCTTCTTATGAGGGCAGTATGACGCACCCTTACAATTTTTATATAGCTTATGACACTCGCACGTTTCTGACGAATCATATGTCACCCCATTTATTAAAATCGGTTCAATAGTTTAGGAGCTAGAGTGGAACATCCGATTTTTGGTCACATACATACATTCACACACGCATGCATACAGACACACATACATAGACTGTTAAAATCATTACCCTTCTTTTGGTTTCGCTCAGTCGGGTAAAAAATACCTGAGCCTCTATGACTTACGGTTGAAATTAGATCAGGCTTTTAGCTGTCATCGGCGTTCGAGTGACGCTTTTGTATTTGACATAGCGTTGAAAAGGTTAGCCATTAACGAAACAGGTACAGGGCGCGTAGAGTTGCAAACTGTTACGATAAATTTTACACACTCGCATAATCAATTTGAAAATTATTCTAATTATTCTATTATTTATTAATCAATAAATCTCGGTCTTAAATATAAATATTGTTTTAGTAGTAGAAAACTTAGGCGACTTAACACACGGAGTGCATGAACATGTTATTTGCCTTATAACCATTGATGAACATTAGAGATATACTACCAGTCTCTTTTTGCCAAACTTTAAGACCTTTTCCTGTAATTGGAGAAACTCTAGCCCCTAAGTCACAGGTTTTTACCGAGTTTAGTGGTCAGTAGATTTGACCAAATCAAATTGTATCGCCGAATCATATTCAATCGTGATTAGAATAAATTCTAAATTCGAAAATCATAGCAGTATCGGCAGCAAACTCGTAATAGTAGTTTACGTGACGGCTGCGTAATGTCAGGCATTACACACGTGTGTGGTTTATGAAACGAGCCGATGATACTGTTATGGTTTTCGAATTTAGACTTCATTCGATTCATGACAATCGGCGACAATTTCTCATGTCACTCGAGATGAAGCAACAATCAAGATGAAAATGTCAACAACATAATTACCTATTTTACAATATGAATGTAGATAAAGTATTGTACGCAATTCAGCGTAATTAGCATTACGCAGCCATCACGTAAACTACTATTATTATTATTTCAGACATTTATTGTATTTACAGTAGGATACGTTTTTTACAATAAATATTTAAGCAAAAAAGTAATATATAATATAATAATATACATACTAAAACAAAATAGTACATTTCGATGCTAGTGCGGAAAGTATGTCATTACTTCATGAGTACCGAGATATACTCGCCTGCGGCTCGTGGCAAGACTCGGGACGAGTGAAGAATGACATTTCCGCACGTGTATCGAACGACGTTTTTTAACACAGTTGCGAAAAATAAATCAATTTCAAACTCTGAGTCACTCATTTTATAAGCAACTTTTTGAAAACTTAAGATTGGTAAACAAATTCGTTGTAAGTTCGATCTTTCGCAGTGAACATTTTTGACATTATGAAGAGATGTTTTTTTTAGCTTTTATTCGACTAGAATAGATTTTGTTATTATTATTGAACCCACTTCAATGAAAGTATTTTTTTCAAATGCTTGTTCTATAAGACATAAACAATTGTTAATTTAAAACATTGTACTATTATTACCTAAGTATTGTTATTTACGATTATTTCTGTATCGTATATTTATAAAAAATAATATCGAATGTTGCCTTTGGAAACTTAAAAAATGCTTGCAGTTAGAAAAAACGCATGGCTTAAAGGACTTAGCATCCAGGCCATAATCATTAAAAAAAAAAAAAAAACGCCTCTTCATAATGTCAAAAATTTTGACAGGCGTTTCGGCAGCTATTCCATTCCATTCAGACAACTTATTAAGAACGGTTTTTCAATATTCAATATTAAAAAATAAACGCGTTATAATGATGAAAAGGTAAGTAATAAAATATGAAATAATGTATATTTTTCGTATTCTTACATTAACAGTAGGTTTTTATGTTGATTACGATATTTAAAGGAAACTAATATTAACACTCATCAATAAGTAGTCATGAATTGGAACAAGTTTAAATTTTTAAAAATTGGAAAAGTAAAAAGCACTAGTTCGCGAAAACCAACTTTCCGCACGATATACAGCTACGATAAGTACCACTTTTTGAGCAACTGTGTTAAAAATAAACATTATAAAAAACCTAACCTACGGGTGCCGCCGGTAGCGGGGCATGGCTCAAGCTACCGGTGGTTAGGGCTGCAGAGAGAAGAACCTCCTGACAATGCGTGCCGTGTCGAGAAGTACTGCTTTATCATCTGACCCTTGAACCAGCCATCTAGCGACTCTCTTGAGGTGTCGGTCGAGAATCTTCGCTATGAGACCGTTCGCCGAAACAACTATCGGGACAATGATCGTCGAATCAACATCCCACATGGCGGAGCCAAGTCAAGGTAGTTTGTCCTTCTCAGCCTTCACGAGGTTATCGTCATGCGGGATGGAGATGTCGACGAGCACTGCCCGGCGTTGGGATAGATCTGTCAACACGATATCAGGCTTATTGGCGACTATTATTATTAATATTAATATTTACTATTCCGGTTTTCTACGACGAAATGAAGTACTGTTTTGCTTTCTTAACCCCTATTGTTATTTATTATTACTACATACTTCCTTAATGTTCCAATACTTACATCATCTTTCATAGTAGAAGCACCAGCTTGACTAGGTTTACTGGAGGCGTCGTCAGCTGTACTATTTCCTGCAAAACTACTTTGCCTGAAACATTAAAAAAATAATCAAACATTTCTTTCTTTCTTTCTTTCTAAAATATAACACAAAATTTTATTACACCGAAGGAAAACGCATAAAACCTTATTTATATTTATATTACACTAGCTTTCCGCCTTTGTCTCGCTTCGGTTAGTATAAGTAAGCTTGTGCTTTAAATTACACTACATAGGGGGTAATATCCGGAACTACTCGTCTGATTTCAAAAATTCTTTCACCAATATTTAGGATGGATCTTCAGGGTGGACATAGGCTATATTTTACTTGTCAACCATACTAAATTAAAATGGATGAGTTTGTTCTTACACGGTCTCTTAATAAAATGACATATATTCATTAACACCTTTTGTTTGTATACTTCGTGAGACTGTGTAACGCAATGTAATAATTGTAGTTAATCATTCTCTTATAATAACACAATATATGTATATATACATAATGACTCTAACAAAAATTAGCACTTTAAAGCTTCATATTTCACAAACGGATCCCTTAATCGAAAAATTGTTTTAACAATCCCGCCATATTTTTGAAAGACTATCAAACGACACCCCACACCATGGGGTAGACGAGAAAAAAACTATCCCTACTACGTGTAGCGGACATACTCTAAAAATTTTTTTTTCTACATTTTATTTTACCACTTTGTCGGTGTGACTAATATGTATATTCATGCCAAATAACAGCTTTCTAGTACTAAGTCTCTGAGCTAAGCTGCGGACGAACGGACAGACGGACGGACATGGCGAAACTATAGTTTGACTACGGAACCCTAAAAACGAGGTATAAATTTGTTTTGTTGCAACTAAATAATAATTTCTAAACAATATAATCCCTATATAAATACTATTGTGCATAAATAAAGAGCGGGCGAGTTGCAACCCTGTGTTCTCTCAGCCTAACCGATTCATGCCAGCGCAGCGGTGCCAGTGGGGCGTCACTCGACTTTTGTTAGGGAGTGATCCTTTTGTACGCTAGTACTAGTATTATTAGTTATGTTATTTATTCTACGACACAACTTAATATTATTTAATTTTAGTAGTGTATTAGTGAACTTGACATAAAATTTCATTAAGAACTAGACGGCGCTTTCTACAATTAGTTACCTCGTCGGTGGATGCGTCAGCGCCATAAAGTCTTTGTGGAAGTAGTGAACCTGCACTATGGTAATAATGAGAAAGCATGTAGGTGTCAGAAGTTTGACGAACAAATCTGTTTTTTTAAACGGCTCCAACCCTAAATCGTGTTGTCTGAAACATTCAAAAGAGAATCAAAAAGGGCTTACTATCAATAGCGCATCTAATCGGGAGCGAAATAAAAAAAAACTTACAATTGACTGTCTATGTTCAAATACTCCTGTATTAAATTGGAAAAGTTATCAAATTGGTAGATGTAAAGGAGAATTAAATTGATCATGGAGTAGATGATTACTGTTATCCAGAAAACATACACCAACCGTCGCCACCAGTACCAGCTTATCTGTAAAAAAAGATAATAGACATTTATACAATAAGTAGGCCGCACGGGCACTTTTACACGTCAAAAATCTACCAGCGCTTCCTAAGCGGAGACCACTGCTGAGAATAACGAAATGCCGAAATGTAACTAGTGATTTGATCATAGGAAGGACAAATTTCACGACTGAGTAAAGAGGCTGAATGTTACCTGAAACATGAGTATGAACCCAAGGAACAAGAACATGTAGATTATTCGGAAGATGGTCATCCGTTCGCCCGTGATGCCGATGACGCACAGCATTATGACGACCACGTAGATCCAGTAGCGGGCGCACATCGCTTTTAGAAAATCTCCTAAATAACGCATCAATCTGGAACGCTTTTCACCCTCGCGCTCTATAATCAAAATAAAACACCAACAAGTTAAAATTTGGAACTACTAAATAGTGTTATGACAAAAGAATCGAGAACATGGAAGAACAGACACGTACTATATAAATATCGAGATTCAAAACGTTAACAACATGAACATATTATATGCCTTCATAAAATGTTTCTTTTGCTAATCTAATACTGACCACACTTGGTAAAGGTGGGAGCGTTATAATTGTTACTATAGTAGAATTTTTATTTAGGCGAACCAGTTCGACAGCTCAAATTGCAATGTTGCCACGGTATTGGTAGTGCTGTTTGGATCGGTATTTAAAAAGAATAACGGCTCGAGATACCAAATATCTTAATACTAGTTTTTTACTGTTATTGCTATTTATTTAAGTACTTAAATCATCTAACATTTATCATAACTTCATATAATCTGACAAATCCAGTTGTAATAGGCAATGTATCAGACAGTATAACGAAGATTCGACAGAGCATGTAGATCGAGTCGATACTGGAACATTGACATTTCCTCATCACTGTTCACTTACATATGTATCTGGCAACACTATCTGTCCCCTAGACAAAAATGATAATTCAGGCTATACTGACCACTGGGGACATTGGGAGGCGTGAGCGGCAGTGGCGCGGTGAGGTCGAGGGGCGGCGCGGCGCGCGCGCGGCGGCGCGCCACGTCGTCCACGAGCTGGCGCAGCGTGACCCAGAACATGCACGTGAACAGCGACTTGATCATCAGCGGCATCAACGGCGAGCCCAACTCGCGCCCCACACCGATTTGCTGGAGGTTCACGCTCTGTACACACGAGAGACAGGGTCACTGATGTTATGGATCTGTTTTGCCGGAAGTTCGCTCTGCACATAAAGATACGGGGTTCACTAATGTTTTCCTATATTTTATGGCACGGAGAAGGCAAACCAGCGCACATTGTGGTCACCATTATCATTAGGCATATTGTAAACTTTCATTTCTTATGTTTAATCTCATGTAGGTATAAGCTGTTTGTTTTCCTATAAATACGAGTAAATAAATAAATAGGTACTTGCGGCCGCAGCATTTTATAATTTTTGCAGTTACAAGTCTAACCTAACCTATATTAAGCCTTTGTAAATTATGTAATATGTAACGAATGGGCAAATATTTGTGCGGTTAGTGCGAGTATTTGTTCCTGAGTCATAGATGTATGTATTTCTCTATATAAGTATTTATATCGTTGCCTAGAACCCATAGTACACGCCTAGTTAGTTAATTAGGTGCATTCACGCTTCGCGAGACAATTCTATCCAGTGTTTAACTTCAACATGTTGGTTAGATACGAGTATATTTGAGTTCCCTAGTTGTAATAACTAATAAGATGAAAAACGACACCCCTCCACACCGGCACAGAATAAAAATATCTTCAAACAGTTGATACTGAAGCGCCTTTGAATACTCTGGGTCCAGGTCACCCGAGCCACGTCCACAAAGACTATATTTAAAAAAAGAACCTCTAAATTAGAAGGTAGCTCGGTCTCCAGCAGGTTCATGCTGTAGACATACTGCAACAGCAGCAGGAACATGGCGTACAACACCAACAGGGGGCTGGTCCTCAGCATGAAAGACCGCTGGTCCTATAACAAACGTCTATTGTTTAATTAACACAACTAGGGCTTACTAACGTATTAATGGCCCGACATGTTTCGGACTCATTAGGAGTCGTAGGTTTAGTTCAGGAAATATGATTTGGGACACTGCACGACTGGTTACTTACTTTGCGATCTAAGAGTCAGCTAAGTCATGTTTGCTCAACTATACATGGTGTTCAATGCGAAAGGATCAGCAGCGTGGGTAAGTTGTAACCAAAATAAATCATATAATCGCCTGGCCACGACTTAACGCGGCAGCGGTGAAATATAGGTTACGACGGTGAAACAGTGAGATAGAACGCCTCATCGCCGCCGCGGCGATTCATCGCATGTGTCGTGCATGTCTATGTATTTGTTGCCGCTCGTCGCCTTCGCTACCGCCGTCACGGAAAGTCGTGGCCATTTAGAGGTCTTGACAGGCATGTGGAAACCTGAAGGTACTCAATAAAGATCACCCATCAATATTCATAGTAAAATCTTTCAAACCTATAAATTAATATTATAATTACATAACCGTTACCTGGCATAGCCACACCACGTTGGCCCACATCAGGAACACGAACGCCAGCCACGAGTGGAACATTATGCTCCACGTCATCATGATGATTGTCGTCGCTATGTACGACGACCTAAAAGGTAATAATAATAGAACTATAATTAAGACCGACTACACAATCGTCTAGTCCTTGGATTGCCCGTCTCGTGGGTACTAAACGAGAAGTTTAGTTTTATTATAGGACAATACTTACTGAAACTTATACACTGTGTTAATTGTGTGTGTTTAACTGGGACACTGAGACAGCACGGGTCTTAGGGACAGCAACATCTTTTTCATGAAAACATATAATTTGTCCGAATGGAAGAATAATTTTACTATTTTTAAGGTGCCGTACCAAATATGATATATTTTAAGGTCAAAACTTTTTTAACAGTAATTATCTAGCTAGCTCATCTGAGCTGAGCTAATATCTAATTATACAAATAGGTACCTGACTAGAACTTCGAAGAAATCTACAACAGCCGCCAGTAGATCATCCATCAGGGTTGTTTCTTCTGGTTCCATATAAGACTCTGTAAATAATAATTGTTTATAGGGTTAGTTTTTCCGCCTAACATGTGCAGAACTGCAAATATATTCTAACCTCACGTTCAGATAATATAAATTAAGATTAATCGGCTAGTAATATTTCGCTTTGGATGCGTATGGCCTTTTGCTGGCTTCAGTGTTCGCAGCAGACGCTTTAAGTGTTTTTAATTCACAAAATACCAACTTTTACGATTTTGTTTGTTTATGTAAAATTAAGTAGTGGGAAGCGTCTTCGTGGATTGATAACGCTATGTAAGTAGAACACGTACAATTAAAACGAGTAAGCACACCTCGAATTATGTACTTACTTGATAGTATCAGCTAAATTTTCGTTTCTCTTCAAACAAAATATATAGGTAGTAAGATTTAACCAGGACATTAGGTTAGGTTAGGTTGGGTTGGTTACCCTTTGGTACACCCAGACCGACGATTGCTTTTGAAAATCCAGAATCCAAATGACAACGAGATCTACTCCTATTAAGTATCAAAGTTAGAAAAAACGTTAGGTATGGCTTCTCTCCACGATCGCCCATCATCAGCGTAAAGGATGCATTGAGACGTTAGAGCGAGCAACGGTGTTCTTGTTCCTCACTCTAACGCATTAATTACTTCGTCCCATTCGCTAGCCCACGATGGGCGATCGTGGAAAGCGGCCATTAGAGATCCCATTTTCACGATTATGTAATAACTGAAAAGTAAAAGAGGCCTACCTGCATCCGGGGATACGTGGACCGAGCCGATAGAGTCTTGGTGAAGCTGCCGTAAGCCCGTCCGAGAATGCATGCTTGACCACTGCCTGCTTGTGTGTGAGCGCATGAGCTAAATATACGTGAAATACAATTAATCCAGCGTTATACCTTTTAATTTTCATTTAGTAAATTCCACCGCCTACAACATTTTTCTGTTTTCCCAAAGGTCAACTGGTAGATAACTGTTATTCGAAAATTTTATAAAGAAATCTCATTTCAAGATTTCAAGATTTCCGGTGGTCATCTCTGGTCTTCATCATCAGTTCCTCTTCACCAATTGAAGACTTTTGAGGAGTTCTCTCGATTCCTCATGGATCTCATCATTAGATTCTGACTTGGCAACAATGGGACCACTTTGAGAGTATACGCTTTCAAACAAAAAAATAATTTTCATAAGTGGTCCACAATAGACGGCAAAATCGGTGAACATACATAAAAAAAAACATACATAGTCGTAGTACCACCTCCTCTTTTGAAGTCGGTTAAAAATATGATTATACTCAGTCGCAAGTTGATAACTAAAATTACCTTTTTAAGTAACAAACACATACATAAATTTAGCCACATTAAAATTACTTTCTATAAAATTTACGTGCCACAAAAATACCTAAGCTATAAATTAAGGGCAAAAAGACGGGAACAGAAAGATCTTTAAAAAAAACTTTACATTCTCAAATATTATCTAGAGTTGTTAAAATAATAATGCAACTAAAGATAAAAGTTAAGAGTTGAATTCATATTTAGGAAGCTTCTTTGCATTTATATTTATGAAGTTATTTTTGACCGCTTGTTCGCTCCGATCATTTTGCGTAGTAACAACAAACAACCTCTACCAGGACAGTACAACGCACAATTCTACTTTTAGTGTTACTTACACAGAAGGCATACTTAGGCCCGGAACAGACGGTGATACGCAACTGCAACGAAACTGCGTGCAAAACGCGTTTCAAACTAGTTGCGACGTGTGTGGTTTCATATAGGAGTCTATGGCATAAACTCAAATGAAACTCAAAAGTAACTAGAAGTTGCAGTTTCGTTGCAGTTGCGTTTCACCGTCTGTTCTGAGACTACACACTACACATGAAGCTTATTACGTGTGAAAGATTCCACTAGAACCCAGATGCTGCTATGAGCTAGACTAGACAAATTGCATTCTGCGAGCGTTACCGACTGCAGTAGGGTTTTTAAGGTACTCCCCATTTTTCGAAATGTTTCACAACTTATATTTTTTTAGAAAAACTATTTATTTGCTAACGTCGTGGCTTACACATTTATAAAATCAGACAAATAGGCTAACATTAAAAAAAAATCACAAATAGGCTAACATTTAAAAAAAATCTTAAATAGTACAACTTTAAATAATATTTAATATAGTTGGTAACGCAGGGGATGATGTTGTCCCCAGGTTTTGTATGAAAAATGATGTCCTGAAGACCACGTTCAGGAGATATCGTAATTTCTGTAATCAGCTTATTAAAAAGATAAAACGTAAATACGACATGGAACAACTTGAGCGTGTAGTGAAGAACCCAAAAGCACTTTGGAAAAGCATTAAATCAATTACCCAGCATAAATCAAATAAAAGCTCAAATTTAGAATTACTTAAAGCTCAATCTTCCTCTAGGGAATCTGTAGAACATGTAAATAAGTATTTTGCCAATATCGGCAAAAACTTAGCAAATGATATTCTTAATTCTAGATCTTCATCTGTGCGCAGAAACGCGTCATTTACAGATAAGCGCAACTCCTCATCCTTTGTTTTAATAGATACCGATCCTGCGGAAGTAGATGGTATTCTCATGAGTCTGAAAACAGGAAGCGCCACTGGTACTGATAACATCCCAACTAAGTTTCTCAAACTGGCTAGAACCGTTGTTGTCCCCGTAATCAGTCATTTTGCTAACCTATGCTTTGCCAATGGGACCTTTCCAGCACCCTTAAAACAAGCCATCGTCACTCCAGTGTATAAGGGTGGAAAGAGAGATGACGTCAATAACTACAGGCCAATATCTGTCTTATCTGCCATATCCAAAATCATTGAAAAATTAATAAACATTCGGCTTATATCCTACCTCAAAAAATTCAAAATTATTTCGGACTCGCAATTTGGCTTCCGCCAGGGAATATCCACAGAAGATGCAGTACAAGCACTTACTTCCTCGATAGCTGAGAACATTGATAGAGGAAGAAAGTGCATGGGGGTTTTCCTTGATTTAAAAAAGGCCTTTGACACCGTCTCTCTCTCCATCCTAATACAGAAGCTTGAACAAATAGGAATCAGGGGCAAAGCCCTTGACCTACTGGATGAGTACTTAAAGGATCGCACACAACGGGTGAGAGTGGGGAAAGCTGTTAGTTGTGATGAACGTGTCTCATTTGGGGTCCCACAAGGAAGTGTTTTGGGCCCTACACTTTTTCTTATTTATATTAACGAGCTGTCAAGTCTAAATATAAAAAATGGGCGTATCTTTTCATATGCAGATGATACTGCCATCGTTTTCGATGGGACGACTTGGGACTCTGTCTTTAGAAGTGCTGAGGAACGTCTAAGGGATGTGTCGACTTGGCTTCAGTATAACCTACTTACACTTAACGTGGCAAAAACTAACTTCATATGCTTTACTAAATATGCTAGCACACTGCCCTCAATTAAATGCAAACTAAAAATACACTCTTGTGATATTCATAACACCAACGGCTGTAATTGTACACACATTAACAAGGCTACTTCTACTAAATACCTCGGAGTCGTAATAGACCAACGACTGTCGTGGCACTTGCATATTGAGTACGTCAATAACCGTATTAGGAAACTCATCTGGATCTTTAAAACACTAAGACACATTACAAATAAAAAATTACTCACTCAGCTATACACAGCCCTAGCACAATCAATTATGACTTACTGCATCCCAATATGGGGAGGCGCAACTAAGTCTAAATTTCTAGAAGTTGAAAGAGGCCAGAGATGTTTAATTAAAGTAATGTTTTTTAAACCATTCAGATTCCCCACTACTGAGCTTTACAAAATCTCAAATCTTCTATCGATGAGAAAACTATATATTTTACTTATGACCGTAAAACAACACAAATCTCTCCCATATTATGCAGCCACTTTAAGAAGGAGAAGGAAAGACATTGTTGCCCCCACACCCTCCTGTAAATCTGTATTTGCGAAAAGGCAATACAATTCGCAGGCACCGCATTTATACAATACTATTAATAAAACACTAAACATTTACCCATTACAACTTCACGACTGCAGAAGAATTATTGTTAACTGGCTTAAAAGTCTCAATTATGACGAGACCGAAGCACTCCTAAGCCCAAACTTCTCTGAGAGACTCATGTAATGTTAGCATAGTACAGAACACTCTCGCACACATACACAGCTTGCACATACACACGCAGACACACACACACACACGCACACACACACACACACACACACACGCACACACGCACACACGCAGGCACGCTTTCAAATAATATAATTTTAATATTTTTTTAATATAAATAAACTAATGTAATTTTTATGTTTTGTTAAGATTAGGTTTATCTGTTATTTATATTCACGCTGTTATAGAAGAGCGGGATCTCCTGACACAGGTATATACAATACTTACTAGGAGGTCCCAACCTTTGCTACTGTTTAATCTCTATGATAACAAATAAACATTTCATTTCATTTCATTTCATAAACATTTCATTTCATTTCAAATGTGTATTTTCCCCTGAGTTACCAGGGTTTTTCGAAAATTAAGAAATATTTGTGGTGTCTGTCTGATTCATAAATTATTATTAATCATAAGTCACCAGGAAAGTTTTAGTGCCGCAAAAGGAAAGGAGTACCTTAAAAGTTGATTCACCCAGAAATCCAAGAATATATATATAGCCATGGTCAATTCCATTCCAGTCGTTAGCTATCGTAGAACGCTACTTGGCTGATTACAAACCCCATTTACAAGTGCCTGAGTTTCCATGTAGCACGAATTCAAGTGTTAAGAGGTTCAGTCTGATATGAAGTATTGTTTCGTTTAACGTGGTTCTTTATATACCTACATAAATAGCGTTCATATCAGACTGTGTGTTTGTGGGAGATGATACGATCAGGCCCATCTTTTCTATTGGTACTCTGGGCCCAATAGGTAGGGCTCCCTAGTTCCATTGAGTTATTATTACTACGCATAGAGGAGCTACAGCAAACAATGAAAGTGTAGCAATTGTAGGCGAGGGCGGGGCGTGAACCACTCGACCAAAATGTCGTAAGCGCCGTGCATTTCACAGCTGTTACACGTTTAGGTCGCGAGATTCAATGCCCCGCTTTCGTAATGTCGTAATTTTCACTCCAACGCGTCAAGCTACCGCAGCCGCTGGCCACAGACTAAGCGCGTTAGTGCCGATCGGCACAAACAGGTATTACAAGAAATCAAGTTGAGGTGCCCACTCTATACGTAGTAATAATAACTCAATGCCTAGTTCCTGCCAGATCACCAACCGAAAAAATAATAGGTATACTTCTGTCATAGGGGTCCCATTACCCTAAAGTACACACTGTGCCCAGGGCCTCCTATTATTGGTTAAAGACCGCCCTGGATACGATTTGTCAAGTTAAAGATAATTAAAGCATCAATGGGGTTAAATTGCACGATCGCCGTCCCGCAAGCCGTTTACTCGATGTTTAAATATTATAAAGAATAATAACGTTTACAAAGAAAGCCAAAACAAATATAACAATTTCCCAATGAGTGATAATGATTTTAATATAAAAAGGAAGCATAAATTAATGAAACGCTTAAAGCGACGAGCTAGGTTTGGTTAGTCTTCAGCTTAAACAAGGCTAATCGCTAGCCTTCCGTTGTTTATGATTGATTGCGAAAACCATCTTGAAAGAACCGACTCGCATGTAGGTACTTACAGGTTTGCGATACGGGAGTTCAAATTTAGAAATACGAGGGGCCCACCGAAACGATATGTAATAATAGGGCATCGAGTAAATAGTCTTGATTTAGTTCCAACAAAAACCTTTTTGGTACAGTCAGCATCAAATAGATAGAAGCAGCAAAAGTGGCCAAATATATCGCAACACATCTTTATTACTATAGGAATAAGAATATGTTGCGACATATTTGGCCATTTTGACTGCTCTTATCTATTTGATGTTGGGTGCCTAACGGGACCTTATTACTAAGTCTACGCTGTCCATCCGTCCGTCCGTCCGTCTGTCGTATCGTACCTTTAAAGAGCTGTATCTTTTGAACCGTAAACGATAGCCCATTGATTTTTGAAGAATATGTGATATAACGGCGGATTTCCTGACAAGTAATAAAAACTTTTTTATAATTTGTCAGGAAATCCGCCGCATTTTTTCG
Source organism: Tortrix viridana (assembly GCA_963241965.1). NCBI lineage: Eukaryota > Metazoa > Arthropoda > Insecta > Lepidoptera > Tortricidae > Tortrix > Tortrix viridana. The sequence continues at coordinate 5,354,072 of OY725172.1, read as the reverse complement.
TTTTGATTTTTTACATATAAAACGCCAATTTTATATGTAAGGACTTAATAAATATTAGCGGTTTACAGTACGCGAGTAGAAAAACAATATTTCTAGCCTGAAGTCGACAAGATGGAATGACTTTGCACTGAGGGTTCCGTGCACATTTTTGGCCGGTTTTTAGTATTTGTCATTTTTCTATAGGGTTTGTTCTATAATCATACCAAATTTGACGCTTATATGTACTTATTACCGTTTTTAGTTACTACAGAACAAATACAAAAAAACGTTAAAAAAAACGTTTCTTGTGTGGGGACTCCCCTTATTATTTTACTTTTGACTTTTTTATTATTTGTCAGGTAATCCGTCGTTATATCGCATATTCTTCAAAAATCAACAGGCTATTTATCTTTTACGGTTCAAAAGATTACAGCTCTTTTAAATTAAGACGGACAGCGTAGTCTTAGAAATAAGGTCCCGTTAGGCACCCTTCGGGTACGGAACCCTACAGAGACATTTAAAGCCATCAATAAATAAACAGACAGACGTAGCCATTATCCTTAAGCTGAATATGTTAAATGGTCATTGATCAGATCTTTGTATTGAGAGACCTACTGCTTTGAACCTCATTTTTTTTTATTAAGTTATGAGCTTCGCTACATTTATTTTTCAAGTAATTCTACGCATTTTTCGTCCGGGCCACATTAAAAAAAATGCCGCTGCCGGTGGTGGTAAAAAAGGAGCCAGCCGCCCACCTTTTAAAAAAATCTATACATTTCCAGCTGGCTACTGTGGCAAGTTTGGTATCATTTTCGTATAAATTGAAGATGAAGAATTAATTGCTGGTATTTATTTTAAACATTATAATGGTAACTTTTCGAATAAATCGTAAAAAAGTGAAAAGATTTTTTTTTTTGCTTTGAGAGCTAATAAAAGTGATTTGATTATAGCAAGTGGGGTGTCATATGAAAGGGTTCAATCTGCACATTTCAAAACAATTTTTTCAAAAATCAGAAAAACTCCGAACTTATAGATAATTGCTTATATTTTATGGGAAAAATAAAACGAAGTGTTCAAAATGTATAGTTTTCTAGAAATTGCCAAAAAAACTTTGAAAATGCGTGTTAAATTTAGACAAATCAAAATAGATCTTATTGCATACGAATTAATGTACATATATAAAAAAAAATTAAAAACCCCCGGCACAAAAATAAAACTCTAAAAAGTAAACAAATAATATGGCCCTTGAAGCTTAATGTCAGTACCTAGTAATATTTTGATTCAAGCGTCGTCACGTCCGACAAAGACATAAACGGGCTCCAAGCACGTATGTACGTCACAGGACGGACTTCGTCACTACAAGATTTCAAGTATTAAAAACTCCCGACAAAATCGCTTTCAGAGCTCATAACTTTTTAACGGCTTATCAGATTTTCATCAAACCAAGCTAAGAACACTCTCGATTAAGTCACCTTTGTAACAAAAATAAACTAAATCAAAATCGGTTCATCCGTTTAGGAGCTACGATGCCACAGACAGATACACAGATACACACGTCAAACTTGTAATACCCCTCTTTTTGCGTCGGGGGTTAAAAGGTATATTTTTGAAGTACGGACTTAAATACGGAACCCTCGGTGCGCGAGTACGACTCGCACTTGACCGGTTTTTTTTTATGTGCTCCGGACTAGAAATGCTTAGAATTACTTGAAGAATAAATGTGGTGAAGCTCTTAGCTTAATAAAAAATGTTAAGGTTCCGGGAGCGATCCAATACATAGATCTTCTACCATTAAGTCAGAGTCGCCATAAAAACTCTTTCCTATGAGGCATACCCGTCCCCACTATAACATTAATTTATAATATAAAATATACCTACAGGGGTGTTCTCACTGGGGCTCCCACGAAGTTGTTTGCTATTTATGTATGAATATGCAACCTATAAAAGAATGACAGTAGATTGCAAAAAAGTAAACGCACTGGATGGAAGTTAGTACAAGGAAAATAATGTCACGAGTCTGGACCCGTGTTGGCTTAGTGCTAACCAAGGAAGCATTCATGCACCTGTAATGCAGTAGGTAGTATTAAATAAAACAATATAGTTGATTAATAATTTAAAACTAAAATACAGCACGCATGGTGTAGAACTATGAGTAAAAAATGTGTGCAGATATGGCTTCTACTTTTAATTGTATCAATAAATCTAACCAACAGGAGACTGGCACCACTTGCCCGCGACTTTTTGGTCGAGCATTACGTTTTCGTCTAATAAACCGTGAAAGAGACGGACTAGGCAATAAGCGATAAAAATCAAAATGTGGAGGTGCGATCTAGCTAGTACTGTACATTGGTAACCCGGCACGCTTACGCGAAGTTTTTTGGTGGCGCTCATCTTGTCCCTGTTGCGGTTGTGGAAAGAAACGACGCGCCCAAGAGAAAGAGAGCCATTCAGCCGGCCCTCTAATTCAAATGAATCCTTCTTTTCCGGCTATTTTCCCATTTGAAAGCACAAAATATAAATAAAGTATAAAGTTAATTAAGTACCAAATTAGCAGCTACGTCGTGTCAGGAGAGGTAAAACTACAAACCAATATTTTGGCATAGACAGGCAGTTTTAGGTTTTTATAATCACACGGCATAGAAATAATCTACTTGTCAAATCATTCGGTTAATAACTAGACAGTTAGTCAACAAGAAAACATTTCTATCGTTTATAATTAAACTACCATGCAAACGTACCTTTGGCTTGAAAAGTTCTCTCGCCTCTAATCCTAGTACGTAGTAAGTGATGAGTATAACTAGAGGACTAGCTAAAATAGGCCAAGTGTATTGGCCCGTATTTTCAAATTTGTAAGATACGACGGTCAAATTAACCAATCTAGATAGGCCAAAATATCTGAAAAAGTTTACAAAAATAAAGTTAACAATTTTTTACATGTAACTTTTTGTGATTAACAAATTAACTGCCGCGCCGGTAACGGGTATAAGCTGTTTTCCTGGCTTTTACTGAGTGCTTTAAACGAATATGTGCGTTCTTATAGCACCTATGCAAGCTTCGTATAAAAGAAAATGCGGCACATGGTGAAAGTTCGATAAACAATGCCGGCAGTGAATGCGTTAAAGTTAATGCTAGTACAGCCTACCTAGAGAAAGGCATATCAGGTGGGTAGATCTCGTTGATCCAGACGCACTGGTACGCGATCAGCACCAACACGTGCACGGCCATGATGCCCATGAGGCAGCGGCACACGACCGCGAACCCGCGCTCCAGCGGCTGCCCCAGCGACCACGCTGTAGCCAGGCCCATGAACGCCAGGAAGTAGATCCCGGACGTCACGCTAGGATACATTATCCCCGCAGCCATAATAAGTAGTAGGCACACATACTTTCCTAGAATACAGATTAAACGCTTCGTTTACCATCAAAAATTTAAACAAAAGTGAAGCATTATTAGGACACAATAAACTCTGATACGGCTTACTCAGGTATTAGTCAGGAAACGGTCCGACATGTTCCGGACTTGTTAAGAAGAGGGAATTTTATCGCGGACGCGGCCTCCTTTGCAAATTGCACGTGACGTGACTATACGCGAGAAAGCAGTATCCATCAGTGTTTATATATTTAGAAAAATATTTTTCAGTTCTCATGCTCTAAAAGTTCGTCTTTATGTCGCGCGTAGGCGACATAAAGTCGCTTCTTATGCTCTAGTGCATAAAGTAAAATCTTCGTCGAAGACCTAGGCAATCGATCCAACAGCCACACAAACAATTTCAACTTCATAGAATAACCTCTTTATTTTATTTCGTTTCGTTAGTATTGTAAGACCAAGGCAAGGATACCAACAGACAAACTACACAATAAAGCTTCATGAAATAATCTTTTAATTTTTATTTCGTCGCATTTTTTTTTTATCATGTTGCTGTTTTATTTCCTCGCAATCGAAGTGAAAAGTAGAGTGTACATCTCGTCCATAAAACCCATTTAACACTCGACTTTATATCCATCCTCGCTCGCAAGCTCGCTTGGATGGATAAACGTCTCGCGTAAAATGGTGCGTTTTATGCACTTGTTGTACAATCTACTATATTACCACACACGAAATTTTTACACACAGTCGCCATTAATTAAATCGGAACATATAAGGTGTTCGAAAACATCTGAACTGGACTCTATTAGCGTTTTAGCTCAGTATGCAGGTCATTTTGCCCTACAAAAGGTGGAGTAGAAAAAGTTTTAATTTGTATTAATTTGTATTGCTTAAGTATAGGCCAGTCGTGAAAAATGTAAGTTTTAAACCTTGAGGGGTGACAGTTAGCCGCCATCTCGAATTGAAGGAGCCAATTTTTTTTTACATACTGCTTCAACAGTATGACAGAAATGTCTATGAGAAGTATAAAGATAACAAAATTTCAATAATTTTTAACAGACTTCAAAAAAGGAGATTCTATGTTCGGCCGTATATGTATATGTTTTTTAGGTTTCCGTACCCGAAGGGCGCCCAACGGGACCCTATTAATATGCCTACACTGTCCGTCCGTCCGTCCGTCTGTCTGTCTGTCTGTTTGTTCTAACTATAAAGAGCTGTATCTTTTGAACCGTAATATCTATTACGGTTCAAAAGATAAAAGATAAGCGGGTTGATTTTTTTTTCAGAATATGTGTTATTACGGCGAATTTACTAACAAATGTCTTTATGTAAATAAAACCAAATTTTGGCTCCTTCAATTCAAGATGGCGGCTAACGCTCTCGCCCCTCGGGGTCTAAAACTTGCATTTTTCATGACTAGCCCATACCTACAAATCAAAAAAAAATTCTACTCCACTTTTTGTAGGGCAAAGCCTCATTTTTGTCCCCACTGATTGGATTATTTGAGCTTGTACAGTTATTTTTTTGTTATTTGCACACAAATAGGTATTCAAAGGGCTTAAAATTCCTTACAAGAGACCTGTTGTAAGGAATTTTACGAGACATCTCTATCCAAGACCTATCGATTTAACCCCAATCAGAAAAAATACAGTTCTCAAGAAAATAGCGATAAGCATATGGCGTTGCGGGCAAAAGCTAGTTAAAAATAAATCTCAAAATATTTTTTATATCAAACCAAACCATACCGGCGCTAGTGAGTACTGGAAACCGCCGATGTTGTGGTTGTGGTCCATTTTCACTATCAACAGATTTGATCGAACAAAGCTTTTTCACTGTCAAATGTACTATAATTGACATTGCGGCCATTATTAGCTAGAAAAAAATACCAAACTTTTTTTTAAGTAGCAACAAACGTAGACCCCAGGGCTTGCGGAGATTGTACAAAATCTGAGGTCTAAATATACCTACTGTAGATTGATATCTCAACAACTTGTTAATTTATCACGGTTAAAAGTTTTTTGTAAGTACATATTATCTACTAGCAAATTGCTGCTAGTTTGATTCCTTGTAGATTTTTAAAGGTACCTTTACTAAAATTTAGGAAGATTGTCACTTTCAACTTCTTTCGGGGCTCAGAACTCACACATCTCACCGCTAATATGATTATATTATGATATACTTACTTCTGGCGTTAAATATAGTATAGCCACAAGCGCATTATTCCCATTGTAACTAACGAGGCCCAAATTTTCTCCTAACTTCTTTAAGTTTTGGTGGTTATCCAATAGCGAGCCATAAGGTGCGTACGCCGCCAACACACTGTGCCACACTACATGCACAAATAGCAGCACGTTTGATATCACCATCGTCAAAAATATATATCGCCCAGGGCCACCTGAAATCAAATATTTGTCTAAGTAGGTATATAAAATCTAATAAAGGAACAAAAATATGGTATCAAGAAATTCATCATCATACCTACTAATACATCAATAATCAGTAGTACTTGATAGGTAGGTACGTAAGGATTTAATTAATCGTCGAGTATAATATAACCCTAACCTATTCTAAACGATATGCCATAAATAATTATATAATCTCAAGTTTTTCTATTTATTTAATTGCGCACCACTTCGTGCGATCTCACTTGCTATTGCTTATACCCGAGAGGTCTTTTGAATTAAAGAAATACAAGAGCATGTCGGACCTTGCTCAGTATAGGGTTCCGTCGCTATTATTACAAACAATCAAACACAAACAACAATCTCCAAAAAAACATAAATACTTATTACCAAATTTTCTATTTCGATTTTCGGTAGGTATAAACATTTTAGTACATCGACGGTGGAAATTTCAAATGTCGTAAGGCACAAAGGCTTACCTGTCCCTTACGACATTTGAAATTTCCACCGTCGACATTGTTAAGTTCGTTATATGTGCTGTCATTTAAAAACAAAACAGATTTTTATTACTTGTAGTTTTGGCTATGGCTATAAATAACACTTTGTCGGCGTAATCTAAATAGGTATATAACTATGCCAAATTACAGGTTTGTAGTACCAAGAGTTTAAAACCGCGGACAGACAGACGGACATGGCGAAACCTCCTACAGAGTTCCTACGGAACCCTAAAAAAAGAGCCTGCCTGATAAGAGTAATATTACAAACAAATGCTGATAAATCCAGAATATATAAACATCAATGGCTCACTGCGTAGGATAAAAGATTTATGTGACTGCAAGTTGCGGTGTAAGCATCGGACTGCGTATATATTTGGGCTACTTCTGCTCAGAATAGATTTCACAATAGCTGAGTTGCGCGCTCAGAATCTACATAATCCAGTTCCTTACCCTTGATCGTTTCCCGGTTCGGAGTTTGAATGTGCGGTGCTATTAAGTACAGAAGAAGGTATATGACGGATAGACCGAAGGGACGAACTGATATACCTGAAACCACAAAAAATACAAATAAATGAACACCCACTACAAAAAACCTATCTATTGTTTTTGGACACCCTGATACACTACAATATTAATTAGTATTATTCGATTCCTAAATAAAAGCTTGTAAAAACAGTGGAAAATGAAGTGGCAAAAGGGAAACGAAAATAAAACTAATTAATTCAGACATGACAAATCGACGTAGCTGCCATCTACGGAAACACTTTCGTTCGTATACACTTTACTTTGGTTTAAGATTGGATTCCCACGTTAGTTTTCGCCATGGATAGGTATAACAGTTTTTATTGAATCACGGTTGATTACATTCGACATAATATAAACGAGATATAGACCGCGATTGACTCCACACCCTCACCCACTCACTAACCCGCAATTGTCTTCAGTGTATATACCCGTGATCATAGCGCATGTAACTAAGTTGAAATATCGGAAGCTCATTAAATAATCAAGGTAATCGCGGTCTATATTTCGTTGATATTATGTCGAATGGATAGGTATGTTTTCCATCTTGCTATGCCCGCATTTTGATTTATAAAAATACGCTATCTATATGTGATGTGATAGAGCAGAGGCGTAGCTTGCCGTAGACGGGCCCTATATCGAAATTTGTTGGGGGGGCCTTCCAAAATTCTAAAAGAATTCCAATCTCGTAAGATCTTTATACTTAAATTAATTTAAATTCTGTTCGTTGGTAAGCAGAACGGCTGACCCATTTTTTTTATGTTCGTAATACGTAGTCAGAATCGGGTATAGTTTTTAGAAAAATTAAGAAATTTAGTTTACAATCAATTAAACAAATCAAACGAATCATCTAAGATGTGGTTCAAAAATTCATTACCACTAACCATGTAGTGTTTTTTTTTAATTATTGTAATACAATATCAAAAACATTTTTACAGTTTATTGACCCAAATTAATCCAACCACGTCATCATTCCCTTTATTACATGTTTAGTCAATCAATTAAAGAAAACAAAATCATAACAAGATAAAATGTAGGAACATGAAAACCATTTTAAATAACAAGCTAAAAAAAATTGGCGCGGCCACAAAATGCCACTCTAACATTTAGCCGGGGTTTGTTCGTCTCTGCTTTATATTCGCCCCATTTCCCGCGTCCCAGACGCCCGACCCAGCGACGGCTCGCAAATTGGTTCATTCTTTTTCACATTAAAAAACAATTAAAAAACACAGGTAAATGAAAAAAACACAATATGTCGTGTAAATATAATTGCTAGATTCAACAAATTACTTTGCGTACCTATTCTGCGAATAAACGCCGGTTAATAAATCGCATTTTTTTTATTTATAGACAATGATAAAATTTAAATAAATTATGAAGAGGTTTCTGCAATTTCTTTCGTGTCCACATTCCTTCAAAGTTTTTAGAAGTTGTTGTGAACCAGGATCATACTAGGCGCTTGGGGCCATTTTTGCGAGATATATAGTCATCTCGCTTGCGCAACCAAGATAGTCAATTGCTTCTTCTTTGTATTGTATACCTATATCAATATGTAGTGCATGTATAGTAAAACGTAAAACCTGAGTATTAATAGTACTCGGCTGTCTATCGCTGTCACACTCGCACTCGGTGATAGAAATACGAAGACTGCCGATTACTATTACAGGTAAATGTGAACATTTGTATGGATGTTAAAGATGCTTTATATTCTATTTCATACAAATCTTGCGTAAATTTTGGGACACCTTTTATATTAAGTAATCTTTGTATCAGACTGACATTGTTAAATTAAACCTGATAAAAAGCAAAACATATCAAACACTTGACCAACGATAACATTATGTATTGTTGTTACGAGTATGATTTATTTATCACAAAAATAGATTTATGATGCTGGTTTGTCTGTGGCCTAGGGTGACTTCGCCGGTTTACCGTCCACCTCCAGTTTTCATCCAGTAGGCCGAGTTGTTTTAAACAAAAGCTTTAAAGTTTTAAAATAGTAAAACAAAGACAGCTAACCGCGCATGTTTAGTCTCGTTGCAGCCCTAAGTTCCAAACCATTAGTTCTACAAACATTGATTTATTTATTATTTGCTTGACCATGGTATTAGGTACATTACAGGTGGTCTTAGAAATAAAACATAATCATATTATGGGACAAGTTGAGACTCTAATAAAAATATGGTAGCTGGTGGTTTGTTTTCGTGCCACGAAAGTGTCGTCGCGGTTCTAAAAAATAGTTATACCAAGTCATTTTGTACAATTTTTTTTTACTGTTTTGCCATGCATGTTGTGTTAGGTTTTTGTGCCCTAAGGCTTAATTGGAACATAATCAACTGAAAGTAATGAAGTAATCATATATTATTTAGGAAAAACGTATCCATTTTTGTGGACTAAAACCCAATTACCTAATCCGCAAAATATTTAGTTTTCGTCTAGTTGGACGAAAACTAGAAAGACAAGTGCCATTTTGTATCAGTCTAAATTTCTTAGAGCCTATACGATTTCATCTTGTGTTTAGTGTAAAATGATCTTTGGTGGTTATTCAATACGACATTTAGTTTTTGTCCACTCAATTGTCTTTCTAGCATGAGTAAAGAGTAAAAAGTTTAATTTTCGTCCATTTCATTTGCTCTGAAGTGGACGAAAACTAAAAAAAAATCGCTAGTTTTCTGATGGTAAATTTAAAGGGGTCTGGGTAAAAATGTTGTCATTTTTGTAGTGAGCGGCCAGTCATACAAGTTTTTAAGTGAGCGGTCAGTCATACAAGTGGTAGCTTAGGTAGGATACATATGACAAAATATGTTTATTTTGAACGGATCTATAATAATCTACTACTTTTATGAGTGGCCGCTCAAACCTGAACAATACTCGTAAATGTGTGTGTATCGACGACCTCTTGAAACTTAAATCTTCAACATCTCGGTTCCGATATTATTTAGCTACTTAAATGATATATTCATGTGTATTTAGAGGTCCTCTAAACGATTACATAAGAATCATCCGTAGCCGCTGAAAAAAAAGGACAACAGTCTTCAAACAAATTTACCCAATGCCCTTTATTTGATTAGGTATTTTAAAAATAATACTTATGTTGTTAGATAATGTAAAAAAACTTTCATTAAGTACAGCCGAGGACAGAAAGATATTTACACTTTTTCACTTTGTTCCATTGTAATAAGGTCCAAAACATCTTTTTGTCCTCGACCCTGTCAAGAAAATTTATCGTCACGGTTTTTTTTGTTTTAACTACTTCGTAGCTCGTCTACACAATGGTCGAAAACTAGATGATGACAATAGGACGAAAACCAAAATTTGCGGTCGAAAAGCAGCAAAATCGGTACTTTTGTTTTGTCATTAACATTTTTTATACAATAAGCAGAGAAAATGAAAACTTAATGCTTAATTTAAACTAAAAAAATAGACTATACTGGCACTGAAAATAAATATTTTGTATTTGTATTATATGGAGTCTCCAAAATTGTAAACTCCAGTAATTAGACGAAAACCGGCGAAATCACCCCTATATCATTATCAGTCGTATTGCCTGTAATCACTGTTAGTACGCAAATACTCGTATTGAAAGACAGTACTTTTATCGGCATTACTATTCAACATAACTAATTAACAAGTGTCAAAACAAGTCATGATTAATTGATTTAATTACACATGTGATTTATACAAATACTCAAACCGGCTACATCAACGTCCAATACAATAGAGACGCCTTTAATGCCAAGGATAACGTTACCTAGATGGCTAATGAGTTAAATTAACGCTACCTGTATATATAAGGCCGGCCTTACGCAGTCTGAATTTTAAGAATCTGAATCCAGAGTGTGTGTGCTCGTCCATAGATAATGTATGGAAAGAGGTGCGTTCTGTCAGATCAATCTGAGAAATTCATAATCTGAAAAAATCAGATTGTGTGTGGATGATAGTTAAATTGTATACAATTCCGTGCTTTCTGAATTAATAATATGAATTCAGATTCTTAAAATTCAGACTGTGTAAGGCCGGCCTAAGTAGCCAATGACAACGTACTCGATGCACTCATGCAATAGCGACTCGCCCTCGCTTCGCTTCCGTAAAATAAGTTAAAATAATGTTACTTTTGGAGAATATAGGTTTCTAATGGTGAAGGAATTAATTAAAATCGGTTCAGTATTTTCAGAGTTTAACAATAGGGAATAAGCATTAATTCTTTGGTAAATTCTGTTTTGCTAGAAAGAGATAGAAACAAATATTTGATGGCTTATATCTTGGTTATTTTTATAGTTATTCGAAAATCATTTTTTCTTTACTGTTTGTTACATGAATCATATTTTATTAAAGCAAAAAAAAACATGCATATTCCCTATTACAAAAAACGGTTATTGTGACTTAACTATAATACCTAATCAGACATAACCTCACGGATTTTTTTGTGGGTAATGATGAGTAGGTACTTTATAGTACCAACACAACAAGGAGGTAGGTACAGTCAAAGTCATTATGTGTACATTTTAGTACCTTGTCTATTTAATGTAATGTTTAACTGCCATAGGTATATGAATATCACAGCGATTAAAGTGACAAGGTACTAACGTGTACAAATGTTTATGATCTTGACTGTACCTAAAGTATGATACAAACTATAATGAATAACGCCGTTTGCCTAAAACACCTAAACAAACAGATCCATCACCTATGACAACATTTCATTTACAGGCTCAGCAATTATAAGTGACGAAATGTTTAGCAGTGGGGAACAATAAAGATTACGTCATCGTAGGTACTTGGAAATCACCGTGAGCTGTCGAAACTCGTGCTATGGAATCCTGAATCTGAACTTAAAACTGTGCGCTGACGCTGACACAAATACGTACCGGTTATAAATACACTGGACTCTCAAAAACGGGAACAATTTTTTAACGTAGTTGTTAACTTTCTACTCTCTCTTACTTATAAATTAAATGTCTGTGAACTGTGACCTATACATACATACAGTTGTAGTTTTATTCTGCACTACTGCTGGAACTTACTATTGTTATAACTAAAAGATATTAGTATATATATATTCAATATTATTACCTTCTTATAATGCCGGTAAGACCAGTCATTCCAGCTATACTAGTGACCTTTATAGAATTAAAACATTAACGTCGTATTCTATCATCAATTTATAGTCTAGTTATTACTACATCTAGCTTCTAATACTATAGGTATTTATATACTAACGGGTTGGCTTAAAGTAATGAGAATTCATTCAATTGATTATAGCAGGAAATAAAAATATACAAAAAGGATTGTGACAATTATAATAAATGGCAAATATGTATGTTAATATTGTTAAAAAGGCAAAAAACGATTAGCTGGCTTAATAAAAAATGTCTGGGTTACGTGAACATGTCTATCGCATACTTGGACAGCGTGAAAAATCTGAAGTGGTCGCTCACTTCAAAGCTGAAAATGTACCTCCATCTACAATTTATCGTTTGGTCCAGCGATGGGAACTTGGTAATGGGACTAAAAGGCTTATTACACCTTCCTAAAATTAGTCACTAACGACAGGGACGCCGCAATACGTTAAATACGTATGGAGATATCTCCATCTCATTCCATGTATTGCGGCGTCCCTCTCGTTAGTGACTATATTTAGGAAGGTGTAATAAGCCTTTAAAGATTTACCAAAACCGGGAAGACCACCCATTCTTAACGATCGAGTCCAGAGGAAAGTGGCAGTTTGCACAAAACAAAGTGGGTGCGTCCCAGAATAAGTTAGCTGTAAAATATGACGGTTTCCGTGGGTGTATAAGGAATATTTAAAAAAAATACAATCGTCAACACTTCAAGCATCAAAAAGTACCCAAATATTCCGATAAACAGCTTGAAGAAATTCCAAATTCCAAAGAAGTGCAGGAAGTTGCGAAGAAAGTATTTGGGACAGAATTGGCTAAGAGAGCATGACCAAATACGAAATACAATATGAAGTCTTGCATCGTGACGGAGTTCCTATGGACACCTTCCGACTGCATCATCAGACCAGCTTTATGGTACCATATTATTTCATTGTCACCGAAGTTACGTAGGTTACATATGCCAAATTTCAGCTCAATCGGACACCGGAAAATGCTTCAAAATACAGATGCAAGATTTGACCCATTAATACTAACAAAGTATGTTAAATAAATTCTTGTAAAAATATTATAGCAATCGAAAATTAATGGTCACAAATTCTACATTCGAGTCTTTTTCAATGGAAAAGAGGGAATCAAGCACGGCTATTATAATTCAAGTTTACAAGTCAGTGATGAGATCATTGGCAGGCATTAGTAGGCAGCCGAACTGCCATTCCAGTTAAACAGTGACCTTGTAATCACACGACTGATAAGGCATTGAACATGTTACATTACATCGCATCGTGTGTTTGCAACCGACACAGCAATCCTAAAATTAAAAACAAAGAACAGTAATTATCATGCTAGCATAAAGCTTGATAAATGAGCGTTTGAAAAAAAATTGAAACGTAATCATTTTTACCCAAAAACTGCTGTTATTTTATTACCTACAATGGTTGCCAATTAAAACTATTTTTTACCAAGCAATAAAACGCAATAGGTAGTCATTAATACAAGGTACATTACAGGTGCTGAGATAATAGAGAAATGTGATAGAGTTGTTGTCATTAGCCTGTATGAAAAATAGTTCTCTAGGCCGGACAAGGGAAACTAAAGCTCGGATCTTAAAAATCTTAAAGATGGATCAAACCGGTAGCTTCAAAACTTGGGTAATTGATAAATATTCAATAATAAAGACTAATCAGCACAGATTAACAAAGACATAACAATACATAAATTAGTGTAACGCGTTAAATGTGTCGTTGGAAAAGATTTCATAGTAATTCCAGGAATAGATTGTGTTTTTAATATAGTTGAGTGGCAAGTTCGTGTAGTGTAATTAAGCGTGGATTATACGGGGCTGGGCGGTGCGATGCGTGAGTGTGACGATAACGCCGCCAGGGAGTGCTCGCAAATATCCTAATGTATATAAAGTAGTATGTAGTGTTTTTACCACTACATAGTTACACATACCCGACCCACTTCTGCAAGATAATACTGGAGTGACAACAACAAGCTCCGGTATGCCTGATACTCGTTTTGACAGTTTTACGAATTCTAAATTCTAACAGTGCGAAATACATACGAAGTCAGATTAGGTCGGAGTTCACCAACCAATTTAACGGACTGTTAAATCCTAATCGGCTGTTAGTCAATACATTTTGACAGCCGTCAGACCTCTAATAGCCTGTTTAACTGTTGGTGAACTCCGACCTAACTAATTCATGTTATGACAATTAAGTATTTTGTGGTTGTTACGGGCTTTGACATTTGACCGCTCTTAATACTTACATTTCGATGATTTTTTTCTAATTTTTAGGGTTCCGTACCCGAAGGGTGCTTAACGGACCCTATTACTAAGCCTACGCTGTCCGTCCGTCCTAACTATAAGAGCTGTATCTTTTGAACTGTAAAAGATAGCTCGTTGATTTTTTTGCAGAACATGTGATACAACGGCGGATTTCCTGGCGGAGTTCCCATGCAAAAAACTTTTTTTTCTACGTTTTTTTTGTATTTTTTCTATTGTAAAAACGGTAATACTTACAAGGTAATACAGTAAACATACATACATACACAACAAATACTAAAACCGGCCAAATGTGAACGGAACCCTCAAGTTCGAGTCCGACTCGCACTTGACCGGTTTTATTATTAGTATAGACAGTTAATAAAAACTTAAATATATTAACGAGTTAACGAGTTCAAGTACCTAAGTACAACTTACTTTAAAATAACATATCATGCATAAAATAAATTAATATATGTATTTACTAGCTTTCCGCCCGCGACTTCGTCTGCGCAGTCAGTACTTTTGTTAAAAAGTACAGATATAGTTTTTATTACGTATCATGAAATTACGAGTATAGAAATAAATTTAAACCATACAATTTTTCAACCCTTTTGACCCTGCTAACCCTTTTCACCTTACTCCTTATCTTAATCAAAGTAACCTGATGGGGTTGGATGCGAGACGCTCGTTGCATTTTGCAACCCTTCTCTTTGGGGTAGTCATGAGTCGTCAACCGCCATATTTATTTGAGAAACTCAAGTTTTCACAGCGCCATTTCCGAACTGCTGCGACTAGACTTGTCTGAGACACTGTTCGACTGCATTTCGTGGTAGCTTCCGATACGCTGCCACGAAATGTTGGAATGATATACCACCTTATATATAAGAACTTTTAAATGTAAGTTTAAAAGTTACCTATTGCAAATTCAAAAGGCATAACCCGGACAGTCCGGATAGTGTTATGCTATTACTAGTTTATTTAATTCTAGTAACATATAGAATGCTATTATTAATTTAATTCTAATAACGTATATTTTCTTCTACTAAAATAATGATTTCTATCGTTTTCGTGATTGTTCTTACATCAAACTAATGTATTATGCAAGGAATATCAATCTCCCTAATTTTAGCGAGCGACGAACTACGAGCCGCGAACGTATTTAGTAAAAAATAGTCTTCTTTTCGTTCACAAATATTACTCCATGCATCTTAATAACCTACATACAACTAATACAGAATTTAATTGCAAAAAAAAACACTAAATAGGTTTTCCTTTACTTCCTACATTTTCCAATATTACTTCCAATATTAAATAAATAAATTACTTTCAAACCAAGTGTTACCTACAACCCCTTTCTTCAAGTTTTTTTCTAGATTGGTCGCTTTGAGACAATAAGGTTTAATTGGAGGCTTTTGGGTAACCGGGTGCGGCCCATTAGTTCGGCAAACATTGCTTTAACACACAGTTGTATCGCCCCTGCTATACAGCTGCGGCATTATATGTGCAATAAGTAAGTTTTAGCGTTATTTTCTCGTAATTGCATCCCATAGAGGTGCAAAGGTGAGGCGAGGTCGGCGACTGGCCGCGTTACGATCAGAGTCGTGGCCAATGCCCGGCGAGCCGCAAGTACCCAGATAAAATAATGAACTATAGTGCGATCTGCTCTATTATGACGACTGGACATTATGATAAACTATGATATCATATGAAAGCTAATAATAAATTCAACGCTTTGGAAACACCCAATTTATTATGAAACCGCTATTAAAATAAAGGACAACAATACTGAAACATCCAATTGCTAATTTGGGCTTCCTTTGCCCTTCATATAATTTTAGAGCCATTACTATTTTATAAACAAACTAGACCAGCGTCGTTAATACAAAATACATGGAAATACATCGATCTGACGTGGAGTTGAACGGCAATTAAAACCTATCTGTTTCATAAAAGTTACGACTATACCAGCATTTAAAATCGCAAGACGCGTGAAATCAATGCGAACGTTGGTACGTTGTTTCCTATAACTGGCGCAGGCATAAACAGAGAACCCAGTAGGTGGTAGTGTGCTAAATCGTAGGATTTATAGGCCACGCGGGGAATCGGGTCACGCAGGATTTACCTCCTTTACGAGTATGGCACTCATTTGACCTACTCATTTTCATGATCTAAACCTGAGCGAAACAAACCTTAAAGGTCGTGATTGCCGTGTGCGTACCCGCTACAGTTGAACTATTCTCATAATAGGTACCTACGAAACGAAACCGTGAGTCAGGAGCGGATTTAAACAGTCTAGCATGTCTAGAAATGTTTAGGCTAATTAATGAATCATCTTCGATTCAGCAGTACGCATAAGTTATTGCGTGAACATTGATCAAAAAAATATGTTCAGCTGCGTGCGATTGGCAATTTAGGAGATTAGGCTATTTGACTAATGTCAAAATAAATTATTTTTACACCTACCACTAAATCAAGCTTTCGAAAATAACACGGAAAAACCTAGATATCGCTTATTTTTGGAATTTAAACGATTTTTAAAAACTTTATAAAGGAACACTGAAAATTGTGACGACACAGTTTCCTATTTTCATACTTAACTTCATACTACCGGATCGTTTTGACGTTTCAATAAAAGTCGGTGATTTGACCAGCAGTCAAATAGCCTATAGAAGTGTTACGCACAACCGGGGGCAAGATCAGAATATCGGGTGAGGGTTGCGTGTAGTAAATGGCTTGCAAATTTTGTGATTTGGAAGGGCACGCGGGGAAGGCCACGTAAAATCGGTCAACGGGGGCGCTCCGCGCGCCCGGCCCTTCAGCAAGCGGCGCGCCCAGTCGGAGGATCTCCTCCGCAATGCGACGCGTACTGACACACGGGTCAACTACGTACAGTCAGCATCAAACAGATAGGAGCAGCGAAAGTGGCCAAACATATCGCAACACATCTTTATTACTATGGGAATAAGGATGTGTTTCGATATATTTGGCCATTTTGGCTGCTCTTACGCTGACTGTAACACGCAATGGCCGGGGTGAATTAGGAAACATCTCGCCTGTTTCAGTGCCACCTCTTTAGTCGCCAATAACAATGCTAATAAGGATAAATGGTTCCAGAACCACACCTGAATAATCTGGTCCAGTCGGAACCCAATACAATTCAAAAACCTAGGTACTTCAAGCTCGTAAAGTGTGACATGTGGCCTGGCCTAGACGGGATAATAGATTTTTTTTATTTATGCTCTAGGAGTTAAAGTAATTTACTCTATTTAGGCCATGATCATGAACTAGTTGGTGACATAACTGACCATATAACGACTAAGAACGCAACATGTTTTAACCCTAAGCCTTTAAGGTAGAGATCAAAGTCATTAAGCCTAAATTAGCGCCTAGAAAAATACTTTATGCCGCAATAGGTACAATAGGTACAAAATTTCGTATAATAATTACTAAAAAATAACAATTGACACAAACTAAAAGCTAAAAACTTGTAAAAAACAAAATCGTGATGATAACATTTAAGGCCAAAACAAAAAATCTAGCTTGTAAAAAAGTTAATTACATCATTGTCGATTTTTGAGTCTGTATAAATAAAGAGGTTCCGTACCCTCAACTACTGTAAGTTCATCAATCTATTTGCGTCGGTATATATGACTGGACTATCGAAATCTCGAGAAATATCGGGATTAAAAAAGTAATTGTTTACTGGCTATCTGGTGAAGTAAAAAAGATAAAAAATCCCTATTGACACGGGCAGACAGACGAATGGACGACATTGGCTTATTAATAAAGGTACCTATGACAATTTTTTCGATAAATATTTTCAGTAGTTCTCAAATTTCGATTTTCCAAAATACTTTTAAAATAAGGTCCCTTTTTTAAGACGTACTTGCGGAAACCTAATAAGGTGGCCACATGGCTGCGAGCGCTATGACTTGGCTAGTGGTCGGCGCCGGCCGGTTCCGGCGCGTTGCGTCACTCGCTCCTGCGAGCGCGCACGTGTCGGCCGAAAGTGCCTAATATCAGACCATATTATTTTTATGGTCTTATGAATAAGATTACACTGAAGTTTCTGGAATACGATCAAAACGTATATATGGTTTTGAAAATGAACAACTAAGTAACATTGCTATAATTACGACTAAAATGTATTTCAAATTTTTTTATAAATACGGAATTGTGAGAATTAATATTTGTTGTTTCACTGGCAAGGCATAAGGACAAAAAGATATACAAATGAATTTATATCAATTTGTTACTATACAGGATCAGGGAACCAGGAACTAGAGAATTTGTAACAATCTTTTTTATGTTCTTGTGTAAGAGGACTTTTTAACTTAGTAGTTAAGGTACAAGGTACCTATAGAGATGTGCCGTTCTCGGGAACTTTCTTCATTTTGTATGGAGAACATTCTCGATGAGGAATATTTCCCATACAAAATGAGGGAAGTTTCCGAGAATGGTACATCTCTACCTACGTCAACTTAACTGCAATTAACCATACAGTAAATTAATGGTGGCTTGCACACCTTTAATTTCCTTGTTTGTTGTTGCTCAGAGCGTCTCTATTCTTATAGACTAGGTGTGGGGACAAACAAGTCACAGGTAAGTAAATCATAGTGATGCGACAGTGTTAGCACCCCAACGTGGGTATTAATGGAAAGCTCCATATTATGTCACTTGCCCATACAAATGTTAATGTTATGTCTGTTTTGTAACACTTCTCTTTTTTGTTGTATTTCCTGTCCTTACTGTAGATATGTGGTGTTCAATAAAGAGTTACTGTATTGTATTATATTGTATGTTTAATTTTTCTGCTACCCAGTCCTTTCTCCACCTGCAGGAGGAATTTACAAAAATGCACTTACTGAACAGCAAGCTAGCTGGCAGCACAACCCGCACAAACAAAGCTGCTAAAAAAAAGTTTGCCATGATGACTGAAACAAAGAATATAAGGTATTCATTAAATCATTATTATATGCTCTTCCTCTCTTGCTCTTTCGTTTTAATAAAAAAAACCTTAATAATAATTAAATCACAATGGTGGAATATTAAAAAAATAAAGGAAACAATTTTAAGGTAGGTATCTATATATATTGGCCCGTGCGTCTATTGCAGACGATTTATGGTGTAATGCTGGGGAGGCACCGCTTTTGGTGGCTGAATAGTCTGATGTAGTAGGTATCTATCACAGCAGTAATACTCAAAACCTCAAAACTCACAGCTCAAAACATTCAGTAGCAGTTCAAATTATCTAGCTCTATTTAAAAACAGCCCTACAGTTAAATTTAACATTTATTGACATGCAATAGAATCCCAGAAACAAATTTGTTTCAATACAATTAGTATTCAAACAAATTCAGTTTGAATACAATTAGATTTCATTGAGAGAGCAAAGAATCTAATCTAATTTTGACTACATAAGACTATGGCAAAATAGGTATACCGGCGTGTAATTTTTACAGTAGGTAATAAGAAAGATTTCCATAAAAACGGTAGACTACTAGCACCTTCATTACTCACGGACATTAAAATGCAACTAATTCATCAAAAACAAAAAGATAGCTCGTTTAGCAACCAAAGAAATTAGTTAAATACAAAATAGAAAAAGGGAAAGAAAGAAAACTTCATAAAAACAAACCTTAGTTAAAATCTTAAGTACTTATAAGGAAGTAAAAAATCACGAAACTTCAGTGTTACACAAATTCACCACTTTGAACTTAAAGTAATGATTTTTATGTCTCTGATAAAATGAATTAGCATAATTCTCACACATTTTACGGCATGACTACATTTTCGAACAATAACACAACCGACCACATCAACGTCAACGTCCGAGATACCACAGATTATAAGGATCGCCACAGATAACGCTCACGGTATGCTAACTATATTAGTAAAGAGTGATATATCTCTAAAAAGACAAACTCCATCAACGCCAAGCGGAATTATTTTGTACTAAATTTTGCATGGGTTTACCTACGCTTATTTAGAATCTTATGCGTTTTAATTTGAAAACTGTGTAAGTAGCTGAGCTTACTGAAGTTATTCTTTAATATTGACGTCTTCTTACATTAAGCATTCCAGATAAAGACGTACCTAAGTATCTGTACATAGAAATCTTTGCGATTGTAAATATAACCAAACGAAGTAAATATTTACAATTATAAAAAGAAAGTATTAATATAACTTTGAATTGTATTGGTGAAGTTTTCTTTGTCAAACTGCGAAGCGAGTATAAAAAACCGGTCAAGTGCAAGTCGGACTCGCCTCCTGAGGGTTCCGTACACATTTAGCCGGTTTTTAGTATTTGTTGTTTTTCTATAAGATTTGTTCTGTAATCATACCAAATCTGACCGTACCGTTTTTACAAAAAAAAACAAATACCGAAAAAATTGAAAAAACGGTAACATATTCAAGCGTCAGGTTTGGTATGATTACAGAACAAACCTTGAACCAAACCAAAAAAAGTTGAAAAAACTTTTTTTTACTTTTTTATTATTTATTATTATATCTTTTACGGTTCAAAAGATACAGCTTTTTATTTACTAAGTTATTAAGTTACTCAGTTTAATAAGTTACTAAGTTATAAATTTAGATACAGCTTTAAATTTAAGACGGACGGACAGCGTAGGCTTAGTAACAGGTCCCGTTAAGTACCCTTCAGGTACGGAACCCTAAAAATATCGAATAGAGATGTGAGTGAAATATGTATAAACAATACAGTGGATTTCGGTTATAACGACGATAAAGGGACCACTATACTGTCGTCGTTATATTCGGAAGTCGTTACAACCAAAGGTAAACAGAATTGCCACTCAGAATATCACTTTGTAACTGAACCATAAATTTAACTCCGAAACGAACACGCTTATCTACCTTACTGGCTAATTTTTATAAACAAAAAGTAAGGTCATCACAGGTAACTGACCATCTGTGAATTTAAACAAAAGATAAGAAAGCTCTTTGTACCTTTGGCGGCTGCCGACTTCGGTCGCAATATCTGCATGGGATTTCCAGGAATTTGTTACAAATGATTATTTAAAAACAGTCGTTACATCCGAAGTCGGCGTTATATCCGAAGTCGCTATAGCAACGTGAATTTTGTACCAAATTATGCTTTCAATTCAAGGGACTTAGATTTTACGTCGCCATAGCCAAATGGTCGCTACAACCAAGGTCGTAATAAATGAAATCCACTGTATTAAATTCATCAAATATAGTTCTCACCAAACTTAAAGGCCGATCTGGTTATAGGCATGATTTGGTGCGCAGTAGCAAAATATCAGTATCACCGGAAAGAAAGCGGGGGGCAGGCGGGCTTTGCAGCCAACTTCAGTCAGATCGGCCTTTATGTTTGGCGAGAACTCTACTAATAATTAGGGACCGGAACCGCTTAGCATTAAAAGGGTTTTTGATAGGGTATTTGATAGAGTTTTTTTTACAAACACGAAGGATGCGCTAAGCCTATCGTCGACTTAGTCCAATGAAAGAGTAACCAAACAATACAGTTAATTCGACTAAGCGCTAACCCAATCCCAATACCCGAATCCGATCATCGCTATTCCCATCACTATCGCTATTCCTATCGCTATGGTCACCGCCATTGCAGTCACTACTGCTATCGCAGTCGCTATCGCGATTGCTATCAATCAATCAATCATTTATTGTGGTCACATAATGGCACATAGGTACATATAAAAGAAAGGTGTTGTTATCTTAGATTAAAGTCAGTTCCACATGGACTAGGGCACTACAATATTTAGGTAACTTAAAAGTATGATAAGAACAAAAATATAATAAATTTCCTGCATAGAAGTCCTGATTCAATGTGTCACAGATAAAAAATGCTAATGCTATTGCTATTGCTATCGCTATTACTATAGATATTGCCATCGCTATTGCTATCGCTATTACTATCGCTATTGCTATCGCTATTGCAATCACTATTGCAATCGCTATTGCTATCGCTATCGCAATCGCTATTGCTATTGCTCTCGCTATCTCTATCGCTATTGCTGTCGCGATCGCTATCGCTACCGCAATCGCTGCCGCAAATGTTACCGCAATCGCTACCGCTATCGCTATCGCTATTGTTATCGTTATTGCTATCGCAATCGCTATCACTATTGCTATCACAATCGCCATCACTATTGCTATCGCTATCACTATCTCTATCGCTATCGCAGTTGCTATCGCTGTCGCGATCGTAGTCGCTATTCCCGTCGCTATCTATTCATATCGCTATCTTTATCGCTATTGCTATTGTTATCGCTATGGTAATCGCTATCTTTATCGCTATCGCTATTACTATCGCTATCTTTATCGCAATGGGCATTGCTATCGCTATCTTTATCGATATCGCTATAGTTATCGCTATCGCTATCTTTATCGCTATCGCTCGTGGCATCACTCGTAGCTATCATTCGACTACGTGGCATGTTTATAAAGAAATAATAAATTACAATGAGACACCCACCACTGACAGCGCTGCCATGACCGCTTAGGGTCTTTTTGAGACGTGCGTCTGTGTGAATGCGACGTTTCGAACGTTTGTTCGTAGTTTCGTTAGTTTCGTGACAGAGATCGCCCGAATGCGCAAAAAAGAGAGGCGATCAATAATAACAATAATACCCAATACCCAACTACCGAAACCCTAATGAACTTGATAAGCTCTATGGAAGCGGTTAACTAGTTCAAAGGGTTCAGGGGAACATAGATTGGGTAACCAAATGATAGCATTCCCTATCGATAGGGTTAATCAAATGAAGGGGTTTTCCGGTCCCTGCTAATACATACATAGGTACAACATAGCACTGCACACAGTTTAACCGCTTTTGAATTTCAAAGCTCAGTTTATGCTAAGATTTATAAAAACAAATAATCGTTTTTCAATTAGGCAGACGCGGCCATAGGGTGTGAAAATTAAGGCAGTAATAATTATTATAATTTCAAGTAAATTTGACGTCTACGCATAATTATGAACTGTTTATGCATTGTTTAGCCATCGTAAAATCGCAAAAAGTCAACACATTTTTAATTTCGAACATGATTATTATTATCGAGCAGGATTGGTCATTGGGTGACGGAGTTAGAGCGTTTACGGCATTTACGCACTGCTGCATCCGATCAGAATCCAACAAATATCGGTCCGAAGTAGCAGAGTACTATTTGTATAAGAGACATAAATCGTGAGGATTGTTTGGGGTGAATTACTAGTTTAGTTTTGTTACCACTCGCTTGGCGGCGGCATAATCGGTGATTACTCAGTGTGATATATCTACATTGCACACACATAATTGTTATAATCTATGAACTAGTGTTTGCACTTTGCATTCTAGAAGTCCGGTTTTATTACGTTTCTTAAGATGCTTATTTTATAATATGTTTAGTTGCAAAATACATTTAGAATATTATATTTCATTAAAAGTATTTATATTAAATATAAATATATAATATTTATAAAAAATCAAGTTCATTGTTTAGACGGTTTTGTGCATCACTATCCATTTTATTTTTATTGCGAATTAATGGCGTAGCCAGGTGAGTTTTCTTGTTTATTTCCTATTTTCATAGTGTTCCATGGTATTCAATTGTTTTGTCTAAATGTTTTCCGACGAGCAAAATATTAAATCTCCATAAAAGTCAAAATTTTTTCAGCTAATCTGTTTTTATTGCACGAAAAACCTTTATAACGAGTAATGAACACGTATTGGATTTGTTCCGAATTTATTCGCTAGGATCATTGTCATCACTTTCACTTTTCACGCGTTTTAGTGGTTCTAGTGTGCATAAGCTGCATCGAGCCGCAGTCGCTATGGATGAGTGAGTTCTCTGATATTTCGCAGCGTATTTGTTGGTTTCATTGTGTATAATTATGACAAGGTTACTTACTCATCGTTGCTCACTCATCGTTTTACATTTGCAGCAATTTTATAGAATTTGACTTATGATGGTCATGAAAACTATTTCTTATGTTAATAAGCACCATGCATAATGTTTCAGCACCATGTCGACTGTAACGAAAATGACCCGCACGGTTAAGAAACTGGAGGTGCCCAGACCATTGAAATCGACGACCAGTTCTGCTCATAACCGCAACTCTGTATTGGATGTCAAAATAAATTCTGGTAACATCTAGTTTTTTAGTTGGACTAAAGCAAAGGGGGTCCCGTAAGTAGGTTAGGTTAGGTTATTATATAGCGACCCCCTTTGCTTTAGGCGAACACCGCTAAACTACTTATTAATATCTGTGTTGGTCCATGCAGTCCCGATTGAACAGCAATTTAAAGTTGTAAATATCTCTTAAGCATTCAAAATGCAGAAGTAAGAGGTGCCAATGATTGTTTTTTTTTGTAAATATTGTAAATAAATCTTGGTTTCAAGTGTTGAGATTGCTACTTTATAACATATATCAGGATTACTAAAAAGAATTTAAGTTTTAAAAAAGATACTGCAGCTGTGCAGTTAATTTGTCTGATATGTATTTACTTTTGTTTTCCAGTGGATGATCTCATAGTGTTGACGGAAGCAGTGGCATATGAAATGATGCAGGGTAACTATGACCGTACGCTTCACAGCAATGTGTCGACCATGTATTCGAACTTAAAGCTTTATGGAGCTCAGCTTGAAGCACTCTATAAAGATTTTCTTGATAGGTAAATAATTGCTTTGTTTTTATATTAGTTGCAACTGCAGATTTTAGTTTGTGGGACGTTTAAGGTAATGTTTTTGTTGCAGATACTTTGTCGTGTTTCGTAATGGTTCCCAGGATGAACGTTTGGACAAGAAAACAAGACTGCATCTTCTTGAGCTAATTGAGCTGCGTGCAAAACAATGGCAGAGTTCAGACTACATGAGTCAGTATTATAGGCACCGTGGCACACATGCAGAGGTAACTACACTAATAGATGGAGAGCTGGCCACAGAAAATGAATTGCAATTTATCGAGCCATAAAACCACTTTAATCCGGGTGCCAGTCCATAATTATTTATTACTAGATTACCTGGTGAATTTCTTACCACTTTCTTCAGTTTTTTGTAAGGCCCGACAGAGACTGCTTCTTTAATCTCGGCCGAAACCGAGACCGAGAATAAAATAAATCCTCGACCGAGACTGAGACAAGTATTTTTCTATTATATTGCGGCCGAGCGGGGCGACCAATCAAAATCGCAAGGAAAGCTCGCGCCACCGAAATTTAAATCGAGTGCCGCGCTGTCGCGGCGCGGCCGAGTCTCGGCCGTTTTGGGTCGAGACCAAGACCGAGATCTGCACGATTTTTGGCCGAGATTTGCCGAAACCTTACTTTAGACCTTAGTTTTTTGGCTGTTTTGTTTTCCTAATTTTCTTTTTTTCTTAAGTACTCTTGTATTTAGGCGAACAATACAAAACTTTACACAACGTACGTTAATCTCGGCACTTCAATCGGCAATTAAGGCATATGTATATAAATCTCAGGAGCCTGGTGTTGGCGTCCAAAAAGTTAAAAATATACCCCAATTAACTCATAATGTTGCTGGCAACACAAGTTCGACCTTTTAGTTGGTACAATGTATGTAGTTTTTATCCGTATCCGGTGTGTCGATTAATGGCGTAAGTCAGACGCACACAACTCGCTCTGTACCTTTCTCCCTTGCTTGTATAAATAGTGTTTGGTGTTACAAATAAATATTGTGTGAAAAGCAAGAGTTTAACCATCCCTAGCGAACCTACAGTCCACGCTCACGACACATAATACCCTCATATTGAATTACTATTTTGTCAGGCTCTCGAACCAATGAATAATGATGGTATGGCATCCTGATTAGAGGGGTTTTCACTCTTCTTTAGATTACAAATATTTTCTGTGGCCAACTCTTAGATCATAATGCAGACATATCAAGATAATGAGATGACATTATTATATCACTTGGATCACATGGTCGTCTGTTACAGCCATTTTTTTCTGTGAACAAAAATATTGAAATTCTGGTGCATGTTTCATGTGGTGGTGTTTCGGAAAAAAAACGACTTTTAGTGTACATTTTTAAATAAACAAATTCTAATTCTGCCTTTATTCCCAGGTCTTCACTTTGGCAATTTTACACATGCCCCGTTTTTCACATTCCCAGATCTGCACTTTCCCAATTTTTCACATTTTGTCACTACTTTGAAAAAACTCGTATCTGATTTTTTCCATTTTTTCGTTTATTTACGCATTAAACTAATAAAAATACATCTCGTATGCTGCACAAACTACAACATCGATAAATCGACATTATAGTAAGTAATCGTTAGTTCAAATATATCGTATCTAAACAAATTATCGTCACTACTTTGAAAAACACGTATCCGATTTATTTTTCGTAAAGTATGGGTATTACTTATTTGGTACTGGTTAAATAATTTTCAAATATTTAAAAAATAATGGTGGCTTGTCATGTAAACAATAGACAGCGATCATTGAAAAAATTTACATCTGGACTTTCTGGACTATTCTACCTCAAAGATTCAATGATAGTTCAGAACATCAAGCGATTCCTCAGCTATATTCTGGACCCGTCCCTATTAAAAAACGAAAGTACGATGATTTGTAATCTCTAAAGCCGATTTTGCCAAAATACTTCTATGCATTTTACGATAGTTTTTTGCATGTAAGCTATACATAACAATAATTCGAGTCGATCTTTTTTTACGGAGACGCGTTGTTATTCCCGTGATTCATTAAGAGAACTTTTTAAACAAATTAATATTTTAACAGTAGCATCCCAATATATTTATGAAAATATTATGTATGTTATTAAGAACCTAGACTCTTTCGTTAAAAATTCTGATACACATAATATAAATACTAGGAATAAAAATAAAATTGCCATAAAAAAGTTTCGTGTCCGTAAAGTATATAAATCATTTGTAGGTCAATGCATTCATTTTTATAATAAATTACCCGACGTAGTTTTAGAGTTACCCCTTCCAGCACTTAAAAATTACTTGAAAAAGTCGTTGATGTCAAAGGCGTACTATAGGGTCGAGGACTATCTAACGGACAAAAATGCTTGGCCTAAACCAGAAAATTAACTAATGTTTAATGGTCAATAGCTTACCTACTACTCGTACATACCTCATAAAAATCATGTAAACGCTGTATCTTGTCTAGGGGACACGGTTTATGTAGGAAGACATGTCAAAACTGTTTTGTGTGATATATATATAAATTTTCTCGTAGTCATTCTGACATGTTTTCCTGCAAAACTACGCAGATATTTAATATTATTTTTACAGTTTTATATAATGCTAGAATAAGTAGTGACATTGTTATATTTTCATTTAAAAAATGACTAACTGTTGAGTTTCTTGCGGCGCTTCTTCTCAGCAGTGGTCTCCTCTTGGGAAGCGCTGGTAGATTTTGACGTGTAAAAGTGCCCGTGCGGCCTACTTACTGAATAAATATCTTTTATCTTATCTTTATTAAATTCGTCTATTGTTACTCTAAGAGAGTCTGTCTACTTAGTTAATTTCATAAACACAAAAACATACATTTCGTTTCATTTTGCACCATATTTAAAGCAAAATTATCGTAACTCAACAACTTTCAGTCAATACTAAAACAAAAATCTTGTCTCTTACGAACAACTGTAAGTGTAATAAAAAGTATTTGCATAAGTCATTCGAATATTGTGATTGATTGATGATGTGATTGATTAATTAAGTTCTGAGAGCTGAGCATGAGATACTTTGATAGCCAGTCATTAATATTACAAATTTTGTAAAATTAATGACTGGCTATCAAAGTATCTCATGCAACTAACAAGAACTTATTTAATCAATCACAATCATTTACAGGATGTTTATTTTTCCTCCTAGAAAGTTGATGATTTTCAGATACGAGTTTTTTTTTCAAAGTAGTGACGATTTCCAGATCATCACATTAGCAAATTTTCACATTCTCAGTTCTTTACATGCCCACTCACTCTCTGTTTTGCACATGCTCAATTCTTCACAGTCTCAGTTCTTCACACTCTCTGTTTTTCACATGCCCGCCCAATTCTTCACACTGTCAATATGTCACGTAAAGTACAGTCTGACGTATACTACTGACCAAAAAATAATAAAACTCATTTTCACTTCTCATGCTCTAAAAGTTCGTCTTTATGTCGTGCGTAGGCGACATAAAGTCGCTTCTTATGCTCTAGTGCATAGAGTAAAATATTCGTCGAAGACCTAGGCAATCGGTCCAAAAGCAACACGAACAGCTTTAACTTCATAGAATAACCTCTTTATTTTATTTCGTTTCGTTAGTAATAGTATTCTAAGACCAAGGCAAGGATACCAACAGCCAAAGTACACAACAAAGCTTCATAAAATAAACTTATAATTTTTATTTCGTCGCATTTATTATTATTATTATTTTTATCATGTTGCTGTTTCATTTCCTCTCAATCGAAGTGAATAGTAGAGTGTACAACTCATCCATAAAACCCATTTAACACTCGACTTTATATCCATCCTCGCTCGCAAGCTCGATTGGATGGATAAACGTCTCTCGTAAAATGGTGCGTTTTATGCACTTGTTGTACAATCTACTATTTAAAATCGACGAATTTATTATGAGTAAATAAAAATATAATTTTCGTAGAACATCAAAATAACCAACTTCTTACTCAATTCTGTTTAAGTTCAATTGAATGGGAATGTAAAAAATGGCGCATGTGCAAAAGTTAAGACCTGGGAATAAAGCGCTTTTTCCCACGACTCAGTCTGCGTGACAGTCGTTTATCGCTTTTCCCTCGGGAGCTTTCACACTTTTCGGGATAAAATGTATCCGGCACCTATGTCAATCCACGATAAAAGGACTGTGCCAATTTTCATCCAAATCCGTTAAGCCGCGTTAGGCGTTAGGCGTTAGCGTTAGGCGTTTCGCATTTATAAAATATTAGTAGGATCAAAGTAATCTATTGTTATTAGGTTGGGGTTAAACTAATGAATGCATACTTTAGTTAAAGTGGTGGAGCACTTGACATCATAAACAAGTTATAACCAAAACTTGAGATTTTTACAAAATGGTTCCCCACTAAGCAGTAGGTACTTCTAAATAAACAACTAGTCAAATGCAAGTTTAATCGTTAGTTTTTGTAGGTAATTGTCGCCGAATCAAATTGTATCGTGATTAGAATAAATTTGAAATTCGAAAACCATAACAGTATCGGCGGCGAACACGTAAAGTGAACTTTACATTACAACCACTAGATAAGATTTGACACCGCGACAGTAACAACACTGACTGACGTAAAGCTAGTCACGATTCCACGAGCGTTTCAACCGCCGTCACCTTGATCGCATTTAAGTCGAAATTTCTGTAGATTTGGATGCCATTTTCGGTTGTTTTGTAGAAGTTAGTGCACTCTATAAAAGAACCGAAAATGGCATCCAAAGCTACAGAATTTTCGACTTTAATGCGATCAAGAGACTGACGGCGGTTTAAACGCTCGTGGAATCACCCTTATAACCTACAGTTTCTGAACGCGTTGTAGAGGTTTTACGATATGGGTGTAGATGAAATTTTTTGTGGGTGTGTGCAGCCACTCCTGGTGCCGACAATGGAAGGCGCGGGGACGGGCGGCTCCGCGTCCCCCACGCTGGCTGCGCCGGCCGAGCCGCCCGCCCTGCTAGCCCCAGGCGAACTCATCAAACCCTCCGGAAAGTTCCCCAAGCCCACCAAGATCCCCGGCAAAAATTACTCTAAGGATGAGGTTGTCATTAGAAATGCTGATTCAGGAAAAGGTAACATAATATACTTTTTAAATAAAATAGATAAATATTAATTTATAGTAGGTAAAATATGTCATGTGTTGCATGAAAGAGATTATTGTCAAGAGTTAATTAATCTGGGAGAACAATGCATGATAAAACAAATGTGATGCCTATCTGTCCGTAGTTTTATCTCTTTTTTTTACAACATAAGTTTACTTTGCATGATGATACGGAAATCTTGTTCTTAATCTTAGGTTTAAATGAGGAAGCGGTGGTTGGCTGCTATTTGCAGGCTTCCCCACACTCGCGCCTAAAATTCTTGAACGTACAGTTAGGTGCAAAAGTGAGTCAATAATAGCATACATAGTAGAACGCGAATTAGTTGATGACAATCAAAGGTATTTTTAAATGCTTAATACAGAATAGTAAGTACTCCTTGAAATTTGCTTCAAATCCGCCTATCAAACAAATCATTTACCTGTAATTTACTGTTTTTCAGTCATTTTAACGCAAAAACCGTTGAATTTAACTTTTTTTATTTTTCTAATAATTTTAATTCTCTCTATGGCATCCCCAAATAAAGACCTGACAAAACTAAGGGATTCCAGCCTCTTTAAAATGACTAGGAATTATTTAAATCACTTATTTTTGGAGGTAGTTATTGGCGACATTGTTCGGTGCATAGGTTCTCTTTTGCACCGAGGCAAAATAGCCGAACAAACTAGTTATTAGTTCACTATTGCAGTGGACTAAAATTCTGCAATAACTACAAAACTACGTCCCTGATTCAAGCAGTTGATACCTCGTTATAAAGAGGATGTAATTCTCTATTTTAAATAGTTTCCTTATTTGGGGTTGCCATAGAGAAAACTAAAATTATAGTAAAAATTAATAATGTAAAATTTTACAGTTTTTGGGGTATCGTCTTGGGTCGTCCCATTCGTTTTTTTGTCAAGTTCTTAATTAGTCTCATTCTGCTTCGTCATCCAATCTTCATTCGTCACTTTCGTTGGTAGTCTTTCTCATCTTTGGTCATATTTGTTGTTTGTCTTTTCTTATTCCGGCTCTTTCAGTATTCGTTATCATCTTCTTTGGGCATGTTCGATGTTAGTCTATCTCTTTTTTAGTCTCATTCGTTATCCGTTCGTCCTATCTTCTTTGATCTTATTCTATGTTCGTATTTTTCTAATTTGGCCTCTTTTGAAATTCATTCTTTATTGGACACTTTCACTATTTATCCCGTTCGATATTATTATTATTTGATTAAAAACTCCTAAAATGATGTTCTAATAAGAATATATAGTAAAATGGCCATTGAGACGAAAAACGAATAAGACGAATAGCTAAAAACGAAAGTGACTTATTGCTAATGGGTGGGACCAACGACGAACGTTATAACGTGTCGAAAAAATCGACGAATAACGAATGAGACTAAATAAGAGATAGACTAACATCGAATAGCCGGAATAAGAAAAAGACAAACAACAAATATGACCAAAGATGACAAAGACCACCAACCGAAAGTGACGAATGAAGAATGGATGACGAAAGCAGAATGAGACGAATTAAGAACTTGACAAAATACGAATGGGACGACCCAAGACGATACCGTTTTTGGTTCAAGATTACTAATTAACTATAAATGACAAGTAGATCACTTGTTAGGCAGTTGTGTAGAGAATTTTAAGGAGTACTATTCTCTATTAAAAAACCTTTGATTGTCATCAATTTATTAACATTCTACTAAGGTGCTAATATTGACTCAGTTTTGAACCTAAGTGTATTCCTGTCTTTTATATAATATTAGGGAGAGATCGTCTTCATTTCAAAGGTGACAGGTAATTTTGGTACAAATGTCTAAATGTTCAATGGGTTCGAATGTCCTTTTATGAAATTGTACAAGAGTCAAAAAATGAGGGTAAACATGTAAGCCGTGGTAGCTTAATGGTTTGACCTGCCGACTCTTAAGCAGAGGGTCGTGGATTCGAACCCGGGCTCGCACCTCTAAGTTTTTCGGAATTTATGTGCGAAATACAATTTGTAAATTTACCATGAGCTTTTCGGTGAAGGAAAACATCATGAGGAAACCTGTACACACCTGCAAAGCAATCTAACGGTGTGTGCGAAGTTCTCAATCCGCACTGGGCCCCGCGTGGGAACTAATAGCCCAAACCCTCTCATTGTGAGTGGAGGCCTGTGCCTGATATGCTCGAAATTGGTCGAAATTGGTAAGGTGCATTGGGAGAAGCCTTTGTCCAGCAGTGGACTAATACGGGCTACGGCTAATGATGGTGGTGATGATGATGATGATGATGATGATGATATAATAAAATGATTTTACCTAACTATAAATAAGATGCATTTAAAAAAAAAGTTTAAAATGTCACTGCAGAACTAACCATGACATGCCAAGACACTCGTAAAATTTTATGGGTAATTCTCATATCGTTTCAACCGCCCGTCACAGCCGTGGCTACAATATTGACGATTTTCTAAGGAAAAGCTTTTGATAAGAATTGTTAGCGGCGGCTCTGAATTGCACAGAATAGCCGCAAATGACATTCGAATCTACAGGGAAGTCCTAAGCCTTCAATAATGCGCTCGTGAGAATGACCCTTATGACGGAATGGAGAGTCGCCGGACGCTCAGAATTTTTCATGGTTTTTTACAAGTTGTAAGGTTTTTTTGATAAACGAAATCACGAATACAAGTGTGAAAACATACTTGTGAAATAAATAACTACACTTGTAGCCCGTAATTTACCCGTATAGTTTTGATAAACGCATGTTTGTAATAATGAAAATGTTCACAAGATAAATGCTTGTAATACAAGGCTTGTAAGGTTTGATAAACAGGGCACTGGTATACGCTATGGTCAAACCGTGGTTTAAACCCGTTCTGTATTTTGGCATTTGTACCAAGATTTCCCATTACCGTTTCAAAAGCATTTAAGTATGGTTTGAGTGAACACAAATTTGTATGTGGGGTAAATAAGAACGTTGTACTGTAGGTACAGTAAGTAGCATCTGTGGCATAGTGGCTTAGGATTTAGGCTAATACCATTCTGATCTCAGTAGTTATGTTGTAGTGCTGATCTTATCAATAGTTTTACGAAGAGGAAAACATCGTGAGGAAACCTGCATATTCAAGTATCTATAATGAGTCGGTTTCTCGCCATTTAATCGTTCTGGTTCTCCCTTTCATACAAGGGCTACAGGGGTCATGATTGATGGGCCAATGTAAAAACTGGACCTGTCGGTTCTGGGGCATTGTGGAAGCGTTTTCCGAACAACTGGAAATTCGCTAGAAGGTTGAGTGAAGAGTAACTACTCTTGGTACTCTTGGTTGTAAGGTATTGGTACCAGTCTCGGTAACAAGTCGAAAACAAGTTGATGGTAGTCGAATCGAGAACGAGCCCTGTGACGCGGCAGGTGCAGCTGCCGGTGGAGTCTGAAGTTGTGTTGTGGTGTTACAGTGATGGGTATCAAGGGCAGGCGGGTGCACATGATCGAGGAGCTAAGTGACACGATCATATCGTTTCAGCGAGGTACGAACGCACGGCTGGTGTGACGCGCTTGCATGGGTTACCGGGATTTACCTTAAATGCCTCTTCCGGGTGCTTTCTGTCTGTCGTTTCATCTTAATTATCCACAGGGATCTGCAATCATGAAAATTCTAACTAATATCTAACTGGAACATGCAACTGATATCAATAAAGATTTGGCTTTTTTGCATGAGGTTTGGGTACTGAACTAACAATAGTATAAGAGACATGGCATATTAAAATCATACCAGAATGGTTATTGCACTCTAAAAATTAATTTTCTAGTGTATTGATCATGTTTCACTGCAATTAATCATATTCAGTTGGGCCTTCTTACCACCACTTAACACCCTTGTACACCTACTAACTGCAAGATTTTAAGAGGTTTATCTATTTTAATTGTATATAATTTTAATTCCAGTGAGTCCCGGTGCAAAAGAGCGCCTTGTTCAAATCACTGGACCTAATGAAGAAAATGTGAAGTGAGTGCTTTGTATTAGGTACTCAAATAATAAATACCATAAGCTCACATCCCACTGAGAAAAACAGTAAATGTAAAGTGCAGTACGGACTCGATACTCCCGTTATTGCGGTGCCCATAGCATCCGATCCCAATGCTGCATTCGAGAGAGTGATGGTGTTACAGTATTCAAGTTGGTCTATTTGGAAGGAAATGTTTTTTTTTTGAAAACTGAAATTGTTCCTGGGGCCTTATTTTAAAAATCTACTTTCGAAGTTACGTTAGTTTCATCCCTGTCTTTCGATTATGTCACATGTGACATGTGTAAGGGAATGGGGTATCCGAATTTTAGTGCTTCTTAGAAACAGTAACAGGTACATCTAAGGAATATTAGGAGAGAAGATTAGGATGTGTGCACATTAGGTTCACAATTAGTGGGGCACTGTCTGTCGACTATGACGCCAGTCACAAATTGATTTCTACGTACAAACCTAGTGTCACGCTTTATTTAATGTAGTATTTGACGCTGATACCGCTAACAATGAGCGTAATGTACCTAGTTAAAGAGAATCTAATTGTTGTGTTTTTGTAATTGCAGTCACGCGAAGCACCTGATCGGCGACACGATCCGGCGCAACGCGTCGCCGGTGCGCCTGGAAGGCTCGCTGGAGGCGGGCGGCGCGCGCGGCTCGCGCGGCTCGCTCGACTCGGCTGGCTCCGACGAGCCGCCGCGCCCGAGAGAGGTAATCTTCACGAGTTTACATGTCATATTCATACAAACATCATTACCATGGGCATTGCTAGAACTTGTATCTCCCTAAATACAAAACAAGATCGGGTCCACAGATCATATAAAGAAGGAGATACGCCATGAGCGCAAATTCAATCGAGAACCAGTGTCGCCACTTTTAAAAATGTGTGCGTCTTTACGCTTACGCTCTATGAACTACTACAAAAACAACTTTCTCATAATTGGTTACAGCTTACGAACTAAAAACGCCATAACATAATTTTGTTAGTAACACAAAATTAAGCTTTCTGTTCATTAAAGCAAGGTCAAAAAATGCTGAAGGGTCGTTTTTTGTCCATCGCAGTTCAGTTACTCAACGTTAGATAGCGTTTACCAGTTCGCAGCTGCCATCTAGCGACGAGTAATAGCCTTGCTATTCAGCGCTAGATGGCGCTAAGATAGTTCTTATGTGTAGCGCTTAAAGGACTACGAAATAATCGCTGTTGGCCGGCCGCACCGGCACGAACCGGTGAAGTGTCATCCGGGCAATAAAGAGTTAGCGCGTAACGAGCGTAACTACAGCCGCGCAATACATTGCGCAATACGCGCGTTGTTCCAAGAACGTCAGCAATGGTTAGCTAGCAATGTAAGCAGTTACTGTCGTTCTAACGCATTATAAGTAAATACCGCAATAGAAGACTGGATGTTCTCGAAATATTAATAAATACAGTAAATTAGTGCTTACAGGTAAAATTAAATCACCCCTGGGGTACCTTTAAGATCTTAGCCCCTTATTTGACACGATAAATCTGCACAACACGGCATTTTACTATTTTTAAAGTCACTTAATTCGTCGACCACGTCTGTATTACAACTGAGCTGCGTTTGACAATAACATGAGCGTCTGATCATAAGCGAGGTAACACGCGCCACGCCCCTTACCGCGTCTATAGTATTTCCTTGGTCTGTGATCGGGTCTAAGGATCGGGCTTGGAGGTCATAGGGTCATACTAATAAACTGATATTGACTGAGATGCCCGTCTCAACAACTTCAAAGTAAACGTCAAGTCATAGAAAACTGTAATTTATGACGTGTCTCCAGATGGGCATCTCGGCCAAGACTAGTTATTATTATGGAGTCATCTTGACTCGTCTCATCTTGTATTCGTCCCTGCTTCTTTATACGTCACATTCGTTGGTGGTCACTGGTGGGCGGCACTTGTCCCACCGCCGACGATGAGCGAGAAGCGAGTAGAGCTAGAAACTAGAAACGAGTTGGCGAGCAGCGAAAAGCTGTAATTCCGATAGTTTTGTTGCTGGGCTATAAACGAGTGTTCGAGTGCGAAGGGCGATTACTCGCACCACTGCTTCTGGAGTTTTGTCTTTGATAAATAGCTCTTGTCCCTGCGACCAACAGGTGGCGAGAGAGGTCGCCGGCAGTGTGAACAGCCAGCGAGCAACTATTAATATGTCTCTTTTATTGACACGGGATCTATATATTTTGTTCGTTTCTTGAGCGAGAAAAAAATGAAGTTGATTTATCACTCACTAACATATCAAAAGATTTGATTCATACTTAACAGAGCTCTGCTAAAGTGTTTTTTTTTTTTAGTTATTATGAAATTAAAGAAAAAAAATATTTTTTTATATATTTATGATTGTATGATTCATAAGAACTTGATAATATTTTTTCCAAATTATATGAAGTCAAATTTCGTCGCCTGCTTGTAAAAATCCATTTTAAAAATTAAAATGATTTTTCGACCTCTACAGATGTAACTGGTAGAAACTGTAGTTTTTGGTAATGCTCTATGCAGTTTTTGTTTACAATACTGTTATCAATTTGAACTTCCTCATTTTCTATCAACTGATTAATAATTTTTACAGACTTTGTTAATTTTTAACCGACTTCAAAAAAAGGAGGAGGTTCTCAATTCAACTGTATGTTTTTTTTTTGTTTGTTACACGATTACTCAGTCAATTGTGCACCGATTTTGAAAAATATTTTTTGTTTGAAAGGATATACTTCCCATGTGGTCCCATTGTAACGAAATCAGAATCTGATGATGGGATCCATGAGGAATCGAGGGAACTCCTCAAAAATTATAGATTTTGGTATTACCTGCAAGACCTTAAGAAATTGCATTACAAAAGCACCTCTTGGTGAAGAGGAACTGATGATGAAGACCAGAGATGACCACCGGAACTCTTTAGTCGTAAGTGATTGACGCCAGCAATGCCATTTCTTTATTAAGAACATGAACCTACTTTTATATTCATTATAATGCATGTGGTGAAGTGCAATTGATGGTGAAGTACCGGGAGAACTCCTCAATGATTAACGGCCCTGCCGAGTCTTGGACAGCGACATTTTGTTAAGGGTGATGAGAAATTGGTATTAGGCTATTGTTTCATAACGTGATATTTATGTGCTAAAGCACAATAATAATATAAGGTGCATCACTAAAAAGCGAAAAAAAAAAATCTTAACAAAGAAATAAAACCGTCTTCAAAAACCCACTAAAAAGGGTTAAATAGATACCGGCCTCCTAGGAGTCCATGAATAAGTAGGTACATGAAATATATCGAAGTCGGTGGCATGAATCATGGTGTCATTGCTATTGTGTATACCTAATTGAAACTGGCTTGGATATATTTCATGTACAGTCAAGGAATTTAATTTCCTACCCGTTTCGTTGAAATGTTGTTAGGCATTCACGATGCATTAAGGTCGAAATTTTCATTTTAGTATTGATATGTCAATACCTATTATTTGTCACTGCACATCACAGATAACCTCTTTGCGAAGTCATTTACTTATCTAACAATTATTTAATAAATAATTAAACACATGTCAGTTGGTGTCAGTGTCAATCGAGAAAATTGTGAAATAATTTTCAAATACGAAATTAATTTGAAAAATAATAAAATGCTTGCCGCAAACCGTGAAGTATTGCGAGCTCAAATAGTGGAATTACACCAGGAAGGAGTAGGGATTCATGAAATAACACGTCGGTTAAATGTGAGTAGGGACACTGCTCGCCGTTGGGTACGGCGATACAATTCTGAAGGAAACCTTATTGATCGGAGGCAAAATAACCATCGCCCGCTAGCGTTAACCGAAGACCAACGCCGATTAATGCAACGTCAATATATTTTGGATGGCTTTACAGCAACAGGACGGTTTGCAGAAATGTTTGACGTTCACCCTAGAACAATAAGGAATTGCCTACATGCTATGGATTTATATCACAGGCGGCCTGCGAAAAAAATTGCATTGACCGAGGCTCATAAAGCAGCCCGACGTCACTTCGCCCGTCAGTACTTAAACTTTGACTGGACGTCTACAGCATTTATTGACGAAAAGACATTTTCCAGTTCTCAAACCGGAAGATTACATTTGTGGCGGCTTAATCGAACCAGGTACACAGAAGACCACGTCGTGGCTAATCATACTTCTGGACGAATTACTGCAAACATCTCGGGTTGGATTTGTTCGGCGGGTGTGGGAGAACTCGTCAATTTGCCACCTAGAGCAACCGCTCAGGACTATGTAGACCTGTTAGACGAAAGTGTGCTTCCGACATTACGAATCTATTATCCGCAACAGGAAATTGATTTTGTGCAAGACAACGCAACCATTCACACCGCGAGAATAGTGCGTGACTGGTTCCGTCGTAACCAAGCACAAATAAAACCTATTCCCTGGCCTGCAAAAAGTGCTGATTTGAACCCTATAGAGAATCTTTGGGCCATAATGGTCCAAAGATGGGATAACCAGAACGAAAGAAGACGCGAAGCACTTGTCCGACACTGTCATAGAGTGTGGGAAGATTTTCGAGGCACTAATATATGTGAACAATTAATTGCATCGATGCCAGAACGCCTTCTGGATGTCATTCGCAACTTTGGTGGATACACGCGTTTTTAATTGTATTTTTTTGTGAATATTTTGTTTATTCGTTGCGTTGAAAAGAGGGTTTTTTTATAAACACCCTGCTTATAAAATTAAAAGATGATTAAGATTAAAAATAGTGTTTTTGTTTTATTGTTTTTGTTATGAATAATATAAATAAAGAACCATCCATTATGCTTTTATTGAATTATCACTTTAATCGATTCTGTTAGATTTTCAACAGAAACATTTTGCTTTCAACCTATATCGGCACCAGTGTCTGGATTCGTCGACAATCAACAATTCAAACGTCGATTCCGAAAGTTCGTTATCTGCGTTCCTTTCATTCAAATATTGCAAGAGTGAAAGCGATAGACATATATTTTGTTAGATTTTCGATTACTGTCATCCATTGTCATGCAGTGCCTTGACGTTTTACAGTTCACCATGTCAACGTAATTAATCATATCAGTTGCCTAGTAATACAAACAAATGCGTCTGATATGTCAAGTAACGTTGTGCTTAGATAGCTCTTATGATGACTGTTTGCTATACGATATTGAACCTTAGGTGGGTAGGAATTTAAATTCCGTGACTGTACCTATTAGGCACTAAATTGGCTATTCCTAGGACTCCTAGGAGGCCGGTATTTATTTAACCCTTTTTAGTGGGTTTTTGAAGACGGTTTTATTTTTTTGTTATGCATTAATAAATTTCCCTTTATGGTGCAGCCTCACCAATGAAATTTTATTTTGAATATCAAGTACAATATTCAATTACTGTTTCAATGACAACTAGGGATCTTCTAATTAATGTGACTCTTAAGAGACTAATAGCATAGCATCTCCACGTCGAATTTTAATTAGTTAAGTTTTTGCATTCATCTCCCTGGAATTTTGACGATATTCATCAATAAACACATGAAAAAGGTTTTATGACTTTAAAGAAAAAATACAACTTGTATTTTTTCTTAAAATTATAAAAACTTAAAACTGCTCGAACTAATGTAGGCGGCAGCTACCTAGTACCTAATTCGTATCCATACTATTCAATAATTGGCTATTTGACTAATGTCAATTATTATGTAAATTATTTTTACACTACAACTAACTCAAGCTTTCGAAAATAACACGGAAAAACCTAGCTATCGTTTATTTTTGGAATTTAAAGGATTTTTAATTCAACAAAAACTTTATAGAGGAACACTGAAAATTGTGACGTCTCATTTTACTATTTTCATACTAACTTCATACTACCAGATCGTTTTGACGTTTCAATAAAAGTTGCTGATTTGACCAGTCAATCAAATAGCCAATTGTCGCCCTCCTATTCGATCAAATAGATGCAATGAATGAGTTATCTCAAGAGCACTCACAAAATAAGAATTTTATTTGGACAAATAACTCTTTATAAGTAAATATGAATCAACCAATGATGTGAAGCAACATCACTATTTTAGCGAGCCCCCAAACTGAGCGTTAGATAACGGGGTGTACAGTTGAATTTACTTGTCGATTGTGAAACAGGCCCTTTATGTTATCTTTATGTTATTTGTTAATTCTGTTCCAGAAGTCGCCACACAACAATCGAGCTCTACTTCATAGTTTCTCGACGAACGACGCTGCACTAGGAGAATATAAGTACACTGTGTGTTTTGGACAACATTCCATCAAGATCACGGGTCATAATTTGGATCTCGTTAAGGTACTGTACCGTCTGTACCCGTACTGACTTGGAACTGTTTTGTTATACGCCAGAGATTATTTTTTAACCCCCGACGCAAAAAGAGGGGTGTTATAAGTTTGACGTGTGTATCTGTCTGTGGCATCGTAGCTTCTAAGCAGGTGGACCGAATTCAATTTAGTTTTTTATTTACAAAGGCGACTTAATCGAGAGTGTTCTTTTCTTAGCTTGGTTTGATGAAAATCCGTTAACCTTTTGAACGCACCAGTCGGCTCTGGCCGTCAACAGAAAGTCGTGCCACTGACGCCACGTCGGCTACAGCCGACACACAGTTTAACATCAAAATCAAGTTTGATAAAAAACTTTACAAGAAAATTGATGGAGTTTTATAATTGCTTTGCAAGTCTATATTAGTCTAAACCTAAAATACATTGGTTATAATACCAGAATTATGAATAAATCCACTTTCTGTGAGACTGTGATTTAATGCAGTAATTGTCACTGCTTACTACGCCAACGACGGCTCCAGCCGACACATAGTGTTGTGACCGCCCGCTGCGTTTTATGTTTGGAAAAGTGTAAGAATAACTATTAAAGAGTCATTTATCCATGATAAATGATTAAACTACATAATCCAAATTTATCATAAATTACGTAAATATTATATAACAATGGTATCCCATTTACTTTGCACGCAGTAATGGTACAATAATAGTTCACCATTTAGTTAATAATAACAATCGACAAACTGGTTTTGCACACCTCAAGTAAACAAGTGCTTATCAATGTCCTATGCGCCCCCGTCGGCTGTGGACGCTAATCTGTGACGTCAGAGGCGCGACATCATCTTGAATAGTGTTGTACAGTGTCGACGAAATGTGAGAGGGGTCTTATCGTGCGAAGGAGTTGCTGCGAATTTTAGTAGGTGTTGATAACGCCGACGATGAAATTCCAGAATTTGTATCGGAACAAGTTGAAATAGATTATATATATATATATATATATATATATATATATATATATATATATATATATATATATATATATATATATATATATATATATATATATATATATATATATATATATATTATTAACTAAGCATATGAAAATTTCTTTTTATTTAAAATCAATAGGTTATCGAAAATGGACCACCCAATGCTATATTATTAATAATTCTAATACCTTTACGAAATAATTTCTAGGGCCATAAAACTTCTTTGTCTCGCTCACACTTACGGGGCTTATGGAGCAGCATAACGAAGTACTAATAATAACACTATTCTTTGTACAAAATCTGCCTCAAAATTCGCTAATAAAGGTCGGTCAGGTAAAACCGCGGTTTAAACTAATAATTATTAACAGTTGAGCTCACAATCAGGGTACTTTTAATTGTTGCCGCTATTGCTCCCGCGGTTTTTCCCGTTTATTGATACGGGCAATTCTTAAGACGTTCAGACGAGCAACATTTTTACGGAAATGTGTGGCAAAACTCATCGTTCATCATAAATCATTACACTTAAAAAACTCAATTTAAATCATTACACTTAAAAAACTCAATTTTATTTGGACTTTAATATTATTAAGATTCTTACTCAAAGATATCGATATGAAAGTTAATGCCTTACACAGTTTCTCAACTCTAGTATTATTACAATTTCCATTGCCTGTGACGCCCGTGTCGGCCAGAGCCGTCAATACGTGACGTCATCACCTCGTAAAAAAGCAAGAAGTGTTGTGACTCTGTTACTAAATTAAAATGCATGTCGTGCGAACATTTTGGTGTTTTCATACTTTATTGTGGGTTTATAATGTTAATAAAATATGAAAATGTAATAACATTATAGTGAAATATTTGTTACAGTTTTCCGATACTCAAATACACATACATTACATAGAGTCAATTATGGTATCGATATTTCGTTTTGGAATCACTACGTTTTTCGAGATCGACTTGTACGTTTTTGTTGTGGCGTCCGGTAGGCAGCGTTTTGTTTCGCAGCTTGGCGTTCAAAAGGTTAATCTATTTAAAAGTTATGAGCTCTGAAAGTCGAGGTCCCGATTTTGTCAGGTGTTTATAACTCTGTAAGGTCATATTTATTTCTTAATAAGTTTTTCGTAGTCGGCAAAGAGTGACTGGTCGGTTGATCCACACTAGAGGGATTTCGAAACCCTCATTACACAAACTAATTTGCCGATCACTAGATCAGACTGGCTCAAACTTAAAGAGCGCTAATTTAGTTTTGCGCATTTTATCCATGTGGCTCTTCCAAAAATTTACCTTTTGTTTTGGAACTACGGATCGTGTATCAAACATTACGTAAAATCTCCATATAATAAAATACGTACGTGCAGGTCTTTAATAGTATTTCTGGTTTTAATTACTTCCACAACAGCGTATGAAAGCACGAGAGAAACA
The DNA here is from genome assembly GCA_963241965.1 of Tortrix viridana. NCBI lineage: Eukaryota > Metazoa > Arthropoda > Insecta > Lepidoptera > Tortricidae > Tortrix > Tortrix viridana. Next base: position 5,311,459 of record OY725172.1, on the reverse strand, counting down.
CTCTGAAGGCTATTTTAAGAGCCGTTGCACTATACACTCGCGAGGAAAAAACACCACTCAAGCCTATTAATAATATCTTAAAAAAATTATATCAAACGAAAGCTCATTAACGTAACGATTAACAAAATGTATAATTTTCAGTCATTTCATTTCAGCAACTGATAGGAGCCAAGTTTTGCAAAGATGCATAAAAATAGCTTAGAAAATTTACAAGGGAAACCATAAAAGGCATTTTCTGAAAAATAAGGCTAGGCTATTAAATTAATATTTTGTATTTCCACCCCTAGCCCTTATTAGCGTTCAGGCGGTTTTTCATGGATCTTATCAGCTTTTCCATAAGTTCCTGGGGGATGGCATCCCACACCTACTGCAGAGCTCCGTAACATCTGAAGAAACTGGATCCCTCTTCCGAACCTGCCTTTTCAGGTAGTCCCAGATATGTTCAATGGGATTCAGTTCCGGGCTGAGGGCTGGCCAGTCTATAATGAGTATGCCGACCTCGGCAAGGTAGGCCCGAGTAATCCTTGCGGTATGACAAGGGGCATTATCCTGCATCAGGATGAACCCCTCGTCATAAAAACCGGCGTAAGGAACAACATGCTCCTCAAGAATGTCTGTGATGTACCTGGCAGCGGTCGAAACCACCGCCACAGCCCCCACCAGGGACGAAAACGAGCGCGCTCGATGCGTTCGATGGAAATGCCCGCCCACACCATAACGGAACCTCCGCCAAAGGCGACTGTTTCCTTGAAACAGCATTATGAGTAACCGTTCTCCTGGCCTTCGGTAGACTCTTCCACATCTGTTACAGCCATTGCACAATGGTCCAATTTTCGCGTTGATGAGCAAATTCAAGGTGTGCTTGGCGATGACGTGGGAGCAGTCTGGGGCCCGTGGCAGGCCGTTTTGGGGCCAGGTTAGCTTTCCTGAGCCTTCGTCTTACTGTCCACTCGCTGGCAGTCACCCCTCGTACAGTCCGAAGATGCTGCTGGACAGTAACGCCGGTCTGGCGCCGATCTCTGAGAGAGGAAGTAAACTGTCTGTCGGTAAACTCGGGAAACTGCTGGACTGGCTTAAATTCAGCCGGTCAGCCATGAAGCCTTGGTTGTGTCCCTCTTCCAGCATGGCCACAACTTGGGCGGCTTCAGTCGCAGTGGTATCCATTTTTTTTAGAGCTTCTGAGTAAGGTCGTTAGGCCTGAGTAAGGCGGAGATGTGTATCGGTCAACTTTAGATAAGTGACTGATGACATTTCTCCCTCCTAACCCATATTTATAGGGATCAAAGGGGGCGCATCTCGTACGTTTCGGAACGAGTAAGTGACCACATATCGAGAAATTGCACATAACTTGTAAAATCCTAAACGGATTCCCTTGGTTCTAGTTTTTTAAAAAGCTAAAATACCAGGAACTAAAATTGCTTAATGTATTTCAATAAAAGCCTCAATTTTAGGAAAAGATTGGAAGACCGAAAAAAAAAATTTTAGTCGATTTTTTTGCTCGCGAGTGTAGTTATAACCGGGACGCACCCGCTTGTCCGTTGGCCGTTTGTCCGCCGCCGCCGTAACCGGGCCGTCACCGAGAGCGAGATTATTTCGGCTCGAGTTAAAAATGACGTGACGACGATCGTGTGTCCACCGCGACCGATCAACAATTCGTCAGCTCGTTCTCGATGGCGGCGGCGGTGGACAAACGGCCAAACTGACTTTACCCGAAGTTACATCGGGTGTTTTCGTAGACGGCGAAGCTGGTACTGGACGAGTACTTCGAGAGCGCGGGCGCGCTGGAGGCGCTGGGCGCGGGCTCGGGCGACTTCTTCACGCTGTCGCAGCGGCCCGGCGCCGCGCTGCTGCTGCGCGACGACGCCGCGCTCAACGGCGACCACGACGACGACGTGTTCCACCCGCGCGCCGCCGGCGACGACCACGCAGGTACCCCGCCCGTCACACTCCACACACCACACACACCTAGCCCATCTCGCTTCGATATACTGGACATATTGTTGACGTTGTGAGTTATTCACTTGACAGTAACATCAAAAATATGGTTACGACCCAGATGAACTAATATGGTGTAGAATAATGGGCCCTAAGCCAATTAATCCAGCTAACCACTATGTACATCTGGCAACAAGTATGGTCCCATTATGAAAAGTCACAGCAATAGCTAACATAAAGATTTATTGAATGATCTGTGAGGTCAGAAATACCTATTATAAAATACCTGCGTTTTTGAGCGAAGCATCTAACTCCAAGGAGCAGCTAGCGCGACGCCTCAAATTTCTTTCTCGCGTAGAGAGAGAATCTTCTAATCAATCCACGATAAAAGCGCCTTGATGAATGATTTTTGTAATGAGTTGGTTATTGCATTGTTTTCTTTGCACAAATGAATATTCAAACATTTTTTCCCTTGCATTAATTCATATTCAACATGTAATATCACTGTTGCAAATAATAAAAAAAATCTGTTGGAGGAGTAAACAACGCACTTTGGTATTTGTGATATTAGTGTTAAAGATCTTTTTACTACAAATTACACAGCACTGATTATCGCATACATAACGCTAATGTGTTAACATCGCGGTGAAATCAATCAAAGATAATTAAATTCTATTAGACCGCTTAAACAGTGCATCATCGACGCCACTACCGCACGTTATCTTATAACTTGCATTTGCGTGACTGCCCGCGTGGAAGTAGTTTATCGTTATTTCCACGGACGACTTGTGCAATTTTTTGTGATATAGAACAGCCTGTCAGTGTCCGAACCTCCGACGAAAGAGGTAGTGCAAAAAAGCAGCGATCTGTTGTTCTGTGTGAAAGAAGAACAAATCAACAAACACACTTTCGCATTTATAATATTCGTAGGAATGCTAGGGTCATAATGGTATGCCATTTCCTTTTAACGAATGCTTATTGCGATACGAGCTGTTTGTGCGTAGGCGCATCCTAATCGCATGAGGAGGCGATTCGAATACAATTCTAGTTTAGCATGTTTTGGTTGTGCAAAGTGTGTATTATTTCAGAAGAATAAGTAGGACTTCATTTTCGATATCGACTGACTGAAGCATGTAGTTTTCACAGTATGAAAGTTGAACATGACTTCATTTTACCTTCAAAAAATCATTCCATATATAGTCTGTCTACAGGGCTGGGCAAATACCTGCTACATAGTATTTCAAATACAAATTACAAAATACATTTGAATGAGGTATTTGAAATAGGTACTAAATACAAAATACTTTCATGACAAAGTAATTAAAATACAAATTACATTTTAAATTAAGACCACATAATTTAAATACAAAATACAAATTACAGAATTTATAATACATTTTTTTAGTGAGGCTAATTATAAAGAGACTATTTTCATTAGCTGGATATATCCATTTTATAACAAGCAGAAACTTGTCTGATAGTACCTACTTCCGTAAAATGTTTCGTTATATGATCGATACTTATGTATTTTTTCTTTATTTAAGGGACACTTGTTATTTATTACACTACAAAAAAGAATTGAAAAAAAAAAGGATTTTTGTGCAAATGTATTTTGAAACAAAGTATTTGAAATATAAATTACAAATACATGTGAGTGAGGTACTTATTTGAAATACAAAATACTTTATTAGGTAGTATTTAAAATACAAATACAAATTACTTATTTGTATTCCAAATACGTATTTCAAATAGAATAATTGAAATACTCCCCAGCCCTGTCTGTCTATCGGAAAGAATTCCATAAAGGGTCTAGCAGGCTAAGGTAATAAGAGTGGCCCCCACGAGGGATTTGGTTATACTCTTAGGTGGAGTAGTGGCAGGACCTAAGAACACTGTAGCTTGCTTTAGCTAAAATAACAGTTTCAAAATTACCTTGATTTTTAAACATTTTCGTGAATAAATCTGAAACAAAAGAAGATCGAAGGCTGATATTAGGCATACAGTGTTCTTAGGTCCTGCCACTACTCCACCTAAGAGTATAACCAAATCCCTCGTGGGGGCCACTCTTGTTAGCTTAGCCTGCTAGACCCTTTGAATTTCCTTAAAACTGTAGATTCAAGTTAGATGGTTTTTAACATATTTGGCAAGACCCATTTCGAATTCATTTTCCTGTTTCTGTATGGCCCAAAAGTCCATGTCCCCATTAAACGCACAGTGTGTTTTTTGACCCAAAAAGCGGACATCATCAATTTATTTCTTTTTTGGACTAACAAGTGGGTTGGCGCCCTCTTGCCCTCCTAATTTTAAGTCAGCTGGTCGGAGCTCGGACAGACATCCCTCAACAAGTCGGGTCAGGTCCTGTTGAGGCAAAGGTGTACCATGGGTCTTTGGCGGCTCCATGGTGCCTCACTCCCGTTCCCTCTGGAAAATATTTATATATCGGTATTGGGTTTTGGTTTTACCCTAACGGGGGCGGACCCTCCCCTTTGCCAAATATTCCCCTTCATCGAGAAAATATGGTTATAGCCATCAATATGCATCAACGTGTACTACAGTAACTGCTTCTAAATGGATTACTTATACTTAATATAGATTTCTCATATAAATAAGAGCAATAACGAATTACGTTGAACTGTTCAATCAATTTCGATATTTAATTGGAATCATAGCAAAGCAAAAACTGATCGCAGAAACAAAAACACTTTCTTTATTAAAACACGCTTGTAAACTGCCATATTATAAATGAACTAGCTTCCCGCCCGCAACTTCGCCTGCGGGGTGAGTCAGTACTTTTGTAAGTTAAATTATAGCCATGTACGAGGGCTGCCTTTTACGTCTTGTCGTTTACAAATCACCCGCAATTATATAAAAAATATATAGTATTTTAAACTTCTTGAATTTAGACGTCAGAAACCAAAGAATGCTTTTTGACTGTTCGAAACGTTTGTCTGTGAGCTGCGTAGTCGCGTCGCAGAAGCTAGCCGACATATTGGTGAGCGACGATGTGCCTCCGTACTCAAGAGGTCGTTTATGAAACGCTGCCGAGCCTGCATTAGGGCTGGCGGCAAGCAATTTAAACACTTGCATTAAATTTAACAAAATGAAAGTTATTACATTTTATCCTAGTGTCGTTGTATTTCACATTCACGTTATTGTCCTTTAAAATATTTAAAACCAGTTAACTTGATTTTAAACGGAATCAAGTCGTTTTTGAAATTCGATAGTATTTGATAGAATTCAGTCTTTGTTGAACAAACTTCACTGCTATAATCAATAAACTCATTTGTTATATCATTTTAGAATCTCCATTAAACAGGCAAATTTTTAAGAAAGCAGCACTACAGGTTTTCATAATTTTTTTTTACACCGTGCGATGTTAAATTTGACTTGAAAAATTAAAAAAAATGCTGATAATTTATTAATTTCGTTAGAAGGGGCATAAAGCAAATTTAATCGGCTTCCTTTCACAGCAAACGAAATTGAAAAATTTTATAATCTGTGGTCGTGGCATTGAAAATGGTAAACCAGGGTACCGCATTTCCAAAATTTTGAAAAGTTGAGATATCTCGTTTTCGGTGCGACTTTTACTAAACATGGTTTATTATATTTTGGACACTCCTGAGTTGAGCTATCCAGCTCTGTAAGGTTGGCCACTATCTCCCGGAACCCTGTATGGTTCATATGGAAAATGTCTACTTTTATAATATTCCAAATAAAAAACCAAGAATTCTCAAGAATTGGTATGGTGGTATCATGGTATTTATGAATTCCAAAGAAAAAATATATAAAGTGCAATAACATTGGATCTGGATGCAGGTGACCTTCGGGGTGTTCTCGTCATGCATTTGAAGCGGTTTTAGGTGTCTAAAAAGAAATAAAATGATGATGTGCGCTTTTTGGGTTAAAAAACACAACTGTGAAACGGTAAAAAGTTAAAAAGATGTGTGATGTCGCTGTTCGTTTTCGAAGTTTCGAAAAGTAGTTTAATATAAAACTGCTCAACGCATTCACTACCAGCATTGATTTTCGAACATTCGCCAGGTGCCGCATCCTTTGTTTTATAAATACGAAACACACATACTGTAAAAAAGCACATACGCATTCAAGGCACTGTGTGTAAGTCTCGAGAACGCTTATATGCGTTGCCGGCAGTGAATGTGTTAAATGTGAACATGACTTTTGATTTATCTTTCAAGATACATACCGTAAAAGATTCATTCACGTATATGGTGTGGCAAATATGTATTATTTTATTTGCTGTCTTTATTAATATGTATTTATATTGTGTAATTTCAAAAATCAACATCCGTTCACATCGATCCACGGTCTCGGCAGCGGTTCTTCCAAATTTTTCGCATTCTCACGAGAAACATTTATTAACAACTCATTCATAAATCGCTAAAACCTGCCGTGACGCGAGCAAAGCAGTTCAGTGGCGACGTTAATCCTACGATATACAAAACTGGCTACACTAACCCACGTTAGATTACCACCTCGTAGTAAATCCTCATAGAAAAATTAGTTATCCTTATCATTCTATATTTGCCAGATAGCGCATTCGTTATTTTGTCTCAGTGCCATTTCATTCGGCAATTTTTTTATAAAATATTTATCTTACATTTTTCTCTTTCAACATGTCCATTGAAAGAGATGCAACGCAAATATTTGACAAATCGCACCTTTAGAATGAAAGTGACCTAATACAAAATGTTAAGTTTTCTAATTCGAGTCATAAAATTATTATTATAGAGACCTAATTCAAAATCTAAACATTTTGTAATTAGGTCACTTTCATTCTAAAGGTGCGAAATAATAGCCCAGTGAAGTGCCACTATCTGACAAAAAAGTATATTTGTCGCTTTAATACTCATTCAGCAGTTTTCATACAGAATTGTTTAAGAAGCTTACCGACTAAGCTGCAGGGACTGTATATCGATAACCGAGATATATCGGTATTTTTAAGAAAATATTGATACCAATATCGATACTTCCAGAATATATCGATAGTTAGAGCTCCACACTTTTTTTTAGCAAATTGTGTTAGTAATCATACATATGACTCGATGGGTGCATAGATATTAGTGCCTTTGACTGTACCTACGATTTTTGAGGAGTTCCGTCGATTCCTAATGGATTCCATCATCTGAGTATCATTTTTATAGAAATGAGACTAATCTAAACCGGGTATGTTTCATTCGGGAATGTAAGTATGTACCTGACTGAATAAAAAGAACATAATTTCACATCGGTTTATAAATCACGTAGTTCTGTCAAAATATAGATATTTATGTACCGAAAATTATTTATCGATACCTATATCGATAAAAAGATACCTAATTATTGGTATTTATATCGATATCCAAATTATACCGGTATTACAGTCCCTGCTAAGCTGCGCTTATTGTACGTTGATTTGAATTTATCTGTGAATTTGAAAACTCCATTGATTTTCGTGCCGCGGACGCCTAACTGTCACCGCAGGGGAACATTAGGGACGTTAGTCTACGTGGTAATTTTTCGTGGGGCGGTGTAGTCGTCGTCGGTTGGACGACTCGCCGTGGCATCGGTGTGCGCGAGTGTGGTCTCGCAGACCGGCCCCGAGCCGGCTGCGGTAACGCTCTGTTGGCGCAGCGGCGGAGGGCGCGCCGCCGCGCCGCCCGCGCTTCTCGCGCGCCGCCTCCAGCGACAAGAACCAAGGTGAGCCAGCCCCCGTCCGAGATTGCGATCACGCGCTAATTTAACCCCGAACCGATTTCTTTTGCAAACCTACAACTCGCCTCCTCGGCTTGTTGGATTGAATTAATACTTTTAGTTCAGTATGGAAAACATTAAACGTTGGTAGATTCGAATTGCGCGGACGAGATTTAAATTGAATAAGTAGAGATATTATAGCTATTTGCAATTTTAGAAATAAATAGCCATCTCCTCTCATCTGCGATCTCTGGCGAAGGGGTTCATTTTTAAAGTTTCATTCGGATTATTTTGCTAATGTGCATATCTTTCTGTACCCGTCGAAACTTATACACTTTACATGTTTTTAACAAATTTATAAATCAATTATGGTTATGACTTACGACATCTTATCGCAGATGTCATGTACTAAGAGTGTTAGGATGGAGTGTATTCCTCGGATTTCGCAGAAACATACAGAGCAAAATATTCTTGCTGTAAACCACTGGTTTGTACAAATAAACATTAAAATTGTCATTCTCGCTTTTCAGTATCACCTGCTAAACTCATTTATTATGACCGGCGTATCTTTTTGTACATACATTATTTTTGTAAATTTTTGAAATCTGAGGATTATTTTCACCATTATTTACCCAACGTATTGTCGAATTTCGCGCGAAAGACATTGTCAATAATAATTTGTGTTAATATCTTTATTTGTTTATTCCATGTGCTACATTTAATCCATACGTTCATTCATATCACGTCATGAAAGTAATAACATTAATAGTATGCAGAAGTCAGTCAATAACTAATCATTTGCTTGTGATTCATAGACTTACCCGCTTCACGATTTTAAGCATCCAAATGCAAATGAATCATGAGTTTCCGCTTGAAAGTGAATCGATAGCTTGCGCCCCTTTTTTGTCCGTAAGGCATACGCTTTGATCTGGAGGATAACGTTTTCATATGATTGCTATGATTTCTTTAATATGTGCTTTATGGAACGAACGGTTTCGAAACACGTTTTCGAATCTATTACAACATTTATATGCTGTCATCTTTTCGGTTGGCTGTACGCTCGTCGAAATAATTCTGAATTATTGCGAAAGCATTGTATGTTTCGAGGCTGACAACTGTATGTAAGCCTCTAAAATATAAAAAATGTTAACGAATTTCTGAGAGCTTCACCTAGAAAATGACGCCTATAGCTCATTATCCACTGTCTTGCACGTAAGTTCGCCCAAAAGGGATAACCTTTAGGTTCAAATCAGGCTCAGACTATTCTAAAAAATAAACAAACTCAATACCACATTTTTATTATATTTCCTTTTATTAATACATATTTCATATGAAATAAGAATGTCACGATTTTATTTGCTAGAAAAAACGTCAGTGTCAGGTACAACAGTTAGAAGCGTTCTGCTGTACAGTCAAGGTAATAATACATACAGACGCATGCCTTAACAAAACCTCTAAGCGGACGTGGCAGTGCTGTCAGTCGCTGGTGCCGTACTCTCGGTTCAGTCACAGTAAATATATATATAAAGCAGTAAATGAACTACGTACAAACGTTCGAAACGACGCACTCATACAGACGCATGCCTCTTAACAAAACCCCTAAGCGGACGTGGCAGTGCTAACAGTCGGGGGTGCCGCGTCGAGACGAGTGGTCACCCTTTAAACTTTTTAGTTATTTGACCGATTGCTTTCAAAATCGATATCTGGGGATTGTGTGGTCTCCAACAACGAATCCGTTAACATAATAAGAAAAAGTAGCCGCCATCTTGAACTTTTTAGTTATTCGACCGATTACTTTTATAACAATAAGTACCTGGGAGACCGAGCGTCGTCGCTCGGATGGAAACAGAATTTTCATCGATTTTCTATAAAAAAAAAAATACAAAAAGAAAACAAAATAACCGATCAATAGCTGGGGTTCGAACCCGCAGTCTTTGCGTAGTAGGTATATATATATATATATATATATATATATATATATATATATATATATATATATATATATAGTAGTAGTATAAAATATAGACTTAAAGCAATTGGTCAAAAATTAAAAAAATTCAAGATGGCGGCTATTTTTTCTCATTCTGTTAACGGATTCGTTGTTGGATACCACACTGATTCCCAGATATAGATTTTGAACTAACTGGCTGAGATACAGCGCTAGTTAAACGAAAGCTTTTAAATTTTACAAAGGACAACCCTAACGCTGCTCCATTGGAAAGTAGCAATGAGAGAATCTCACCAAGTAGGCCTAGTTTCTTTACTGCTTTACTTACTTTGGTTCAGTTAAGATGTTAAGGGTCACTTGCAGCAAAATGTTACAACTAAACTGTACTTAATTTAAAGCAAGTGGCCCAGGTGGAAATTTTACACTAACCAAACTCGGTTCTTATCTTTCGGATGATCAGTGTAAACGGAACAGGGGATTTGGGCGTCGTACTCAACAGACTAGTGGCCGCGGTGTAAGCGTGTGTGTGTCGCAGGCGGCGGCGGAGCGCGGCAGACGTACACGTACGAGACGCTGGTGCAGTACGCGGACTCGCCGCTCAGCAAGCTGCCGCCCGCCGGGCTGGCCGCCTTCCCGCCGGAGCTGGCGCGCAAGGTAACGCACCCCGCGCCGCGCCGCGCGCCGCCGGCCCCCGCGCGCCGGCTCGCCGCGCCGCTGCGCGCCTGGGCCCCGCTGCACCACCCCAACTACCTCGCCGCTCTGCTCTGCCGCAACTTCTACTGAGCGCCGACGATTCGGTCGGGAGACGTTCCGAACCGGTCTTTTCCAAGAGATATTTTTTTTATCGCGACGATGATTTTGTTTTCTTTGGAGTCGATTCGACGGTAGCCTGATTTTGTTTTACCCGGTCCGCGGAAGAGCGGAGAAGCGGCGGGCCCGTCCCGAGCCGGTTTAGTCAGCAGGGTCGGGCGGGTCCGTCCCTCCGGCCCTGAGTCACGTTTGGTCCGCAGCTGGAGGGCGCGGCGGGCGGCGCGGGCGGCACGCGCGGCGGCGACGGCCGCTAGCCGGACTCCTCTCCCACCCTCCCTCCCGCCTTCCTCGGCACTGGCGGCCGCGCGACGAGCCGCAAACATCTTTATAAAAATGTTTTTTATAAGTTTGTTTGATATTCACATGTCGTTGTACCGCTGTCGCTCGATCGTCTTTCTTGTGAAACTCTCGAATGTGTTCAGCTTCAAATTTACGTTTTAAGTTTTTTAGTTCCTTGAAAGGTAACCGAGATTAACTTTGACACCTAGTGAAGTTTGAGAGGTTCTGAGTACATTCGAGTTGTTCTTTTTGCTTAGCATATAAAACTATTGCGCTACGCACGAGCATATATCACATACTAACCTTTGTTTGTACGTTTTGGCTTTGGGGCTTAAATCTCGGTGTACTTATATTATGAATTGTTCTGTATGTTAAAACTGTATTCACCAAAGAAATAGAAGATGATTCGTCGATTTGTTTGGCACTCGGCAGTATAAGAAAACGCTCGCTAAGTATAAATGATGATTACTACCTCAAGTGTTCTGTGATTTGATTACAATAAGTGTAGGTTAGGAAGTAGGCTGGCCGCCGGCAGCGGCGCCGAGCCGAGGCCGGCGGGCGCGCGTCGATCGCGGCGCCCGCTGCTGCTCTCAATGACTGCCTTCAACAAATAACTCTAGTATTATTACTTTTAGACGACTTAAATTCTAACCCTTTAAGATCTCATTAGTTATTGTTAAGACTTATTGCCAAATTATTAATGGTAGTTATTTTTTATAGGTATATTAAAATTGAATCCTTGATGTTTTTTATGAGTAGTATATGTGGTGTTGACCATAACTTGTTAAATTTTATATCGTTAAATTTACATGAATCCTTAGCTGTGAATATTATGAAGTGTTTACTTGACTCATTTTCACTAACTAAAAATTTGTCGTTTTCATGCTACGCGCACAGAATGGGTATTCGAGAGGTTCATTACAGGTAAAAGTGTTAGGTATGTTCGAATAAGTTATCTCTGTGGAGTTCAAAATTTCAATGTTGACATTCTGTTTAATGTTAATTTATTGAGTATCGTTTTTTTTTTCTTTTTGAGTGATAGCTAAATTATTCGTGTTATTTCCTTTATCCTTGTCAATTCGATTTGTTAATAAAACATACAATTAATCCGTCTTTCTTTGCTTGTAGCTTACTAACCTTTCTTCTTTTTTCTGATGTAAGGGTGCCTTTTATTGTCTTAACCTCTATCTTAACCATTTAACCGTCATTGACGGCTATAGCCGTCATGGTTAACAGCGTAAAATAGACCTCTTAGTGTATTTGAAGAAAGTTGACATTAGATGGTGTAGTGTCTTGTATATCAGATCAGACTACGGCGGTTAAAAGGTTAAAAGATGTCCCTGGGACGCACTAATTCTCACGTTATATGGTGGTAGATTTTAAAAGAATGATACTCCTGAGACAAACCGCGGTCAGTAAGCCTGTTTGCTGTTTGGTTCCTCAAAATGGTTTTGACCATCCTACACCCAACTCAAGACAGCCCACCAGTGGGGAAACCAAGTTGCTAGGATAAATCACCATTGGGTATTTTACCCCAGTAATTTGGTTGCCAATAATTTGCATTGGCATCCAAGATACCGGATGTTGGCACCTTCTCAGTGATTGAAGAATTATCACCTTTATTACCTTCAATTAAATTCATGATTCCAATAATTGGCAGGGTGCCAACAAGAGGGAAAATTCCCCTATATGCATTTGCCTTGGCTTTTTATTAATATTTCATAATTTGCACTTATCAAGACTAACTAGGTATTAATTAGCAGGACACGGTTAATATGGCGGGAGGATTCAGCAATAATAGACTCATGGTCAAGGCGTATGCGGTTTAACTTGCGCCATATTAATTGCCCTGCTATTAACAGATTATTATCTATTGTTTTCTAAGGATCTTGATGAAACCCTGGAGATGGTCGTAAGTAACTCTTATTCTTTCTTTCTCTTTACTTACGGCGTTAAAACCAACGTGGACCTCAGTGATGTCAGCTTTGCAAGGCCTTTTAAACTCAGTCACGTGGAATATGACCTGATCACCCCACTATGAACGCTTTTGTACGCTTCAAGGCAAGTCTAAGGCTGCCTTTCCATAGAAGCGGAGAGGAACGGAGCTGTGAAGAGGTATGTGATTCCACTGACGCGGAGACGAGCGGGGATGAGTGGCGTATTATACAAATTTGATACTGTCGTCTCTGCTTGACTGTTTCCATTGAAGCGGAGCGGAGACGAGATGTGATTAGTAGATTCCTACACGGCTCCTCTCCGCTCCGCTCGTCTCCGCTTCTATGGAAAGGCAGCCTATGGCTGCTTTTACACCAGAGCTGGGCTAAACTGCATAGCTAAGGATGTGTTGAACTCCACCAATTAAGATCGTTTATTTTTTCAAAGCTTAGCGCTACTGGTGGAAACGGGAAGCTTTGAACTAGCTCACGGTTTAGCTTCCTCGCACCTCTCTGGTGGAAAAGCACCTTAAACGACCGAGAACGAGCCATCATTGTAACTCTTGTTTTAACCATTTTGCTGGTCACGCATGGCATGTAATGTACTGACGGTGTTCCTGATCCTAACCAACTCGAAATTCTAAACCGACTATTCATTCATTAATCTGTAACATAGTATCAAAGACTTCTATGTGTAATATACTGTACTAGACGGGCAATATATAATAAAAATTGTGTCTCTACCGCGCGTGATATCGATGTGACAGCTGGCCGGTGATTAGCCCGGCGTGCTCACGCAGAAGCGGCCTTAGTAAAAAGTGTTTTTCCTATTTCCAGTTTCTCAGAGTACTCTCTGAGAAACTGGAAATAGGTAAAATGCTACTGATTTATGTAGTCAACATATTTTTACTATTATAACAAGATTAAAGTTAACCCTTTAATCGATAGCGGCAAGATACAGTTAGGTGCAAAAGTGAGTCAATAATAGCATCTTAGTAGAACGTGAATAAGTTGATGACAATCAAAGGTATTTATTTTTAAATGCTTAATACATAATAGTACTCCTTGAAATTTGCTACAAATCCGCCTATCAAATAGTTTACCTGTCATTTACAGTTTTTCAGTCATTTTAACGCAAAAACTGTTGAATTTAACTTTTTTTAATTTTCTAATAGTTTTAACTCTATGGCATCCCCAAATAAGGACCTGACAAAATTAAGGAAATTCAGCCTTTTTAAAATGACTAGGAAATTATTTAAATCAGCCTTATTTTTGGCGGTAGTTATCGGCGACTTTGTTCGGTGCATAGGTACACTTTTGCACCGAGGCAAATAGCCGAACAAACTGGTTGTTAGTTCACTATGGCAGCGGACTAAAATTCTGCAATAACTACAAAACTACGTCCCTGATTCAAGCAGTTGATACCTCATTATAAAGAGGATTTAATTCTCTATTTTAAATATTTTCCTTATTTGGGGTTGCCATAGAGAAAACTAAAATGTTAGTTTTTGGTTCAAAATTACTAATAAACTATAAATGACAAGTAGATCATTTGTTAGGCAGTTTTGTAGCTAATTTCAAGGAGTACTATTCTCTATTAAGTATGTAAAAATACCTTAGATTGTCATCAAGTTATTAACATTCTACTAAGGTGCTAATATTGACTCACTTTTGCACCTAACTGTATTTGCCATCATACATTTTAGTATGTTTTAATATATTTACAAAAACTTAGGTGCCTTTGTTACATTTTATCTGGTAATAACACTAATAACAGACATTAAGAGGCTAGTAATTCCGAAACAAAAAAACAGTAAAACTCACTAGTTCTATTAGGAAATTGTAAATTTAGGACATGATAGATTCTGATAGCATCAGAATCTATCACTACATACACGAGTGCTATGACTACATAGCACTCGTGTTTTCTTACCTTTTAATATTCCACCCACACCATATTCCAAAAACATATTTTTAGTCTCGAGTTTTCACACTACTTTTCACTTCGATTGCGAGAAAATAAATCTTAAATTAAAATGTGACGTTTCAATGGTAGAGGTAGTAAGTACCTTATGCCCGTGGCCACAAGGTACCTTCGCCTTCACAAAATAGCTACGTAATAATTGACAGACGTAAAAAATACAATTTTTTCCTCTCAACCCGTCACTGTTACGTAGAAAGATAACGGGCTTTTCCGAGTTGTCCGCACACAAACAACAAGGTTGATTTTGGGATTAGAACATAACAAAGTCTAGACAACATTTCCGAAACGAAGACTGAGGCGGTGGAGGTTGTATGCCCAGCTGGCTCTCCACCGCGCACTCCGACGATAAGGGCAACATCATCAAATGGCAACATTTATCTGGTTGTTTGTGGTTTTCCAAGGCTTATATTTTTTGTTTCCTGATTGGTCGATTTTAATATAGCTGTATTCTGATAGTGTTGATACCAAATAAAAAGTTTTTTTTAAGAGTTAAATTAATTAAACAGTATACGAACCAAAAAAGAACCCAACGTTCCACTCATATTTCCCTAGGCACTAAATGTACTATTGTCTAGCAAAAAAAACTGAGGGCGCTGTTTGGAATGAAATTGGCAACATGAACCAAAGTTTACTCTAAAATGTGCGGATTGCCATTTGAAAATAATATTGTAGTTCCAGCTGTCACCACATGCTCGGCTTTTTAACTAGGAAATGAGGGCAATCGCGCATCACTTTTTTCACTAGATGGCGCCTCTGGGAAGTGAGGTACACAGAACTATAACTGTGGTGAGGTAATGGTGAGGTCTTTTTGACGGTTCACGCCGTTCACGTTAAAATCTATGCCCAGCCAGAAGAACACCAAACGAGTGACAATTTACTTTTTCACTTGTTAAATATTTACCTGTATCGTTTTCAAGTAAAGACTTTGTCGGTTGTCTATAAAGTTGATTTTTATTTGTATCTCTATACAGTAGTCAGGTATTAGCAACCGACAAAGTGGTACCTTTCGCCTGAAAACGACACATTGGATTTATAATTTTTAATAATATCAACTGTCAAAAAGACCTTTCTTCCCAGAGGCGTCATCTAGTGAAAAAAGTGATGCGCGATAGCCCTCATTAAATTTCCAAAGGTCTTCAATGACAATGACAAGCTTGCATGTCGGACATCGGTTCATGTGGGTTAGGTTTATCTCCCTTCATGGCTTAAAATTAATTAGGTATGACAAAACGACGATATCTTTTGGTTGTGTATTATTTACGTAATAAGATGAAGTATTTTTTGATCATGGTTTGATCGTGTGGTCTCACAGAGTTGCCTGGAGTTCGACAGCGTCAGCTACCTGAAGAAAGTGCGTGCCGCGGCCGCGACCACCGTGGCCGCCATGGACGTGCCCGACTCGCCCGAGCCCGAGTAACGCCCGCGCCCAAGCCTTCCCGTCCGCCGTCTGGTGCCTTCCTAGACACACACATAATCACACGAAACCTTGCTTCATCGCCTGCAGTGTGATTCTGTTAATCGTCTCAACTCTCACCTTCACATCGACTGAGTCGAAGAAAACCGGCGAATTTAAGTCGTCCGTCAAGGTGTGTAAATGACATTTGGCTGCCTGCATTTTCATTGTCGTTTAAAAACCGGCGACTAAATTAAAATGCAGACAGTTAAATGTCATTTGCGCATAAATGACGGACGACGTAAATTAGCCGGTTATTCTTCGACTCTGTAGAAGTGAAGGGCGATGCATTAACAGAATAACGTACCTGTTGAATGAGGCATCGCATCACTGTCAAATAACGACATCACTACATAGTATAAAACAAAGTCGCTTCCCGCCGTCTGTCCCTTTGTATGTATGTATACTTAGATCTTTCAAACTGCGCAACGGATTTTAATGCGTTTTTCACCATCAGTTAGATATTTTTTTACGGAAGGTTTATGTATACAGGGTGTTACAAAAATACCCGTAAAGCAGAAAGGGGGTTAAATGGTCCCTTGTAAAGAGTCCATTGACAATGTATGAAAACCTTAGCATGACTTCATGAGATGACAGCTTACTAGGGTTGCATTATTTTTGGCTTTGATTTTTATGGGTTATTTTGTAACACTTTAAATAAAAGTACCCGGCGCGAAGCGAGGGCGGATCGCTAGTAAGGCATATAATATAGATCACGTTGTTTTGTCGGTGGCAATCCAAATGAAAACGCAGACAGTTGTTCTGGGTGGCACTTGGATGATGCCATCATGTCCATTTTAATGTATGTTGTAAACCATATTGTAAATACTATCTAAAGCCTAAAGCATAATGAGCACTGAATAATTTTGCATTCACTCTATGCTTCGGTTCTGTCCATTAGAATGTATCTACACTGAAAGAGTATGTTTCTGTAAGCAGCCATTTTTGTTTAATTTTAGTGATCATTGTGAATCTTTGTAAAAGATGTAAAAAAGGCTGGTAGCTAATAGGCAGCAAGAATACGAGTATGATGCATTACCTAACTAGGGCAATCTGACTCCTTAATGCTTTTGTAACCCTTATTAATCGTTTAATTTTACTACTGTTGCTTTCAGTAGACGTAGTGCCAGCACTAAGAACGAAGTCTTCCTTTATACTCGTAGCACTTAGGATATATAAAATTACTCAGAGTATTACTAGACACCAAATAATTTATTGTTATTTTCCCATGCGTATTATTTTTTTGTTGACTACTTATTAGCTATGAACTTTGATTTGAAATTTCTAACCAGAACCAGACAGACAGATGTTCACAGCCATACTTGATCTCTTGAGAAAATATCAACTATGGAAGTATCAATTAATTAATTTCATAGTCTGCATGTGTCGTTTTCGAGTAAAAGGTACAGTCAAGGTCATAAATATGTATACACTTTAGGACCTTGTCTATTTAATGTCATGTTTAAACTGTCATATATGAATGTCACAGCGATTAAAGCGACAAGGCACTAAAGTGTATACATATTTATGACCTTGACTGTACCACTTTGTCGGTTGACAATAAAGTTTTTTATTTGTATCTCTATACCAGTAGCCAGGTATCAGGCTCTTATTTGGCAACCGACAAAGTTGTACCTTTTGCTTGATAATGACACATATCGTCAATGAGCACATTGTGTGCTATGATAATGATCGCGACAACTAAATATTTTTAATATACCTATCTGAAACAAGGAGTTTTCGTGACCGGGCCCTAGCCAAGATGCATTACGCTAACTGCCGTTTCTATCCGTTTCGTTTTTGAACCAATCGCGTCACTAGTAGATCACGTGATACGAAGAGTCAGGTGGTCTACCATTCACTCGATTGGTTCAAAAACGAAACGAATAGAAACTGTTGTTACTTAGTGTAATGCATTTGGCTAGAGCCCCACCTGGGCCTGATAATATTGACTCGTAACATTGACACATGCAGGTTTAACATGCGTGACATTCTTAGCTCGGCTTCCACGTGTAGGTGGGCTGTGTAATAATCGGTAATATTTTCTTTGGTTCACTTTATTTACACATGTCAATGGAT
Organism: Tortrix viridana; assembly: GCA_963241965.1. Lineage (NCBI taxonomy): Eukaryota > Metazoa > Arthropoda > Insecta > Lepidoptera > Tortricidae > Tortrix > Tortrix viridana. The sequence goes on along the minus strand of OY725172.1, from coordinate 5,293,346 downwards.
AAATTAATTTATTTATTTTAACCTTATCATTGAAAATAATCTTACCCGGCCTTAAACTTTACGCCTATTAGGTATTATTAATGTAGGCTTGTTTGGGCACAATCATTTGCGATTTTTGAATGAGTCCACTTGGTTAACTGATGTATATATTGACTCTTGAGGATCTTGTTACGGATTTCAGAATGATTCCATTTACTTTAAGACGTATGCATGCATTTCTTTAGAGTGTTTTGTGATCATTTTCGAGCTTGTAACTAGTGTATAGTCTTGACGAGTAGTTTTATCGATTCTCACTATGTCATAAGGTCTTAACCTATTTCAAAGGAAGCCTGACAATCAATCTAAGTCCACATAATTGTTGAATATTTAAAGGGTATTAATTAAAGGAGATGAAAACATTAAATGAGTTCACTCAAATATATTTTAAGCTTAAGTAGGATTAACAATGAGGCACAGTCAGCATAACTATCTATATAATTACTTTTCTCTAATCTAATCGGTATTAGTGGCTTACACCTCCGACGCTGCAGCGCTGGGTCGTCTAGTAGACATTAGAGCGCGTTTAGATTGAACTCAGTAATCGTGCGGCTGTGCCGAGGTACCTCTGATGATCTTTTAGCTGTGCACTACACCAAAAATAAAAATATTGATTGTTGATTTATAAATACCTAACTTTATTATTTTTCTTATTGGAGTTTATTTGTTAAAATTGCCAGGCTTTCTTGTTTTATTAATTTTGTTTCTTAATTATATAACTTTAAAAAAGAGTATTTTAGTAAGACTGCTCATTTCATTATGATGAACAGTGGCTTATATAAGCCACATATATGTTATTGAGCAAGAATGAATTGCACAATAGGTATCGAAGATTTTTTTTGTAGTTTCGAAATAATCTTTACACTCATTAAATGTTACTCGGTGCTTTGGAATAGTAATATTATCATCGAATGAGTTATTCATATTTTATACGTCCTAAAATTTAAAAATATTTACACCTCTGTTTTTTATTATTTTAAGCATAAAGCAAAGCGTTATATATATTATGTAAAATACTACTAAATTTTCTAATAAAGCTGCGTTTTATTTGATAAATTTTATCCTTTTTAAACCCCTTCTTTAGTTTATGACGAAAAACAAATACCTACAACCGAATTGAAAACCTGATAGGTATCTGCAAATAAAATTTAATGATTAATTAGAAGTCGATCACAACATTTTCAACGAATTGACAAAATATGTCTCCACCAATTACTTCTGTACACATGGACAAATCACGTCATACATAAAAAAACCGGTCAAGTGCGAGTCGGGCTCGCGCACCGAGAGTTCCGTGTTTAAGTCCGTAGGTACTTCAAAAATATACCTTTTTAGGGTTCCGTAGTCACACTAGGAACCCTTATAGTTTCGCCATGTCCGTCCGTCCGCAGCTTAGCTCAGACACTCTTACCGCCGCACTCGGAGACGTCAATTAGTTTTTAAGTTGTTATGTTTGGTTAAAGTTGCTGAGTCTTTTCCGTGACCGTATACCGTAACTTTAATCACACTTAAAAGTTAATTGACTTCTCTGAGTGCGGCTGTTAGTACTAGAAAGCTGTTATTTGGTATGAATATACACATATTCGTCACGCCGACGAAGTGGTAGTGGTGGTCCGCAATGAAAACTCACTATGCTAAGCTAATTAAGGATAAAAAAACCTAATTATTATAATGGTTTGATACGTAGGCGGGATGATAAGTAACTGGCATACACAACTTAAAAAGGTTTAATTAAAAAAAAATATGACCTCATTTTAAAAATGAAGTTTCTGACGGCCCGTGTTCTTTGAATACAATGGCACACTGAGTAAATAATCACTACGTTTTTGCAATGGCATCTATATTTTTTTGATTACTGTCATTTGAAAAAATATTTTGGCGAATTTTTCCGAAATGGATAAAATTGAACAAAGAGTTGTGATAAAGTTTCTTCATATGAAAGGGGCGGATATTCATGACGACTTGAAAAATGTTTTGGGTGAACGGGGTGGCTGAGTTTAAACGTGGACGTACAAGTGTCCAAGATGAACTCCCGTCCCGGACGTCCAAAAAGCGTCACGACTTCGAAAATGGTCTCCAAAGTACATGACATGGTTTTGGCAGATCGACGGTTGAAGCTATCCGAGATAGCTGATAATACAGGTATTTCAAAAGAACGGGTACATCATAATTATACTTAGTGAAGAATTGAATATATTGAATTGAATATAAAGCAATCCGCCAGTTGAGTGCCGCGATTGCTTACACTCGATCAAAAAAGAATTCGAACGCAAAACTCTCAACACTGTTTGGACCGTTTACAAAGAAATAAATCGGATTTTTTAGAATCTTTTAGATAAGCTGCAGGAATGCATTCAGCAAAAAATACCAGGCCTGACTCGAAAAAAAAAGTTTTTTTCATTAAGACAATGCAAGAGTTCACACTTGCCTTAAGGCCATGGCAATTTACGAATTGCATTATGATTTGTTGCCCCACCTACCTTATTCACCTGATCTTGCACCGTCAGACTTCCATCCAAACTCGAAACTTTTTTTTGGAAGACAGAAATTTGGAACAAACGAAGAGGTCATAGCTGGTGTAGAGGAGTATTTTGCAGGCTTTGAGAAAAGCCATTTTATGGTGGGCATAACAGCGTTGGAGCGAAGGTGGACTAAGTGCGTAGAGCTTAATGGAGATTATGTTGAAAAATAAAAACAATTTTACTACGTTAACTGCAGTATTTAATTGTTAGGCTATAGTTACTTGTCATCCCGCCCTCGTAACATCCAACTGTAATACATACAAGGCCCTATGGAACGTCGTAAATAAAGAATGTATAAAAAAAATAGCCCAGTATTGTATGTAACTGATTTAATCTTAAATGCGGATGGGTCGAGATTCTTAAGTAAGAAGGATGGACAGAATGCGATGAATGCCAGGTGTCTGGGGCCGCGGCCGCGTGCAGCGCTCCCCGCGCCGACGCCACTCGGTGGAAAAGTTACAGTTTCTTAATTTTAGTCTTAACTAGGTACATAGAAATAAAAAAATGCCCCAATACGCGCAACGCAAGTAAACTTACCGGCGTATCCCACAAGCTGACTCAGGCGACAAAGCTCACTCAGGCCACGGCTCCCGCGGTGTACAGCAAACATAATCGCCGCGGATATATCCGTCACTGTTGGTTGACAGAGCAAAATAACGATGGGTTTACGGGTTAACCATTATATACGACAGAGTAGATACTGAATTGAAACTGCGACAATATTGTAAGTATGCTATATTTACACTATTTTAATAAATACGCTCACAATTAACGGCTGTACAATATTAGGGGCGTTTATACAATAAAGTGTACAGTTGCGAGTAACTTTTTCTTTCAAATATTTTTTAACTTGATAGGTAGGTTAAATCACTCGCAGTGTATATATATATATATACTATAGCTAAAGCGGTAAAGAAACTACGAACACACGTTCAAAACGTCGCACTCACACAGATCTATATGACCTCCGACAACGAATCCGTTAACAGAATAAATAAAAACCGGTCAAATGCGAGTCGGACTCGCGCACCGAGGGTTCCGTATTTAAGTCCGTACTTCAAAAATATCCCTTTTTATGTACTTTAATTCGTATGCAATAACGTCCATTTTGACTGGCCTAAATTTTAGTACAGATCTTTAAAGTTTTTGTCAATTTCTCGAAAACTACTATAAATTTTGAACACTTAGTTTTATTTTTCCCGTAAAATATAAGTAGTTAGTATTTAGGAATTTTTCCAGATTTTTCGGTTCATAAACTTTAGAGATAAGGAGGGCGGGGGGAACGGTCATTTTTTGAACATTCTTGATTATAAATCAGAATATACGTCACGGAAAATTATAAAAAAAAATATTAGCTAAGTATTAGCTATAATCAAATTAATTTCATTTTTAACCCCCCGTTCTAGCCCCTTTTTCAATTAAGTATTTATAAAATTAATTTCATATTTTTTACTAAAAACAGATGCGGGCAAGCAAGTTATACAACTATACCAAATTTCAAGTTGATAGCGTGTGTAATTGCCGAGAAAAACTGCTGTGACATACAGACAGACAACGAAGTCTCACCATAAAGGTTCCTTTTTTTACCACTTTGGTACAGAACCCTAAAAAGTAGCCGCCATCTTGAACTTTTTAGTTAGTTTGGAAGCAATCAGTCGAATAACTAAAAAGTTCAAGATGGCGGCAATTTGTTTTATTAGGTAACGGATTCGTTGTCGGAGATCACACAAATCTCCAGATATCGATTATGGAAGCAATCGGTCGAATAACTGACGCGACGGCGATTTCAGTGCAAATGATCGCCCACTGTCGCGCAGTTGTATATGTATACTAAAATCGCCGTCGCGTCGCCCCATCGCCCGACCACTTCGGCCCCGGCCTAAGTCACAGCGGCCGCGGGCGCTAGACGCGCTGTGTTCACTGCTGCTCTACAACAAGATCTTTAGTATCAAAACCATTGATTTATAACCCAATCTAACAATATATACGAAATTCATATTACATAAATCGAATTGATACAAATTGGAAAACCAATTTAATAATTAAAAAAATAATTAGTTTAAAAAATGCCAGCATTAACTATACGTATTTTATTTCAAAGTGGAATGCGAGAATATCAGATTATATATTTAGCAATATTTTCGAATATAAACGGTAAAATGTATTTTTGAATCGATATTCAAATTGAGGTATAAATAAATGTGTTATTAGCGACGTTGCTAAGACTGCGCCACACTGTTGGCTTAATGCGTTTGAACAAATCTTACGATAATTAATGTGACTTATTTTGTGATCGATCCCGGTCACCCAGGCAGCGCACGAGCAAGGACCAGATTAACCTAACACGTATGTGAAGGGAGGCAAAAGAAGCTAACACTTTCAACTTACAGCTAAGTATCAATGTATTAACATTGTTAACATTAACAATGTATATACCCAATCCCAATATTTTAATAATTATTTTAACTATACTATATAAATAGCCCAGCAAAATAGCCGAGCGTATGGCGACAGCTGGAACTACAATGTTTTCAAATGGCAACAGCATCAGGTTAGAGTAAACCTTGTACCATGTTGCCAATTTCATTCCGAACAGCGCTCTCATTTTTTGGGTCGACTTTTTTGCCCAGGCTATATCTGCTTATTCGAGCAATGGATAATTGTGGAAATATTACTTCAGATAAGACAACAAGAGAACATGGCTAGATAGCTAGTATGAGGTTTTCGTTAGGGTCATTATATGCGACGCATATTTACGTCGGTCTAGGTATGTTGATGGTGTGTGTTAAATCACCACAGTCGCATAGAATGGGTTAATACCGAAATCTTTCAAACCCCTCGCGTACGATTCTTATCATATCTATACGCAAATGCCTATAGCATTAGGAATGTAACTATACTTTGTAAAACTCCCCTATAAGTAATTATTGCTGTCGAAGAGAAAAGCCCAATACAATAAGCTAAGTCATCGTTAATAAATAGTAGCCCACGACAAATTCGGGAATCCTTTCGATTCGATTGACGAGCAGACAGCACTCGATATATTTGGTCGAATACGAGAATATACATTATTAGCCAGTTCAGATACCTATCCGATCACCTTCTCCCTGATATACCGATTTTGTCGGCACTTATAGTTTGGCAAAAAAGAGTTTTACATGATGACAGATGAAACTACATATTCTCAAGTGGCTTTGGATAAACATTGTATCATGTTGCCAATTTCACTTCGAACAGGGTCTTCATTTTTCCAAACTCTTTTTACCCGAGCTACTTATAATGTTGCTTGCGAAAAAATCGTCCATGATTCTGTTTCCTTCAATAGTTAGCAGGGAGTTGAGACAGAATAACGCGCAATTTTTTCCTTGGCCTCCTTAGTTTGCAAGCCGAGCTAGAGCTGCGTTGTGATCGAGCGGCGTGTAGTCGCGTGGACGACTGGCTTCTGCACGTGTGGTGGAGAGCACCCCCCGTATTATGGTCGCCTTTATCGCGGTGGATAAATGTGGACAAAGCATCTGTCACTTTCGCATTTGCATACAGGTCAGACGGTCCCAGATGTTTTATCGACATGGATGAAGAGGGGCGTGTAGCGCCGGCGCCGGCTAGGGGCGGGCGGCCAGCTTGTCGGTGACGGCGGCGGCGCGCGCGCGCGCGTGGCGCATCACGTCGGCGGCCAGCTCGTCCACGCCGGTGTAGCGCGAGCGCTCGAAGCTGAACAGGTCGGTGATGAAGCCCACCGTCTCCGTCTGGAACGCGCACGGGGTAATCGGTTAGATTTACTACACTATTTTTTTCGTCGACTAGCCCCTTTGAAACTCTTCAATTATTATGTGAAAATATTAAGGTCGTCAGTTTTGTTAACTCGTCATATTCCTTAATTTGTCGCTTTTCTCAAGTGGTCAATTTATGTAATCCGACATTTGTCATTGTTTTATGAATACATGATTTTTCTACTTATAATTCAAATGTAGTTAAGTTCACTTCAGTTTCATTTGGTAACCTGCTTAGATACTAGGTAGACAGAGTTAGTCAGGTAGGCTTTTGCCCATACGTGCCTGTACGTATATTTACACCAGTAAAACGTATACACCAGTAGCAAAATATAGCATAGTTATTAATAATGAAGAGGATAGGAGAAGTATATCCGTAGAGTAGGCACCTGGAAGGCGAGGCAGACGTCCCGGAGGCGCTCGCGCGGGCCGAGGAAGCCCCACACGAGCACGGGCAGCAGATGCTCGGAGATGGAGTAGAAGTGCGCCATGAACCCGCCCGGCTGCTGCAGGTAGCGCCGCTTCGCCTTGATCACCGACCACACCGCCGTCGTCAGCGCCTGCCGACACAGCGGTACACTCTCATGCTCGGTAATACACCAAACATATTTATTTCTTTATTTTAGTGCTGGGGAGAACTTTTAATCAACCGCTAATTTGGCATTGTTGCGTTCCGGTGTGGGAGAAAGATAAATACTAGCGTAGAAGCATCTTTCCTCTCGTCTGTGGGACGGGCCCTCGTGGCTTCGCTTAATTAATCACGTGACCCTAGAATGTCGCGGAGCCACCACAGACGTGCGTAAGCGGCCATATTTTTTTCTCCTCAGTCTTATGAGCCTCATCTCAGAGCACACTACCATGATGGGCCCTGACAGTCTAACTGCGAACACTTCGATAGCGCGATGCTCTCTGTCAGATTTAGTTCCGGTAACTGGCGCTGGAGGCGCTGTCACAGCAGGGGTATTTACGTCACAAGTTATCGCAATCGTGCCGCTACAAAAAGCTAGGAATGATTGTTAGTGACGGTGACCTTGTGCGGAGTCCGTCCGAATCGCTAACAGCATCTTACCCTTTATCCTACCGCTAAGCAGTAGTGTCCGTATTGTTGGGTTCCGATGTGATGACGGATTTGTCAGTTCTAGATCTACATGCACGAACTTAATAACGTTTACTGAGCTTCTGAAGACGCGTACGAGACGTAAGGGTACTTGCTTGATATTAATATTTATCCTAATATAAATGTAAGTATCAATATGTACCTATTGATATCCCTCTTAGTTTAAGTTGTATTTTTACTGCTGTTTATCTCCATAAATTATTTAATGTGGTGTTTGTGACATACTTCACAATAAGTGATTGTGACATACTTCACAATAAGATTAAAATTTGAATGTAGTTACTGATGTCAACAATTGTTGGTGAACCTTAAATAAAAAAGAAATAAAAAAATGATAAGACCACCGGTAAATGACTAGCATAAAGGCATTCCGTCTTGGTCCTAGGGGTTGGCGACGCATTAGCAGTGTTTGGATTGCAACGTTGAGCTGCCAGCTGTCGTCGGGCGTCCGTCCCGCGCTTTCGTTCGCCTTCTCAATGCCATTAAAAATAAAATGGAGTGTGAGTACGCACGCTCTCCTTGAACCCGTCGGAGAGCCAGCGGTTGCGCACGACGGCCAGCACGGAGGAGGGCGGCGCGGCGAGGTCCTCGAACGCGTCCAGCAGGATGTAGTCCAGCACCACGTCGTAGAACGACAGCACCTAGGCCAAAACGCCCAGAGTTCAAGTATAGGAACAATGGTTTACATTTGGGTCTGGACGCCTTTTAAGGCTTCGTCAAACAGCCGGTTTGGTGCGGCGCGGCAGTAGCGTGGCGCGTTTTTAGCGTGGAAATTAACTAGGAGTTGTATGCAGGCCGTTACACATAAGAGTAGTCACGCTTGACGCGGCGTGATTTTCACGTTGTATTTGTTACATTGCGAGAGACTGCCGCGCCGCGCCGGGAGCGCGTTACGCTGGCTGATTGACGAAGCCTTTAGTGTCGTAGAAGATGAGATATGTAAGTAAAAAAATCCTGGCAAATTTTCGTAACTATATTTTTTTGTATATCTTTTTATAACTTTTATCGTTATTATGTCAGCCGAAACGCCCTAAACACGTCAGCACGTTGTATTAAATTAAAATGCGATATTAAGGAACTTATGTTTTTTACAAGGGTTAAAAAATCAAATATTTAAAGTGATGATTTCTTCGAACGCTTACCTTAACTCCTTTACTCGAAAGTTCACTCTCTATTGAGGCCCAATTTGCAAGATCTGTTGACCACGTTACCATTTCTTCATACGCAACTAAGAATTCTTTGGGCTCCTGAAAATCGGGAAATTGTCTTTTTAGAAATCGTAAAACAAATATTTCGTAACTTATAGCTCGATCGCCACGCCATAAGATGGTCCCTGCCATGGCTTGTCATGATAGCTCACCAATGACAGCCTAGCACACTGTTTGGTTAAGCGAGTTACCTTCCGCATCCCAAAGAGCTGGGAGGGCTCACCTTATTGGTCGAGCTGTAGTCTGTGGAATCCTGTCAGTATAGGGGTACTAACGGGATTTCACTTCCACATTCGCTCGACCATAAGGTGAGCCCTCGAAACAATGAGTTTTGCTACGGTGTATGCCTAGAGTTCTGCTGCATTGTTGGAATTCGAAAGCGTTTGCGTAAAGGTGTTAACTTGTATGTAACTATTAAATATTTCGAATACGTCACGGACGAATATGCCACTAGGGGTGCTGTCACATTCCCATATTAATAGAGAGTGCACTAGAGGTTCAGAGGCAAAGTTTGTGTGCGGAGCGGGTCGCGTGCGAGTGTGCGAGTCCTGTTGGTACCTTGTCGGCGTACAGCAGAAGGTCGGTGAGCACCTGGCGGCCGGCGTCCACGAACCAGGCGCGGTTGGCGGGCGCGCGGAACACGGCCCGCAGCGCCAGGCGCAGCGCGTGCAGCTTGCACAGGAACTCCGCGTCCGACGCGCACTGCACCACCTCCGTGCGCAGCGTCCTGCACCCAACACCGAATGCTATCTTATCTCATTTTGAACAGACAGGCCCCTTCGGATATAGTTCTACCCTGTAGAATCTTTTGTGCGATTACCCTCATACACGTACGCTGTTCGAATGTGCAGTTTTCCTCACGATGTTTTTCTTTCACCGTAAGACCATCAGGTTATGTACCTACTGAAGTTAGAAACACTCATTGGTACACGGTGTCCAGTTCAAACTCGGTTTCTTACGATCACGAGTCGACACTCTAAGCCACCGGCCCACCGACGTTCTCATCGCCGAGTCATCATCATCATCATTATTAAGCTAGCCGAATCACGCACGACCACTGCTGGACTCGACCCTTCCCCAAACATGTCACACGATCGGTCGTGTGCCGATTGCATCCAGCTGTTGCCAGGTCGTTGTCGACTAACTTGTGGAAGACCTGCCAATATTGCACCTTCCGGTACGTAGTTGGCCGGTTGCCAATCGAGAGCCTTTCCTCCCTAACGGTAATCGGTTCTACAAGCAACGTTATTAAAAAATCATAATAACATTACCGCTTAGGTACAATAATGAAAAGTTCATAGGGACTTACCTATAAGGAATGCCAGCTTCTAATTGCTTAACACCTAATTGATATAATTCTAAATTTTCTACTTCTGGTAGGTCATCCTTAAAGTCGTCGAATTCCCTTAGATCCGCTACCTAAAATCACACAAACAAATATAAAATACTTAACGTTTCCGTTAACGGTAATCAATTTATTAATATTATATTACATAATATTATAAGTATACATATACACACGCACACGCGCACGCACACGCGCACGCGCACGAAATCGCACGTGACTTTTGTTTTTGCAAGTTTATGACCCTCCCACTCCCTTACGTCACGCTCAAATCGTCAGATTATTGATATGCCCACTTTTCGTACCTTAATCTGACGCGCACGAGCCCTAAAAAAATAAAACGTGCGCGTCTTTATATAGAGAGTTTAGCTTAGATTATGGTGAAGGTACCCAACAAGGTATCCCACCATAATAATATGTTAATCTGCCGCGCTTGAGTAAATCCCAAAATCCCCTCTTCTCTTGGGCTCCCCTACTATGTGTTGTGTAAAAAATATTTATTGGTACCCACGATACAGGCTGCGCCTAGTGTGGGTGAGTATAGTTAAATGCTTTTGTACAGCTTTTTGGTCAATAAACTTTTTACTTATATATACTTATAGTGACTCATGGGGCTATTCCCACTTGCTCGCGCCCTTGTTTTCGCACTGCGATCTACTGGGATGTTTTTTCCAGTTGTCCGCTCTGCGAACACAAGGGCGCGGACAAGTGGGTGGGAACATCCCACTCATGGTAAGGGGTTCTATACAACATGGTTTAAGAAAAAAGCGCTTCGAAAATGTTCAGTCGGATGCCTGAACATTTCCGAACAAGAAAAACTCTAAAAACAAATTCAGTAGATCTTGTGATCCCCATCACAAGATCTCATGGTTTTTTTTATATTTCCCTACGGTTGCACAGCGTACGATACAAGGAGGTGGTGTCCCCTTGTTTTGCAGGTTGCAGAATTTCATTTAATTTCTGCTGAAACCTTATCTTACGTAGGTTAGGTTAGACCTGTGACCACCAAAAAGTTATAACTCCTGCACGTGGAAAGAACGCCTTTCGATGAAATGAAAATTCGGCGAAGTAGAACATTGTATGAAATGAATGACGGTGATTCAAGGGTAGGTAAACCATAGGAGGTCTTTGGTCGATTTTTTAAATTAAAGCTTACTTCAAGATGTTTAAGATAATCATTGAGTTTGACCTGGTCCTCGGCGGAGGCGAAGGACTCGGCGCTGGAGTGGTGGTCGCGGCGCGTGTGCGAGGAGCCCGTGTGCGTGGACAGCAGGCGCGAGCGGCGGCCGGCGCCGGCGCCCGAGCCCGCGTCGCCGCCGCCGCCGCTCTCCGACCGGAACAGCACCGAGCGCTGGTCTAGGAACAGGAGCTCGCAGCGCTCCTGGAACACACGGTAACATTTTTAAATTGTAATATAATTTGTTTGTAACTTATGATAATCACCCAGTTCTTGAGGAATCATATCACACCCCATTTAGTAAAATCAACGGTATGTTTCAGAAGTTTTAAAGTGGAACATTGACTGGTAAACTCATTCATACCCTTTTTTGGCTGTGATTTTCGTTCACTTTTGTACGTAAATGTATGTTCAGTGGGCGTGTTTAGCGGAGCTGATGGTCAACGTAATAGGTAGGTACTTTGAAAATAAATAAATAAATAAATCAGGGGAAAATCTCACACAAATTGACCTAGTCCCGAACTAAGCTCTAGGCTTGTACTATGGGTACTAGGCAACGATATACATATTTATTAGACGTCCACGAGCGCCCAGCGAGAACGGATTTATACCGCCCTTACCTGCAGCAGGTATGCGTTCTGCAGCAGGTCCTGGATCTCGCGGCAGAACTCGGCCTCCTCGGGCGAGGTGAGCGCCAGCGTGCCGCCCACGCCGCCGCGCGCGCCCAGCGAGAACGCCGCCAGCGCATCCTCCCAGTAGTTGATACTGGTTTCTAGCGCTTCCATGCCTAAAACACATCGGGATTTAGAAACACGGATCAAAGCGTGTATTATTAACAACCGTGTGAAAGACTTATCAGCGTAAACCTCTGGTATTGTAGCTCAATAATATTACATTAAAGTTTGGCTAAAACAAAGTTTTCTCAATTAGGATATATTCGTACTAGGGCGAAGTTGAAACTAATTTATCTACTCTCTCTTTAAGAGGAATATATTTTATATCTTCCCGTTGGCGATTGAAGTTTGAGTTTTTTCTGTTGCACCTGTACATTTTTACTTACAGGAGTATGAATTTCAAATTTTGTCAGCCAATCAGTTAAAATGCAGCGCAAAACCATATATCTTTCAGTTAGTATGGCGTTTTAAAATCCACACAAATTACTATAAACGCATCGATAGGGATCAGCCAATGAGTGTTGAAAATGATATGCACTTGTGATCCGGTCTTTTGTCTGTAGGTACTTAGATCCATAAGACTGGTCATCTTAGTTATGACCGTTGAATGTACTAACTTATTTATAATTTTATGAGGAGCTCATAATAAAAGAAATATTTTCAAAAAATATATCTGTAATAAAAATCACAATATCTAAACGCATATAGGAAAAAATATTTACAGACAGGATATGATTGCTACTAAGTACTAACTTTAAGTTTTATTATCTCCTAAAATATATGATTTAATACAAATTAATTTTGAACTGTTGCACATCTAAAAACAACAGAAAAGTTAATTAAGGACCAGCCTTTGCAAATATATTAACCTACTATACACTCAATATAATTGTTATTTACATTAAGGGCCTGTCTCACAATTGATATGTAAATTTTTCTGCCACTTAAAGTTAGCTCTCTCCTTCTTTATTTTCAAATGTACAAAACGGAAAGGGCTTAATTTATGTAACAGATATGCTTTACTTAACAATTGTGAGACAGGTGGTAAGTCTCACACCACTCATCGGAATAACTACTCTACATTTGTTTATTGCTGAATTGCTATAGGCATTCACATTAAGGATAAAGCAACTGCTATACTACAGCACTATAATTAGTAAAACTATATGAAAACATGGTCTTTTATGTCAGGCCCATTTGAAGAAATTGGGTTATTTCTCTGTAAATGCATCACTGCTTCCTGAATTCCATTGCTGAGTTCATGAACATTTCCAGCAACAGATGTTAATGTATCTGCTATTCTTTCTTCTAGCATTGATCTGCGTTCCTCTTGTAGTCTCATAATGGATGCCATGGACTCCAGTGCACTCGCCATTCGCTCCTCTGCTGCTATCCGTCTTTCTTCTAATTCTAATGCCCATTGAGGAGGGGGTGTTCCAGATCTTGATTCATCTAAACAAAGAAACAAATGATTTAAGTCAGTTTGCAATTACTATGCAGTATAGTGTAATTATTATTCTGTAGTTGTAATGCATAAATACCTCTCTGTGCTGACATCTTGCTTGAACTCCGGATTTTATGAACCTTGATTGTATTGGACACAGGCTCAACTTTAATTGCTTCAGGATAATGCTGGCCAATGGGGTCACAATCTGAGTTATCAGTTAGCATGTTTTCTAATTCTTTAATAGGTTTCGACTTTGTTCGTACTAAATTGCTGCCGCTTAATGCTAAAACTCTAACTTCTAAATCATTGAGCGGTGCAAAACGACTTGGGCCTCCACATGGGCTTTGTTCAAATCTTCGTGCATCATTCGCTTTTTTTCTGCTCTTATGTCGCCATTCAAACCAGTACTGCAAAAATATAAGAACATGATGAATCATTTGTAAGCCTTAAATAATGGAGACTCGGGAGGAAATAGATCAAAATAGAAATCTTCAGGTCATTGTATTACCTTGTAAGTAATTTAAGTAAACTCTTAATAAAGAGAGCACATTCCTGACAAATCATTAATATTTAACAAGGAAGTAATTTGGAATTACCTTTTTCCAGCCATCAGGAGTCTTCATAGCACCGTCGGGCACCGCATTCAGTTGCTTGGAGAGCGTGAACCAAGTCTGGCGCACGGCATTGTGCGCGCTAGATATCGTGGACTCGGCCGTGCCGTTAGACGGCAGGCCCATGCACATCCCCTTGTTCTGCTCCAGAAAATCTATCATGATCTCAAGTTGTTGCCTAGAAATTCTTCGCGGCGGTGCCATTTACAAGTCTTTATTACTTATTTAACTCTTGGAAATGTGTGTAATAGATACACTTTCACGATATTCTCACTTTACCACTTGGTTTTTTATAATTTTAGCACTATTAAGCCTTCTTTGTGTAATGATTCTCTTAATTATTCGGTATTTTTTGTTTTGATTATTAGTTAACAAATCAAATTTTAACCGCGCGAGTTAGTTTGACATAAGCTATTTCTTTCACAAATTGGTATATTGAAAGAAATAAAATAATAGAATTGACGATATGTAATGAGACTATTCTGACGTTTGAACGACGTGAAGTAAGTCACAATTTGAGACAAGTTCACGCCAAAGAGTACATTATATATAGGAGGATAGAGATATAAATCTATTCAACGGCACAACGCCATCTAACGCAAATTCCCGTAACTACTATTAGGACCATCTATTACCACACCTATAATATCAAGGACCAATAACCACACGTACCAATACCAGTCCTGCTGTGCCACTCCTGAGACCTCGTCGTGTTGTTCTCCTAGTCTTTACATTTAGTGTAACGTATTTGACCTTACATTTGTAATGTTTTTATTTGTGCTAGTTCTAATAATAAATATTTGTTACTTTATTACCTTGTAATGTAACTTACTTTTAAGTATTATTGTATTTTATATTGGAAAAAATGACCTTCTGCTGGAGTTTCCTGCGGCGCTTCTTCTCCGCAATGATGGTCTTGTCCGAAGCGCTGGTAAATTCATTCTATATTACTGACGTGTAAAAGAGTCCGTATGTGGCCAATTTACTGAATAAATATTTGACTTTGACTTTGACTGCCCATGAGCCACTGCCACAGCTTTTTTGAAACTAGAATTTAAAGTTGAATTCAGCTATTATAGCCTTTCTAAATATCGCCATCTAGTGCAAATTGACGGAACTAAAAATAGACATTGGCATCCATACAAAACGGATTGTTCGAAGTGAAAGAAAGCACCGTGATTCACGCTAGCGCAACACACTCGTCGAGGCAGAGTCGAGGCAAGGCGAGGTGGATATGCCGTCCTTTTCTAACTTATTATATGTTTGAGAAGGATGGCAAGCCTACCTCGCCTTGCTTCGACGAGTGTGTAACGCTAGAGTAAAAGACTTATTACACCTTCCTAAATTTAGTCACTAACGAGAGGGACGCCGCAATACATTGAATGAGGTGGAGATATCTCCAGACGTATCTAACGTATTGCGGTGTCCCTCTCGTTAGTGACTAATTTAGGAAGGTGTGTAATAACAATAAGGTCTCAAGGAAAAGGATAGTATTAAAAGCAAAACCAAATTAGGACAATATTTTAGTATCAAAAAATGGTTATGATTAGAACAAAAATATTTTCGGTAGACTTAGGGCTGCGGGCGATGTAAAAATAGATCTATCGTCAAACAGAATAACGATGCCATCTAGCGTCGAGTAGCCAAAATATTACGAATGTAATGGCACATAATATAAACTTCATTAGATAGGTAGCGCTGCAATCCGATCACATGAGCACAGCATAAACGGACATGCATGAGTTTCATTCGGTGCATAAAGGTGATATGCTTCATTTTTCTTTCATTCCATGTTCACACGGCTTAGCTGGAATGACCTAGAAATGAACGTTCATCCATAGTTTCTTTCAATATGGCGTCGAATGAAGTCGTGCGTCTTGAAATAAGTTTAGTTTGTGATCATTTTGATGAATTAAAATTTTTTTTTTCGCTTTTTCACTAAAAACAATAATAACAAAACACGGCGAGTTGACCGCCCGCTGTCACTCGGTGAGGTACGGTTATCGGTTATGGTTATATATAACTTAAATATAAATACCCATTATGGAAGCAGTTTTCCAGGTAGGTAGCACCTGCTAGTAAGTATAAAACGGCGGGCAGCGCAGTCAAGTGTCAGCTTACGGGCTTTAATTAATTTACCCCCAACTTTATATCCCTATGGCTCGCACAATAATTTATTTACCGAGAAATGCCGGCAACCTTGTAACACGTACAACACCTACCTAGTTTTATACAGAGACATTAAATTATACCTACCTACTAGTAATAGACGGGACATTGCGAGCAGAAGAGTGATGCGTCGTTCAGTCGCTTAGGGTTCATTAAAACAAAATTGCATAAGGCCTTATTAACTAATTTGACTAAATTTTTAATGGCCATGATCCCATAATGCCTAAATATCAAATTGACGCATTATTAAAATTAACGAAAGTCATAATGGCTTTGACCGAAAACGTCCAATTCCCGAAATAACTAAATATTGATATGTACATTTCCTTCAAACACCGGGAAGGTAAAATGTCACAGTCTCAAAATACCTAATTTTTTTTACAAGCTTTTATCTAGTTTAACTGTCATGATAACTGTCTGGGGGTGTAGGTATAAGATTTAAAAAAAAAACTTCCTTGTTGCAATAATTAAAGCTAAACCTCATCAGCTGATAAAATATGCTTCATATACATAAATATATAGAAAACATCCATGACTCAGGAACAAATACTCGCGCTCATCACACAAATATTTGCCCATACCGGGATTCGAACCCGGGACCGCTAGCTTCGTAGGCATGGTCCCTATCAACTAGGCTAACCGCGTCGTCATATTCACTAGTAATGCAAATATAATTACAATGACAATAACAATGATGTTTGCCTGATGTTATTTTATAAT
The DNA here is from genome assembly GCA_963241965.1 of Tortrix viridana. NCBI lineage: Eukaryota > Metazoa > Arthropoda > Insecta > Lepidoptera > Tortricidae > Tortrix > Tortrix viridana. Next base: position 5,276,550 of record OY725172.1, on the reverse strand, counting down.
CTTTATAATAGCAGTTTCAAGTGGCCAGCGATAAACAAGAAAACCAAATATGAAGGTAGGTATAACCTTTTAATATTTCGGTATTTTGGGATTTGGTGGTTTTGCGATGAAGGTGTTGTGATGTTTAGTTATTATGAGACAATGACATTTTAAAATTTAGTCGTATTAAAAATCCGGTGTTTTGAGAAAAAAATATAGGTATTTTGGGATTCAGCCATTTTGACACCAAGTTATTTTGAGATCTAGGTATGTTGGTAATAGGGTATAACGAAATCAAGGTAAAATAAGTCCTAAACGTTCAGTCTAGTCTTACATGCCCGCGAGGAAAGATATGGGAAAGATGTCAAAGATGTATCCGTATTTGAGACGAAAATAAGATTTTCTCGTAAAACATGCCGAGTTGCGCGTTGCGCTTTTGTAAATCTCATTACATACGGGAATTCCACTGAACGAGACGTTATTTTATTTTCTTAAGTATTTTGTGTATTTATTTAATAAATCGATTTTATTCAATCATTTACACACGATTCTAGAACATTAAAAAAATTGTTATAAACGTCATCTGCTGTCCAGTAGACGTACTACTAATATAAAATAACCTAACCGAGTTAAAAACCCCCGATAACAGCGCCTAAAAACCCTCTGAGCAATGAGCAAAACCTACATATAACCTATAACGTACATTTTCACTGGAGGGACTTCGTCACTAGAAGATTTCAAGAATTAAAAAATCAGATCCCCTCATCAACTAGAAAAGAGCTGATGATCTTCAAACGGCTGAACAGATTTTCATGAAATATGGCTAAGAACACTCGAGATAAAATTATCTATGACACAAAAAAAATCCTCTTATAAATAACCAAAAATTGATTTTCCTTCGTACTTTATCGGAAAAGTTCGAATTTATCTTGCTCTCTCAATTAACTTCAGTACCCATCATACCACCGTAGGGGTAGGTCATATTCGGCAGCCAATATATATACAGAGTGGCTATTACGCAATTCAAATATACGCTGTAGTTTTGGTTATATTTACGGTTTACGTATATAACATTTGTATTATCATGCCGAAACCACAAAATGGAAGAAAACGCTGAAGTCCTCCAGTCCAGGAAATTATATTTAACATATACCTGTATTTTTTATCAGAAAATAGCAAATTCGGAAATAGCAATGATTCTCAGTATTTTGGCAAAGTTTAACAATTAATTTTAGATGCAACGGGCATTTCTCGGCCAACAGTAAGAAGACTAATAAACGATGAAGATAACAATACCAGATAAAAGGTTACGTATCAAAAAGAAACATAGACATCAGTAAAGAAATTGATTGAAGAAAAAAATAATATGATTGGTCCGGATGAATGGAAGAAAATGCAAATGTGAAAATGAATATCGCTCACAAGAACACTCGATGGATGATCATATTGATAGTATTGTCATTCACGTCAATGAAAGTACTGACGATGACACGTCTGGGTGTAACTCAGATAGATTGTGAAATAGAAAATGTTGAAAATATTGATCCAAATATTCAATAGGTAATATTAATATTTTAATAAGTAGGTAATGTTTTAAGTGCGTAGCGTCTTGAGTTTTCTTATTGTAAATATTTCAAAATACGTATGCGTTATTTTACTGCATTTTATGATAACGTAAGGAGTGTTTCGTTTACGAATGACAAAGTACTTACTTACCTATGAGTATTTCTAAGTTTCTTAGGGTGGTTATATATTATACAGTGCAATATGCTGTCATTTTTCATTTTGACATTTGACACTAAACAATAAAGTTCCATAATGAAAACGTCACTCGGTTAATACAATCATTGATTGACAGTTCGGGTGCCATATATCGTATTCCGATTGAGATCCGAGTTTTCCCGAAGGAAAATCATTTTGCACTACATCTGTAAGTAGGAGCACATATTCTGGCAAGTAGAGTGCTCTCGTCACACATCTTCACAAATAAACCGCAACTCGACGACTAATGGACAGTTAGTTGCATGCGTTTTGTTTGATGCACGCAACAGTTGAATATGCTAGACGAAATTGATATTGAAAGATGCAAATGAAAGTTGAAGAGGAAAAGGGTGGATTTGGCTTTATACAAAAGTCCCCAGCGTTGTTATGCTTGCGTATCCCCCCACTTTATAAACGACCTACCTACCGGTTTAGTTTCATAAAACAAAAGCCCACCGATACTTTTAGAGTGGGTATGATGAATCGACCGGCTTATTTTTTCATCAGGTCCTGTTTATAGGAAACATAACTGTCGTGCCCGTAAACGTGAAGATTAATCATATATTTTTCTTGCAAAGACTTTCAGAATATCTTGCGAAGACGCGCCGAAGTCTGCGGGTCAGAGAAGCGCCGGTCGGTCGAACCGGTAAAAAAGCGTGACTGACGAAATGCCCAGCAAGTCATCGGTATCACCGGTATAATACCTATGTTTCTCACTACGAATCAGGTTTCGATTGTTTTCCTGAAAAATGTATTTAACCGACGCGGGCTAAACTCGTCGCCCACGACCCTTAATCACGCTTTAATGCACAAGAAACTACGAGTCATACAAAAATAATTTGACACGGCAAGTTAGTGCCTACTCCTAGAGATTGGTAAGAAGCACTGAATAGTTTTTTTGCATAAGCCGCGACGCCGTGGAATTTCAACGGTCACGATTGATTTTAAAGCACAAAAAACCGGTCGGAGGTGACGTCATCCCAAGCCCTGCCAAAGTTAAACTTTGTTGTTACGATAAACATACTTTTCTCATTACAGTAGCAGGTATTTGTATTGCCAGAAATAATTACTTTTAACTCGACTTTTCCATTAACGATTCAATGTCAACACGATGACATCATTATGAAACTTTGTTTTGCAGGTGATGAAAAAGTGCGTCGTCTGGTGGTTCATTATACCTACCGTGTTTTTACAAAAACATAGTCAATCTTTAACAAATATTTGCCAAAAGATTCCGTAAATGTCAATGATAACAATAACAGACAGGTAACTTTGAAACGCGCACAGATAGCCGCAGATCTGCCGTAACAAGAAACCTGCAATATTTACTAAATGTCAAGTCATAGAAGTGTGTGACGCGTGATTGTTTTACATGGTTAAGTTTTTTGTGGAAAGACCTAGTACTTTATGTAACGCGTTTCGAGCTAGTATGCAAGCAGAGTGCATAAAGCGCGTCAAACACGGAGCTATAATTTATGTTATAGCACGGTATATTACGATATATTTTCCGTACTTGTTGTACAGAATCCACACATGCAGCTATAATTTATATTAATAAAGGTTGAACACGCCAAAACTTGGGCATATTAAAGGTTGTATAATTAATTCAAAAGTAAAGATGTTAATCTTTTTTTAATGTCGATTTATTCATAAAAAGCTATACCGTCAAACCATGATATTTTTTTTTCTTTTCAAGTTTATTCTTCGTCATAATTTCGAGCCAACAACTTCAACAACGCGAACTTATTTTGCACGAATATGTACAAAATCCAATGCTCAGCTGCAGGGATGTAGCAAAAAGACTAAAATGTCCTCAATTCACTGTTTGTTCCGTATTGAAGAAATTTCGAGAACGCTTAACTATAGTTAGGAAGCCAGGAAGTGGAGTGTTGCAAGGTGTTAAAGAAAAAAAAAGGATGAGAGCGTCTTAAATATTTTTGCCTCAAATCATAAGATTTCATCTCGCGATGTAGCTAGAAAGTGAATACCTATGTCTCAATCTTACGTGCAAAAAGTGAAACGTAGAGCAGGGCTAAGAAGTTACAAAGCCCATGCCGCACCTGATCGGGACTCAAAACAGAATTTATCAGCAAAAAGGCGGTCGAGGAAACTGTATGAAATTTTCTTAACGAAATTTTAATGCGTGGTGATGGACGAAGAAACGTACATCAAAGCGGACTTCAAACAAATCCCCAGGCAAGAGTTTTATACCAGTAAAAATCGCAAAGACGCTCCAGAAGATTGTAAAATAAAAAAACGATCCAAATTTCCAAAAAAATACCTACTTTGCTAAGCAATTTGTAACTACAAAAAAAAAAAAAAAAAAGAAGCCGCTCGTTTATCTCCACCGGAACAGTTAACGGCAATATTTATCAAAAAAAATGTTTGCAACAGCGATTATACTGCCATTTTTAAGAAAGCACAATTCTCAACCGTTATTTTGGCCAGATTTAGTTGTCACTACGCTTAATCAGTTATGAAAGATAGCAATCCGCCAAACTATCCAGAACTCCAGCCTATTGAAGAGTACTGGAGTATTATGAAAGGTATTCTAAAAAAGGAAGGTGGGAATGTAAAATCGGTGGCTGAAATGCGGAAAGTATGGACTTGGGCGGCGAAACGGTTCCCTGACGTGAACGTGCAAAGCCTCATGAATCGTATTCGACGCAAAGTGCGATCCATGGCTTACAAATGAAAGACTGATTAAAAGGCTGATGTTATTCGAAAGTCTATTCAATGTGTAAATAAATTATGTCAATACTGCGATTTTTTATTGTAATTTTTTTAAATATAAAATTTTGAGTGCCCAAGTTTTGGCGTGTTAAACCTTTATATATTATAGCTGCGTGTGTGGACTCTGTCAACTAGTACGGAAAATATACGAAAATATATCGTAAGATGCCTTGCTATTTGGCCCTTCCACACTATGCTCCTCGCGCTGCCGCGATGTTGCCTTAACTGGCCACACACTGATCTACTCGCGCAATTAAATGCGACGCTCCGTACCGGTCCTTTGACTTGCGCCAAAAAACCGACAAAACAGGGAGCGGTGGGCATGACGAGGAGCATGACGAGCGTCCGTCATGACGAAAGATGTTGTCACACTACGTCTCTGCCTCCTTTCCTCACTACTTCCCATGCCGCTTGACGAGTGTGTGGCAGGGCTATAAAATATATATTAATATTCCAAAAAATATATTATAAAAATATATTATAGGTCGGTACATTACGATATATTTTTCGTACTAGTTGACAGACTCCACACACGCAACTATAATATATATTAATATATATCTATAGATATTATAGCTGCGTGTGTGGAGTCTGTCAACTAATATACCTAAACTATACGAAAATATATCGTAAGATGCCTTGCTATAATACATATTAATATACCAAAATATATATTATAGCTCCGTGTGTGACGCGCTTTAAGTGGACCGCTCATCCCTTGGGCGATTCCGCGCGGCGGGTCGGCGCCGCTCGCCGCGCGGCGGCGCCCTCGCCCGCCGCGCCGCCAGTCAAGTGGAGACTCCGCACTGCGGCGGTACACTACGGAACGCTGCCGATTCCTCACCTCGGTACAATCATATTTGTCCGACAATTTAACTTCACTTGCCTTACTCCATAATCAACAAATAATTGGTTACGAAACAACTAGTGATTTAGCGAGAAAATCGCCTGTGTAGTGAGTGATATTTGAATAAGCAGCGATCCTTTGAGTTTTCTTAGAGGCTCTCATCCCGCGCTTATTGAGACTGATTGGTATCAAATCAAATTACAGGTAAGGAATCTAAGAGGGACTTGAGCATGATTATTCTATTCTTGGCCCGATATCAATTTCAGAGGTGTATGCAAGTTCATCGTACCTATTGTTTGGTTGTTTTTTTTTATTTTAACTAAATACCTAATCTGGAGTTCTTTCAATAGGTTAAAGGTTGTTAATTAGCAAAAACTGACCGTGTAAAATAAATAATAATTGTAATCAATGAAAGGTGATACCAACAATAGTAAATAAAAACAATTAGAACCGGCACATTAACCGAAAACTGTAGCACTACAATTGAGTGTTAGTGCTGAAGAGGACCTCCTAACACGTTTCCGATAAACCGGTTGGTTGGACCGACACACGTTTCGTCGGCGCGACTTATGCAATCGACAAATACATCGATCCTCGATCGAATAAGCGGGTATATGTGTTGTGCAGTCATTAGGCCATTCAGTGCAAGCGTTACATTACAAGTAAACGCGGCAGGTATTAGCATTTAGAGTACTTTACGCAATAATGAGCAGTGCGTAATAATGAAAGTTTATTGCAACAAGGATATTGTTAGTCCAAGAGTTTATGAAGCCGCCACCCGCCGCAACACGTCTATGTTAGCATCTTAATGTGGAGTATAAGAACCAGTTCCGGTTAATACCTACCTAGTTGATAAAGCTGTTACAGGTGAAACAGATCGGCTTAAAGTTCAGCCATGAATTCAAATCACCTAATAAAATAGTCTACAGAATACCTAGATTACAAAACTATATTATGGATGAAGTCTACAGAATAGATTATAAAACTACCTATATGTATCATGGATGAAGTTCTACAGAATAGGATTATAAAACTATATCATGGATAAGTTAACTAAATCGTAAAGTTAAATGATTCCTACTCCCGAAAAAGTAACAAGTGAATTTGTAACAAGTAAAAATCAAAAAATTTAATCATCCTAGGTTAGACAAATTGAATTCGGCTTTTGGTAGGTATAAAATATTGTTAAGACGCCGACTTATTTTGATTGACGTAGGATGGTTTGGAAAGGTTATACCTATTCTACGATACCTATTTCAAGCCTGCCGCGATAAACGCGACGTGAATTATTATTTAATATAATGTATTAAATAATAAAACTCTATGAAGTAGGTAGATATGATTATTATTATTTCCGAAATAATTTCGCAATATCGTGCAGTACGTAGGTCCCTAGTTATTGACATAAACGCGAAGATATAAACATACATATGTATATATACCTATCTACTTTCTATTATAAGGCGGGCAGGAGTTCCTGCAACTCCTGTAAAATGTTATTTAATCAACTTACCACAAATTTAAGAGATTTATTAAATATTAACCCAAATGACAATGATGAAATTTTCAATTACTTCAAAGTGCCTTCTCACTTCAAAATATGTATATTACCTCTATATATGTATTTACCCAATAAATAGATAGATAGATGGACCATATATAGTCTTCAAGGTCATCTTCGTATCGTACATCTGTCTATCGAGATTGACATTGGATTATTAATCGCTACGTCAGGATTGCACCTTTGCAGCTGCACCTCAGCGTGTCTCTACAACAATACATTATAAATAAAAAAAATCTCAGCCAGATAAGATTCCGCGGAACCATTTATTACGATTTACGATGGCATGTCATGCGCCTGAGCAATCGTAAAGAATGCACATTGTGTCGAAATCTTTGCATTTTTATTTGTTGCTCGGGCTAATAATAGCACACATATTTAACAGTTTAGTTATAAAATAAAAATAATAAAAATGATTTATTCAATAACTTAATTTTATAACAGTATCTGTGCTGGTGCCTCTTTTTAAGTATACAATGATACTTGTGTTAAGAGAACACCGCTCCTCCACCAGTTGTATATTATCTTACAATAAAAAGTTGGCGTAGGCCATAGTCAAATAAAGAAAGAAAGAAAGAAAAAGCAATTATGTCTGACACTATTTATAGTGGAGTGGTGGTTTGGAGAGTTAAAATGGAGATATTTTTTTCATCCTGACCATGTTCTGACCTTATATCTCAAAAAAAAAAGTAATTAAGTATCACGCTTTCGCAAGCAAAAATAGCCGCAATGTTTAACATTCCTACGAAATAATCGAAAACACTAATGAAAGCGTCTTAGAATTAGAAGTCTAAGGCTTTCAAATGTTTTTGTCGCTGCATCCTAGACCATTCGTAACCGTATTCACAAACATCAAAGCGGTCACAACACCCACAATCTGTCAAAATATACCGTAGGTTCGACAAGCCTTTTTGTGAATAAGGTCAGTATATAACATTATCAAGAGATTTCAAAAAATATATCTCACAGGAAAATGTCGACTTATAACGATGTATTCGCAATTTCACCCCAAAACGACCTTGGATGAAGCTCGTGAGACTGGAATTAATGATGAAAGGGTGACGGTAACTTTCTCAGTTTCAGAAACTGAGAAAGTTACCGTTTCTTCACTTAATTCCTTAACAGTTCTTAACTATGTACACTTTTTTTAAATTTCACCTGAAGGGAATTTCACCAGAGAAACGAACTTCTATTTATAGTTGGATGTTGAAGGTCAGAGCGCCAATGACAGTGGCGTAGCAATAACAAACAAATAGCATCAGTTCGGGTCGCCGGAGCCGGCTACCGGCGGCGCCCTATCGATCTGCGAGCAGTACCGCCCACGACATGGGGACATAATCCTCCAACAAAGTAAACAATTACAATTCCATTGACAACCATCGTCCCGTGCTGCACGCGCCGCCCCAAAAACTTCTAATACCTATTCATGCTATTATTTCTGTTCGGTTTTTCCGTTCTCAGTTTGTCTGTCTTTTTTCGAGCACCCCCTTCGTCAGGCTGGGAACCCGGGTCGCTTTACCTGCTTCTCCAATTTCCCCGACGACACATTTATTTGCAAGCTCTAAGCGAACATAAATAAAGCTTACCCCTAGTCACGGGTACATATATACCTACGTAATCAGTGCCCTACAGCACGGCACCGAATATGTAGGATTGGTATTGAAGTGGAGCGTGTGGAAAGTATACCGGAAATCAAAAAAATTCAGTCCCAGCTAAGTTCCAAGCAGAATAGCTGAGGTAATATGTACCACAAATTCACGATAGCCAGTGTTCTACATACAACACATTTGTCATAACAGAAGGTTTATCCTTTCATTAAACGTAACCCTAAATCACTGTAATAATTAAATTCTGATATACAGAAACTGTTACACTCTAAGCTGTTATGTATTCTAACATTACGCCATATTTCAGCAAATAGCTTCATAATAGAATTCTAGAAGAGCCACAGCTGTTTAAATTGGGAACGCCATTGCAACCTAACCTATGAACTTGATTTCACCATAATACACAAGATATTTTAGTCGTTGGCTTTGTAAATTTCGAAGATAAATGCAATAGAATTAGTTTATTATCAATAGAAAAGCATAAGTAATAAATCAGACTCGATCTTCACGGAAAAGTAGAAGCCGCAAGCAAAATAACAACAGATAAATTGAGAGGAATACTGATTAATAAATTTATTCATTTCACAGATTGTTATTTCCCGTTGCAAATTCGACAAACACTACTTTATAGAATAACATAAAGATTTAACCATAAAATGATTCTTCTTTCAAGACTTTAGGCAGTATTAGGCTGTGTGTAAGAATAAAAAGGCTGATTTGGAGTACTGTAGCTGTATGTCCTTAGACAGTCTTCACGGTAGTACTACGATAATATCTATAGCTGGTCACCAGCTGTTAATACACTTAAGGCTGTATAATTCGGGCCCCATTTGGAATTATAAGGTCTGTATAGCCGGCTATATCTACAGCCTCTGTACAGCAACGTTAAACAGCGTTGTGTTGAAATTTTTTTTGACGTACCCTACGTAGTTAGCCTCTGACGGCTTTGACTATTTCACCAGACGGCGAGCTCCTGAGGGGAGCTCAGCGCAAAAGTGGGATTTTCACTAGCATGCCTAAGGGCGCTCCTATTGAGCCGACCTCGGACTTAGGACGCTAGGGTAGAATTTCAAACAAATCAATTTTGTGCTACCAACGCTTCGGAATGTTACGTTAGGCCAGACTGAGAAGAAGCGTCGCAAGAAACTCAGTCCAAATGTCGACTTTGTTAGCTATCCGGTACCGGTACCGGAGCAATGTGGGGTCGCTCACGTGTAGTGCGAGTGGAGGGACGCCGACGCCTCCTCCCGAGGAGACGCTGTGGTGTGTAAGGAGCGAATCAGCGAAGCTAGTGTTGCCCTTTGAGACAGGTGGGGTTCAAAGTTCTTTTCTGGCTGCGAGGGCAGCCGTGATAGTCATCGGTGTCGGTCCAAGTCGGGGACGCCGGATACGCCCACGAGCGGGACGTAGTTTACGGCAGAACGTAGTAAGGGGTTCGGAAGGTGAGGGGCGTTGTTGAAGAAGCACCGAGAGGCGTCCTTCATGAACTTGGCCACGGTTCGAAGACCGAGGTCGTCGTAAAGATCGACGTTGCGCATGAACCAGGGAGATTCCACGGCTCTGCGCAAGAAACGATTCTGCAGTACCTGAAATTAGTACAGAGCAGTCGGGTTCGCATGAGCGAAGACCACACTAGCATACGTTAGTATGGGACGAACGCACGTTTTGTAGATTGTAAACTTATTTCTAAGCGACTACTTATTACGTTTGTTCAACAACGGATAGAGGCGGCCTAAAATGAAGGCCGCGCGATTCCGGACACTGAATGTGCTTTCGCGGAAAAGCAGTCGACGGTCAAGAATGACCCCTAGATATTTGACCTCGTTATCCGGCTCTCCGGCTCTTATGGGGTGGAGGGACGAATACGAGCCTTCCACTCTGTAGCGAAAACCGCGATTAGTTAGAAAATATTGTATTGTGAGTACAAGTCGGTCGGGTAAGCCTAGACCATAGAGCTTATAAATCAAGCCCACATGCCGGCCGGACTTTGTCGAAGGTTTTCGCTACGTCGAAGAAGATCGCGCCCGTCAGCGCGCTACTGCTAATCGTCCGTCGGATGTGCTCCTAATACGGTACACCTGTTGGACGCACGAGTGCCTGGCTTGAAAGCTAAATTGGATATATGATCCCAAATTCGGGTTTGGATGACACGCCGATGACATCGGCTTCATTCCAGGCTGCTGGAAAGTGACAATGTTCTAATGTTGTATTGAATATTACCTACTACCAAAATGGTGAGTAATACTTCGGGAAGCAGCTTCAGGACTCTGGAGTGTTCAAATTGTTTACAGCTTTTATACAGTTCGAAATGCTACCTGGGTAGTGGCCTATTTCCGGAACTCTGCTGTACGACAATACGAATATAACTGTATCATAGTGAAAGAAGAGGTGTTATTTTCCTGTCAATTACTGAAAAATTAAAAGTCTTCAAGTTTTTTTTTAAACATAGTAAATTCTTTCTCTTCATATGCTGAGATAATATTAAGTACTCTATCAACTTGCACGAACCGCCCACCCTATAGTAAGTATAGCCTTCTGCATTTATCATTTGCGTGTAATTTCTGTGATGAAAATGTACTATAAATCTACAAGCAACATTATCGTATTACATATTTTTGTTTAATAATGTCACGCTCAATGTCGTGAATTTTCACGCGTACAAATCCACGGGACCCCGTTTTCTTATTAGGCGACGCGGGCCTCGCGGAGACATTTATTTCGCGACGCAATAAATAGGCGCGTTCTCGGCCGGAAAATTGCGTCAATTTTCGGGGTGGGCTCCCCCCAGAACATAATCAGTATAATAGCTTCAGCGAGGAAAACTGGACAAGAAGATCTAGTTTTTAAGTGTTATAAGTTTTGATTATTCTTAATAACCAACTCTTAAATCCCAGGTAATTAAAGAAAGGTTCTAGAAATGTACAATTAAATAGTTTTTCATAAATACTTCATAACGTGCATTATTTATTAGGCCCAGTATCTTGGTGAAGCTGACACTATGGATTGTGACTGAATAAATTCTTGAATTTATTTGAGTTATACAATTCATATATACCTACTTACCAATTATCATTACAGCATGTTTGAGCGACAATGTCTCGCAAGCTAATGAATATATAAGGACAAGGGTGGGTGACATCAGTGTACGCCGTTTCTTCACACAGTATTTCTCTTGGCTTATGTCATAGTGTACCTGTGACCTCATCATTGTGGCGGTCTAGGTAAATGGTGTTGTTCTTTCGCAATCTGAACGAGGTCGTGTCCTTCGCCTCGGGGAAATGGAAAGAGCTTTTTGTAATTTACATTTACCCTGAGCTATATTTACGCATCATAACATTGTGACGGAACGGCGACGTCATCTTCGCTTTTAGATATTACAGGCAAGGCATTTTAATTCAGCGGCGGGTTAGTTAGTTGTCATTGTAAACGAGCGTTACAGTTTAATTACATTATTAAGATACGTGCCGCAATGTCCAAAGGCGTTGACATAACAATCAGCGAGGTTACGGTACTAACGAAGGGCTTAGGGTCTAGTGGAGTGCTTGATAAGGGGCTGAACAGGGGCGATTCTTGTATTCGTATGCAGGCCGCGCGGTGGCGCGATCGATACGCGCCCGCGCGGCGATACCGCCCTCGCGAGCAACCTTACAACTCTCAAGTCTCGAACATAGCGGATTCATGTCTCAAAGCACTAACACTTACACTGTCATGACATGCTATGAACACTTTTGAGTTGGTATCATCAAATTCGATAGGTATATTCCAATCCAACTTTAAATAATTATTTATCAAAAAGTACATTTTTAACCTCCGTCGCAAAAAGAAGGGTGTTATAAGTTAAACTTGTATTGTATATGTGTATTTGTGTATATGACTGTAGCATCGCAGCTCCTAAACGGTTGGACTAATTTACATTTTTGTTAGAAAGGTGACAATGACAACCGATAGTGTTGTGTTCTACCTAACCTAGCTAGGTTAGATGAAAATCCGTTAAAGCATTTAAGAATTGTGAGCTCTAAAAGTAAGGGTCCCGATTTTGTCAAGGGGTTTTAACTATTTAATTATTCACATTACCATTTCTCGCAATAAACAATATAATTTACAAGGGTTTGGTTCACGTGATAAATAAATAGTACGAAAAAGTGATAGCTGGATGGGTGGGGGTTGATGAGAGATTACCGATTATATATATGAGAAGTTCTGGATTGGAGCCCCTGTGCAGGAGGTAGTTTTCAGATTTACAAAAAGGACAAAAAAGTGATAGTGATAGTGTAGTGAGGGGTACTACAGTATAGTAGGTATTCAAACTAACCCATACTAATATTATAAATGCGAAAGTACCTAATTCTGTCTGTCTGTTACCTCTTCACACTTAAACCGCTGAACCGATTTAGATGAAATTCGGTATGGAGATAGTTTGAGTCCCGGGAAAGTACGTAGAATAGTTTTTATCTCGGAAAAATTGATCGTTCTTGTGGAATACACGATAAACGACTTCTACGCGGGCGGAGTCGCGGGCAAAAGCTAGTTATTTATATAAGTATTTATTGTATTTACTGTACCCCAAGTACCTATCTAATGTTCTGATTTTCATTACTAGACTACAATAAGTTTTGCTTTGCTTGTTTGGGAAACCGTAAAATAATAGCATTTTAGAATAAAATACAATCTAAATTTAATTATTTGATATAAGCAATCGAAACTAGTGAACAAAAATTAAGAAAAATAAATGTAGATTATACGTCTAATCCGGAATGCTATGTTTGTACTTACAATGGACAATCCTTATGAACTGTCAAGACTTAACGAACTGTTTAATTTTACTCACAACACCCGCGTCTTTATCTTGCAAGAGTTTTATCACTTTCATTATCTCCAACCGTCTAAACTCTGCAACTGTATAATTTTACGGCCATTAACCCGTCCAACATAGGTAGTACCTTAACTGATCATTTCGAGACGGCTCAGAGTCGAGAATGCAGCGTGTGCACTGGACTGCCACTTACTACATAGTACATACTTTAATTACATATATGTATGTACCGCACATACGAGTAGACGCAAGAGAGATTTAAAGACCGACGAAGGAATGAAATTCCAGCATTTACAGTGCCAACGTTACCAGGACGAGATAAGTAACGATAATTTGATGACATCATCGGCGCTTGGTCGCGCAACGGTCAAGGGAAAAAAGATGATGTTGACACAAGAACATAAACGACTTCGGGCATGTGCTAGTATCACTCGTCGGCCGGTGACCGCGTGGCCCTGATCTTGACGAAATGAGCGTTCAATGAGATCGCGGTATTACGAACACGTGTTGAATTACCAGTCAACAAGATATAAATTTGAATCTAAATAAGTAAACCTTGAAATAAGATTTTATATTTCGATAAAACTATTTAAATTTAAGCGGTCCAAAGTACTTCCCCTCCAGGAAGATGTAGTGCACTAATTGTTGACTATATTTTACGTAATGTTCCAATGACTGTCTGACGGACATGGGGATTGGGGAGAGAACGCACACAGGGACGGAACTACCGCCATACAGCGCCTTGCAAATATGCATTATTCCGGTAAATTGAATTCAAATCAATAAATAAATAAGTACTACGCGTTGCTAACAAAGCACTGAGTGATCTAAGAATAATTTACATTTACGAGAATGGAAATGTAATACGAATAATTTGATGTGAACGGCTACCACGTGGAGACATTTTTTTTAACCACCCACGTTCTTATACTGGAAGAAAAGTAGTATTAAAGTGTGTTATATATTTATAAAGCATTGTACCGGTTGGGAGGAGCACGTTGCGTAGATCTAGGTTGAGATAGAAGCCTGATGCATTGAACGATTACGGCACATGAATATGCCGCATGTTGTTTTGTCATAAGAGTTATCTCCTATCAAGCAAGTTTGTCATGGTCCGGCTTGATGTACAAATGGTACAATAACTTTTTATTCAATAAAAATCGTTAAAAAAACATAGGTACTTATTAATTATTTCTCAAGGATCCCACAATAAAAACGGTCACACTGATTTCCAGTCGAGGAGACGCGAATCAATTAATTTAAATTATTAAATGAACAGGAGAGGCCACGGAAATGTCAAAAGCAAATTAAGCGCATTGCGAAAACATTGGACGCACTGCGAATAGTTAACTGGTCATTGACTACCCGCATAACATTACTTAGCTGTATGTATACAGGTTTATAAAATTTATAATACACTACGATATAATTATAAATGCTATTTAAGATGCAAGATTTTTGTCTTTTTAATGAATGAACAGAGACGGTTACAAAGCGGCATGGGTAAACACTAATCTGTAATGAATTTATATCCAGTGAGCCTCAAGACGAATTAAGAGCAGCATCAAAATTAAAATCAGTCGATAAACTGGATGTATTCTCAGTAAGGTATTCCATGCGTGGGTACCTGGATGCGTTTCCTTAATAAAGTTTTTTTTGACTGAGGCCATTACTCCCCGTTTCGGACGACCCTTTGGCCGAACAATGATTAGAGCGAGGGGAACGAGATGCAGCTGCTCTTTTATTTTTCCTTGTTGAGACGCTCAAGGAAGTTACTGGGTCGCAAATCGTCGCTGATTTAATAAACAGATAGGGTTTGGTGCGGTTTTTACATCCAATTGCAGAAACGTTCATTAGCACTAACGTTCCATTATAACACCTGCCGGTTTCTAATTCTTTCTAAGGCGACATTAAGTTAAATAAACGTTTGTGCAACTTATTATTAGTATTAGTGAAGCAAACGCTGTCTCTTATAAAACGTTTATAGTTTTATTGTAGCAATCCCTCGGCCTCAATTAGTTTTATGTTTGAAAGCTGAACCAGACCTTTTCTCGTGAGAGAAAAAAGTAGTTGAGATGCGTCTAACATGTATGATGTAACGTGAAACGTCGAGAAACGCAATGTTTCCCTTCTCAAAGCGTGCAACTTTTTCCGCAGGCGCCAGGCGCGGCGGCATCCCTGTCACGGTAGCAGCTGTAGTTTCTACCTCATGAATAGTGCAAATTTTCTTGTGTATGTTGCCCAGTGACATACCACGTTGCAGATTATGTTGCCACTAAATTCTGTGTCGAGGAAAACTGCATGCTCCTTCGAATAATTAATAAAATAATATCTATGAGACCCGCGCCTCGCGCAGCCTCTCAGGTTATTTCGAGAGGTTTGTTA
This sequence comes from Tortrix viridana, assembly GCA_963241965.1. NCBI lineage: Eukaryota > Metazoa > Arthropoda > Insecta > Lepidoptera > Tortricidae > Tortrix > Tortrix viridana. Next base: position 5,260,864 of record OY725172.1, on the reverse strand, counting down.
GATTAGAACTAGCGATAATAAATACTCTCATTATACAATTGACGTCACTTTAAAAATATATGTATAAAAATAATTACATTTAGAAATTAAACTAATGTATTTAGAATAAAACAAACTGCTGCAATATTTCTATAAAAACATAATGACGACACAATTAGGATAAGAGTGCAACAACTTCGGGAAACGTTTAGAGAAGTACGAGGACTTACGGTCGAGTACAAAGATATGTATAGGTATACTTTTGCATCTTATCCCATTGCAATAAGGAGCAAACATACAAGTTACATTTTGTACTCGACTGTACTTAACTAATCTGTTGCACAAGTTTAACCGCTTCCGCAAATTGAAAGCGCAGCCAGGTATTGCAGCCGTGTCGCGGCGCTGATACTGGTATAATATTATGGTTATATGACGCTATATAATTGCGTTACACGTACGTGTTTCTATATGATTTTATTTGATAGCTTGTTGGTTACGTTTATTTTATTGGTAAGGATTTATGAACCTCTAGATAAACTGGGAACAAAAGCAGTCCTAAACAAACATGAACAAGGGTAGATATTCAACCGATGCTAAGAATAGTCTTGTTACAATAACTATCTAAAAGGATCTTGGCAAGAAAGGGACGTTATTGACGGCTTAATAAGTGCACATAACGAAGCTCGGTAAAATTAATTAGTAACATTGAACCAACAAGCTGGTATCGCGGTCGCGAGGAAATTAAACGAACACGCGCAGACGCCTCTCGGTGGACTTTTCTTATTAGAATGCAGATACGGACGTAACGAGAATTACATATTTGCTGGCAGTGTTAACAAGTCGACATGCGAATCAATTGATCAATCTCGGAGACGGGTTCGAATAATTAACAGCTTTCCGGCACGTTATCGATACAAGTAGCGTTACGTACAAATTATATTAAAGATTAATAAATATAATATATGTATTAACAATCTTAAGTAAAATAATAAATGGGAGCAGTAAAACAATGTCGCGCAAGTACCTACCTATCGGGCACCTCGGACATCCGGCGCGTGCGCAGTGCACCTTGTATCGCCTAAATGACGCGTGCCGACATCACATGTGGCTGCGTACGCATACAAACACGGTATCTTTATGATTCTTTTATTGTCATTACCGGTTAAATATGAGCGGAAATGTTAATGGATGTTAACACATAATGAAGTACTCCTACAACCTGCGCATGAACGTGAACTAGCGAGAGCGATGTATACATTTCGAGCGCGCCCCTGTCTGGAGATTTTATTTGAAAAAAACCGAGCGAGGAATGGATGGAACGTGCACCATGATACTTTCACATCAACACTGACCGTTCATAATTGGCTCGTAAAACTCGGTCCACAATGGAACCCGCACCTCACCGTCCGGCTCTCACCGGCTATAATTTAATATCCGCCCGAAGCCCAAAAATAATCCTATTTCCTTTGGCAATGCTCTTGACAATATAGTGTTAGTTTTGATTGCCTGAAGTTGAAACAATTTTTGAATATTTTATTTGCTAACATTTGTAATGTTCCGGTTCCTCAAGCTAAAAAAGATTTTTAGAAGAATTCAACCGAATTGAGAACCTCCTCCATTTTTTGAAGTCGGTTAAAAATGGGAAGAAAGTCGGAAAGGTGCGGCTGCGTGTTTTTGTCCTTAGTAAGCTATAGACAGACGAGAGCGATAACATTTCCACGACGACTCGTAACGATAACTTCGAAGTGTTTACCTTGACAAGTGGTATTAATCGATGAGAGAGCCCGTGGACAAGCAGCGTGTCGCGTATGATGGATGCCGTGACGAAAGTGATGCATGGCCTGGCATACCAGAACCGTTAGGAAGGCGCTAAGAGTTGCAACTATCTATAAGGAAGCTGATGACTTCGTATGTAAATATAAATACATATGAAATACTACAATGTTCGTTACAAAGTATTAAACACACTACAGATAGAACACACTATAGAAAAACAAAAACAGTATCTACCAATATAATACTTGATAGTTATGCCAGTCTCCATAGTATATATCTTCAGGTAAGTCTAGATTTATCCCATAAAAGCCACAAAGGATTTCTACGGTAAATTTAGCCCGGGTAATTTGTGTCACTATGTTGCGTACAAGGACGTCTCGATGACATTTTCCGCACAAGGTTACATCGACGGCCTCACCCGGGCAAAGCATTCTGCGTCCTTGGCCTTTTTACGTCTGCCTCGCCATCGTTCCCGTTTTAATAAAAAAACCTTAGTTCAGTATTACGCTAAGAAGTATAGCATTAAAATGTAGCACAACTAGATTTTGAACAACGAATTTTATATTGGCTATGGCGGGCACTGCTAATAACTGCACCATATTAATTCCGGAAGCCTCTGTTGAATTTCACGTATGTTACACTTCCGGCAGTAGACAGTACACGACCCTTTTTGAGGTCGCGTCGCACCGTTTGCTAACGGTGCTATATTGTATTAAATTATGGCAACCACCACTTACAAATACGCAGATGAATGAGCCCTTGATGATGATAAATTAATAGCGGCTTCAAGCCGATTTCCCTAGCCACGTAGCTGGTCACATCGAAATATTATTTTTGTATGCCCTGACAAGTAACTCAGTTTAGTAAGTCGATTAAGCAACAATAATGGAACACGGCAATATCGGTACCAAAGGGAAACTGTTGTCGGCGGGCGTCCTTCATCGGTCGATAACAGGGTCTGGGAGGGATTGCAAACAAATATGTTTCAGAAGCCACAGGGGGACTGCTATTTAGATAAGCAAATTGCAAGACTTAATTACATCGTCTCATTGGAGCAGTACTGAACGGCATTATTAATCACCATCTCAATATCAAGTAAGCGATTGGAAATGTTCACCAAAACATAAATCCATGATCGATTTACACGTAAAATAATGGGTTTCCGGTAACCCGTTCATGTAAAACAATACCTGAAGTTTGAATAACTTTATTACCCAAACAATAGTTTGCTAGTGCAATACTAAATGCACAACAAACAACCTGAGAACCTTCCATTAAGAGTGCACAAAGGAATATAACTGGCGGCGTATTGAAGCGGACAATGCGGCTGGTAACGGGACCAGGCACTAATTGTGAACCGAGCTCTTCCGTTACCCGCTCCGAGACTCCCGGGAACAGGCGTCACATACCGTGCCACTTCGCAGCATTACTGGCTACGAGTACGAGCTAGCCTGGGGAAAGCTCGCCTTATTGGATTCTCATTGGAATCGAGTTTAACTCTGTTCCAAGATCGAGTAGTTCGAGTAGTTAAGATCCTTAAACTCAAAGTTGAATGTGAAATGTAATCTTTTTGTTGAGCAATACTTTAATCAACGACGAGAAGACATCTATACTTTTGGGTACAAAGTTAGTGAGAGACGTGCCGCGAGTACTTAAAGAGTTTTCTTATTTTTGTTTCCGAGCACGAATTAGGAGCAGGACACGTACAATGTTGTCTCGGAGTTATACATAATCGGTTTCGTGGGAAGAACCGAACAAATTGAGAAAAATGTTGCAGAACATCATGAACTGTTTTAATTTGTGTGATAGTGATAAGATAAGGGGAATCATTTATAATTAGGTACGTGTCCAGAAATTGATATCTAGACTCTAGATATCAATTTCTTATACCATCGCTTTGATTGCTGCAAGTGATTATTACTACATTGACTGCACAGCGGGACTTCACATAGGTAAAGACATAAAGGCAAAGCGCATGATTGCGGTAAACCAAGTTAAACGCCATCCAAACCGCAACCGCAGTGCCGCTTGCTTTAACACTTCGAATATTATTTAACACAAAGTCATTTGGTAGACACGGGGCATACCCATAAATGTGTATATTCAACATACTCCAAACCCATGAAACAAAAATATTATACATGTGCGAAGGGGTCCATCCAGTGCTAACCGAAGGAAATGAGTAACGGAGTCATTTCAACAATAAAATTATTTATAATATGCAATACGAGTGTGCCAGCAGTCACCTACTATTATGTCCGTGACATAATCAAACTGTGTGTATTAGGGTTTTTGGTAGCTGTTGATTACTTTGGTCAACAAACGCCTTTTAAGAGGCTCTTTACGCCACTTAAAAAAACTTATCTTAACCTCACTTAAGACGCCACAAGCTGTTCCATTGTAAACAATCCCAGCAAGTTGTTCAACAGGTGTCAGTGTTGTTTTTTTATTTCCTAACTCCACACTAAATATCAATGTGGCTCGAATAATAATAATAATATGATATCCATCATATTAGGTACGATGGTGTTACTTTTTACGAATAAAATAGTGTAGTACAACTCACAGACGACTCAAGAAAGAGTCAAGGAGTCTAGGAAGGTGCTCCTACCTGTCCCGACGTCTTCACTCGAGATGTTGAACAAGCACTCTACTTTAACTTGAGCTACTGCAAGACCGCTGAAGATGGTCTGACGCGAGACAAACGCAAACACCCGTGTACTTGCTCTTTGGTAAATATAAACAACCATTAATAACAACAACACATCAAAGTAAGGATAAAAAATGTCCGTTCTAATATTCGTTGTACATCACGAACGTTCATTTGGGACCCACTTTAGGTCCAAAGTCAATCTGACATTCTACAGCAATAAGTGTGACTGTACATTTCAAAACTCATCAAGATTCTTTCTGTCTTTAGAAAATGTTGATAATATTTAGTACTCATAATGTTTGCATCTTGAACATTAGTAAGTAACTAGAGTATGCCACCAGAAATGCACCAGAATAAAGTAACTGTTTCCATAATACTTCAATTAATTTATTGTGAAATGTCAGAGTAGGTTCTCGGGGTGGTTGAAATGATTTAGTATAAGTAAGCTTTACTCGTAAAGCTGTTCCACTTGAGATCGGCCTCAATAGGCGGAACGGATGCAGATCACCTCCTATCGCAATAAACCACTTATTTACGATTCGGAACATTAAAGGTTTTAGTTAGTACGTACATCAAACGTTTATTAAAACAATAATCTATATAAATACGAGTATTTGTACATTGTACCTACATAATACGAGTATGTCCGCAGGATACGCAAGTAATCTGGTAGATAGAGATAAATGCCGTCTTTCGCTCGAGATGATATTAGGTTACCTCTCTCAGGTATCAATGCACTTTAAGTGTGTCTCCGTTAATGCATGGTCCACCAATCGCCCTTCTCACGTTACGAGATAGTGCATCGAACTTGAGAACCTTTGATCGGAGTGTGACGCTTCTTATTCACAATACAACGTTTTCACCTTGATCAGGAGGACACCCACTGGAAACTGTGATACATGATTGACTAGGATCCGCCCTTACTGCATAGACGTCAACTTAGCCACGCCGATTGTTTAGAAATTCAAGTAAAATTGGCATAACTAATTAGCGTTTTTATTGACGAATAGAACAATAACATTTGACAAACATTATTTACTCGTTTGTATGATTTTTTGTTTATCCATCTGATGTCTTTATCGTATGAAATAATTGGTATTTGTAATTTATCGCTTTATCAAGCTCTTCAAAGAACGCGGAAAAAAATAAGTAAAACATTATACCGATAATCAATTATGTCACAAGCGGCTGCCCGGCTGGTGTTATCGAAATATACTTAACATTAGCATAAGTCGTTCTGAGAACTCTCTAATTATTTTTATTGTAATTATATTATTTATTTATTATTAAAAATCAGTATGAGAGATTTCCTTTGGAATTACGTGTGTATTTGGGTTTTTTCATGCGAAACATTGTGGCCAAGGACATAATAATAATTAAAATTGGTCAAATTGAACTGTCCGCGGTTAATAAATAACGTTGTTACACTAATGAGTCGGCAGAATGCAGAACTCTCTTGCGTCCTTTCGTAGTTACATCTTATAATTGGATGCTGAATCAATGCGTAAGCATCAGGATCTCGATTGCAACAAACGTTGACTACTAAATTACCAAGTTCAAATGCCTTCTCTCAGGTATGTGTTAAATGAAATGACAAAAAATAATAATGTGGCATTCGTTTGCATGCGAGCAGCACGTTCATCACGAATTTATCTTTTGTACGTGACTGAGGAATGCTAGCGCGCGTTCATTTGCGACTCCTGCGCGCACCATGCGGCAACTGTTGCAAGTACCCGGTGCATTTGCAAGTGCAGGGTCTTGGTGGTGACCGATGAGTCAACGCTGCACCCGCGATCGTCGACCTGCCTCCGCATGGTGTAATTATGATCAAAATAAACGTACATAGATCAACGAACTGCACCCTTGTGTATGATAACAAGCAAATAACAAATTTTCATGATGTCAGTATGTTGTACTCGTATTACTCATAGGGACTTTTTAGAAATCATTGAGCGATAGTATTTCGTTTCATGAGACCAATTATAAATATTGCCTTGATTTAATTAAAATTGAACATCTAAGTAAGTACTTGGGAATACCAGAGACGAATCACGTTAAAAATGACTCTTTGGATAGGGTCTAAGGAGTCGAAAAGTCAATGAACAATATGCGAGAGTGACTCAGAATTATTTAATAGGGTAATCCTATTGGTTAATTCTGAATCACCAAACTCTCGGAGTGATACAGAAGTGACGTCATTTAAACTGTGACGACTGGGTTGCTACTATAATGGAATGTATTTCATACGATATGACTCATGCGCCCTTGTCTTGAAATGAATGCAGTAAAAATTAAAACTAACAATAATCATCATGCTGCAAACTGTATTTTATGTGAAAAACGCGGTCTCGTTCGCGATCCATACATAACATCGTATGTCCTAAAGTCAAATTTGACATATTATTCATTTGCCATAATAATCATTTTGTTCTCATGTCCTAGTGGTCATAAGCCATAATATTACTTTACCTAGTGCTCTTTAACTATAATTTTGAATATCATAAAATTTTAAATTCTACCCTAAGGAAGGTCTCCGTTAGGCAGGACGACGAGCGAAGCGTGAAGGAGTGTTAGGAAGAACTGCATCCCTACAGCAAGAACAGATTCTTTTATCAAATAATTGTTGGGAAAAATAATAATTTAATAGGTTTAAAATATGACTTTAAATTATGGCAAAAGATAATAGTGCAAATAAGCATTACGTAGTTATGACAAAATCTTTTGTCATAACTACGTTTGCCCTAATGTAAATGCCATAATATTTTTTACCCTAATATTGAACATCCTAATGCTTATTTGCACTATTATCTTTTGCCATAATGCCATAATATTTTTTACTATTTTTTTTTAAATATTTTTTATGATCTCATTATAACCAAAGTTATTATGGAAATTACAAATAAGACAAAAGATATTATGGATTCCAATATAGACCCGAAAAACGGAAAGCCAAGCATGCCATATCTCAACCGAATTGAGAACCTCCTCCTTTATTAGAGAGATAGAGGAACGCGAAGAAAGGTTAAAATCATGGCTTGTGACTGGTGACACTGAATATGTGACACTTGTACGTTTGTTTAGTGTTATATCATTGTAACCATAATCTTTAAAATAAATAAACCACTAAAATAAATCGACTAAATATGTATAACCAAAAATTAAGTCTAGAAAAATTGCGTAAACCCTAACAGAAGTTCCCGTACTTACTCACTGCGCTGTAGGATGGTGCGGGTGACGTTAGCGCACCGTTTCTTTTCGCTTATGAGAGTTGCTCGTTCCTACTAACGTGGTGTAATATTTCAATTGCAACTTAATGTGTAAATATTACCAATTACAGTTACTCAGAATATTGAACCTAGTCCGTTATTGTTCTTTATTAAAAGTAAATAAAGTAATTGAAGTGACGTGAACGTATTATGCGTGAAACTTAACCTCATAGACTCGTTTAGTGATGTAATAAATTGCTAGGTACTATTAATTATCTATAATTATTGCAAGACAGCTATAATCGTTCGGTCCATCTCACTCTCATAATATACTATTTGATTAAAAGAGACGGAACGATATGAAGTTTGAATTAGTTTGACATCCCTCTCACTCTTGGTATGGAATATTTGCGTGAGAGAGACGGAAGATAAAAACTTCGCACCAAAGCGTTCGGACGTCAGATATGATAATACTTACTGAAATTAACAACAAATGTTGCTATATGTTGAGCATTCTTTACGTATTCACATTTTTAAATCGACAAAATTGGATTTAGTGTCACCTCCTTAGTCGGATCATACTGACACCCGTCATCCGCACCATCCTACAGCGCAGCGAGTGTAGTACTTAATTTGTGAGGTATTGCGAAATATTTATTACTTTATTATTAGGCGCCGCCAGTTTGTTCAGCGGACAAAGTTCGCCGGCAGTAATTAATGCTGGGTTCGGAAGCGCCCGTCTACTCGTATATTGGCGTTATATCAGCCATCCGGCCCGGCGCCTCGAACCGCGAATTAAACGGAAACTTGGCCCGTAATTTGATGAATACCTTAAAGTCAATTGTTTAACACTATGCAGGGATTCATATTTCAGTGTACTTGAAATTAAAATTTGAGTTTGAATGTATTATTCAATAAATCAATTGACTTTTTGTTAACCAACACTCGGCTAAAGAATTTACATGCAAAATGCAAATAAAAGGAAATTAAAATTGATCATACAACGAAGGACTAATATCAAAGAAATTCAAAATATCAAGGGAAAAAACTTGTCAGAAAACAACAGGAAAGCTGATATCTTGCATTAATTTCACTCCACGGCTGAAAAGCTTTTGTACTAGGAGAGTATTACTGGGAGTAATGTCATTAGTGCTAATAGCGCGCGCTTCGATCCGACGGAAACGCTAACCGCGAGTTCATTACTTAGAAGGAACCGACCAATCGGCGAATAACCTTCTCTTTTATTATTAGAAGCAGTCTTTTATTCGAAATCCGACAAATTATCAATTATCAGCCGGCTGTAGTACAGGTACTAGAATAAATAATGGGGCATAACTGATATCGATACTGGCGTTTCTGGTTAGCAAGAGATGAAAAAAGAGAGGGATCTTGATATGCACTTGTTAGTCTGTATTTAATTTAAACCAAATTGATTTTTAATATTTAATCAACTGCGCTTGAGATGCAAATAGGTTAATGTACGTACACAAGGAATTGGTCGATTAATTACAATTACGCTAAATTAAATAAACCACGTATGAAAATAATAAATAATGTTATTCTATTTGTTATTGTTACAATGGATATTTCATACCATTACTGGTTAACCGTAGCATGTTTCTTATAATACGAATATGACGAAACAGGTTGGTGTTAGTCATCATTAGAAACCTCAACAAATAAAATTCATAAAATATGTATCACAATAACGAGAACAAACAATCATTTAATTTAGATTTAGTTACGAATTAACCGCATCTTTACTAATTGTGAGTTAACAAGCACACAAGTGGGACTATAGTTCGTACTCGTTTAATAATAAGTAACAAGGTCTGCGGCAATGAATAACTAAGTTTGTTGAATTATGGCAAAAGTACAGCATAAACAGACTAATGGCAAACCGGTAAAGGCAACCCCGCATTCTCCAAGGGTACGCGTACGGCACTGAATAAATAAAATGCAATTAGACTAGGGCGCGCATTGAACGCACAAATCACACCCTGCGGAACCAGCAGCGTTTATAAACAGTTATGAAATCTCTTATAACAATTGAAACAACGAGGGAGTGGTAAAATAATTTCAATTTAAAACACATCAATAAACATGCACACCTGCGGTAGCTCAGATAACAAACCGCTTAGATAGATACCGTGAATGTGTACGAGTGATTACACTTGATGGAATACCCGCAGGGTAATCGTGTGTCACAAGGGTAAGCCCATGAATTGAAGACGCGTGGTTCAGTCTGCTAATTCGGAGCAGGCTGCGCGGCAGCGGGTCACGTGCGGGGCGTCGCCATAGCAACCGAGGAAACTACGTCGTAATACCCCCTACCCCAACCCCAACCTCGGGAGCGCTCCATATTTCAGAACTTAAAAATAACAAACTTTGTTGGAGAAATATTTTTACCATCAAGAAATCAAATAAATTCTGTCAAGTTCTGAACAAGCTTAACGCAAACACCATTTTAACGTTTCAACCAAGACATAGGGAAGTATTATAAATATTATAATGTGTCATATAATCGGACCGGAATCCTCATCAAATCAGTGGTCCGAAATAATAACTCTATTGGATAAAGGCCCCAAAATTTTGCCAGGCAATTTGAGAGTGTGGGGGCGGGATTTATACGAGAGAGCACAGCTCTAGCCATATTCAGCCATGTGACGAGACAGGGCGGGCGCGGCGCGGGCCCGAGATTATGGGATTTGTTGAAATGCTGACCATGAGGCCTCCACCTCTGATCTAAATCATTGCTTGAGTATCCATTCAATCCAATACCATAAATAAAACAGAAAAATATTTGTGGTTTAATGTTACATTCAAAGATATTTAAAGATACATTTAAATGAATTCGGGCTATAATGTGTACGAGCCGCCATTTATGACTGTGATAACTTAAATAGAGCGGGAACCTTTGGAATTAGATATTCAAAATCAATGTAACCTGTTCGAGAAGAACCCAACCTACCTACTCATAAATAAAAATTCCTGTTTATGTTAAGAAAAGTTCCCAGTTTTAACTTAAACAGGTGTTTTACAATCAAAAAATCTGATAGGGGTAGCGGAAGTAAAATATACGAGCGAGCCCATTTATACAATGTATGTATACAAGAAAGCGTAGGTACTCGTAAAAGTCTCCGTGGGAAGATTAAGATGGAGGTCAGACACCCCTGTCTGCCCCAGTCAGTCCCATTCCTCCTCGGTTATTTGACCCCTGTCAATATGCAACGCAGCCTTGTCCATTACTTCCCCCGCTATTGGAAATCCCTTCGGTTTGGCACGCACTTGCGGTTAACTGTGTAATTCCCTCGAACTCTTCACCACAAAGATTTGTAATTTGTGATTTGTTCGAGTTGAGATCAGCAAATAGCTTTCGTATTATGAAAACGGAGAGCCGCCATATACAATTCCAATAAAGAGCTTTGTTTAGGTGAAATTGATACGGCGTTTAAACATGATGTGGAAATTGTGAATATGTATGTTAACAAAGTGCATGATGTGTGGTAAAAAGGAAAGTTTCACTGTATTCATCCGGTTGGGATAGGGCGGTAATGGTCCATTAACTAATGAACCGACTGGTGCCGCCGCGTCCGGTCGCCGGCAGATGTAGCTCGTATATAAGCCGAAGGAGCTTGCAAATCGATCGATCAGCCACGTTAGCTGAAGTCGCATTGCAATTCAGAACTGTATAATACCCGTAACAGACGATAGGATTTGGTATCGGCCGATATGGTCCGAAGACTACTCTACAGACGGTCAAATCTGGTTAGGAGCGAACCAAATACGTTGTCCGGCCCGGACCAAATCCTATCGTCTGTTACGGGTATTAATAATCCACCACTTCCTGCGGACATCATACCCTAATTACCTATTAGCTGAGTTGAAACGCTACTGCATAATACAGTAGACACCGGTATCTAGTTTCCAAGTGTTCATTGTAACATGCGCATACAATGGCTCCGTTGCCGTGGCGAAGGACGATCCACCGCCGCATAACGGCTGCATTATTAACTTGCGCTTGCATCAACCACTATGACGCAGTTTAGCAAATATTGGCTTATGAGAAGAGAATATCGTGCCAGCCGTTGTCCTCGACCCTACGATGGTATTGGTCCCGTAATTTATAAAAATCCATATTATAAAAAAAAACTTAGTATGAACGATAAATAAAATACCAAACTTTTATGTGACGCTACTATGATTCTGAAATTTCAACAACATGTTTTTAATAAAGATTTAACCAAATAAGCACCGAAAAAGATGTTCATTATTAATGATTTATAATATTCAACAGATAAATCCGCTAACATTTACGACAACACTAAATAAATACGAAATAGGTGTATTAGAAGCGCAAATGCGTTCAAGAAAGGATAAATTCCTCCATTAAGCTCCGCACTCCGGCAGCTGTGGGCCGATTATAAATCCGATACTGTACATCTGTTGGGTAACTCTAACTCGTAGAAGAAGCAAATTAAAAAAAAACGCAGCACATAGGCTCATGACAGCTGCAATGCAACGGAACTGCAGTAGATTTGCAACGATGACATTAACAGCGTACCTACTTGTAATGTGTATAATTACATAATTACTATGTGCGTAGTGTACACAGATTCAACAACGTATCTTCTGTTAGAATATTAAAATCTATTAAGACTACTGCTAATGAATAATGATATTTTCCATAGAGTTTTATAATCAAAATAATACATATAAGTATGCTTTTAATTAGTTTCCCAGTCACTGCAAACTTTGGATTTAACTCCGGAAGATTTTTAGTTTTTGTCGCTGATTAAAATTGTGATTGTTGCTCTCTGCAACAAACAAGCGTCAAGCAGTGCAACCCAAAATTATCTTTTTTTGTTTATTTCCAGATTCGGGCTTGGATATCAGAAAGCTGGAAACAATACCGTAAACAAAAGGTATTTCACATTTTATTTCACAACTCTTTTAATTTTATGGCAAAGTTAAAAACATCGTGCAAAAATTCGACTTGTCACAGGCACACGTTAAAAAACGCCCGCTGGTGGCTACGATAAAAAAAACACGGGTGTATAGCAAATCAGCGAACCGAACCGAAACGAAGCCAACCATAGAAATTCCTCAGATTTGTGAATTCAACGAAATACTTCAGTCATCTATATCGTCAACGGCGTCGTATACCTTAAATTTCATTGGGTAAAACAATTATTTTGTGCATTTGAACAATACAGTTGCCAAATATACTAATGATTATAATAAATAATTTTTAAAACAATACTTAATAATTGATATCATAGGCAAAATTACATGTATGTATATCAGTGATATAGTTAGTACCTATATCCTTTGAAGCATCGCGCAAAGGATTCGAGCTACATGACGTAACTATAAGTATACCGCATAGTAAAAATAACTATAGATGGGCCACACGTCCGCAATAAAATTGGGCCAGTGTGTCGTCAGAGTATCGCTGGGGCTATTATCGACAATCAAACGACGACCTTGCAGCTCATTGTCGCTTGTCGCGCAGTCCGTGGGGCGACGGAGATTGTCATCCTCCATCCGCCTTCATTATATAATGCCTGGACTATGTCATCATCCTATTTTAGATTTAGACAATACGCTCCACAATATAAAGGACTAATTCCAGTTTCCACCAACTCTTTACTCGTAAAGCTGTTTGAGAGAACCCTTTAAAAGTTGGTAAAATTGAGCAAGAAATTGTGGATTAAATTTTTGCTGAGAAATAGGACAGTGATAGGTACAATTAATTAGTAAGGTGTGGTGAGTTAAATTCAAAATGGATAATTTGACCTTAGACTGACTAAATCCGACAAATCAAAGAGTGCAGCACAACGTACTCGTACAACTGCCCGAGCAGGCAGAATGACTCAAACAGAATAAACAAACAATGTCAAAGTGGTGTTAAAAGAATCTGTCGTTTACTTTTATTTAGTCTCGAAGGCTCAACTCAATGTTCAAGCACAAGTGAGTCTACACTGTACTCGTAGAGGTTTAATATAGTACCCTCAAGACATTTAAGCATTTTTGCAACAGGCAAGTAGGTATTTTGCCATTTAAATGTAAAATATCTACCCAATACAACCACAGCGAATATGTTAAAACATGTTGAGAAATCGTAATTCTAACGATGATGTATTAAACCAAACCGTGCCTAAAATATGCTGTTGTTTTCAAAATAGAAATGTATTTAATGACGTTTGAGGCAATTACGTCAGTCGGATCGGGGTGAAGTGTTATTGATTCCTGCATCTGGTCCAGCGGAGCACGACCCTGGCAACAGGTGCGGGAGAGAAACTCTGTCCGGTGTTAATTAGCCCCTTGCTGCTTGATTTATAGTCTCACTTTGTCCGCGAATGCGCGCTAACTTATATTTATTAAGACCTGGTTAGATTCTAAACTAGAAACTAGCTTCGATTACTTGTTTAATTTATCATCTGTTACTAACTAAACATCCTAAAAAAAAAATTAAAATAAAAAAAACCCCGGCACAAAAATAAAGTTCTAAAAAGTAAATAAATAATATGGCCCTTAAAGCTTTAATGTCAGTAGTAAAATTTTGATTCAAGCGTCGTTTCGTCGGGGCACCGCTAATAGCTAGTAGGTACCTATTGTTTTTATATTATTTACTTACCGGTCCCCCGACGTGAGGACACTTGGATAAAAATATTGCATTATTTTTGTGTCGGGGTTTTTTTTTTAATTTTAATTTAATTTTAATTTCATGCTTTTTAACCTGTATAAATTACTAGTATTCCATGGATTCGAAAATATAGCCTCTTAAAATTACAATTAAAGGCCGTAAAAAAATAGCCTGATATTGAGTTAAAAAAAATCGTATCATTCCGCCGTCACGCCTCGCAGCTAGTCGTACTGACGATCCGGTGATTCTGATTAACCTTGTTTGTCCACGTGAACCCTTTTTTTGAAACAAAATATTCAAACCTACCGGATGCAGGCAGTCGCTTGAATCACTTACGCGCTTGAACAATAATTGCGATAATGATTACTCTCTGAAAGGTGAAATGCGTATACTGAACAATGGAATCTAGGGCACGCAGAGAACGATTACTACAACATTATTGCTTATTTATTCCCAATCGATAGCGCATTTCGCTCCACAGAATACTTAATCAAATATCGGTGAACTGGCCATTTAAACCATGGCTATTGTTTTAGTAGCACATTACTAGTAGGTTTCCTTTTCATACGGACAATTTTAATTATTAATAAAATGCAGCAAAAGAACAATAGCTCATTTGCTTCTAAACTCAATGGAAGAACATTGAAATATAATGCATCTTTTAGAAAAGTTAAAAACAACCTTTAATAATGCTTAATGGGATAGAGTAAAAAACGCAAATATTGTTTTATTATGATTCAGCAACAGACATCGAGCAATTACTTAATTTCAAGCTATGACGGGTGCTAGTAACGAAGAGGTCTGCCACTAAGCCAAACCCGCATCCTATTGTTTTAAGAGCTTTGAAGCCCGTGAGTGGATACTGTGTTGATATTGTGAGTCAGCCCTCTCGGTCAATGCTTGTATCACTCAAGTTAACAATATGACATCCACACAATAGAACAAGGCCAATTAAAAATAGCCCATTAAATATAGCCAATTAAATGACATCTTTCTTGGTTTTTTACCCAACTGCAAACAGGGTTATAATTTTCTTGCTAATGTTCAAATCACGTTTTCCGCATTATTATAAGGTGTGTAACACATATGTAAGTAATATAAATTTATATTTGAAATATCATTTGACACAATGTAAAAAATAAGTCATTGAAATCTTTTAGCGAGATCTGAAGTCAAACATGTGAATCGTGAGTCGAAAAATTAGGAGAGTCACGTGCGTGAACATTAGGTCCTTCAAATTAAATAGAAGTCAGAAGTGTTAATTTAATAATCGCGAAGGCTTATGTGGCTGGCAGATAAACAGCGCATTCATAAATACAAATATTTGTTAAAGCACTTAGCAAGGAACTAGGTTACAGTGATAGGCATCAAAGCATAGCGCACAGCATTCCGCCGGTCGTCGCGGGTCGTGGTCTTCACGCATGAGGCAGTTCCCACGCTATCAGCTGCATTACGCGTGGCTGCGCACGCGCAGCACGGGCACCAGCGCGCGACTCGACCGCGTCGCCGGCGCCGACCGATAACGCCGGAACTGATTCAGGAGTCGTGAATATGCATCACAATTCATATTAGTCCTTACAATCTAAATTTAGACACGTCAGGCTAAAATGTCTGTAGTATCGTGCGTAAAGGATAATTTGCATATTAGCATTTATTTTACGCCTGCGTGGGTTGCTATTTTGAACGCCTTGGCTGGAATGAATCATCTAACTACAAAAAACGTAGAATGTTTTCGGATGCAATATAACTGTACAAGTAATAAATCATAAAAACCGTTCCAGCAGCACGACCGACACGCTGCCGGTACGTAATATAGTAGCCAATTTGTCAGTAACATGAGCAGAGTATAGGCGCGGACAATGATAGAGAGTGTGATTTATTGACAGTTAGGTACGTTTAGAAGGTAGACGAGACACGCGGCCAACGACAGCGCGGCGTCCGCGCTCATGCCCTGGGAGCAATTTGCACAGCCACAAAAACCGTAGCGACTAGTCGACAAACGGCCGTATATTTACGTACATGGTGCAGTGTTAGAAATGAAAGCTATAGATTAAACGAACCTATTGAAATTTATGGCATTCCCACCTTTCGCCTGACTTAAATTTGACAAGATAGGAAAGTGGATAAAATAATATAGTCGAACTTCACTTGGAGAGGTACCTACTGACAGAACGGCCTAAATATTTCTTCTCGATTTTTCAATATTTATCGGCTTCGAAACTTTGAGGAGCATTTCAATAGGTGCCATTGCTTTACCGGGCCGTCTTCGACTGGACAATGGGCTATCCGAAGTATATCAGTGGCGAGAAAGCGCCGCGGCTCGCATCATTAGCTTTTGAGATGAGGCGGCGACTGATAACGAAGTCATTACGCCGATAATTGCCTCCAACCTAGCCCGCTCAACTCACGCCCCACGCCCGTCTCTACCAAGCTGCTCTAACACTGTCACGAATTAAGGACGCGTTGACGTCAAATGAAAGTAAACTATCAGACTAGTAACGGGGGTTTAAAATTACTATATTATATAGGAAGCGTCACAAACGTTTTTCAGATGTGTGAAATCGGTAACAACGTTAAGGCTAGTTGGAAATTTACCTCAGTTAAAAGCCACTTGCGGTTGATGACTTGCGCCGCAGCTGGCAAATAACAGCAGAGCGCGGTCTGAGTCTGAACCGGGGTCAAAAATAACTGTCCGTGCGTTTATCATGCGCTGTAACGGTACAAGTACAAACTCTTAGATTTACTGCACTGGTTCTGGCTACAAAACAATTAGCCTGATTTCGAGTTTGTTATGACGTTTCTACGGTTAATGGAATGACAGTTTAGAGTTATTCAATTTAATTAGCACAATGTACCGAGTCACAAGGGAGCGCCGTCGCGCTGACGCGAAGGGAATATTTTGCATTGTGCGCACCGACAAGCAAACTGGGTTAAAAGCTTAACGCTGTTCTGCTACGTCGGTTTAGGATCGCAATTACCTGCAGCGTATAATACGCATGGGTTTATAGAATTCAACTTAGAAAGCTTATATCAAAGTTAACTCTAAGCGAGTAATGTATAAATGTATTACCTAGATCAGTGGCTACTCGTGTTTTGTACTTACAAATAAGTATCAAAATTTGCATTTTATATACCTAGAATCAATTAACTAAAATAATTAGTTAGTTTGTTATTTCATTATGTTAACTACATAGTTATTAAATAAGAATCCTAAAATATGACTGTGCCAAATTTCTCCAGGTTTAATAATTTAGTAATAGACAATATGATATGACTATGGACAGACTGGCCGGCAAACAAGTCACTTTCACATCTAATACTAGTCAGGATTAGGATTATCGCTTTTTGTTGCCAGTTAGAAATTCTTCCAAAGCCGTCCATACTCGTACGTATAACAATTGACATTAATCCGATCAAGTGTTGTAAGAATGTGGAGCAGCCGGCGCGGGCAATGGGATTACCGTACAAGCAATTGCTCGCGAGGAGCTTTACACCCTTACAATAACAGACTTACACGGTACCGATTGAATCTTTACAGGCTTACACTATCAACGCTGCTCATCTTATTACTATGAGCTCATGAGACTCATGTATGACTGACGTCGCTTCGTTTGTTACACGAGAACTTATTTACTGACTTGAACATCAAGATATATTAATGCTTAATGCCCTCAAAGTATCGAATTTAATAGTGCCACATAATTATTAATAAACATAATAATTGTCTAAAGCGACCGCGCTGATAATTTGTGGACAGGCTGTACGCTGTCTAGCTTAACTTGACTCACAAGTAACCCGAAGCGACAAATAAAATAACCAATTGTCTGTGTTTGCGCACTTACCGGGCTTAATCATTCAGTACCTATTTACGCAATGGGCCGTTTTGAAATTTCAGTTCTGCCCTAACTAGGATACGAGTACAACTCCGGCGTGAAGCAGTAGATAGTGTAGTGGTATTAACGTTAAAAGTTTTGTTTGGTCAAAACTTTACCATTTACATCATTCCTCCCTCCCTATCCCTACTCATACTTACCTCAATATTATTTATGACGACGCGGTTAGCCTAGTTGGTGGTGACCCTGCCTACGAGGCTAGCGGTCCCGGGTTCGAATCCCGGTATGGGCAGATATTTGTGTGATGAGCGCGAGCATTTGTTCCTGAGTCATGGATGTTTTCTATATATTTATGTAAGTATGTACTTCTCTATATTAGTATGTATATCGTTGCCTGGTACAGTCAAGGTTATAAATATAGATACATTCAACCACGACCTTATTACGGCGACATAAGATCGTGGTTGCATATTTTTGAGGCTTTGGACGTATCTATGTTTATAACCTTACCCATACCCATACCCGTACCCATAGTAAAACCTAGTGCTCAGTTTGGGACTAGGTCAATTTGTGTGAGATTGTCCCTGATATTTATTTATTTAATTACCTCATAGCACTATATAGTGAATCCTCTTGTGGTCATGCGCATCGATGAATACTTATCAGGTATATGACCAACTTGCTCGTTTGCTGCACTTTTTATATTAAGTTCAATTATTGCGGTTCCCCGAACTTTGTTGTGACGGTGTGAGCAGAATAAGGTTTGATTCAATTACTCTTGACTTCTATCATTTGTCTTGTCATATACAGACAAGTAATATGAAGGATACTTTAAAAAATAAAAACATTTATTTCAGGTTATTCACCCATAGCAAAAATTGAAATTACAAAAAAAATAGAATCAAAAAGTAAATCATAAAATCAAAAACTAATCCTAATACATAATCAAAAATAAAATAGAAATAAAAATGTCAATTAACTATACAAGATCCTTTAAAGTCAACCAAAGTACCTTATGTTAAAAATAAACGTTCTAGAAAGGCACAACGCCACAGGCGTCGGGACTAAAGATAACCACAACAAAACTGTCATCTCGTGTGTCAAGTCCCGCCGTAATGACGCACATAAATCACATCAGTGCAGCATTACCACAATGACATACCTTTAATGCCTGGGCCACACCAGATGCGTTGCGTAGACGTGCACGTGCGCGTTCGCGTTCCACTGCATTGTATAGTATGAATCCTCACATGAGGACGCAGCTATACAACGCAGTGGAACGCGAACGCGTACGTGCACGTCTACGCAACGCATCCGGTGTGGCCCGGGCTTAAGGGGTTTCTTAGTAGTATTACTATCATAAATGCAATGGTCCTGGTTCCCACGACGCGCATTTAGAACATGAACATTTTCTTGTCGAAATAAAACGTTCTAATTTAACTGAGTAAGCACCATCCTTGCTTGAATTACATTAACACTGAAGACAAATTGGTGACATTTTAAAAGGGATGAATTTAAAATAATAATTGGCAGCATTATTCTTCGAAACTCCGATAAAGACCGCATTGTGTTGCAAAAAGAATTGGTATTATGTTGTACTGGCTATCCGCCTGCGACTCCGGGATGATTTTCAAAAAATATTTCCTTTCTTAGTACCCTCCTCCCAAGGAATATTCCCTTAAAATCTCAAGACACTAAGCCAATACCAATTTCACCAAACGATATTAAATGTTAATCGACAGTTAGTTTATACATTTTGACAGCTGTTAACACTCTAATCGTCTGTTAAGTTGTTGGTGAAAT
Organism: Tortrix viridana; assembly: GCA_963241965.1. Lineage (NCBI taxonomy): Eukaryota > Metazoa > Arthropoda > Insecta > Lepidoptera > Tortricidae > Tortrix > Tortrix viridana. The sequence continues at coordinate 5,240,965 of OY725172.1, read as the reverse complement.
TCAACATAAGTCCAGCAGTTTAGACTATGGATTGTCTGTGTATCTGACAGTCAGCCAGCCACAAAAGCCATTAAAATTATGTTAAGAAGATATAGATAAACTATAGAAAGATACATAGACATGTTGAGGAAACAGTTTTATCAATGTTATAATGACCTCTTGGCGTTAATTACCATTTTATACAATGCAATATTATTAGTTGTCCATAAAATGCGACGTCTGAAATATGTCGTAAAGTTTGATTATTTACTGCCATAACAAATACTATTTGTTATGGCAGTAAATAATAACTATTTGTCAAATAGTAATATACTGATCCTTAAATTATCATAACTAATACTTGTATCTATTTTTAACCGACTTCAAAAAAAAGGATAGGTATGCTTTCAGATTGGTCCCATTTTCATCAGGTCCCCTGACCTTGGGACGACGATGGGATCCTAGAGAAATCGAACGAAATTTTCAAAAGTTATAAGCACACATATACAGCGATTTAAGTATTACCTGTTAGACCTTAAGAATTTGCGTTCTAAAAGCACCTTCTGGTGAAGAGATACAGAAGAGATGACCAACGGAACTCCTTAGTCATAAGTGATTCACGGGCAGCAATGAGATTTATTTATTAAGAATATGAAACTACTTTTACTCATCATAATGCATGTGGTAAAGTGCATCTGATGGTGATGTACCGGGAGAAATCCTCAATGGTTCACGGCCCTGCATCTTGGACAGCAACATTTGTTAGGATGATGAGAAAAATTGGTATTAGGCTATTGTTTCTTAATGTGATGTATGTTTTAGTTAATCACATGATAATATTAGGTACATCACTAAAAAGTGAAAAAAAAAAAAATTACAAAAAAAAACCGTCATAAAAAATCCACTGAAAAGGGATAGATAGGCGATTTTCAAAAAAAAGTGTACATCGTTAAGGAAAAAATTAAGAAATAAGGACTAGGCCGGTCGTTGTTTAACCATTTTCAGTGGGTTTTTGAAAGCTGTTTTTTTTGTTATGACTCCGGGGTATGTTAGGCCAAGTGTCAGAATGTCCAAGGTGACATAATGTCCGGATGTTATAAATAGACCTCGTTATCTCAGGGCAATGACGGCAAAATAGGGGAATATGGGGGCAGTTGCACACTTTGATATTTATTGTGAGTAAAGTAATTGTTATTTAAAAAATGACAATCACAAATTACAAGAATTAATTACCCAGAATCTCATTAAATACGAAGTTAACAAAATAAATATATATTCAATTCAATTCAATTGTTTTTGTTTGTGGCAATCGGTCGCTTTAGCATGCAACCATTACTGCCAAAGACTAGTAAAATATATATGTTTTTGCTCGAATAAATCGGCCACTAAAAAATGACAAGACATTACGATTGACGGCCGTTCTAAATTCAAGAGAGTACTTCATAAACTAACGTGTACGAGTAATTGCTATGAATTGTTATTCGTATTGTTACGTACGTGGGGGTAGGTAACTGATAGAAATACACAATTAAACCGATAATTAAGAGCTAGACTTTATTAACGCACTCACTAAGCCGTTACAACAATAATCGCACAATAAACTCGTAGTCGCTTCTAATTCACTGATGTATCACTCGTATCGCTTTCCAAGTAAGACTGACTCGACGGCTCGGGCCGGTCGCCTTATATACCCCAGTCCAAGACAATTCCAGAAGGCCCTTTCTAGAATGTTCGACGTACTTCGATCCGCCGTCGGGAATGTTCTAGTATTCGTTGTTGGAATGTTCTTGTTCGCGACGTTTCTGGAAAGTTCTATGTACCTATAGCTGTTTCGTTTTAGATCGCGACGATTCTGGAATGTTCCACGTCTTGTTGTCTCTTTCTTATTCGTGTCATCTCTTTCGCATGCTTCTGGAAGGTTCTCAGTATTGCTATCCCTTTCTAATCATGCTATCTCTTTTACTCTTTCTGGAAAATTCGCCATATACTGAAATGTACTTCAAAGGCCCATAAGGGGTCCTGAAAACGCCTGAAAACGGGTTTTCAGGTTATGGCGTAATTTGGTAGAGGGTGGCCTGAAACGGCCTGAAAACATGTTTCAGGCGCCTGAAAACAATGGCAACTTGGTCGAAATTTTGATAATCAGGTATGTGATAGAGCTACCTCTGAAACCGACTGAAACGATATTTCAGCCTGCTGAAAACGCTTCCAAAGCACCGAAAATCGCGATTGAAGTTAGACACCTTAATCCACCGGCGTAACACTACCCCCTCCTAAGACATGCTCGTCCCGAGCATTATTAACTCCGTAGTGTCTCGCCAGCCGGTCAACATGGACAATCTTCATGGGACTACGCTGATTTTTCTGAATCCGATACGTGACGTCGTTGATTTTAGTGACTACTTTATACGGGCCTTCCCAATTCGGGGAGAGTTTCGGAGATTTTCCTTTTCTTCGCATGGGGTTATGTAACCACACCAAGGAACTCTCCTCAAAACCCACTTGGTTGGACTTCCGGTCATATCGTGTTTTCATCTTCGCGCTGGCTTGAAGTCCATGTTCTCGAACGTGACTGTGAACATCGTCTATCCTATTTCGTAAATCGCTGGCATACTCTGTAATGGACTTTGGTGAATCTGGAGGGCGTCCAGTCAAAAGATCCGCAGGTAGACGAAGTTCTCTTCCAAAGTTTGCGTACGCTGGGGTGAGAGCTGTACTTTCATGGGTGGCCGACCTATATGACATTAGGAAGAGAGGAATATGCCTGTCCCATTCCTTTTGGTGACTTTCAACGACCTTCGCTAAATGTCTCTCCAGTGTCTGGTTAAATCTCTCGACCATTCCGTCCGATTGAGGGTGATATGGCGTAGTTCTTGTTTTATGAATTCCCATAATTCGGCAAGTCTCCTGGAACACCTGGGATTCAAAGTTTCTGCCTTGATCACTATGAATTTCGAGGGGTACTCCGAATCGACAAAATACCTCCATCACTAATTTCTCCGCTACTGTGATTGCTTCTTGATTAGGGATGGCAAATGCTTCAGGCCATTTAGTGAAGTAGTCCATTACTACAAGGATGTACTTGTTTCCAGAGTTGGATGTTGGAAACGGGCCTGCAACGTCTAAAGCAATCCTTTCCCAAGGTGCACCAACATTGTACAACTTAAGCGCTCCTCTACTGCGCGTTTGCGGCCCCTTAACCGATGAGCAGTTAGTACACTTCCTGCACCAGTCTTCTACATCTTCGCGGCAGTGAATCCAATAAAAGCGTTGCCGAACTTTCATTAAAGTCCTCTTTACACCAAGGTGTCCCCCGGAAATTCCGTCATGAAACGAGCTCAAAACATCGCTCACCCTTTTTCTCGGAACAACTACTTGTAGGTGAACATCCTTTCCATTCGCGGACTCCCATTTCCTGCATAGTACGCCATTATGCATAACCAAACTTTCCCATTGGGCCCAGTAGCTTTTTGTTTCTGTACTCATCGGAGCTACTTCACACCATTTTGGTTTGGATACGCCTGCTTTAATCCAATCGTATATGGGTTTAATGTTAGAGTCTTCCTGCTGCGCTCGTTGCATGACTTCATTACTCCATTCTTCGCTAACAGTGTCAGTTCTCAACATTCTCACGCAGTCTTTTCCCTCTTGTTTTAAACAGTGCTTACAATCATCCGGGCAAGGTCTACGGGAAAGGGCATCTGCGTTTCCATGTGATTTTCCACTGCGATGTTCAATAATGAAGTCATATTCTTGAAGTTGTTCAATCCAGCGCGCTACTTGACCCTCGGGGTTTTTAAACTCCAACAACCACTTTAATGCATCATGGTCAGTTCTGATGCGAAACTTGCGTCCAAGCAGATATTTACTGAAATGCTGCAACGTCTTGACAACTGCCAGCAATTCTCTCCGAGTGACGCAGTAATTTCTCTCTGGTTTCGACAATGACTTACTAAAGTAGGCGATTACAACTTCCTGATCTCCTTTTCTTTGTGACAACACACCTCCGATACCAGTATTACTCGCGTCCGTGTCAACAATAAAGTCGTTGTCAGGGTCTGGATATCCCAATATCGGTGTTTCACAAAGCCTTCTTTTGAGATCGGCAAAAGCTGCTGCACACTGTTCATTCCAGTCAAACCGTCGTTTCTCTTCTGTCAGCTGGTGCAAGGGCTTCGCTATATCTGAGAAGTTTTTCACAAAACGTCGGTAGTACGAACATAGTCCCAAAAAGGCTCGTACTGCGGTTTTGTCCCTCGGTGTTGGCCAGTCCTTCACGGCGCTAATCTTCTCAGGATCTGTCTGGATACCATCCCTTGAAACCACGTGTCCTAAATAATTTACCTTACGCTTGAAAAGCGAGCATTTCTTCGGGCTAAGTTTAAGGTTCGCATCTTGTAGCTTAGTCAAAACTTGCTCCAATTTTCTAAGGTGATCATCGAAGTCTCTACCAACAATTATGATGTCATCCAGATATACCAGGCAGGTATCTCCCAGTAAACCAGCAAGTATTTGTTCCATCAATCTCTCAAACGTTGCTGGTGCATTACATAATCCAAACGGCATAACATTGAACTGTCAGAGTCCCTTTCCAGTTGAGAAAGCTGTTTTCTCCTTGTCTTGGTCCTTGATTTCCACTTGCCAGTAGCCACTTTTTAAATCCAACGTGGAAAACCATTTCATCCCGTTTAAAGTGTCTAACGTGTCGTCAATTCGTGGCAATGGATAACAATCCTTTTTGGTTACATCATTAAGTCGCCGATAGTCAACGCAAAATCTCATGGTCCCGTCCTTCTTCTTAACCAAAACTACCGGTGAACACCAAGGACTTGTTGAAGGTTCAATAACTCTGTTCTTCTTCATCTCCTCAATCATGTCTGCGACTTCCTTCTCGCGAGCTACTGGGACTCGCCTAGGACGTTGTCGGACAGGCACGATTTCACCAGTGTCAATCTCATGTTGTACAACTCCAGTTCTTCCAATATCACCGTCATGCGCAGAGAAGATATTGCTATATCGCAGCAGTAAATTACGCGCCTTCAAGAGTTCTTCCTTTGTGAGATCATTTTGGCAACCGTCCAGTAATCCTCTAATGTCCACTCCTGTACTTGCAGGTTTACCGCTTGCAGTCGATTCCTGGCAACTTCGTATCCAAGAAATTTCCTCACAAGACCCGATGATGGCTCCTTTACTAAGCGTGTATTCAGTGTCGCTTAGATTTAGGATTCTTATAAATGCTGCAGATGACGTTGTTACCACCGTGCGGGCTGTCATCCACGGTTGACTCCCATCTATCTTTTCTACTAATACGCAGCGATGAGATCCTCTGCCTTCATGCGGTAATTTCACAGGAACTAGAGCTTGTGATCTTGGTTGGAGTGTAGTCCTTCTAGCGCAGTAAACATGTCCGGTTACTCCACCTTCCATAGGAACTTCATCAGCACCAAATTTTAGGACTCCACCTTTCAAGTCTATTTTGCAGCCATTTCTTCTCATAAAATCCAATCCAATAATGCAATCGTCGAGGATGTTAGCAACGATGACTTTGTGCCAGTAGTTCTTTTCACCAATTTTTACCGCCACTCCTTGCTCGCCCAGGACGGAAATGTACTGGCCGGTAGCCGTTTGTAGCTGTAGATGCTTAGGTCGGACTAGATGATCTCTGTTTAAGTGTTTCAGTAACCGAGAACTGATCACAGTCCGAGAAGCTCCGGTGTCGATGGTGAGGTGACATGACTTTCCACCAATTTCTCCTTTGACGACCAGACTATTCCCGTCATTCACCTGGGAGATCATAACTGGGACATTTTGACCACCAGCCAGCACTCGTCCCTTAGTCCTGGCTTCTATTCGTTTCCCTGAAGCGGCTCTGCTAGATCAGAGCCTGCTGCTGGCCTTTCCGTTGGGCCTGGATCTCGTTGTGTTCTATTTCTTTTTGGGCAACCAGATTGTATGTGCCCGCGTTCTCCACACTGGTAACACCTTGGCCCGAATTCACGGCGAGGGGCAGTTGGCTCTCTGGCTGAAACTTCCCGCACCCTAAAAGGCCTCGTATCCTGGCGTACAGCTTCTACTTCGAGGGCGTGGGCAACTGCATCCTTCAGGCTCCCGTGATGTCCCAGTCTCACAGCAGCTCTAACTTCCAAATCACGGATTCCATCAATGAAGGCCTGTATCAGCATGCTGTCCACAAAGGAGGCCGATGCACTTTGGTACGCTTTCCTTACCAATTTTTCTATTTCCAGGGCCCACTGTTGCAATGACTCATTTCGTCCCTGGGTTCGATCTTTCAGCTGAGCTCTAAATACGTGCTCTAGATGACTATCACCGTAACGTGCCTCCAAAGCTTCCAGAAGGCGGTCGTATGTTCTATCCTTTCCTAGAGCTTCCAGCACGGTGAGGGCTTCATCACGGAGCGCCAAAGTTAAAGCCGTCTTAGCCTGCTCTTTGTTCCAGCCATTGGCCTGAGAGACTGACTCAAACTGTAGTTTATACGCCGTCCATGACGAAGTCCCATCAAAAGGAGGTACCTTAAATCTTCCAGCTACCGGAACAGATGTTTCAGGTCCACAGATACCGCTGGCTACTTTTATTTCTAATTTTTTTACGTCGTTTCTCACGGCCTGGAGGCGAGATTCATGGTCCTCAACTTTTTCGTTAAAGTCAGCTAGTTTTTCATGAACCTCAATCATTTCCTTCTTCCATTCTGAAGTAGACTCTCGTACCTCACGCAGAACTCTGGATTGTTCCTCTTGAGCTTTAAACTGGGCTCTAAAGCGTTCCTCTTGGGCTCTAGATTGTTCCTTCAAGAGGATTAAGATGGCGTTAAGGTCGATCTCTGGCTTAGGTGATGTCGCCATGTTAGCCGGTGAAGTATCGGTAGACGTACCGGCGGCGGCCGCAGAGTCCCCAACTGCAACTCGGCTTCGGATTTGAACCCCCTCCTGCTCTTGATCTCGCGGAGTAATAGGCATCTTCTATCCCACTTCTGACACCAAATGTTACGTACGTGGGGGTAGGTAACTGATAGAAATACACAATTAAACCGATAATTAAGAGCTAGACTTTATTAACGCACTCACTAAGCCGTTACAACAATAATCGCACAATAAACTCGTAGTCGCTTCTAATTCACTGATGTATCACTCGTATCGCTTTCCAAGTAAGACTGACTCGACGGCTCGGGCCGGTCGCCTTATATACCCCAGTCCAAGACAATTCCAGAAGGCCCTTTCTAGAATGTTCGACGTACTTCGATCCGCCGTCGGGAATGTTCTAGTATTCGTTGTTGGAATGTTCTTGTTCGCGACGTTTCTGGAAAGTTCTATGTACCTATAGCTGTTTCGTTTTAGATCGCGACGATTCTGGAATGTTCCACGTCTTGTTGTCTCTTTCTTATTCGTGTCATCTCTTTCGCATGCTTCTGGAAGGTTCTCAGTATTGCTATCCCTTTCTAATCATGCTATCTCTTTTACTCTTTCTGGAAAATTCGCCATATACTGAAATGTACTTCAAAGGCCCATAAGGGGTCCTGAAAACGCCTGAAAACGGGTTTTCAGGTTATGGCGTAATCTGGTAGAGGGTGGCCTGAAACGGCCTGAAAACATGTTTCAGGCGCCTGAAAACAATGGCAACTTGGTCGAAATTTTGATAATCAGGTATGTGATAGAGCTACCTCTGAAACCGACTGAAACGATATTTCAGCCTGCTGAAAACGCTTCCAAAGCACCGAAAATCGCGATTGAAGTTAGACACCTTAATCCACCGGCGTAACAGTATCAATAGTTGTACGTAGGTACGATAGTAGTTGGTACTTTGTTTGCGTTAATGATCAAAAAATATGCTGCCGCAAACTTGTATAGTTACTTACGAGTTTGTGTTATAAACATATATTTCAATTCCAAATACGTTTTTGGGTTTTGAACGAACCAACACGTAGAAATAACATTACATCCTGTATGATTTTTTCATAATGTGAATAGTAAAGTTTTACATAGTTTTGTATAATTATTTCACTTTCGCCAAAATTTCATATACGAGGTTGAGTCACACAGTCCTCGATATGTATGTTTGTTATCAGATTCCCAATTGCACCCATGGTATTTCGTGTTTTGAAAAGGGTTAAGTACATTTTATTGTTTTTCAAATGTGCCATTTATACTGTTCAGATTGGTAATAAAATTAAAATAAATATAAAATTGTTCCAATTGGCCACATACTCCCATATTTTGGCACTTGTGATATTTCACTGCCCTGAGATAACGAGGTCTAGTTATAAATACCGTTAGTCAATATGTACAAGTCTCTGAATGTCCAAGAAGTCATAATGTCCAGATGTTATAAAGACCGTTAGTCAATATGTACAAGTCTCTGAATGTCCAAGAAGTCATAATGTCCAGATGTTATAAAGACCGTTAGTCAATATGTACAAGTCTCTGAATGTTCATGAAGTCATAAATCATCTACGAGTACATAAAACAACTTGGCAGAAAGACATGTGATATGAGCGTGTTATTATTTTATTTAATTTTACAAAGAGGTTTACATACATAGGTGCTAATTGCGGTTGAAGGATATTCTCCTATTGAGGGTAGACAAGTGGGGAAGCTCAGACAACACGTTTTCTTGTTCTACCTCAAGTGTTGTCTCCCCTCGTGCGGGGCGCTAGACGAGGAGGTGCTAGGGATTGTGTCGGGAACGTATGGGGCGGTTAGGCAGTCTATGACGTCTGCCGCGCTATTGTAAGAGTTAACAAGTCGTTCTAAGCGTTATCGCTCCTAATTTCTCGAGGGAAATTTCGCTTAATTTCAAAAGAAGGGGTTATCATCGAGCTGAATAGACCATTATAATGACGTACGCTTACATCTATCTATGCGCAGATAAATAAATGTTTGTTGTGTAAACGAATGGATCCAGTTTCCCACCGAAAGCGAGAGAAAAATATGGTAATCGATTGTGTTAGGTGTCGTATTGGCGAATACACAAAACGCTGTCGTTGGACACGGAGCGTGCTCCGACACAATAGGATTTGTTCTCGACATGACGGAATGCGGCTAAAGTTACAGACTTTTTTCTAAGCATTTGCTTTAAAATGGAAGTCTTCTAAAAATTACACAAATAACATTAAATTTATGAGCTTGAGATAAAACACAATATTTCTTTATCACGATAACTATTGACCTCAGGCGCGACCTAGAAATGATATCAACTAATGAAATTTTTAGCTACAAATTCACCATTCATATTAATACAATGGAGTTTGTCCGGTCTCAGAAAAAGAGTCAATAATAATAAAATTAAAAACAGTAAAAAATTGTTACAAGTATGAATTATTTGTAGGTATGACGCACTAACATTTTCTATAATATTAAGATATAAATCACAGCTTAATCAAATGAAGGAACAGTGCCGCCGCCACCGGATTTATGTCGGAGAAAATGGGCCATGTCAAATATCAATTGAACTTATTACATTGAATTTACTCTATTTGTTGCAACACCGAGGATGAATAATCGTTCGGTCTCCGTGAGTTCGGATTAATGTAATGTATACTACACGCCGTTGACGCAACAAAAGATAAAACACAAAATAAAAGAACCTTTACTGCATGATTGTAATCTTAATAAACTACAAAACAAAACAAACAAGAAGATACTCGTATACGCAAAAGTATGAACACACGGCGCTTTTTAAAGTAGTCAATAGCGAAAGAAAAGGCAAACAGAAACAGACAATTTTCCACCTGCAGCGTTTGTATTGATTGCCTTAGGCGCCTCTCAGACCGCATTTTACTGCCCCGTCGCACCACCCACTACATTATTATTATGTGCGCTGTTCGCTATTGCCAAACCTTGACATTGGCAGTTGAAAACTTTGATTTAAGATTGAATTTATCAAGTTTAATCACTATTGTCTATCATATTTTGTTAGCATAGTAAATAGAAATAAGTGAGTTAATTGAAAATTCAATTTTCAATTTGTCTCTTCTATTCGATCTTATTCGCGATTTGTTTTACTGTTTGTTTAATATGAAATTGAACTGTAGACCAAACATTCCTTCGTATAATTTATACTGAGAATGTTTATTTATAAAAGCTTTTCCTGCATGGATACCTTATGGAGGAAATGATGGCAAAATAGCTGAACAAGATCGCGTCTCGATAACCTCGTAAACAAAATAGAATTTGAACGGGTTTTAAATATTGCCACAGGCACCGTGGCGCTCTGTGACACGTCGCTGCATGTACTGATATAATTTAATTTTATTATAGAATGTCCCGTTTATTTATCCTGTTAGTAACATTGTGATGCAATGCAAAAGCAACACAACACGTCATAGTATTAAAAAATAGTTGGGGTTTGTTTTGCTGATTTATGTATGTGTTGTTGTCATTAAGTATTTCACAAACTGTAGATTAATGTCAAACACATCAATTAAGTGACTTAAATAATGCCTCAATGAACACCTAATTTGATTAATACCTAATTAAAAAATACTGGCAGGAAGTTATAATATTTTTTATCTAGAAAACACAATGTTAAGTGAAGTCCTAGCTACGAGTATAAGCTAGATCGTGACAGTACAAATGAAAAATAATTACTTAAAACAACTGAAATTGTGTTCGTGTCTCGTGTTTTTAACTATCATTTCCAATATTAAATAAAATAAAAATTGTTACAGATTATCACAATGAAACATAGAGAAAGAATCTGCGAAAAATGGTGGGTGATAGTGGCCATGAGTGCCATGATGGCAGGTCCAGCCATGGCTGATGTTAATGCCGGAATATTCAAGTCACAGCTATTGAGTTCAGTCATCACCTCGAGCACGCTCAAGTGGGCTAGCATGAAGAAAGAAAACCTGGCAAACTATGTCGTGGGATCTGATTCTGAAAAAGGTATATTTCTAACCTTTATAATAACAATATTTTCATATATACAGCATTTAAATCCTTTCTAATTTTTATATTTTTATAATTGTTGCAGGTCCTATATATTTGTGTAGAGCGCACCACGAAGGCGACATGTTGCTAGGTCGATTGACCCCTGAATATACGTCTTGTGCCGTATCTGGTAGTAGTTCATATGCATCATTTGAAGTGCTGGAAAATATTGAAAATGCTTCATTGATCATGTGGAAACCTTGGATTAAGTTTGACGCCAAACCGAATGGCGCTATTGTAGTGGATTCGTCTGTTGATTCAGCTTTTATTGGCAGAGTAAAAGCTGTGGTTGGTTATTCCTATAACATTGGCAGAATCTCTTATGACAGCAATATTGGTATATTATATGCTTATGATGACAAAAATACCGAGATAACATCTGATAATGGTGATGTCTTGATTGAAATTGAGCCTATTAGTTACAAATTACAGAATGTGGTGTTGGACGAAAAAGCACTGCATATCAAACAAAGAGATCCCATTATATTCCAAGAATTGGTACTCGAGAACAAAGAAGACGAAGCCGCAAGTGTCACCATGGAGGTTGAATACAAATTCAACTACACAGTATCTTGGGGTCATGGACATGGTATCTCTACAGGATTAGACACAGACATTGAAATGGCTGACGGAAAAGCATTTCCACGAATCCGTTGGGGTAGTCCATATAAAGAAGAAGACAAAAAGGAATTATACAGATTGGAAAAACATTTGCTACCGGGTACAGCTTGCAATGTGACCTTCCGAGGAAACTACACCGACCGGGATGTGCAATATACTGCTACCCTTATCACTTCTTACCAGAATAGTGTATCAAGGTCGAGGCAAATGCAAGGAGAACGAATTGAAAAGACGGTAGACGTTGAAGCCATTTATGGCGAAATTTACTTCATTAGTAATAATAGTTTGGTGCCTACAACCACCACGACCACCACGACAACGACGACCACCACAACGACGAAGGCGCCACCCAAAACTGTCCCACCATCTCCAGAAGAAAATAATATTGCTAATGATTTAAAGAAGCCGGATAACCCTGAACAGATGGATAACCAAGACATGTTAGGCGACAGTAGCGAAGCTATAGCAAAAACACCCTCGGCGGATAGGAAGGAAAATATCAATGCAGCATCCGCCGGTGGACTAGGCAGCAAACCTAACAATGCAAACAAATCAGTTTTCGTACTTAGCCTGCTAATTATATCTCCATTGTTTGCGCTTTTGCTTTAAGCTACCAATATGAATGCATTCTTGTAAATAATTTAACGAAAATAGTAGTATAATGTCGTGTTGTCTATAAGCAAATTTTACTTGTTTTACGTTCAAGCTTCACGCATTATTCTAATAATATGACATGAAAATATCTCGATAAAATAAAGTAGAGGTTTCTTGACATTCCCGTTATGTGATTCATTCCAAAATAAGGAGCCAAAATAAATCACATAATTGTAAATATTATATTGTACATAGTTATTTAATAAAATCGACGTCGCCGAGCGACAGCATAAGATTGTCAGAACCAGCAGTCGAATTGCAGATCCCTGACAAAGTAGATAGGCGAAATGAATGATGAGTATCATATCGATGTTACCAATGACACCTTATATTAAAACCGTACATGTTTAGTTTCTATATGAGAACACAAATAAGTCTTAAGAAGACATAACATTACATACATTTTTGATATTTTGAGAAAATTTAATATGACAAAATAAAAACCGTGCGCCAAATTGCATAACACTACTAATTATATAAAAGTGTATTTTATACCTGTAGCCCGAACTTTGGGTGAAGCAAAATACACGCTACTTTTTTTAAACGAAACAAATCTCCAAGCGAAATGATATACTACATGTACATACATAACATAATGTAGGGCCCCCGGGCAACTTGTAGTTCAAATCAATGCAAAGATAATAGATATATAAATCCGTATTTTTCTATATTAATCGATTATCATAAATATTAATCATGAAATTAGTTGTGTTATTTTTATATAAGCGAGCCTAACCCCGGACATTTGGGATTAGAATACAAGTAATTGCATGTCATGTAAAATCTAGTAGCTTATATTCTGACTTAACGTAGTTATTTTCCAAACACCTCTTTGCATAACATTCCATCCAAATATTGCCTACAGGTGAACGGCAACGATTTGTGTGAGGAGGGGTAACAAACACGGTAAGTATATATTTTAGAGTACCTCCTCATTTTGAATGTTCCATAGTCTTAATTGTTTTTTTGTTATATATGTTAAGTTACAAGAGTTTAAATCCAGAATTAAGAGATATTATTATTTTAAAACTTTATGTGGTAAATAATTATATTTAATTTATTTGTTTTCACATTTTATTTAATGTTTGTAATCGCCTTAATGCAAACAATTTCTAACTATTAAGTACCCACACCACTTTCAGATTGAAAATTTGTTTAACGCCACAGTTGCGTTTTATTAATTTAGAATACCTAATATACTATGAACTCCAAGGAAGTAGAGTAAACAGTAAAACAGTTTCTTCTATGAGACCCTCTCAACATTTTAAATATGTCTGTATTATTTTACTATTAAAATGCTGAACGGAGTTTTTGTGATGTGTATAGAAAGTGATTGCTATTTTTGTATGGGTATATATACCGTCGTATATATGACGTCGATTGTAAGTGTTCGCCTTTAGATGACTAGCTCTATAGCGTCAGTAGCCTACAATTCGAATGCTAAAACTAGTGTCTCAGTATTTTGTTAAAGATTATAAGTTACGTCTTAATCAATTAATTTTATTAACACAGCGATAGCGAAGCTGTTTTTCGACACTGTGCGTAGATAAATGTCCCACCTAGTGTACCATTTAAATTGTAAGTTTTTAGTATTATTATACTTGGAGTTTTAGATGAAATCTCCAATGCTGATGAAATGGTAAAAAATGTTGTTGTTAATTAACTATAAGATTCATGTTCCCTTTTATGCTTTTGTCTGGATACTTCTCAATAGGTATTATCCGTAATTGTTGTTACGATAATAATTAATGTTTGTCTTGGTTTAAAAAGTAGGTGTCAGCTACAGTAAACAGTAGAAGTAGTTATATCTATGTATAGGTGTTCACGACGGCCTTTAAATGTTCAACGTCTAATATTTCCAAAATAGCTTCTCTCGTTCTTAGATAGAGAATGTCTGCGGGAATAAGAGCTATTGCTGATATCTGTTGTAATGAAAATACTCCGATCTGTCTCATCGGTCGGTAACATAGAAGCATCTCTCTGGACTCTGACACGCCAACACTGTTTTGCGAAGCATAATTGTGATGTTCAATGTAAGTTTTATTTGTTTAAAAACTTATTAAAGTGTAATGTAATTAATCAAATGTAAACTTTTATTTAAATTGCAGCCTTGTCAGAGGTAATAACTAATTCTAGGTATTCTAGATTTACGATAAGCTGAAGATCAGCTTCATATACCTAAAAAAATAGTTATTGTAAGTATAACTCTGGTAAATTAGTGAAATGGCTGAAAATAAAAAAAAGACATCAGAAATGAGGGAGTGCCGTAAAGAAGCCTGTATGCATGTGTAAGTACCGTTTCTCAAAATTCTACGGCTCCCCCCTGCGGTAGGGGACACGGACAATTTATTGCCTGTAGTACTTTCTGACCCCTGAAACGCGTTTCTACCGTGCGTATTGGAAACTTAAAAAGCCACCATTGGGCAAGAGTGTACTCCTGCACAGAAAAATCGTTAAAACGGAAATATAAAAAACCGTGAGGTAATTATGAGGTCAAAGATGATTATTGATTGATTATGCTTCCATAGATAGATACCTATAGATAGTACCTAGTAAATCAGTAGTACAGTACCTATTAAATCACATTTTATAACAAACGCTTTGTCATTTTTGTGTTATGTATGAAACGAAGTCAATAATTTATCGTATAGGTTAGGTTAGGTTTACTTTTAAGTACCTATTTTGTACCAGTTTTCAAAAAAAAAGAGAAATAGAAAGATTTAGAGCCCAGAAACCGAAAAGTTTAGTGCAAGGAAATAAAGATACTTAATGGAAGTCAGAAGACAATCATGCCCCTTTATTCTAGGTAGCGGAAGCACTCAAGGGAGCACAAGTAACTTAATTTAAAATCTACACAAAACAAAAATATATCAATACATGCTAGTTGTGTAGCTCGTTATGGAAAACCTTGGGGAAGGCCTTTGTCCAGCAGAGGACGTCTTGCGGCTGACGATGATGATGATGATGAAAGCATGAAGTATTTTATTTTATACCACGCGTTTAAAAATATAGTACAGACTGATATACGCATCTTAAGGTACCTTTACGTATTTTAAGCTCTTAGACAAAAATAACTGGTACTCGAATAGAACTCGGTCGCAAGCAGCTATGGACGACAGAGCACCGCTAAATTATTTTATTATGTATGAGTATTTGAGGTCGTACATGCCTAAATATTAGGTCGGGGCAAAAGTATTTTCGTATTTTTCGTACAAAGGAAAAACAATTTTTTAAGTTATATTTTTTATTTATTTATAATATGTACGTGCCGTTTTGATCGATGACTTGTTGCCATCTTGTGGGTAGTGCCATGATTCTATTGCTGTAGAAATTCTGAGATTTTTGATTAAAAAAATCTGACAGGTAGTTTGGACAGTGTTCTCTTGACATTAACTTTATGCTCCCTAAAGAATTCTGAAGTAACCGAAACAGGTGGAAATCCGATGGAGCAAGGGATGACACATCCCAGCCAAGCTCTCTCAATTTTTGCTGTGTGGCTATAGATGAGTGCGGTCTGGCGTTATCATGATGAAAGACTACGCCCTTTCTGTTTATTAACTCCGGCCGGTTTTTCTCAACGGCTTCTTTTAATCTCATGAGTTGCTGGCAGTAGAGGTCAGCATCGATAGTTTTACCCGGCGGCAAAAGCTCATAGTGGACAGTTCCTTTCCAATCCAACCATACACACAGCATCACTTTGTTCCGAGTTAATCCGGGCTTTGCCACTGTCTGTGGCGCTTGTCCATGCTTCGACCACGATTTTTTCGAACGTTCTTATCGTAAGTAATCCATTTTTCATCACCCGTAATCAACCGTTTTAGAAATGGTTCGGATTTATTTCGTTTTAACAATAAATTGAAACACGTTGCATTAGGTTTCTTTCAGTGAGATCGTGTGGCACCCAAATATCGAGCTTTTTCTTGTACCCAGACTTTTGTAAATGACGTAACACTGTTTTGTGATCAATATCCAGTTCTTCAGCAATGTCGTAACTACTAATATGTCGATCTTGCTCCACATTTTCATAGATGGCATTGATTTTATCAGTAACAGGGTGTCCAGAGCGAACCTCATCTTTCAAACTAAAATTTCCAGACTTAAAACGCTTAAACCACAATTGTGCTACTCTTATTGATACCGCATTAGGTCTATAAACCGCACAATTTTTATTCGCGGCATTAGTCGCATTTTTGCCTTTTTTGTAATAAAACTTTAAAATGTACCGAATTTCTTCGTCACACACGTCCATTTTGATAGCTCAAAAACAATTGAAAAATGCCGGGAGCCAGATTTTTTTTTAATTTTATTTCATTTCAGAATGTTGACTTTTAATGGTATTAAAACCAGCCAGGTACATTTAGTACAGACGAAGAGGTTTGAATACAACTTATACGGTCCGAATACGAAAATACTTTTGCCCCGACCTATTATGTTACAAATTTTATAGTACTTACAGTACAAGCCTACGTCTATTTGACGAGTACATAGGTCTGTACAATTGCTACTTAAAACAAGAGGCTGTAAGTATAAAGTTCAGGGTAGTGGCATTTGATAGCCTAGGGTAAAACTGTCCATAATGCTATACAAGATACCATTTTCACGGCAAACGGTTTGTGCCGGGAAACGAAACGAATGCAAAATCTTAATACAGTTACCCTATACCCTACATTGTACATACCCTAACCAGTTTGCTATTCGAAAAAAAATCAATATAAAATCAGGGCAGCGAATTTCTCAATAAATTGTATGACAACAGCTGCACCTAAACGACTTCTGCTCCAAGACTACAAGTTGATACATGAAACAGGTTTGTTAGATCATTTTTATAGAAGACATTTTTTCATAGTAGCGTATTTTCACATCTCTTTTTTAGGGTTCCGTACCAAAATGGTAAAAAAGGAACCCAATTCAAAATATTGTTCGTAGTCGAAGGTCAGGAATCTTATAGCAACGTGCATCGCAGTTTGGCCTTCGAGTACGAACAATATTTTGAATAGCTTCCTAGCAGACATCATCGCAATGGATGGAGTTCCACTCACAGGTGATGCCTGCTGCCAATGTCTTTGATTTTCCTAAATTTGGACTCTACGTCGTTATACGAGGACTAGGAGTGGTTCTATTGTAAATCAGATAGCGAATACCATAATATGGTGGTACCTATGTGTAAAACATTACAAAGGTCCAAACTTGTTTCGTTCTTTTTGCAGTCGGGTTTTAGTTTTTAAAATTATTTTTTATTTAATACTTTTTTGTACTCGGGTTTTAGTTTTTAAACTTTTTTTTTTATTTAAATTACTTTGGGGTTATAACATTGCGATGAAGTATTTTCAGATCCGCTTTACATTTTTTCGTTTAAGTTTTAATGTTTATACCAAGTGCGTAGGTAGTTAATCTACTAAAGATACAAAAATAGGTTTATGTTTCACAATTTGAAAGACATCTTAACCTTTCCAACTTCTCAAGAGATCGTGAGTCATGAGGATTTTTCAGCAATTTATTATGATCCAAGGAACAAATAAATAATCCATCTAAAGACCTGAGTCTGCTGAGGGTCACATAGGCCTGTCCCTTAGCGAATAGTGACTTCCCTAAATCAATTACTGCTTTATCTAGAGTGCAGCCTTGTAACTTGTGCACAGTAACTGCCCAAGTAAGGATTAAGGGCCCTATTTCACCGGGACACCATGGTCGCGCCACCCGGTCGCCGCCACCAACAAAATGTATGCAGGTCTATGTAGGGTATCTCACCTGGCGACCACTTGGTTGCGCAACCCTACATAGACCTTTACATACATTTACACATACATTTTGTTGGTGGCGGCGACCGGGTGGCGCAACCATGGTGTCCCGGTGAAATAGGGCCCTAAACTATCCTTAAAATAAAGACATATGCTATCTCATAAGGATAGACTTTTTTGTAGACCTATAAAAGAGAAACAATCTCACCATACATTGTTTTGTTATATCTCAAACGGATTATGCAGCGTTTTTGACGAAAGCTCCCAGACGGCTTGATTTTTTCCGACAACTTGTGGACCACTTCAACAATCATCGTCATATTATGTCAACCATTTTACACAAGGCGGTTGCTCCCCTGCGTTACCGGGTACACAACGACACAACCAGTTGAACCAGTATTTACTATTGCAATAAACAACATACCTAAGCCCGAAGGTATGGTTATTAAATTAAATTAGCCAGTAATATTACTATTAACTATTTACATATTATTCTCTGCCTACCCCATTGGGAGACAGACGTGAAGTTATGTATGTATGTATTACTATTAACGCCTTCACCGCGTGGAGGTTCCCAGCTTGTCATTATTATTACACACGTAAATATAATGATGATGGACCATGGTCCACAGTAGAAATAAAAAATAGTTTGCAGAGCTTTGGAGAGAAAAATGTGATAGGCTCACATCTGAAGCGTGATTTTTTAGAAATTATTCCCAATTATAGCGGACATGCAATTAAAGCCGCGAGTAACAGCTAACTATATTCATATATTTGAAATTTGCTAATTAAGCCCTTTCATTTGACACCCCACACGGCATGATTAAAAAAATTTTTTTTAGTTCATGACTTTGTCCTCTAGAGGGCGCTTATATTCAATTTAATGTGACGTCACATAGCCTATAACGAGAACCAGCGGACCATCAAAACGGTTCTAACGATATCCCATTTGTCAGATTATGATAAGCAGGTAGTTTAGAAGTTATGAGGGAACAGATGAACATACATACATACATTCATACATACATACCGGTCAAAATCATAACCTCCTTTTTGCTTCGCCGTAGTCGGGTAAAAATAAGACTTGCTTAGACCCCCTCCCCCGAAATCGTCTTGCGTAATAAATGAACAGCCCTAAATTTAATTCCGTGGAATTCTGACAGCTGTCACATTCTGACGTTTCAGGAGTAACAAATTTTTTTTATTGTTCATGTTATTGACTTGACTAACGACGTTTTTGGCCTTCATTTAAATTTTCATAAGAATTTAAGGCCATTCCACATAAGGCAGAGTAAACAAATCATTAACCTACGCATCTAAGATTAAAACAAAGATATTCAATCATATTTTAATCCAATCTTCCGATTGTGGCCAATTTTCTATAATGCCTTTGTAAGTTTGTACACGTCGGCCCACCTTGTGGAAGGCCTGCTGACACTTCATCTCCCGGTTCGCGGTCGCCACTCTAGAACCTTTCCGCTCCAAAGGCCATCGATTCTACGAGCAATGTGCCCCGCCCACTGCCACTTAAGGTTTGCTATTCGGTGAGCTATATCAGTTACTTTAGTTCTCCTGCGGATCTCCTCATACCTGATTCAATCTCGCAAGGAGTCATCCAGCATAGCTCTTTCCATCGCCCTTTAAGTGACCTTGAGCCTTCTTATGAGGCCCATTAATGATATATTACCTATTTAATTTTAAATTCAAATGTCTAAATCATAGAAGCCATGTTTTACATTTAATTATTTTTAGGGTTCCGTACCTCAACTGAAAAACACGGAACCCTTATAGGATCACTTTGTTGTCCGCCTGTGTGTGTGTCTGTCAAGACCCTTTTTCTCAGGCACGCGTGAAGGTATCAAGTTGAAATTCATATCAAATACTTATGTCTGTTATCCCTTGGATCAGTGAAAAAATCAAACATCTAAGTCAACGCAATCAAAAGATACGGCCGTTTATGCCGCATATTGAAGGGAATATCAAGGGAATCAAAACCTATAGGGTACTTCCCGTTGACTTAGAATCATGAAATTTGGCAAGAAGCAATGTCTTATAGCACAAGTAAAGGAAAAAAATCCGAAAACCGTTAACTACAAAGTTACATCATATAAAAAATAAGTCCAGTATAAACTAACGCTCACTAAATACGAAACTGCATACTTATTGCGTGTCAGTTTATACTGGACTTTGTTTATATTGTACTCCCGTGATTTACTAACTATTTACATACTTACAAGTTTGTGCGGAACCCTCAGTGCGCGAGTCCGACTCGCACTTGACCGGCTTTTTTAAATTTTTGCACCACTGATTCAAGGAATATTTTGTAGTCTGGTAAGACCAAAAAACGTCAGAATTCTACGGAATACAAAATCAAGGTTTAGAAATGTGTTGAAAAATCACCATATTAAAGTTTTAGTAGACTAGCATAAGCTTTTCATATCCGTCCCATTCACCATAAATAGCTGATTACAAATGCCTCTGTAAACAATTCTAATTATTTAACGAGCATGGTTACCGAGGTCGCCCATTCAAGGCTACACCAAGGTAAGTGATTTAAAAATAAAACATAGTTTTATCTGAATAGATCATCATAAGGACTTGACAATAGAGGTTTTGATGCTTTAGGTCATAGTCAAGCACGAGAGAACGAGTAGTGATTCATGATGCTGCAGCATAGTGTGTATGACTGTTACTAAAACGTTTGAAAATGAAATTTGGTTTGGAGTTTTAAAAATCTAAAACAATCAGCAGAATTAGGTACTACATAGTTGAAAAAAATTGAGGTATTAATCATTTACTATAGGTAAATTACCTACCTAGCCCCAAGTTTGCCGACATAATTTTTATATATTTTCCTTAAATTTACGAAAATAAAATAAAACGCTGTTTGCATTAAAAAAAACTGGCAAACGTATAAACTAAAAATTCAAAAACCAAAAAGGATATTGGGCTCGTCCGGGATTTGAACCCGGGACCTCTCGCACCCTAAGCGAAAATCATACCCCTAGACCAACGAGCCGGGTGGAACAATGAGCGAAATTTCCGATTGCATATTAATTTATGTCACGTGTTGTAAATCTAACTAAGCAACAGGCAAGTCCATAAATAGCCGGATTGGATTAGATAAAAAATACGTTTACAGTCTGTATAATGTTTTTAATTAGTATATTGATATATTAACATAATATTTAATTTTCCGATGTATGCAAATCTAGACGCTTTTTACTTTGTTATTTTAATTTATACATATGATTAATCAATCATTAAAGGTACAAAACTAAAATGTTTTGGTATGCGGCGCCATCTATTGAGGAATAGCGAAACCACCGCTACAGTAACTTACGGCGGCGAGATAATATGAGTAGCGATACAACCTCGATAATTTTATTTTAGTTGATAACATCCTATCAATTCAACTGCGTAATGTGTAAGTGGTGGTAATAAACGAGTGTTCGATTGCAATAACTTTGTCGTTTTATGCCTTATTTGCCACTGTTATGTGGCAGGCATTACTCTGCTGCTGGTGATTAACTAAATTGCACAGTTTGTACACTTTTAAATGGCCGGCGCCTTAGCCGAGCCTTCAACGGGACACAGCTATGCGAATGTGCTTATATTTATATAATGTCTGTTATAACACTTATAACTGTGATTCTACCTATTAACATGTTTCGTAACAAAATTGTAAAATTGTAATTGATTGTGCAGTGCGAGTGAGCAAAATTCATATTGACACCGATACAAGTATTTGATTTTTCAACGACGATAACACCGGAAATTCCATTTATCACGATAATATTTATTAGAATTGATACGTAATAATAAATTTGTGAGAATGTTTGGATGTTAAGATGCCTTTCTTTCAATCAGGCATGAACGGCTGAACGTATTTGGATTTTTTTTGTATACAAGTCAAGTAGGCAATAGTCCTTAGGATATTTTTGTTCCGGATTTTTCTTTATAGTTTCCATAGGAAAAGCAAAGACTAGGTACCTACTTATACAAAAGTATAAGTACCTATATAGACGACACAATCGCTCAATTTCTAATTTTGACAAATTTAAAGGGAATTGTATGCAAAATACATGTACGAAACCGCAACTATATGTAACTAAAATAGTTGCACAAGTCGAGCGCATTTCATAAGTTCATAACGCAATGCTATTCCACATCGCCGTCGTCACGTGGCTCGCACCAATCACGCAGTGGTTCACGCGCTGTGTCACTGGGTCGGGAACGTGCCGGGAACGCTAAGACGATCCCGGGGGAACTAACGGGCGTCACCATTGTTTGAATCCCTTTGGACGTTACTAATGTAACTATTGCACCATCATTAGTATATACCTAATTCGCTACGTAGGGGTTACAAAAGTACCAACATTAGTGTCCGGTCCCTATATTCAAACCGCGGATAGATAAGGTTACTCCAAATTAAAATTTGACACATGTAGGTACGTGGCAAATGTAAAATTTTAACTCGAGGTATCGAGGTAGGTATAGAAACCGGACATAGATGGGGGCTACAACGTAGGTACACTATAGGATAGGCCCATAATAAACTATCTTCAAATAAAGCTTCTTGCGAGCTATCGTTAAACATTTAAAAAAAGGCTTTTAGCAAAATAATAGCTTTTGAAAATCTGTAAAGTGGAGCATATTGTAACGACGAGTGTACTTCGCTTTTGATTATGTACGGAATAATTCAATATCAGAATGTTGACATCGATCAAAAAGCGGGCTCGTCCGGGATTTGAACCCGGGACCTCTCGCACCCAAAGCGAGAATCATACCCCTAGACCAACGAGCCACGCTATATAACCGCGAATACTGCCATCCGGGCCGGCATTCGTGCCGCCGCGAGACGTCATAACGTGATAACGAGCCTGAGGTGAAAGGCTTCATAAGGCACATTCTCCACGCCCCAATATCGCTGCGTAGACCAACCGGCTCAGCCGAATGTCACACACACCACACATAGGTGTGAACGTAGGACGCAAATACTGTAAAACAAACCAACTATAGTTCGTTCGCTCAAATAGTTTGCATGCTTTGATGTGCCGCTAGTGCCGCTACAAAGAAGCCGCAGGCGCATGCACAAAGCGGTGCCGACTTCAAAGGCTTGTATACCCGCAGTATGCGCTGGTAAGTCGCGGCAAGAGTTGTGTTTAAGATTAACATTAATGAAATGTTGACAGACATTATATGTATGTGTTTTTTTATTTTCTCTTGTTTGATTATTTGTCACTATGTAAAAAAAGAATATATTAAATTATTCAAAAATGGGTTATTGTTATTCTGATAATATTATATGGTTTCTATAGCAGTGTGTGGGTGTACTGCACACTATTTGAACGAACGAACTATACTTATGTATATACAAATAACAATCTAACCTTCCTCAGTAGGTACTTAACATATTCAAGTTACGCGAATACTCGTATCGCGTAGGACTTTAATATACAATGATAAAAATAACTGGACTTGTTATGCAAATGAATAGCTAGTTTACAGGTGTGATTGTGCCGCAGGCCATCGCTAGTGATCGTCGTGATCCAAACCGAATTCAAATACTACGAACGCGGGCGGACTAGGAGTTACCAGATATTACAGAGATATTGGTCTATAATCAGAACTAAGTATGCTTAAACCGTCTTATCAGATGCCAAAACCTGCCAAGTTCCAAGCAGTGAAAAGTACAGTTACTACAGCAGTTTTATAAAGAGCGACCTATATAATATGTATAAAGGGCTAGTTCTATTTCTGTTTAGAACTTGGCTGATGATGACAGTTCATAACACAGCCTTTCAGCATATGTATCTACCTAGTTTTCATTATACACCAATCTCTCGTCAGTATTTATTAGTACTAGCATATACAGGAAAAAGTGTTTTAGTCATCAAATATACCCAAGTAAGTAAAGTATAGCCAACAGGTCGAGGCTACATTAAAACGCTGACATCAGTTCTGTTGTGATATTCTCTAACGTGACGTACATAGCATAAATTCCCATCCCAGAGGATAAGACTAAGGTCGGGTTAACGTAACTTCGACGTAAAATTTTTGGACTAAAGCTCCTATCTTGCCCATTATCCACTTTATATGTTACTAGCTTCCCGCCCGCGACTTCGTCTGCGAAGAGTCAGTACTTTCGTTGGTTTAAAATATAGCCTATGTCCTGACTATGTCATGCCCTGAAAGTCCATTCTGAATATTGGTGAAAGAATTTTTGAAATCGGATGTGTAGTTCCGGAGATTACCCCTCACATACAAACAAAAAACAAATTTACAGACTTTACCTATTTATAATATTACAGTAAATATAGTAATATAGTATATTATATAGTAGTCTATAGTATAGACTACTAGTCCATAGATTAGGGTTGTGCTGTGCTACTAGGAGAACAGAGCAATCCTATTCGTGGATTTTTCCAAGCACACCTCTGGTAGAAAGCTGATGATCTGCTACGGTAAAGAATAACCCCACACAAATCGCATAATGTTAGAACACCTTGAAATTAATTCCGTTTACGTTACCTACGTGGGTAGCGACAAAGTAGCAACTAAGTACCAGTCGTGGAGGTCTAGGTCTATGCCATTGAAGTAATTGGCGGTGGGGTCTAGCGAGTAACCGACTGGGGCTCTGGACCAATCGCGCGAGTATACTATGCATGCATAGCAATAATGCTGTAGGCGGAGATTTGAAATACTGGGTAAGTACCTATACCTAATCGTATCACCAACTTGTTATGTCACATGTATACATACAGTATACATGTGACATAATTAATCATCTTTATTTACGGATTAATACAAAAAAAAAACTGGTGCGACCGGTATCTCTTATGTGGAGAGGGATCCGGACCATAATACAATATTTACTGAAAAAAAAAATGCTACATAATAGTTTAAATTTAAATAAGTTAGCTGTATCACTTATTTCTCTAAGTCCCATATATTTTATGTAATCAGAAGATACGAAATTGTTTTAAGTATGTATAGTATGCCGAATCGGGTCGCCACGTGACAGGCATAGCCTAGTGTGGGACCACCAGTTAACTTTGTCTTCTGTAAATTGTGCGTTTTTTTAAATAAACGAATTTTTATTTATTTATTTATTTTTATGTTAATTTTTCTATAAACTTAGAGAAAACTAATGCCCTGTACACAATTTATATTTTGTTTTAAAAATTTTAGGCTTTGTAGCATCGGAGACATAGGAGGAGAGAAAGTTCTATTAAAGTTTTATTGTTAATTTATTAACTATACAATTTAATAATATATTTGGCTCACTTGTAGGTTGATTTTTATGTCTTCCAAAAGCACCTGCACAAAATGAAATAGTTTATTCAAGTGATCCAATAAGTCTTTACCTATATGACCCTAAATTAAATATTTCCCATTCATTAAATTCGAAAAAAATTGCTCAAGACAAATGAAGAAACATAATACAAACAATACGTGGGTGGTTCCATTTTTCATCGGAGGCAGGAAACCCTAAATATTTGACATTGTGATGCCAAGCTACTTAAAAACGATGGACGAATTCAAGGATAAGTTTGTATTGATTTCCCAGAAGCCCTTTGAGGCCGATTAAGGTAACTTGTAGTTTATATTATAATAAACTAGCCTCCCACCCGCGGCTTTGTCTCCAGACAGTCAGTCCTTTAAACTTTTGTAAGTTAAAATATAGCCTATGTCCACCCTGAAAGTCCATTCTAACCTCCTCATGCGGCCCAAGGTCCTATCTAATCTACCTATAGTATTAATTACCTTTGTTATTCAGACCCAGCTCTTTTAACAGTTGTGTAGTCACATCGTACCATGGTCCTACCAGTAGGACTTATTACAAAACCCGCCATTTTGTTTTCAAATTTAAATAATTACTAATTTAAAGCCCATGTTCCTCCCTGTAGCACTGTATCATATACTGATTATAAACATGCCCAAAAACAATAAAATTTAAAAGAAGTGTCCTAAGTACTTGGGTCGAATGAGTATAAAACAATAGTACTACTGGTAGGACCATGGTTCGCAGTGACAATGAGCTGTATTTTGTTTTGGACCGCAGGAGGCTAAAAGTTGGTGAAAGAGTTTTTGAAATAGGATGCGTAGTTCCGGAGATTACCACTTACAAACAAACAAATTTACAAACTTTACCTCTTTATAATATTTATAATAAATTACTTTACATGTGTCAAGGTACATCACCAACCCGGATGAGTAGGTAGGCAGCGTCGCAGTCCACGTGGGCTCAAGGTGACTCTGATCCGATCCAGGTTCATCCATCAAAGCGCGAGTATTATCATGGCTTTGACACATTTATAAAGTGAATAGGTTATGTAAGTGCATGTGAAGCGACAGCATTGTTTAGATAATTAACATTTTACGAGTCAGAATTTATGAGTCAAATTAATGAATAAAGTAACTTTAGCAACGGTCTGTAAGTACATAGGTAGGTATAAATGATAAACAATATTTTCCATTATAATTGCAACATGTTATTAAATGTGCAGTTATTTATGGCAGTGGGGCAGCGTTGCATTGTATTGTTATTTTCAAAAACCGCAGGATAAGTGGGTCAACGATAGTTTTTAGGGATCCGTACCTACCAAAGTGGTAAAAAAGGAACCCTTATGGTAAGACTTTGTTGTATGTCTGTCTGTCTGTATGTTACAGCAGTTTTTCTCAGCAACTACACAAGCTATCAACTTGAAATTTGGTATATCTATAGTATAGTATATCTTGCTTGCCCGCATCTGTTTTTAGTTTAAAAAATATGAAATTTTATAAATAACTAGCTTTCCGCCCGCGACTTCGTCTGCGGAGAGTCAATATTTTCGTTAAAAAGTGCAGATAAAGTTTTCGTTACGTATCATGAAGGGATAGAAACTTTAAATCATACAAATTTTCAAACCCTTTTCGCCCTGCTAGGGGTAGATTTTCCGAAAACGTCAAAACTCATATTTTATATTCAGTAGGTAGTCTAGAAACCAGTTTCCATATATCTTTCAAAAATGACTTCACTCCCATACAAACTTCCATTTCATCCCCTTGGGGAGCTTGAGGCTTATCAAAAATCACTGAAGGTGGTGTTTTTTATTTGTTAGTCTATATACATCTCTAACTCGAAAATTGACCGAACTACCATACAATTTTACACCCACCCCCCACCCCCCTTTCACCTACTTAGGGGTAGTTTTTCCGAAATCGCCAAAAGTTGTATTTTTTATTTGTTAACAGTAGCCTATATACCAATTTGCACGTTTCTAACTTTAAAATTGATCGAATTCCCATAGAAACTTCCACCGCCTATTTCACCTACTTAGGGGTAGTTTATCCAAAATCATCTAAGGTTGTTTTCATTTATTAACAGTAGCCTATACCTATACCACTTCCACGTTTCTAACTTGAAAAGCTACCAAACTTCTATACAAACTTTAACCCCCTATTTCCACCCCTAAGGGCCTGCGCAAACCGGCGGAGCGCAGCGCAGATCACTTTAAATTTATCAATGTATATTCTTCCCTATTTTAATTACAATAAGGTATAAATTTAGAGCCGCAGCCGCAGAGTAGAAATCCCGCGTGATGCTCCGAGGTCGGTCTCAGAGCATTCAAATTTATACCTTATTGTAATATACATTGATAAATTTAAAGTGGTCTGCGCTGCGCTCCGCCGGTGTGCGCAGGCCCATAGGGATAGTTTATACAAAATCGCCCAAATCAAGTTTTTTATTTCTTAACAGTAGCCTATATACCAATTTCCACGTTTCTAACTTGAGAAACGACCAATCTCCCAAACCAACTTTAACCCCCCATTTCTGTTAGAAAATTATAAATATTATAATGTTGATCGTTCAAAAGGAAGAAGTTGAATGGAGCGTTATAGAACATAGCAACCGTAACGTTTTAAACATTTGCTTTGTAACACACACATACAACAGCCAGTTACAAGAACATATCGTTTACACAGGTTCTAATACCACCCCTTAAACTATATGTTCTATTCATCAAATTCTAAGACTCTCAATTAGTAAGAATATTAAGAATTAATCATACATAACATAAGTCTCTTACAAAACGCTGATATTTGTCAACGCATAAAGGCTTCGTTAAAACATCAGCCAACATATCTTCAGTAGGGTAAAAGGGGGTAATTGGGGTCACTTAAGCGAGAATTGAAATAATAAAATATTTAATAATAAAACCTTTATTGCGACCGCACTATACCAAATTCTACTTAATTGGTTATTATTTGAGATCAATTATAGTCACTTTAGTAATCAACTGTCGTAAATATAAGCATAAAAAAAAAAAACAGACTTGACTCCCATTGCACTAAGGTGTGGATAATTGTAGTCACCCTGTGGGCAATGAGGGTCAGATAAAATCTAGCGCACATCGCAGACATAACCTTTGGCCGACCCCCAACCTATACCACATTTCATTATTTCGACCAAATTTACCGCAGACTAAGCATCTATTTCCGTCGTCGTCAGCATCATCATTCTCATCGTCCTGGCATAGATCATTTCCCACGTCTGATACAGAGGTTCATTTGATTCTTGAAGAACTTGTCTTATTACTCTTTCGGGTCCCTTCTTCTGCAATTTTGTCTTCTTTCCCTTGCCCTTAATCTTCGCTTTATTTTTCCTTTCCCTTTTCCCTTGTCTGGCTGAACTGGGCAATGGGGGTCACCCGACTCTCATTACCCACAAGGACACTAATGAGAAAAAATTAAAAAAAAAAATCATATTAGTTACACACGGGATATAGGATACCCATCACCATTTTGAATGTCCGGCTCAACACTTATAAAAGTCTTATACATATAGAACAACAAATGTGATGCTTACTGTTTATTTTGTATCAGTGAAAACTTAGATCGGCGAGTTGCAAAAGTAAAA
This sequence comes from Tortrix viridana, assembly GCA_963241965.1. Taxonomy (NCBI): domain Eukaryota; kingdom Metazoa; phylum Arthropoda; class Insecta; order Lepidoptera; family Tortricidae; genus Tortrix; species Tortrix viridana. Next base: position 5,212,124 of record OY725172.1, on the reverse strand, counting down.
CACGTTCGTCATTCCTGGTGTGGCGGTCATAGTGGCGCGCGCGGCTCACAACAATCGCGAGGGGTACAGAGCGGGGCGTTGAGACCGTTTACGCGTCTCTAGTGTTTGTGGTTTTGTAGATATGTGGGTGACTCCCATTACCCGGTTTTCCCCTACACATGTACTTAATGGCAATAGTATTGTTTTCAACTATTTAACGGATAAAATGATGCCTAACATCAATATGCTTGGTCCTTGCATGAAACATACGAATCTTCAGACTTTAAACAGTGTATTTCTTGCATTGAAGGCAAAACAACAAAGTTGCCCTTCCTTTACGTGACGGTGACATGTTCTAGAAAATATCGTTTACACAGGTTCTAATAATTTCCACCCCTTAGGGGTAGTTTATAAAAATCGCCGAAAGTTGTTTTTTTATTTGTTACCAGTAGCCTATATTATATCAATTTTTACGTTTTTAACTTCAAAAATGAATGACTTTCATACAATCTTTCACCCCCCTTTTTAACCACTTGGGGGTTGAATTTCGAAAAATCCTTTCTTATTTCTCGTCTACGTTTTAAAAACAACATCTGTGAAAAAATTCAGCTTTCTAGGTCCAAGGCTTTAGGCTGGGCGTTTATGAGTCACCAAGTCAGGCCTTCTCTTTTTATATGGGTCTATATACTAGAATGGGGGGTTGAAAAATGAAAGTGATTTGATTATAGCAAGTGGGGTGCTATATGAAAGGGCTCAATCTGCACATTTCAAAACTAATTTATTTTATAATTTTGCGTGACGCACTTTTTGATTATAACCAAAATGTTCAAACAATGACCTCCCCCCCTTATCTTCGAAGTTTATGAACCGAAAAAACTGACTGAGCTTATGGACGCCTGCAACACCAGAAGTATCAGATGCCCAAAAAACAAAAAAGCTTTAAAAATGTGTACTAAAATTTAGGCAAGTTAAAATGGACCTTATAGCATATAGGTAAAATACATAAAAGGTATATTTTTGAAATACGGAACCCTCGGTGCATGAATGTAGGTAATACTAACTTTCATCTTGGAATTTATTATTTTTAGGTATTTATTTTTAGGTTACTTATATTACTTTACAGAAAGGATTCTATGGATATAGAAATAATAGAATGTTGTATCTTGTCTAGGGGACACGGTTTATGCAGAAAAACATATCGAAACTGTGTTTGGGGTTATTTGTGGTAGATATATGTGTGTGTGTGTAAAAAAAAATCATATTAAAAAATATATATGTATCTATATTAATATGACAAAAACACAAAAAACGGACGACCAACTAGAATAGTACATTTCGATGCTAGTGCGAAAAGTATGTCATTACCTCACGAGTAATGAGATATCTTGCCACGAGCCGCAGGCGAGTGGCAAGACTCGGGACGAGTGAAGAATGACATTTCCGCACGTGTATCGAACGACGTTTTTTAACACAGTTGCGAAAAAATAAATCAATTTCAAACTCTGATTCACTCATTTTATAAACAACTTTTTCATTTGCCATTTGAAGAAAATTTTTGACATTATGAAGAGGTGTTTTTTTTTAGCTTTTATTCGACTAGAATGGATTTTGTTAATATTATTGAACCCACTTCAATTAAAGTTTTTTTATCAAATGCCTGTTCTATAAGACATAAACAATTGTAAATATAAAACATTGTACTATTACCTAAGTACCTATTTTTATTTACGTTTATTTGTGTATCGTATATTTATAAAAATTATCGAATGTTGCCTTTGGAAACTTAAAAAATGCTTGCAGTAAGAAAAAACGCCTCTTCATAATGTCAAAAATTTTGACAGGCGTTTCGGCGGCTATTCCGTTCCATTCAGACAACTTATTAAGAACGGTTTTTCAATATTCAATATTAAAAAATAAACGTGTTATAATGATGAAGAGGTAAGTAATAAAATATGAAATATGTATATTTTTCGTATTCTTACATTAACAGTAGGTTTTTATGTTGATTACGATGTTTAAAGGAAACTAATATTAACACTCATCAATAAGTAGTCATGAATTGGAACAAATATAAATTTAAAAAATTTGGAAAAGTAAAAAGCACTAGTTCGCGAAAACCAACTTTCCGCACGATATACAGCTACGAAAAGTACCACTTTTTGAGCAACTGTGTTAAAAAAAATATTATGTTCATTCAAAGTTACATACCTACCTAAATGTTTAAAATAATATGACTTTGAACAGGTCGTACGTACAAATTGCCATGTTCATTTCATTTTAGATTTGGCGCTGTTACAAAAGACACGTGGATCGAGGAGCGTAGCGGAAAACTGCAATAGCTGGAGCAATTTGAAGCGCTCCAACAGGCTACTAATAAAAGGCTTCCTTTTAACCAATTTAGACATTATTCAATAAAGCGTAGACGTAGATTTTTTTTCGAGTTTAGATCTTCACTTGTTAACATTTCCATATAAAGTATTGAGACCTTTTGAAAGCTCTGCGTGATCAGTGTGAATGTTTATATCAGAAACGAGGATAATTTCATATGGTACGAGTATAATAATTTAATAATACCTGGACCGTACACACAGTTCCATTCGCAAGTAAACAGATGAAGCGCCCTCTTTGTTTAACTTGTAACACTGCAAAGTGACATTCCTTCAAACGATACAATCAAGTTCAGCTACTCAACAAGAGATGGCGCTGTAATGTTTTCCGCAAACTCTCAACTAATAAATTTCACTACTCATTAGAATAAAATTCCTAACCTATAAACCAATTTCCCGCCAGAAAACCAACACAAATGCTAAAAAAAATGTAATATGTAACAACAATATGTATTTGACTCATTTAACACAGCAAACAGGACAAAAAATCTTGCAGGTTAAGAAAATCTGAATGGGTTCTGATATCTGGTTCCTGATGGATTTTACAGCGTAATTTATGACTCACCCATAACTCCAAGTTGCTGCGGCGATAGAGGTGCAGCATCTCCTCCACCTGACCCAATGGATCCTGAAGCTAGAGACAGGCGCTCACTGAAGCCAAGTGGGCTGCTGCGACCTCCACTACTTGCTACTGATCCCATTCCTACCAACACACACAAACACTAAATATATATCTTTCTCAACTAAAAAAATATGATTTGATATTTCATTAAAAAAAACTCCTAAAAGTATATAGATGTGAAAGACATTTAACTCGGTTTATAACAGAGAGATAGTTATATTATATGGACCATTATCCATTGTTATGGGGAGGCTTATGCCCTGCAGTAGACTTCTTTCAGCTGCTGTGATATTAATGAAAGAAAATAGACCAATATGGCAAAGAGAATATACCTCCATTAGGACTTCTCATTCGAGAGATCCTCTTGTTGATAGCCCGTTGTATCCGAGGGTTCAGAATGGGTTTTGCACGCCTCCTTGCCAAGTACCTGGACAGTATACCGACAACTACTGCACTTGTGCCCACTACACCTAAGCTCCATAATACAACCTGGAATACAATTACAAAACTTCTTAATTTACTTGGAAACAAGCACTTATCTTTTAATTTCTTTACCCTACATGTATTGTGAGATGTTAGTTTTTAACTTTAAAATTTTACCTGTCTGTAATTTTAAGCAAAATTCATTCCTTCAAACACATATTATGTTATGTAATACTTGCAATGTAAAATAATATAGCTGAGCCAGCATAACTCTAAATTTAGAAAATCACACACAGTTAGGTAAACTTGAAATTGTGTAGAAATCAGCTAAAGTAACGACTACAGCAATAAGATTAAAATATTATTAGCAATGCTTAAGTGAGATCAAAACACATTAACTGCCGCACTCAGAGACATCAATTAAGTTTTAAGTTTCATTAAAGTTGCTGCGTCTTATTATATTGCTATAGCAAAGAAAGTGACAGCAGCTACTTTAATGAAACTTAAAACTTAATTGACGTCTCTGAGTGCGGCAGTAAGTAAATAGAGGTAAAGTGCTTAATTTTCTGACACAACCAACTTATTTCAAACCCATTTATAAAGAAGTTATTGAAAAAACATGATTTAAACTAGACACATGTTCTAATTCTAAGCAGGTATATGGATATAATGTTTATCAGCAATGATTACAAACTTTTATGATAACCCAATAATTTCTGTCAGTACAACAAACCTTTTGAGTCGTCGTTAATTGCAATTCAGTAAATGACATCGCCCTGTGACAATGCTTCAGTTTGTCGAGCAAGGCGCTTGCCTGTAGCTGCATTGCTTGTTTATTACAGAGACTAAATAAACAAGTAAAATTGCGGCCGAATTGTGGTCGTATTAGGTTATCTGTCAATAGCTGTCACACCCAAAACACAACTATTGCTTAACATAAGAGCAATTGTAAAGCTTTCTCTGGAGATTGCGGGGTGATGAGACCACATCAATTCACGTTGTAATATTTTGCAACAAACACATTTCATAAATTGCATGTAAGGTGCTAAGAGAAACTTGAAATTCCCGGTCAAAATTGAACGAGACATATGTTGACATTTAGAAAGAACCACAACAGAGTCAAATAAATCTGAACGCTGAGTGTGAATTATTCGTAATATTTCTCGTGATTTTTGTTTGTAGTTAGAGGCACCTTAAATAATTAACTTATTGATAACATGAAATTGTCATGTCATGTTTATTCATCTATAAATCATTATTTAATTTAAAGTAGTAGATAATAATATTTAAATATGTGCAGTGGGACGTATAGTATAGGCTATACAAGTACAAGTATGGGTGTTGATGGGAAAGAGAAGTAATATATATATACATAGAAATAAAACTACTTATCCGTTCTTTTTATAAATATATATTTAATCCGTCAATATCCATATAGGTACCTACCGACTTTTTGATTTTGAAGTACTGGAGGTTCTGGTACCTTCGCTGACATTGACATAACATATCGCGGGCCATTTAACGTCTTAAAACCTTGTGACAATATGAAGGATAACGAAAGATTACCTATAAGGGAATCTCTTTCTAACTCGTTATGAATGCCATAAATAGAAAAAGGTTCAACATGCGTTTTTTGTTGTTTCTTATAGTCCGGTTTCTATGCAAGTACTTATTCTGTGATGGCGCATGTCGGGCGGGTGTCAAAAGCATGTGTCAGATTTGACATAAAAGTGTTGTTTCTGTACTTTCTGTCCAAAGCAAATTCTCAAATCGTAATGTAATATTATGATAACGAGAAAACACGAGTACAACTAACAAAGTAACTGAAACACAATGGACGTAATTCAGCAGTCCCTAAAATTGCGAAGCACCATCGAAGACCTTCCAGATGAAGTCCTGGAATTTATATTAGGTTTCTTACCTCCTTACAAAGATTTACAGAATTGTAAAACCGTCTGTAAACGATGGTACAATTGTGCTGAAAGTAAGTTTTCTGGATTTTAATGTCACATATTACTTGTAAATACATGGTTTCAAGGGTCTAATCATTCGTGTCATTTTGTTGCAGATGTCTTGCGCAAAACTTCTATGAAGCTTGTTAAAGCTGTTGGAGAATTTAATATTTTATGGAAAAAAATAGCATCTACAGATTTGTCACCAACTATAACAAGAAGGTTTTCTCATGCTGCCTGTGTATTAGATAATAACATGTATATATTTGGTGGTTGCACTACTAATGCTACCTCATTTAATGATTTGTGGCGATTTGACTTATCTAACAGGCAATGGGTAAGGCCACTGGCCACAGGAACATACCCTGTCCCTAAGGCATACACAAGTATGGTTAGCTATAGAGATTGTTTGATTGTATTTGGTGGGTGGACATACCCTTCTCACTCACAATACTATCAGAATGTTACAATGTTTAATGATATTCATTTTTACTGTGTCAGCACTAATAAGTGGATATTAATCAATGCTACCAACAGCCCTCCCCCTATGGCAGGACATTCAGCATGCATTAGGGATAATGAAATGGTGGTTTTTGGTGGCCTTGTAATGTCTGCAGCACAGAATTATCAAATTCAATGCTCAAATGATGTGTGGGTCCTTGATCTCATCACTCTGAACTGGACAAAACAAGTTACAACTAAACCCAGGCCTTCTCCTCGATATGCTCAGTCGCTTGTGCCTCTAGACTCTGACAAAGTCATGCTACTAGGTGGAGTACAAACCCTACATAATCGCTTTGTGTACAGTGATTGTTGGATATTGACTATGAAAGGCCCCACATGGACTTGGAAAGAGCTAGCTGTAAGAAACAAAGAATGGGCTTCAGCCAACATATGGTGTAACCCAGCATGCAGGGTTGGTGACAAGATTGTGAGTTTGAGCAGAACTAGGCATGGCTGGAACTGTGCAAAGCCATTAGTGACCTCTGCAGTCCGGTTATCAGTTCTAAATAGGCCAGAAGGAGCCCCAGTTTCAGTAAGAGTAGAACAAAGCTTGCAGAGACCTCTGGACCGGGATCAAAATATAAATGGGAGAAGAGGAGTTTTACCAAGGCAGGCCCTAAACTCTGCCAGGCAGCAACTAATCAATCCCAATAATGAACCAATAGCAGGACCCAGTAATGATCAAGGAAGAATACCAACTGATAAACCTAGTGATGAAAATGCCAGTTTAGAAGACAATTGTCCTGGTGCTGGTCCCAGTTCAGACTCCAAGCAGTCTGGTAGTGCCTTAGATTTAGGTAAAAAACAATCAATGATGAGAAGAAATAAAAACAAGGTAAGATATAATATTTGATAAGAATACAATTAGTAAATTAAAAAGGAATTTGCTTATTCATTGCATTTTTTCAGAATAAAGGTATGAAAATAGTTCGACAGTTACAAGAAGCTAACAAATATAGGATGGCAGCTTTTGCTTGTGACAATAGCCTAAACACTGCCCCTCCAGAAAATGATCTCATTAATCAAAGACAAATTGCTCATCTAGAGAATAGATTCGAAGAAGAGCCTCAAGTTGATAATCCAGTGCAAAGGCAACCGGCCGTGAAGAAGATCAAAAGAAACACATTAACTATGCACGTGCTAGATATTTCAACAGTATTAAATGGCAACTTGATGAATTATGTGGCATGGCTGTGCCCGCGCCTTGGGGAAGCCACTGGGGCCCCGGAGGAACTTGTCATGTATTCTCTGGTGAAAGGTAATGGAGAACTGATCATGTTTGGAGGTGTGCACAATGATATTAGTATTTCCAATTACTCTCCACACCAAAGTATGTATTCCAATTCATTACACTTGATAACACCCCCACGAGATATCATTTGAAAATTATTAGTCACTGTTACTGAACTTTCTCAAAAAATATAGATATTGTACATTTTGTTCTTGTATGTATAAACTCCCAAAATGTTTTAATCTGAATATATAATTAAACTTACTTGGAGATTTCCTTTCATATTTAATTTTTTCTTTTAGATTAATGCAATCATTAAAACAAATAAGTACTTTATCCACCCAACATTATGGAATTTCGCGCACCAACATAGAACCCTGTCGCATGCAAAGAAGTGACAAATCACTCAAGTTCGAGTGATGATGTGGCATTTAATAAGTCTCTTCATTGCGACAATGTTCTGCTGCGTTCTCTTTGACTGGGTACACTTTCATAGGTTAATGTTACAATTCAAAAGTTGCGATCTAAAACCAGACTGGCGGCTAGAACATGAATCATAATATGATATCCCATTTGTTAAAATCGGTCCAATAGTTAACTTTCTGATTCTGATGACTGTTAAAATCATTATCCTTCTTTTGGCTTCATTCAGTCGGGTAAAAAGAAAGGTGGACATGGACAAGTGTGCAGGGCTCATAAGGGTCTGCACAAACCGGCGGGCTGGAAGGCAGAGGATACTTATTAAATTGAACAATGTATAATTTAAGCTATTCTAAAATTTTTATTGTATATTTATGAAATAACTAGCGACCCGCTCCGGCTTCGCATGGTTAGCAGAGCAATATACGCACCTAACCCCTAATGAATTATACACCTAACTGAAGGTAGGAACACACTGAGCTCACGTACGCAACACATGCGATGCATTATGATATCTGAACTATTGAATTTGTATGAATAGAAACACACTTATCTCACGCAACGATGCGTATGATAAGTGTGTTTCTACTCATACAAATTCAGTGGGCGGTGTGTTCCTACCATTACCCTTCCTCATGAATCACTCCGTCCAATGGTGAAAACCGTATGATGAAAGAAAATCCGTTCAGTAGTTTTTGAGTTTATCATTATTCAGACAGACAGACAAACAGACGCGGCGGAGGGACTTTGTTTTTTAATATTAGGTCGGGGCAAAAGTATTTTCGTATTTTTTGTACAAAGGAAAAACAATTTTTTAAGTTATATTTATTTATTTATTTATAATATGTACATGCCGTTTTGATCGATGACTTGTTGCCATCTTGTGGGTAGTGTCATGATTCCATCGCTGTAGAAATTCTGAGATTGTTGATTAAAAAAATCTGACAGGTAGTTTTGACAGTGTTCTCTTGATATTAACTTTATGCTTCCTAAAGAATTCTGAAGTGACCGAAACAGGTGGAAATCCGATGGAGCAAGGTCGGGGCTATACGGTGGATGCATCAACACATCCCAGCCAAGCTCTCTCAATTTATGCTGGGTGGCTATAGATGAGTGCGGTCTGGCGTTATCATGATGAAAGACTACGCCCTTTCTGTTTATTAACTCCGGCCGGTTTTTCTCAACGGCTTCTTTTAATCTCATGAGTTGCTGGCAGTAGAGGTCAGAATCGATAGTTTTACCCGGCGGCAAAAGCTCATAGTGGACAATTCCTTTCCAATCCCACCATACACACAGCATCACTTTGTTCCGAGTTAATCCGGGCTTTGCCACTGTTTGTGGAGCTTGTCCATGCTTCGACCACGATCTTTTTCGAACGTTCTTATCGTAAGTAATCCATTTTTCATCACCCGTAATCTACCGTTTTAGAAATGGTTCGGATTTATTTCGTTTTAACAATAAATTGAAACACGTTGCATTAGGTTTCTTTCAGTGAGATCGTGTGGCACCCAAATATCGAGCATTTTCTTGTACCCAGACTTTTGTAAATGACGTAACACTGTTTTGTGATCAATATCCAGTTCTTCAGCAATGTCGTAACTACTAATATGTCGATCTTGCTCCACTTTTTCATAGATAGCATTGATTTTTGATTTAAGTATGTATTTCTCTATATAAGTATGTTTATCGTTGTCTAGTACCCATAGTACAAGCCTAGAGCTTAGTTTGGGACTAGGTCAATTTGTGTGAGATTGTTCCCTGATATTTATTTATTTTATCAGTAACAGGGCGTCCAGAGCGAACCTCATCTTTCACACTAAAATTTCCAGACTTAAAACGCCTAAACCACAATTGTGCTACTCTTATTAATACCGCATTAGGTCCATAAACCGCAAAAATTTTATTCGCGGCATTAGTCGCATTTTTGCCTTTTTTGTAATAAAACTTTAAAATGTACCGAATTTCTTCGTCACACACGTCCATTTTGATAGCTCAAAAACAATTGAAAAATGCCGGGAACCAGATTTTTTTTTAATTTTATTGTATTTCAGAATATTGACTTTTAATGGTATTAAAACCAGCCAGGTACATTTAGTATACGAAGAGGTTTGATTACAACATATACGGTCCAAATACGAAAATACTTTTGCCCCGACCTTTTATGTAGTGATATATATTTATGCTTTTATACAATCTTATCTATACAGGCTGTTTTTTTATTCGTCTACAAAATTTTGGGGCTTAAATCAGTAAGTCATACTGACCAACTTTCACTATGGGACCACCCCCGATATCGCGAAAAAAAATTTGACCCTTAGCCAAAATGAAATAGTGAAAGTTGATCAGTATAACTTACTGATTTAACCCCCAAAATTTTGTAGACGAATAAAAAAAAATCCAGTATACAGGGAGGTCCGTGAGTTGACAATAAAAATTAAAATGAGATGCCTGATGCATGCACGATGAGATGAGATAAGATGCCTCATGCCGAGACCAATCCAAAATACCCTTTTGTATGTTAAGCAATTTTCATTTGTTTCCGAGTTATTTATTGAGTTTTGAAATTTCAGCGAAAACCAAATTTTTCACTAAATTCCGCGATTGTACCGAAACCGGTTAGTCTACAATCGTGATTTTTTTTTTCTCTGGAAGTAGTCCAATTAGGGATCTTTCGTATGGCATTATAATTTTTAATTAAAGTATCTTAAATACTAAAATAAAATTTAATAATTGCATTTTATTCCAAAACCTTTCATATTAAAATTACATTGCAAGGAAAATAAAAAAAATCACACAACTTTTTTTTCTGTAAATTATTTTATTTTTATTAATAATTATCAGGTTGAAATAATGATTTAAGAGCCAAAAGTCGACATTTTCCTCCAAGGCGAAGCGTACCTAATCGTTGTGTACTTTATTTAATAGGTACGTGATTTTGTAGCATAAGAATTTCATCACGTATTATAGCACGCCTCGCTTTGAAGAAAACGGGACGACTATTTTCACTTTAACCATTTTTACAACCAGAGGGCTTATTGCCTAACGCACTCGCGATCGCGATCGCTTTCATATTTGACAGTTGAAGTCAAATCTGCCTACAAAATGAAAGCAATTGTGTCACTTTCAAGTCGATCGTGATCGCGAGTGCGTTAGGCAATAAGCCCTCTGGTATTTATGGATTGTCCATAGTTCCATTGGCCGGGTTGATAGGTATAGCCATCCGGGATTTTATTTTTTTGGTAAAAATTACGTCAGAGTACCCGGACGAAAATGGTACCAGCAGTTGACGACTGGTCATTAGAGTAAAAAAAATCAAGTCCGCCACGTATCACCCGGCCGGAAGTGCTCGCCAGATGTTGGAGGTGGTCTTTCAACGCCATTATTTATGTCTTGTAGTACCAGAATAGGACAAACGCCATAGCTTAGACATCCCAGGTCTCAAATACAAAAAAGTCTGCCACAGACTAGATTATACGGAGTATGCGTTGACGTCAACGCGCGGTCATGTATACGATAACACTACTTTATTAGGATCTTGTACCGCGCGCCGAGCCAACCGCGCGTTGACGCGCGTTCATGTGCACCTAGGCTAAGAGGGTTGATGTTTTATGGACTAATGTTTACTTTATATTGTTATTTTGTTTATTTATCATTAATTAATATTCTTTAATCATTATCTTTGCTAGTGCTAGGTACAAGTCCACCAAACACAGCAGCAGGAATTTCTTTCTTCTGGACTGGAGCTACAACAGCGTCATCTTCATCATTACTGTTTCCAGATTCCTCATCATCATCAATGTCAATTTCATCAGGGTTGACCACTTTGTCTCCACTCTCTTTAAGACCTTGTGTTTCACCTCGTACAAACATGATGTTCCCTTTATTTTGAACTGCCATTTCTGCTGCCTTAGCTTCTAACATCCTCATGCCATCCTTCATTCCAGGTGCCAGGTCTGAAATTGTGCCTGCTGCTTGAGCGGCAGAGCTTAACATCTGAGCAGACATCATATTTACTTGTGTATTGTATGTAGCTTGGACACTTCGCTTTATTCTGAGCATTTCGCGCATTGTATCTTCATTGCCATGGCGGACTTCAAACTCTTTCCATGTGTTCCAAAAGTCTGCAGTTATTCTGGGATCACACATTTGACTGCAATGTGCATATATGGCACGAGCTCTGTCTATCTCTCCCAGGCGTGTTTCCATCTCAGAAAAGCGTATACACATTTCTCTTGATTTTGCTTCTGGCAATGTCTCAATAGCTTTTTCATAAATCTGACGAGTTTTTGGTACACCATAAATTTCAGCAGCTTTTTTAATGTAAATGTTGAACATTTCAAACATTTGCTCTGGTAAAACCCCAGTAGTGGAACGTTCATAAACTGACATGGCATGACGTGCTAAACCATGCTCTTCTTCTAATTTAGCATAAAGTAGGAATATAGACTTGGCAAACTCTGCAGGGCAATGTTCTAGGCATTGCTCAAATAAATCCCTTGCTCGTTCAAGCTTTGTGCCACCATATCTTTTCAAAAACTTGCTCAAATATGTATTCCATATGTCATAGACATTGGGCCATTTAAAAAGAGCAATACCTTTTTCATAGGCTCTAAATGCTTCTTCAAAATAATTATGTTCCTCCAAGAAGAGCCCATAATTTATGATTATTTGTGGAGTTGCAATTTTCAAGTCAATTATGTGGTCATAAACAGCTTTGCAAGATTTATAACTACCAAAACTTTCTTCAAGATCAGCATACATAGACCAAACTTTCAGTGACTTGTATAAACGCATTTGAACTGTTTCAGAGTCATCATGATAAGCTACTTTTCGACTAGGTAATACAGTAGCTTTTTGCATAAGCTTTAATGCTTCTTCATAGTTTTCATGCCTGATTTCCATTTCAGCCCATTCGCACCAAACAGATGCCAAGTCATCAACTTTTGCATAATTTACTAGTGTTGCTTTCTCAAAGATCAATCTTGCATCTTCTATTTGGTCATTTTCTTCATAAAACTTGGCAAAACCTACCCAAAGTGTATATAGTTTTCCAACTGCAAGTTTTGGGTCAACAGTTTGGACAGCCTCTGTATATGTGTCAATAATTTCATGCGGTTTCGCTTCATATAGTTTAACTCTTTTATGCCACTCTGCTACATTGTGGGGGTTTTGTCTTAAGAGAACAGAGTTAAGAAGCAACAACCTCCTTTCCATTAAGTATTCAAATCTTGCAAGTCTCAATTCTAAATCAATATCATCATCTTCAGAAGGGTTTGGTTTCTTAGCAACATCTTCCATCTTTTTGCTTAAACTAAGTTCTTCAAATTGAGCATAGGCATCAAATACTTGAGTAAAATCTCTTACAGTGGTGACTGTTTGAATAGCTTCTTCATAAATGTCTCTTGCTCTTTCAAATAAACCACTTCTTACATAATAATCTGCTAAAGAATTCCATAAGTGTCCAAGTTGGTCTGTGTATCGCCTCAGTCCACCTCTTATGATGGCATCTACATTGAGAGAATGTATTTTATCAGGATTTTTAGAAATTAATTCACACAATTCATTCCAAACCTGGTGATTTGATTTGCCATGTTTAGACTGGAAGTTCTCATTGTTTACTATATGTGCTAATTTAACTGCTGCCTCATCTAGTTTATTGATTGAAATAAGATAATCAATATACTCCTCCGTGTCTTCTGGACTTAATTTCAGATACCTTCTAAACACCCTTACAGCAGTTTCAGGGATATTGTGCTTTTTCAAAAAGCTCAAGTATAGAGGCCAAATTCTATGATGTTGAGTAATTGGCAGAGCCCGCAAAGCACTGTCAAATGCTTTTCTTGTGACTGTTATTCGACACTGATCAGTCAAGAATGTGCAATAATCCATCCAAATTCTAGGCATTTTATGCATGAACACCAGGGACCTTTCAAAGCAATTATTCACATGATCATAGCAGGGATCAGTAATACAGCGGCCTCGAATTTGGGACCTTCGAAGTTTTAAATAATTGTACCACAGCTTAAATGATCCTGGTAACTCCTTTAAAGCTCTCTCGTATATCATATTAATTTCATGTTTAGGTGCACCTTTCTTATGGTCTATGTATCTAAGCCAGTGTTTAACGGAAAACGGATTTCTCAAGATTTCCTCCTCATATGGTAAATCTTCTTCACTCTGAAAGTTTAATAATAATCGAATAATTATAAGATCAACATATAATTGTACGAAACAGTATACATTAACGGAAACGATATTTTTTTTTGGTTAGTACACAAAGTACAAGCTTTGATGAAATAAAGTGAAAAATTTGTACTTACAAAAAATATCTCAATTTCTTTGCCATCTAGTAACGGCATTTTAGTTAATTTTATGACCAAGAGGGCAATCTAAGCCTATACAAATCAACAGCTTTGGCTGGCAATTTAATACGAACGTCATGTAAACCGTCTAGTCTAGGTACCTATCTTTTTTTTTTATGATTATGGACATCGGACCGTCTCTATGCCAATGTCGACCACAGACTACCATAACAATTAACCATGGATATGTACCTACCTAAACTGGAGTGAGTACTAACTTTTACTAGCCAAATGACAACATTACCTTTTTCTCACCCTTGTATTTTATGTCCTTTGGAAAGAGCATAAAAATAAAAGAACACGTATTTTTTTTTGTTTTCCTAAAATATATTGATATAATATAAAAAAAAACATTTCAAAGTAACTGCCGCACTCAGAGACGTCAATTAAGTTTTTAGTTTCATTAAAGTAGCTGCTGTCACTGTCTTTGCTATAGCAATAGAATAAGACGCAGCAACTTTAATGAAACTTAAAACTTAATTGACGTCTCTGAGTGCGGCAGTAAAAGTCATCACAGAGTAATTTACAGAACCAATAAAGTGCTATTGCCAAATTACGGACATTTTCACTTGAAGTCCGTTTTGTGCTTAAATTACGGGGTGCACACATAGAATGGTTCCCATTTTCATTGACGGCAGTGACCTCTGGAGTGTTGATGAAAATATAAAACGTCCACTGTCAAACATGTGTCAGTCCAATGTCAGCCAGTCAAGCGTTGTCTGTGTGGAAATGCGTTTCTCTGAGTTCTCTCATTATTAAATGTATTACTGAATACTTTGTTATTGTGACACCATAGAACCGCGTCATAATAAAGTGACATACTTTGAGGCACAAAATGGATGTCACTTTATTATGAAACGGTTTTATAGAGAGTCGCAATAAGTACATGTTTCGGTGGTAAACTGTACGACACACGGCTAGGTACGTATATAAAGTATAGCCATGGTCTTACATACGGGTCTTCCAACTGGGCAAAATTTCAATGGGACGCTGTGACTCCACTGTTGAAGTAAAATCCAGGTGGCGCTGCGATCGAGGGATGCAAAACATAACCTACATTTCTAGATTTTTGAAATCCCATCGCGAGTGACGAACAATACGTTGGTTTTGTGTAGATACATTTAGGGTTCAATACGCGTGTTTCACGCATGCGCGACTACCTATATAGTCATCTTTGTCGCACCGGGTATCCCTCGAACGCAGCGACGCTAGCGGCCTAGAACGTTAAGAGGCCCATGTTGAAACCCAGAGTTGCAAGACCTGTACCTATGTAAGATCATGAGTATAGCTTTAGTTTAACCACAACTCTCTAGATGGCAGCACTTGTCATACATGCAAGTTTGACCAAAAGCTATGTCTACACCTGTGCGCTTTCATGTTCAACTTGCGCTTTTCTCTGACTCATGCCTCTGCAACCACAGCGCTTGCAATAACGCATTCGCTCAAACTGGTTTGATATCAGCGCATACCCGTAGCGCACGCTGATCCGTCACCGTTGGGTCGACGTGCAACATTTTGCAAATAAAATGGCGGAAGATAAAGTCAAAACATTGGATTTTATTGAAGATTCAGTGTCACCCTCGTATTGCATGCGCTTGACGCAAGTCGAATTGACATCTTGAAAGCGCAAGTTGAACATGAAATCGCACAGGTGTGGACATAGCTAAAGAGTTGCAACTCGTTTCCTCTTTAGTTACTTTACTCTTAGGCTGCCTTTCCATAGAAGCGGAGACGAGCGGTGCGGAGAGCAACTGTGTAGGAAGGAATCGACCAATCACATTGGTTGTAATCCACATCTCGTCTCCGCTCCGCTTTCAACCGGAGACGAGATGTGGATTACAACCAATGTGATTGGTCCATTCCTACACAGCAGGGACCGGCCCGCTATCCCTTTCAATGGGTTTTGTATGGGTTTTTCGTAAGGATTAACTTACCAAACCCTCTGCCCGTCAAAACCCTTTAAATATGCTTTTAAAGCGCTATTTCCAAACGGTAGCCCATTCTATAGTCTGTCAAGAAAGTCATGAAATGAAAAATATTTTATAATTGATCCAAAGAGCTAAATTACAGTATAAAATAGTATAATTTTAATAAACAATTACAGTAATATATTATTAGATTTTTGCTGTATTTTTTTATACAATTTTAAACTGTAATTTAGCTGTTTGGTTCAATTATAAAATAATTTTATATTCATGAGTTTCTTGACAGACTATATTAACCAACCAATACCCTTACTAAACCCTTTAAAAAGGTTACTAGTATATACGCAATTTTAGACCTATTGTAGACTTCATAAAACACACGTTACCTTGCGTCCCATTCGAAGCAAGTAAACGACAGCCCATTCAACTAAGCGCTAACCCAATACCCTTATAAAACCCTTATTAGTATACAATACACGTTACCGACGGCTATCCTTATCGTTGGGTTCTTCATTCGATAGGGGAAAGCAAATTCACTGGGCTATTTCAAGGGGAAGTCCTTTGAAAGGCTTTTCCCAATGAAAGGGTTGTCCGGTCCCTGCTACACAGCTCCTCTCCGCACCGCTCGTCTCCGCTTCTATGGAAAGGCAGCCTTACTCTTTGACACAATCATGAAAAAAAAAAGGTCAACTGTCAACGTTTCGTTGTATAACTCATGTACACCATTTAATAAATTATACGTTGGAATTGATTAGAAATATGTTAGGTTTCATTAGATCTCGAACTAAAAACAACTAAGTAAATGATGTTTGACACATATTCATATAAGCAATATCATTTCGTAAAGGAAACGAAACGGAACGAAATCGCCCTTAGTTACTTGATGTCTACTTAAATCTATGGTCACAATGGTCACAATAGAAAAAAAATAAAGGCATAATGGCGATTGGCGATTGTTGAACGCCGGGGAATGTTTTATTTTAAATTCTATTTCTAAGTGAGACCAATGTTTTTCCATAATAATGTCAAAACAAGGCAAAAGAAAAATCACTGTCGAGATACCGAAAACGAAAGAATTAGCCAACAGACCTAGTGTATTTGAGCGTCTCGGAACCAAGAAAACCTCTAGTGCAAAAAAAACAACTGAACATTGCAGACAGTGGGCACAACACGGAAGTTGCGCTTACGGTAAAAGCTGTAAATTTGCTGCCACCCACACGTTGATTAGCCCCTCAAAGCAACGGGCAGCTAATAAAGACGGCGAACAGAAACGATTAGTTAAAGATGATGGTAAGAACAGGTTACATTCCACAGTCGTTGTGAGGTCGGGCCGTAGTCCCGATGGTGAAATCGATAACTGGGATCAAAATGACCTAGAATACGCCGACACGGACGTGCTGGAGAAAAGAAGGCAGCAGCTTCAGCGCGAGCTCGAGTTACAGCTGAAGATGGACTCTGGCAAAGACATGCGAAAAGAGAAAAAGAAGCCCATCTCGAGCTCTTCTTCCTCCCGGAGTTCAAGTTCCTCCAGCGCCTCCTCTTCATCATCTGATGGCAGCTCTTCATCTTCTTCCTCTGGCAGGTTAGATAATTCTCTGTTATTACAGGCTTTAGGTTAAACTGTAGTTTGTTTTAAGATTTCCTAACTTTTTTATAGTCTTTGTATTTATATTACCGCGAGACCAAGCATTGCTCAGGGTGTAAATGAATTTTCCTGAATATACCTTGATGAACTCATGATATCCACATAGAACTTGTTTGTCATTTTTTTTGGGAACTATCTAATTTTTGGGAATAAAAAGTATTTTATTTATTCCAGGTTTTTTTATTTATTAAAAAAAAAATTACATGTTAACATTAACGAAAGTGCAACAAAAACCAATTTAGGTTTTCCTGTGCGCTAACTAGGTATATCGCTGAGAATAATGACGTAAACACTATGCTATTTAAACAAGTTTATCAGAAAACTACAGTTCTACAATCTATACTAGCATGTTTAAAGAAAAAATGTAACAATTCAATTTTTAGAAATGCACAATTGCAAAAACCTATGAGTAAACCTTAAATATGGTATTTGAGTGACTGGTCAAATCAGCAACTTTTATTGAGACATCAAAACAATCCATTAGTATGAAAAATACTGGCATGTGACATCACAACTTTCAGTGTTCAAACTGCTTCCTTTATTTAATTTTTGGTGACTTTTGTATGCTGTGACATTATATATATATATATAAATTTTATTTCCATTTATATATGTATGTATATTTCATGGTACGGATCCGGAACATGGCATACCAAGAGTTAAAAATTGTCTAAATTCCAAAAATAAGTGATAGCTTGATTTTTCCATGTTATTTTCAAATTTAGTGGTAGGTAGTGTAAGTCATTTAATTTCAGATTCATTAGTCAAGTACCATATAAAAAAACCAGGCAAGTGCGAGTCGGACTCGCGCACTGAGGGTTCCGTACACATCCACAAAAAAATTGCCTGTTATTGAGTTTTTTCCGAAAAAATCATAAGTGTCTCGGGCTATCCGTGGATTCTAGAACCACGGTTTGCACCCAAAAGTCCCAAGCCTAACTATAAGTAAGTATGGTAATGTTATCTATGACATTAGTCGACAATGCATTTATTAATTTTGGAATTAAATATTTAATGAACAGTGCATTTATTAATTCTGGAATTAAATATTTTATGGACATGCGTTTCCCATAGAAATTATTAACTTTTGGGGTCAATAGTGTTAGAGGCCTATGTCCAGCAGTGGACTGCTATAGGCTGATGTTGATGATGATGATGGGGTCAATTAGTTGGAGTTGGTTACATTGCAGGTGACAATTTGTGATGTTGTCTATGCAAAGGGACTCCGTATTCTCTGTCTATGCAAAGGGACTCTCAGTATTGAGTTATTGGTAGTTCCAAAATCTACATGAAATTCTCAATCGATCCACAGATATATCATATCTCTAAGTGCAGTAATTATTTAAAAAAAGTATTGAATCACAAAACACTGAAATAGGTGTTTGGAGAAAAAACATTGAAATTTAACTCTCAAAATAAGTATGTTCCCCTTTGAAGTTATATAATTGTTTTGTTTTTTAGACAAAATAGGATATATATTTTACGATAATATTAATATTTCAAAAATAATGTCAGCAGTTTTGACGAAAAAAATATTGCAATCTAGGTATATAACCAAAAACCTACAAATTAATTTATGCATTAACGAGGGTAAGAAGTTATATAAATAAAATTAATAACATTAGTAAGAAGGTATATAAATAAAATTAATAACAAAAGACATTGTTTTTATCACACTCATCAGTCACATTTATATAATATTCTTACACCTATCAACATTTTTAAGATTACTAATTTAATTATTTATTTATAGCCTCTTTTTCAGAAAAAATACAATGAAATACTTAAAACTACAGTAACCGCAATGGTGATTATATTTCTGTGTGCCTTCTGGCAAAGGCCTCCCCCAGTCTTCTCCACTCCTCCCTGTCTGTGGTCACTCTGGTCCACGTCCTGCCGGCCGTATCTGCTATTTCGTCCTCCCATCTTTTAAAATGTCTACCTCTCTTTCGTTTACAGCCTCTTGGGTACCATGTTGTCAATACTTTGCTCCATTTCTCGGGTCCTCTTATTGCAGTTTAATTACTATTACATTACTATTACATTATGCATTACTAATAGAAATCTATAAATTTGTAACAAAAGTGCTAATCGAGATAGTTTTACATAATTTTAGATCAAAATCACTTGGTTTCAGTATGTGGTTTCAGCTAAAATTACGATTAAAGTTTAGTGAAGGGATTTACATACAAAGTTGTTGGTCTTAAAAATCTAGTGTTTTAATAATATATTGAAATATTGAACAATTACAATTAATAGTTCTTAATCAATATACATATATTATAAAATAAAGTGTACAATGTGCGTGCCGCTAAAACTCAGAAACGAGTCCCGGCACGACCAAGGGACTTATATTATGTGGTAGCCCTCTATCCCTTATCCATGAAGAAGGTTCCTTGAAGGGCGCGCTTTTGTAGATATAAGGGCGGGAAGTTTCGCCCTTTAGAAATTTTTAGAACAGTCTAGAACATTCGAGAGTATTTGAGAGCATTCCACAACCTTCCAGAATATTCCGGTATGTTCTGGAATGTTCGGGAATAGTCTGGAACTTTCGGGAACACCCAAGATCATAGTGGAACATTCCAGAACAATCTCAAATGTTGTAGAATGTTCGGTAATATTCTGAAACGTCCGGGAACATCCCGTAACATTCCAGAACACTCTCGAATGTTGTGAAATGTTCGGGAATAGTCTGGAACGTTCAGGGTCATCCCGTAATAAATTTTATTGGAAAAATGTACCATTTTATGTACTTTTTATCGAAAGTACTGACTCTCCGCAGACGAAGTCGCGGGCGGAAAGCTAGTTATACAAATAAAAGATAACGTGAGAAATGGACTTGTTAGCGCTTCGGTTGATAATATATAATACGCAAAATGTGCAAATAGTTAATAATAATAATAATAATAAACACTTTATTAATAAAACTTAATGATATTGTTTACATATTGCTTATGTTTACATAGAACTAATATTATTATACGTTTGCCTGAACTAGGAGATCCTGTTTTTCAGGCAATGATAAGCTTACACAGTAATTATTAAGTATTCAATCGTTAAATTCACATATTAATTTATAAACTAGTACACAAAAAATAAGATTTTAGGGTAGGTAATACATTATTTTACACTCACTGAGAGTTACAAAAAATGTTTAATAATAGTGACAAATAGCTTTTTATATCTAAAAAAGTATCATAGCATAAACCAGGCTTGGTTAGAGATTGAGATAAGATTATAATTCTGCTGAACGAAAATACGAGTACAACCTATACTTAGCTTCATTTAGGAACCGTCAGTAATTTTTCTGTATCCTCGTAGGATAAGTTTACAAGAGCTTTATATAGAACTTTTTTACATTCAACTAGGCTTTGATGATATATGCATAAGTCTGCATTTAGCCTATTGTATAGACGAGGACCTAGAAACCAAAAAAATCTCGTTGAAAAGGCATGTTTAGTTCCTGTGAGTTGTGAGCAAACTAAGTCTTTCCGCCTTTTGTCTGTTATCTTTGGGTTAAATGTACATACGCAAAAGCTACATCATGACAAACGTACAGTACACGAAATGTACAGTACGCAGATTGTACAAACAATTAAATGTACATATGATAATTATTATTGTACAATATGCAAAATGTACTCCACGTGATAGTGGCAAAATGTACAAAGTTAGAATGATCAACACGCAAATTGTAAATAACGGAAAAATAACAATACGCAAAATGTACATACTTTGTAGAGTCACTCTGGCAAACGAAAGTTGAACCTTGTAGTTATTTGATTAAAATAAAATAACATAACTTAACCTACCTACCTAGCTCTTGAATAGCCTAACCCATTTTGACGAAAGTCAACTAAGAACACTACCGATTAAACCAGCTTTTAAAAGAAACCAAACCGCATCTCAATTAGTCTATCCATTTGAGAGCCACGATCCTAGACAGA
This sequence comes from Tortrix viridana, assembly GCA_963241965.1. NCBI lineage: Eukaryota > Metazoa > Arthropoda > Insecta > Lepidoptera > Tortricidae > Tortrix > Tortrix viridana. Next base: position 5,190,727 of record OY725172.1, on the reverse strand, counting down.
GAGATCTTTGAGAGTCTATCCATTTGAGAGCCACAGACAGACAACCTCTTTTTGCGTCGGGGTTTTGGTAAACCACCCTGCTTACTGTACACTTGTATCTACTTGTACATTTTACGTTTTGTATGTTTGGCGATTGAGCATTTTGCTTTTGTCACATTTTGCGGATTGTGTATTTTGCATTGAACAATTCGCGAAATGTGTATGTTTCTTGTTACACATTTTGCGTTATGTGCTTTCAGCGTAAGTACATTTTGCGTACGTACATTTCGTATACTGTACGTTTGTCATGATGTAGATTTTGCGTATATACATTTTAACTGTTTGCACATTTTGCGTGTAGGTAGTGTACATTTTGCGTATTGTACAATATCAGCCGAAGCGCTTGTTAGTTATTCTATCCGCTGCTTTCGGTTTGTCGGGTCCAAAACGTACGATCTAACGTCACGCGATAACATTGTGCATGGCTGGCTGACGTGTCTACTAGTAATGGATAAAAAAAGTAAATTATTCTGCGACGTATGTCAATTTATTTATAAACAAATAAACGAGTATATTGACACTGACAGATATTATCGGTAATGGTTTTTATGGGTAAAGTATTAAATGGAAGTATATTTAAACCGATAATATACTTGAATACCGGTATTGATTATACCGCTAATCAGAGCTTTAGCGATATAAATAGCAAAATGCAATTATAACCCGTTATTTAAAACCGGTAGTCAGAACACCGGTAATGATGCCTGATTCAACCTTTTCAATCCTAATATATAAATAAGGGATAAATACCCAGATAAACTTTTACATTTATTCTATTTACTAGTTTTTCCCACGGAGACGTCCGCGTAAAAGTATTTTATTTCTATTCCCTTGAGAACTGTCGGAATTTTCGGGATAAAAAGTACCCTATGTTCATCTCGGACCGGACCGTATCAATCAGGGTAGTACTACCCTCTCACCTCACAAAATATAGCCGCAAAGTAGTGATATTAGGAAATACTTCTTCTTCATTGTTGTTTTTTGCGAATGATATCGACGGTTAAAAGGCGACTTGATTCAAGCGCCATTTTGGAAACTTTACAGGAGAGCAATTTAAAGTTTTTTTTTTTGGAAAAAAAATCACTGCACACTGTGTATCTACTTAATCGTAAACACACACTTCAATTATAAAACATCGTTAAGCCTGCTATAATTTGATATATATATGACAAATAAATAATGTTTTTTTACAGAGTTAGATGTAACTTAAGCCATTATGCACAATTATGTGATCAAGGTCAAAAGATTTAAGTGCATGAGCACGAATTATCTGGTCAAGGCAATTAAATTTAAGTAAATTAGTTCAAACTATCTGATCAAGGTAAAATAATTTAAGTGCATGAGTACAAATTATCTGATCAAGGTAAAAGGATTTAAGTGCATGAATACGAATTATCTGATCAAAGCAACATGATTTAAGGGAATGAGTTTAAATTATCTGATCAAGTTTAAAAGATTTAAGTGCAAGAGTAGCCTACGACGGATTTAAGAAAAATGATTTATGATGGCAAGGTAGTTATAAACTGTTCACGCCGAAATTACTCAAATTACACATTTGTTACATCAGGTTAAAGGCAAAAAGCTATAATGGAAAGATTTATTGAAATCTGATTTAGGTAAAATAATTAAATAAAACTGACAAATAAGGAAAAACGACTGAAAGGACATCTCAATTGACAAATAACTTAATATATTGATAGAATAACCATACTTTAAAGTACTTAGGCTTTTAAGTCAGTTTTCCTTAGTTAGTAGACGTCACTAAACAATGAATTATTCATTTTTGGCCATAGTAATTCCAATAAAACATTGTTTTGTCAATCAACACTTGTTTTACTTATTTTTTTACTTATACTTAAAACATTTTTTCACGAGCAGATTAATTTTTTCCGTTTTAAAAAAATAGTTTCAACAGTCATAAACACAAAATACTGTTCAAAGAAAAACAGCACAACTAACATCGGTCCATAAAAAGGTTCAAGGAAGAATTATTTAAGTGACAGCGATATATTTGAATGTTCAACGCAAAACGATTTTAATGACATCGATATGTTTAAATGTTCAAAGGAAAAAGATTTAAGTGACAGCTATATGTTTGAATGTTCTAAGCAAAAAGATTTAAGTAACTACATTTCAAAACTCTGATTAAGGTAAAACGCTTTTAAAAAAAAAAAGATTCAGTAAGTAGGCCGCACGGGCACTTTTACACGTCAAAAATCTACCAGAAAGAAAGTCGGATGTTTAATTATTTGGATCAAGTAAAAAAGATTGAAGTGACATTTTCGTACTAAACCTATAAGGGGAAAAACCCTTAAATTACAAGTAGTTTAAAAATTATACTTCTTACGTGGGCTCATAAACCATGGTTTAAAAAAATACTAAATTCCCGTCACTTAACACCCAGTAATTAGAAATGATACCAAATTTGACTATGGATTCAAGCGCCAAAAAAGTGCTCCGATTTACTTCAAACTTACTTCAAACGACGCGGAAAAATTTGCTGATTCCAATGATATATATAACTCAATATCGCCAAGAGTGGCGCTTGAATCAAGTCGCCTTTTAACCGTCGATATGTATCTGTTTCCCCAAGTATACACATACACAGTAGTTGTTGACATGATCTATATTTTTTCCTTTGATGCTGTGTTTGTGTTACTTACTATTTTTACTTACTTTACTTTACTTACTATTTTTAACCAATTTCATTGTTTTCAAGCTATTAGTTTCTAGCCCTATTTGAGAGACTAGAATATTGAACTACGTCGATCTGCAGAGTCAGCCAAAAATGTCCGGTCCCAAGTGTTCCTGGAACACTGTGCATACGTGGCCAGATTCTTCGGGCGTTGATGCGCGAGTCCGACTATCAAACGATATTGCTGTTATTGATGTAAACGTTTTTTTCTAGGGAGACCAGAAGAAAAAGCAAGAAAGGAAAGCTTAAAAGAAACTCCAGTTCTTCATCAGAAGGTGATGTTCCACCTAAAAAGAAATTTGTGAAAAATGATACTAAAAGAGACAAAAGTGAAACAAAAAAAGCGAACGTCAAGAAAGATGAGAGGTTATTAAAGAAAACTGATGTAGCTAAAAAGAAGCCACTGACAAAAGTGGCTCTCGGCAAAAAATCACTGTCGCCAGGAAAGAAATCAGGAGGTACTCCTCCTATTTCATCTAAAAGTCTCTCTAAGGCTGTAGCTAAGCATAGTAAATCTCCGACAAGAAGAGACAAGAAGAGTACTTCTCCTCATTCAGTTAAAGATCGTGATAAGGATAGAGATAGAAAAGAGAAAGACAGAGACAAAGAAAGAGAAAAAGAACGAGAAAAGGAAAGGGATCGAACCAGAGGTCGAAGCAGATCTCCTAGAAAAGGTAGGTCTAGATCACCTCGTCCTCATGTCTCTCATCCTAAAGACCCTAGAAGGAAAGAAAGTTCTGAGAGGAGTAGACCAGTTTCTCCAAAGAAGCAAGGTAAACGTGAAGGTAGTGCTGAAAGACATAGAAAACGGTCTGCTAGTAGGGATCGTGACAGAGGGCGTGATCATAAAGATAGATCATTAGAGAGGCGAAAGGAGAAACATGACGATAAAGATAGGCATGATAGAAAAGACCGAGGGCGTGAAAGAAATAAAGAGGGCAATAAACGCGATGACAGCAAGCGTCGGGGCCGTGATAGAGGGCTCGGTAGTAGAGGACCTGATAAAGGTCTTGAAAAACCAAACAAACCAATGGAGAGACTGTTACCTAGGCCCGAAGAGCGATTAGCTGCCCTTGCTGCTATATCTAACAGGGCTCTTGAAACAGATAAGAATTCGACAAACTCTAAAGATCGTCAAGACACTCATTCTGAAAGAGGTGGCCGGAAGCAGGATAGGTTAGAACGGGATCGATCTAGTAAGAGAGATAGAATCGGTAGTTTAGATCGAGAACCGGGTGATTACGAAATCGGTTTGGAACGTAATTACGATCGTGGCCATGGGATAGACCAATATGAAAGAATGGATGATCGCTATGACGAACCTAGGGAAGACGACAGGTCCCCAGGTTATAGCAGGGATAGGCATTATGATGCCGGATATGATATACCTGGCCCATCTAGAGGGTACCCTGAGGATGAAGATAGGATGTATGCTGAACGGATGGGTGATCATCGTGGTGTTGACATGGGTAAGAACATTATGTGTGGTTCATACTATTTAATTTGTTTCTAAATTGGTTAAGTACCAATTTCACCATACGATGTTAAATGTTAATCGATTGTTAGTTCATACATTTTGACAGCTGTTAACACTCTAATCGTGTGTAAAGTGGTTGGTGAAATACGACATAAACATTGCAATTTACCAGTCCTGCTCGATTAATTATGTATAACTAATGTCGGATTTCACCAACCACTTAACGGACGATTAGAGTGTTAACAGCTGTCAAAATGTATGAACTAACAGTCTATTAACATTTAACATCGAATGGTGAAATTGGTACTCAAAACATGTCATAACAGTATTCATGGCGTTAATGCACTTTCATGAAACTTTTTAACAATTAGAATATGAAGGTCCAAATTAGGGCATGCAATCCCGAGATTAGTAGACGGATGTGCAAATGTAATGTGAAAAATTGTTTTATTCGATTAAAGCCGACACCTGTTTACACTAATTTACACATCCGTTAGGAGTGCTTACGAGAATTTGGCACGCCAAATAAAAATTAAGCGTTATTTTAAATTGTTTAATTAATATTTAAAGAAAAAAGGATTAACATTTTAGACATATTTCACAAATTTAAGTAAAAATCATATTCATTGTACAAAAAATAATTTAAACGTATTACTATCATAACCCGGTTATCATAAGTAATACGTTAAATAATAAATAATTTTGTATCCGTATCGTAAAGCTGCAAAAAATATGAACATGTCCTACAAATCATAAAAACCCTAGACCTAACCTAATAAATAGAATGTACGTAACACTTACCCGATTTTCTTCGGTGAAAATCGGCCTAAATTATAGGATGAACTGCAGGATGCTTCACACTCAGCAATACATTATCCACATTTTTATCAGTTTCAATTTTTATCTGAACTTATTATAATTCATCGACGGTAAGATAAGTAATGACGAAATTCGATTTTTCTACGAACGTGCAACCAAATTCGAATTTCAAATTAAAAAGAAATATAACCAGCCTTGTAACAAACAGGCAAAACGGTTAAAGACTTGGGTCGGAGTTCACCAACAGTTAATCAGGCGAATAGAGGTTTGACGGCTGTCAAAATGTATTGACTAACAGCCGATTAAGATTTAACAGTCCGTTAAATTGGTTGGTGAACTCCACCTTAAGTTACAACCTTAAAAAGGTTAACATTGACAAAGATATACAATTTTATGTAGCGATAATGCTACAGTATGTAATATCGGTACTAGTTCCGATATTGCATAAAAACCAATTCCGGGATTGCATGTCCTAGTCCAAATTGCCTAAACTTGACACTTAAACTATATAGAGTTCTAGAGATAGCATAGCAGGGCAAACGCATTTTTATTATACTTACTCGTGTGTGGAATTAACCTCTCGAAGCAAGTTTAGGAAAATCACGTCACGTTGCATTTATACTGCGGGGTGCAAGCGAACTCCTTTTTATGAGTCGTTTCATTTCATTTGTCAAAAAAGCAGGAAATTTTACGTGTTAGTTGAAGTCACTTTTATTAGTCACGATTATTCACGATGATGCTGATTGCGCTATTTTTTGTCAAGGTTATGATGATCGCCGTCCGCACCGCGATCACTCCTGGGAAGGTCGCTCGGGTTCTATGGACAGAGACCGCAATTACCTGCAGCCTCATAAAGATTGGGATAACGAAGATTATCGCGCCGCAGGAGAGTGGGGACGAGACCGGCATTGGCCTTTACATGAACCCCAGGTATTATCATGTATTTCAACGATTCTTAGTTTCTTAAATATAAGTTTATAATAACGATGACGAATGATTTCTGTTCCTAGGTGAGCATTTACTACCAAACCCTGTACCAGTACCAACCAATTGATTACTATAACAGAAACTATCAGAATCCCTGTTTTATCCTCTCCCATATTTTCCTTGGCTGTCCTTATCCGCATTTTGGTATGTTTCGTATTGCTTCAAACATTTTCTTGTCACGTTACCTTGTCTTTTGTACAAAAATGTATTATTTATATTGATTACTTGCAACATTGCAGATGAACGAGTGGGGTGACAAAGAAACGGATATGGAAGGCTGGCATCACCGAGGTCATCCATCCGGGCCACATCGTGGTCGTATGCACGGTAAGGTTTGAGAGTCGCAAACAGCGCGTGACGTCACGTTCCTCTAAACAAACAACATTTTGACATTTGCCAAGAAACGAGATTTGCGTGAGCCCACAGAGTACTTTATAATATACTAGTGTTTAGAGGATCGTGACGTCATAGCGACGCCATGACAAAAGTTAGCGTTTTAGCGGGAAATTTTAAAATAAAATTTATTTTAAGGCGTTTAAATTAATGTAAGTGATTTTTTTAAAATATTTCTTTAGATATATTTCATGAAAATCGTCTACACCCTTATTAAATGGCGTTTTCTAGATGACTACAACCGTGGCGTGAGAATGGATATGAGAGATGGCAACAAACGGCGCCAGCAGCGGAACGAGCCGGAAGCTGGCGCGAAGGAGGCCGCGCCGGCGGTGCAGCCCGCAGCCGCAGGGCAGCCGCGCCCGGACGCGGATGTCGACGACAAACCTATACCTGATGACCTCAGTGAGATTAGTGACGATCCTGACGATATTTTAAATAGAGAAGACGTAAGTATTTTCGAAACATCTAATTTATTTAAAGCCGTCTATTGTTTATCAGACTTGCACTTGCCCTCGGTATTTGCTCTCCCTCCATCCTGTTTTTGTTCGCTGTAGAGTAAAAATTCAAAATTAATTCGAAGACAATGATATTGAAAAATGTTTACCAAAGTGAATTTAGTCATTTTTAAATTCTGTACTGGCCCTTTATGACTGAGTGAGCCTGCTCCCGTTAAACAGTGTCACTGCACATTTGGTTTGAAAGCGCCCTATTGATGATGTAATTACATATTTTCCATTTTTAGATGGCAGATCCATCTATGGATGAAGATAGTCAAGCCGCTCATCCAGAAGAAATTGTTTCTAAACATGAAGGATCTGAAAAAGAATCCACACAGGTAAAATACAGTCCGTGAGCGTAGTTTAGATTAGTAGTAGAGTAGTTTTGTTTACGATGTAATCAGGAGGATGGTATATATCATATGATTTTCATATTAAATTTAAAGAACCCCGGATTTAAAAAAAATCCAATGAAGCTAATAGAAGCTATTAATTTTAAGGATTCTACGTTCACGCTACATTTTTTTAAGAAAAATGGGATTTCGGTATTGTAAAACCAAGGATAATCGAAAAACATTAATGAAAAAACATGTGCGACTGAGAATTACCAAATACTTAGATAAAATATAAAAAAGTAGAAATGAAGGAAGAGAAATAGTGTAAAGCTGTTCAAAAAATACCCGGAATATTTGAATTTCGAATTTAAGTTCGCCATTAAAAGGTCTTATTTTAAATTTAGGTTGGTAGACATGTTTTTCATTATAATATGTCAAATTTCGGCCATTTTAAATGCGTAGTTAGCTATTCATAGGAACATTAGTAAGACGTGTTTCTTGTGATCGGCGAATTTTCAAGAGTTTTCCAGAGTGAAAATTACGGAGCAACGAATTTGCATAAAATTTTGTGTTAAAAACAAAATTAAATGCAGTGCCGTGGTTGGAATGTTAGAGACAGCTTATGGAGAGTGCTATGAAAAAAACGGCAGTTTATGATTGGTATAAACGATTCGACGTTGAAGATGACGAGAGGAATGGGCGACCAAAAACATCAACCACCGATGACCACATCCACACAGTCAAAACAATTGTGCTTTCCAATCGCCGCATCACTATCAGGGAGGTTGCTGAGGAAGTTGGCGTCTCCTACGGATCTTGTGAATCGATTATAACTGATATTTAAGGCATGTCTCGTGTTGCTGCTAAATTCGTGCCAAAATTGCTAAATTTTCAACAAAAGCAGTATCACAAAGACATGGCCCAGCAAATGTTGGATGAAGTTGCGGACGACCCAGAACTGCTCAAACGAGTCATAACGGGTGACGAGTCTTGGGTATATTGATACGACGTTGAAACAAAGGTGCAAACGTCTCAATGGAAAACCTCGGAGGAGCCGCGGCCAAAAAAGCCCGTCAAGTTCGATCCAACGTCCAGGTTCTTATTACTGTTTTTTTCGATTTTAATGGAATTGTACATCATGAATTCCTACCAGCAGGTTGCACGGTTAAAAAAGAGCACTACTTAGAAGTTTTACGCCGTTTGCGTGAGGCCATCCGTAGAAAAAGACCAGAATTGTGGAAAAACAACTCTTTCCATTTGCACCACGATAACGCACGCTCACACCTCGCGGCTTGTGCGTGATTTCTTGACAAAAAACCAGACCAAATTGATGCCCCAAGCACCGTATTCACCGGACTTGGCTCCATGCGACTTTTTCCTGTTCCCAAAGATGAAGAGAACATTAAAAGGACGGCGTTTTGCGACCATAGAGGAAATAAAAGCTGAATCGCTGAAAGAACTGAAGGCCATATCAAAAAGTGCATTCCATAAATGCTTCGAAGATTGGAAAAGACGCTGGCAAAAGTGTATTATATCCGGAGTTGATTACTTCGAAGGGGACAATATCAAAATAGATTAATAAATAAAGTTTTTTTTTTTAATACTCAATTTCCGCGTATTTTTTTATCAAACTGCGTATATGGAGGAATCGTATATACTCACGTCGTACGTCAGTGGTAAAGGTTGGTCAGACTAGCAACGCAGGGATTAAAAAACCAATTTCCTAAGGACAACGTCTTATTATCTAACCCCGATCTCAATAGTGTGAGGACACATTTATAAATCGATATCGATAAAAAAGTATGATGTACTGTACCACCGTTATGTCATTCCAATATATTATAATAGTACATAAAATAAAAATGAACTGTTTGTATTTTTGAATATTTCATATAATTTTTGTACTATACAATTATCATTTCTAAATTTTCAGATTTTAAATTTCTTCGCCTTGGTGTTAATATCCATTTCAGCCAACTAAATGATCGTTCTAAATCAACTGTAGTAATCGGGGCAAATTTAAATAATGCATAATATTGATGAATTGCTTATACATTCCACATAATCAGCTATCCATGTACGTAATTTCTTCTTGCGTGGCATTCGGCTCGATAATGATAGTAAATTAATAAGCGTCTTAATGTAATTTCGAAGATTGACATAATGACTTGAGTCAATGTCAGATAACGGTTGTTTATAATTGCGGTAAGCAAAAATGAAAGAGGTTTGAGTAGAGGAATGAAGGAAGTATTGGAAAAAGTACCTATATAGAATTGACGCTCTTATTTTATAATTACGATCATTCAAAAATCGCTTCACATAGATGTCAATAGAAGAGTCGATATTTAATTAAACACTAGCAGAAGTGCGTATTTGCTCCCGCCAAACCGGGGTTTGCTTATTATCAAACCCCGTTATCAGTGTTGCAGATCCATTGAAACTAAGTCAAAGGATTGTCGCACAGTATTTATTTCGTTGTCAATGTGACATATGGGTATATAAAACGTTTTTGTTAGAAAACTTTTTTTACAGGTAAAACAAAAGATTTGTATAATTTCATTACATTAGTTTTCTGAATAAATTATTAAGAGTTTTTCTAGATTAGTTGGCGATAAATTTTGTCGTCTATTACTGTAGATCCATTTTAAATATGAAAATGATTGGTCTACTTCTACAGATGTAATTGGCAAATACGTCGGGTTATTATAGTGTTCCACGGTGTTTTTGTTAATATATTTTGTTATTTCAGCTTCCCCATTATTAAGTTATTTTAAAATTACTCTCATTGTGCTGTAGTCGGGATTTTTTGTTACACTGTATTCAACTTTATATACAATTTTTTTTCTTTTGGGGTGACCGGCGCAATGTCGAATGTTTTCACAAAACGGGTATTCCCGTACATGGTGAGAATTGAGAGTGTGTGATAAAAAAATGTTAGTGAGCTAAGGGGTGAATCAACTTTTAAGGTACTCGCTATTTTTCGAGATGTTTCACAATTTTTATTTTTTTAGAAAAACTATTTATTTGCTAACGTCGTGGCCTACATATTTATAAAATCAGACATTATAGGCTAACATTTAAAAAAAATTGTTCTGAAATGGTACAATTTTAAATAATAATATAGTAACGCAGGGGACGATGTTGTCCCCAGGTTTTGTATGAAAAATGTGCATTTTCCCCTGAGTTACCAGGGTTTTCCGAAAATTAAGAAATATTTGAGGTGTCTAACATGTGGGATCTGTAAATTTTATGGTCTGATTTTAATATTCATAAATTATTATTAATCATAAGATTCATAACTCACCAGGAAAGTTTTAGTGCCGCAAAAGAAAAGGAGTACCTTAAAAGTTGATTCACCCTAAGATGTGCGAAGGGAAGACTTTGTTTTGTCGCAAATCCGAGACAAATTGAGATTACGTGCTTTGTTGCCAAGCAAAAAGTGAAGGACACTTCGAACAATTTTATTACTTTTTGCTTCCAATTTTTTAAATACGAAATACCACCTCTACTTTAAAATCCTTATTTAATTGTTATGTCACCCTTTAATCGGTGTTTTTGACGGTCCTAAGCCCGAAAAGTATGACGGGAACACATTGTATACACGTACACTCGGAAATTTATCAAGTGTAAATACGTCCTACCTGAAATATGTACATCGTATAATCGCCCAAATAGAAATATGTCCATTTGTATTAACGTGTTCTCAGAAATATGAACGACTGTAAATGGGCGTTTTTCAAAAAAGTGTACATAGTTAAAGACAAAAATCAAGAAACGGTAACTTTTCCGTTGCGTCACGAAGATTAACGAAACTAAATGTATGACTGATTTTCATGACGCACTGGAAAAGTTAAAATTCCTTAATTTTGGTCCTTAACGATGTACACTTTTTCTGAAAACCGCTCAAATACGTCCTACCTGAAATATGCACATCATATAACAGGGTTGTTTACCCTTCCTAGTGACACACACTAGAAAAACTTCACGAAACATTTCACGCTACATAATGAGACAATATCGACCCTGTAGTAATCTTATGATGAGCCTGAGAAGAAACGTCCTGGAATTTATAGGCATTTCAGAGAGTCGCAGTATTAACAATAAGCTTACCAGGTTGTATGCTTGGAGTGTAATACAAGTCTATGCACCCCTAGAGGCGGCAGATGAAATAGCAAAATATTAAATATCACTTAGATTAACAAAGGCCCTAGAGACAACAGATAAAAACATGATTGTCATGGGATACTTCCACGGGAAAACTGGCAAGCAAAGACTAGGAGAGTGAAGTATCATTGGCAAACATGGAGTAGTGACAATAAACAAAAACGGGAAAAGATAAATATGAGCCAAGAACATAACCTGGCAATCATGAACACCTACTTAAAAAAAAACATCGAGAAAATGGATGTGGAAATCACCAGAGGCAGTGGAAGCACCTATCAAAACGAAATATATTTCATTACAATGATCCAACCGAAGACATTTAAAGATGTGACGGTCATCAACCACTTTAATTTCTACACCTACCACCGAATGGTCAGAGCAATCCTATATCCTAGGGTACAGAACACAAGGCAACACTATCAACACCAATATCTCAAAGAGTCTACCCATCGGAATACACAACCACATAAAAGGCAACCCAAAAAAACAACCAATCATACACAGGAACTATATGACAGTGAAATAAGTAAAATGTACAAACCCATTTACAAATTAACTTGTAAAACCTTGTAACGGTGTTATCAATAAAATTTCATTTTCATTTTTTTAAGTCCATGCCACTCAATAAGAAACGAAATTTAAGCCAATCAACGAAACAATTAATACTTACAAGACAATAACTATTCAAAAATAAAAGACAATAAAAAATAAGTTTAAAAACTAAAACCCGACTGCAAAAAGAACGAAACAAGTTTGGAGCTTTGTAATGTTTTACATATACCACCATATGGTGTTCACTCTCTGATTTACAATAGAACCGCTCCTAGTCCTCGTATACGTAGAGTTCAAATTTAGGAAAATCCAAGACATTGGCAGCAGGTATCACCTGTGAGTGAAACTCCATCCATTGCGATCGTCATCCTGCCTGCTAGGAAGCCATTCAAAATATTGTTCGTAGTCGAAGTTAGTTTTTAAACTTATTTTTGATATATATTTAGACAAAGGCTTTGAAATTGAAATTGAAAAGTATTAGAGTGTTAATACATTGAACTTTTTGTTAGGATACCAGTGGAGCTGGGGATGAAAAAGAATCTCAGGGTGTTAAGAACGAAGAAGATGTTACAGATTTAGATTTTGAAGAAATATCTGATGGTGAGCTTGAGGAGGAACGAACGAGAGGTTTGTTATCAATTGGTACAATGTTGCACAATGTTTGTAGCTGATGTTAGACATTGGTGTCCCATTTGAAGGTTGATATATTTAGAAGTACAACTATATTTCGTCGTTATAGAAAGAAATTCACGATTATTTACTGTTGATTTGGGAGGACGCGGTTGGTAGTAATCCTACCTACGAAGGTAGCGGTCCCGGGTTCGATCCCCAGTTAGGGCAAATATTTGTGTTGATATTTACACACTAGTATTTGTTCCAGAGTCATGGATGGTTTTCTATGTATGTAAACCGTAAATATTTATTTATTATTTTAGTTCACATCTATATTACAACCCTAGAGCTTAGGGTCTAGGCCAATTTGTTTAAGATTGTCCCCTGATATTTATTATTTAATTATTTACAGCTGGATTAGGAGATGCTCTTGGTGTGGACTGGGCCAGTCTGGTGGCCGACGTGAATCGGCGAGAACAAACCGCGCCCACTGGGGGCGCACGGGACCGGTGGAAACCAGAAAGAGTTCTGGCGCGTCTTGGCCTTTCGCTACATATGGCCGGCAAAGACACCGTGCAAGAAATATTGCATAAAAATGCAGCAAGTTTGCAATCTGAACAATCTATTAAAATTGAGGCGAGCTCTGACCATGCCGGTGAAATACAGAACGGGAAGCATGATGACGATAATGACAAACAGCCATTTACACCAGACGTAAATTCTTTGCATCCTGTTGCAGCTATTCAGGTATTTGACCTGAGTAATTCTGAAAAAGCGGTTTTACCTATAGGTGATGCGAAAAAAAAACAAAAAATAACAACGAAATTTTTGTTTTGCAGGTGGCCGTTGAGAAACGTAAACGTCAGCGGGCAGTGCTATTTGGATCGGGTTGTGAGATCACAAGGGCACTCAGTGCTCGTCGGGATTTGGCTCTAAGGCGGTACTTGTGCCACCTGCCTCCAGCGGAGCGTACTGGCCAATCTCGAGTGGCTCCTCAGCCATCGCTTTTCCATACCGCACGCGCCCTACTTATGCAGGCCTCTGTAACTGGCTGACACAGGAGTTAAACCCAATATTGCACCTAATATACCGGACATTAAATGCAATACATATTTTACACAATATGACAAAATATGAAATGACTAAACTAAATAGTATGTATTGAAACTTTGCTTATGTGAAGTGATAAAGAAGTGTCTTTATGAGTGTATAGTCGGTAGGGTTCGATTTACGTCAAGAAGGATAATCTTTCAGATAAGGGATGTGACTGTTATAGTGTATTTGGTACCAATGTAAAGTGAAGTGAAGTGACGGGTTTTACAATGAGTTTTAAAGGCGAATCGGGACTGTTTACAGTTAGTTACGTTTTAGGGTTAATGTAATGGATTATTATCGTCACATCTATCAATCAAAATGTAGTCTACTATTGTAGCAAAGTTTCAAGCTTCACAATCATTATACTAGTCGCAACATCTCGCTGCACGCGGGGAAATAAAAAGTGAGCACATTTTAGTTTATTAATTATTATTAATTACACAAAAACAAAATTAAATAAAAACTTAAATATATACACATTAAATAACCTTAACTAAATAAAATTGAACAACTAAAACAACTTACATAAATAAATACATTTAACTGTTATCGTAACTGTTATGAAGTGCCATTTACTATGCGAGTTTTATCGATAGCGCGTGGCCGATGTGAGCTACCTACGCGTGAACAACACTACGTAGAACATGATTTATGGCCCTGCGCGCAGCGAGATGTTGCGACTAGTACACTGTTGCCAGATCTCCTGGATTTTTCAGGAGATCCATCGAATTTTCCTAAGAATCTACTGAGTTTGGAGCCTTGGCTTTGGATTGAAAAATTAATACATTCTCAGGAAAACCCAGTGGATCTCCTGAAAAATCCAGGACACCTGGCAAATACTGAGCTATACTTACAACAATGATTGACGACTGGCCACACTGCCAGTATAGGTTCAAAATAACAAAAAAGCTGCTTACCTTTTGGTGTAAAATAGGGTGTATTGTTGATAGAAAAAGGAGAAAAATGATTTACTTATTTCCTTAGTCCTGTTGGTATAATTTCGTATTACAAAATAAACTGACAAAATGAGTTACAAAATGATTTAATATAAATGTTATGAACTGAAATGTTGAACTTTAAATCCAATTAAATTAATCTGTATACATATCGCTACTCGAATAGCTGTCTGTAGAGGTATGATTTGAATCGCTTTCATTATCTGATTCCCCATGTCGTAAATGTATAATAAATTGATCCATTATCTCGTCGCTAAGATGGTCAGTTTTGAAGTACTTATGAACATTAATGTCATCTTTATTCTCAGTAGAATTGAGATCAGATTTGATTTTCTTGCCTTAAAATATTCGTACACTTTATAAGCAATTTGTTTAGTTCGAGCCCTAATCAGAGGACTCATCTTCGGTTGTACAATCTCGTTAGCGTGTCGTTCAAAGCGGTCAGTCTAAATAACTCGTGTTAACGACAGCGATGCCGACGCCCGATTGAAGTCTCGCGTCATTTGACGTTACGCAAACACCCCTCCCGCACCGCTACACTACCGCAGGAACCTCCTCAGTTAAGCGCTAGACCTGTAGTACTGTGTTGTGTCTAGATAAACAGACCACGTAAAGTTCTTGGTTCCCCCAGTTCATTGTATTTTTAAAAGTGTCTAATTACCCACGACGGAACGGAGACGGTATATGCGTTTGGGGTGAGAGGATGTTTGTGTAAACCAATGTTGCCATTTTTCTCAAACTACTAGTCCGATTTTGATGCGGTTTTCAGTGATTTTAGGAATGAAGTCGCCTTTTCTTTTCTACGACTCTCTGGCCCTCTAATTTATGTCTGAGCAAATACCCCGCAATGCGTTGCCCCACTTCGCCTTACAGGGACAAACAATTTGGCGCGAGAGCCATTGAATCTCGAGTTAGCGAAGGATTCTAAAATTGTACACGAGCGTAGCGAGTGGTTTAAAAGTAGATCCTAAGCGTAAAAGGGGATTCAAGGCCTCGAGACCTAAATAACTTTGCTGCCGTGTGAAACACACAATTTTTCACCTCACCGTAGCGAGGAAAACACTAGGTGCTAAAAAAACAATTCCACGAGCGCCACATCTGCTGTTGTGTCCGCGCAGTGCCGCGATAGCTACAACATTACTTGCATTGGTTAAAATAACTTAATTGCAACAATTACATAAAAAATGCATCCTGATTCAGTCTATCAGAGAAAGTAACGGTTATGTTTGTATTATTATTATTATAAATTTTGAACACTTCGTTTTATTTTTCCCGTAAAATATAAGTAGTTATTAACGGTATTTTTTTATCATTTTTGGTTATACAAGGTGGGCCAAAAGAAATCACCCTATTGGAAGATGCTCTCATTTTTGCAAATTCGCCAATGTCAAATCTGTTTTGACATTTGTGGACTTGACAGATGCAAAATACAAGTGAACAAGCCATGGAGCGATACACTCCCCAAGAACGCGGAATAATCGTGTCTATTTTTTTGCGTAACAATTCAAAAAAAGAGAGTCAAACAACATCGGATGACTTCTTTTGGCCCACCTTGTATATCAAAAAGTACTTCTCGGAAAATTATAAAAAAAATAGTTTTGAAATGTGCAGATTGAGCCCTTTCATATGACACCTCACTTGTTATTAGCAAATCACTTTAATTTCTCAATCCCCCATTCTAGACCCCTTTTCAATTATTTATAAAATTGATTTCATATTTTTTTTACTAAAAACAGAAGCGGGCAAGCAAGTTATACAACTATGCCAAATTTCAAGTTGATAGCTTGTGTAGTTGCTGAGGAAAACTGCTGTGGCATACAGGCAGCCAGACAACGAAGTCTCACCATAAAGGTTCCTTTTTTACCATTTTGGTACGGAACCCTAAAAAAAGAAAAGAAAGAAAGAAACCTTTATTCGTGATAAATATGAAAAAAAGACATAAAGAATATAGTGGAAAGCCTGGGGGGTTTCGGTTCACAATTGGCGAAGATGTCGGGTAACATAAACACGGAAAAAATAAAAATAAAAAACAGCCAAAATTGATAATCTCCTACTTTTTTGAAGTCTGTTGAAAATAATCTAGTCTAGTGTTAATTATACTATTTGAATTATTGCAATTATCTTTTTTTTCTCAAATCAAGACCGCAATTTTTTAATATGTATTTTTTATATTCTATCCTATCCTATTAAACGAGAAACATTCATAAATACAAATATATCTCGTTTAATAGGATAGAATGTTAAAAAAATTACCTATAAAAATAGTGACCTTGATTGAAAAAAGAAAGATAATTGCAATAATACATATACTTAGGTCATACTGATTTTTTGTGGATTTTAAATAAATAAATAAATATCAGGGGACAATCTCACACAAATTGACCTACTCCCAAACTAAGCTCTAAGGCTTGTGCTATGGGTACCAGGCAACGATATACATACTTATATAGAAAAATACATACTTAAATACATAGAAAACATCCATGACTCAGGAACAAATACTCGCACTCATCACACAAATATTTGCCCATACCGGTATTCGAACCCGGGACCGCTAGCTTCGTAGGCAGGGTCACTACCAACTAAGCTAACTGCGTCGTCAAAATAAATAAGACCATTATATTTGTCGGGGAACATGGGGGGGAGGAGCTGGCTACGGCTAGATGTGTCAGGAATCTTCAGGATATGGCCAGATATCTTGGTCTCTAGTTGAGTGAGGGTCGAAGCAAAGAGAACACAAAATAGACGTAGGTAGGTTTATTTCCTTGATGGACATTAAACTCGATACATTTGATCTTCACTGACTTTAATTAACAGTAACACGTCAACTATAACGTACTAACAGTATAGCCCTACCAGTCCCACCACCAACCCATGGTTCTTCCTGCCTCGCGGCATAACAGACCGAATCTTGGGAGATGCGCGCAATACTTGCTTAGGCTCTTTCTCACGCGCACTTTCTTCACTCCCTACAAACGTAACTTGAAACAGCTCCATCTCAATGTGTTCACTGGACGGATTCTCAAATAGAAGTGTTTCTTGGATGGTTCTAAAGTAGACTGCTTCATGGGACGGATTCTCAAATATAAGTGTGTTGCCGTCGCACTGGAGCGACCACCCAGGCTCTGTCGAGCGCGCCAAAAAGGTTGTAGAGGGCGCTGGAGTCGCCTTCCGGTTTCGTTGAGCTCCTATACTAATGACTATCTCCGACATATTTTATGATTCGTTTATTGTTTTTCAAAGTATAGCCCTTACTATTTACACATTTTTTGCATTCGTTGCAACCATTGTGTGAAGCAGTGGCTTTTTGTAGTACTCTGGGCAAGCAATTGTTTACGTCATGGCTCGGAACTGGTTTAAAAAAATAGCGGTTAATACTGGTTTAAAAAATAGCGGTTAATACCGGTTTATTTCGGTTTTGCTCCGAACTTTTCTAGGAAACGCGAACGTTTTGAGAACTTTATTTTAATCTAAATTAACCGGTTTAATCCACGAGCTGCGGGTCGCGCGAGGTCAGTCTGTAAACAAACGCGTTGCAACTTGTTTTTGAATTGTGATATGAAGGCGCTTGTTTATCGTGCGTAAGAATTAACCATTTTTTTTTGCTTGAAACCGGTTAATTATAAATAAAATAATAAATAAATAAATAAATATCAGGAGACAATCTCACACAAATTGACCTAGTCCCAAACTAAGCTAGGCTTGTACTATGGGTACTAGGCAACGATAAACATACTTATATAGAGAAATGCATACTTGAATTTTCGACCCGAGCGTCTGTCTCCCAGGTACTATATTATTATTACCAAAACTTTCCATTTTGAATTTCATTCAATGTTACTGATGTCCAAAATATTCATGTTTTTAACGCTTTCTACTGATCGCCGCGGCACTACTGATCTGCAGTCGGGCGTAAAGATCAGTAGTGCCGCGGCGGCACGTGCTGTCTGCTGCTGCTGCGTGCAGTCGGCTACCAACCGAAACCTACGCCCGACTGCAGATCAGTAGTGCCGCGGCGGCACTTGCTGTCTGCTACCAACCGAAACCTACGCCCGACTGCAGATCAGTAGTGCCGCGGCGGCACGTGCTGTCTGCTGCTGCTGCGTGCAGTCGGCTACCAACCGAAACCTACGCCCGACTGCAGATCAGTAGTGCCGCGGCGGCACTTGCTGTCTGCTGCTGCTACGTGCAGTCTGCTACCAACCGAAACCTACGCCCGACTGCAGATCAGTAGTGCCGCGGCGGCACGTGCTGTCTGCTGCTGCTGCGTGCAGTCGGCTACCAACCGAAACCTACGCCCGACTGCAGATCAGTAGTGCCGCGGCGGCACGTGCTGTCTGCTGCTGCTGCGTGCAGTCGGCTACCAACCGACACCTTAAGACAAAAGATGCGGCAACTAGGGAAGGACCAGGGCAAACGGACGGTATCGAATGTGTTATGAGGCAGTTTTTGGTTAAAAATTGGAACATGTTGCCAATTTATTTCTGAACTGCGCCCAATTTTTTTCACACTAACTAAGCTACACTTAGGGCTCGTGTACACGGTGCCGCCACCGCGCCGCGCTATGTATACGAGACGCGTAAAGCCTGCCGCCGCACGGGCTCGTGTACCTACACGGTGCCACCGCCGCGCCGCCGCCGTGCCACCGCCGCTCCACCATCCATACATATCATTGGCCGTCTCGTGTACATAGCGCGAAGGTGCGGAGGCGGCGCGGCGCGGGCTTTACGCGTCTCGTGTACATAGCGCGGCGGCGCGGTGGCGGCACCGTGTACACGAGCTCTTATGTTGTCAGATTTCATCAACCACTTAACAGACGATTAAAGTGTTAACAGCTGTCAAAATGTATGAACTAACAGTCGATTACATTTAACATCGTATGGTGAAACTGGTATTTAGCATTTTGTGGAAGATTATAATAATTAAATTGTATGGGAATGTACCATTTAGAGTAACTTATTGGTTATAATACAGGGTGACCTCGAATTGGTAATACAAATTCAAAGTACTACAGAGAGCTTCCCTAAACCAATCGCTTCTACGAGGTCTCACGCTTAATTTTAAAACATAAGTACTTTTTTTTAAGTTTTCTAATTATCCCATTTTTTTTTGCTTAAATTGGTTACCCTACCATTACCTTTAAAATGAAAGAGGTTTAAAGTATTTCAAATGAACACTTTCCTCTTTGGTTCGTTATCTGACACATCATTTATGATAATAGCGTATCTTGATTAGTAAATTGTCACTTGTCTTGTCAAAGAAAGTAAGAATTTTCGTATTTAATTAAGATAGTAATTAAACAAAATGCCCCGAGCTTATCCTTATACGAATATTCAGCGAATGGATATGTTATCTTTTTATTTTACGTCACGAAGTACCGTACGAACTCAAGCATTGTTTCATGAACGACACCCTGACTGCCCAACTCCTACTCGTGTTCTAATAAACTCCATTGTCCAAAACTTAAGAGATTTTGGACAGTTTACTGTCCCAGTGCACGCTCAAGCTCCGGGCCGGCGGCCGCGATACTCGCAGACGTTTCGGAGACGAGTTCTCGATTATTTTAGCCACCACCCAGAGGCGAGCTCAAGGGACGCTGCCGCAAGATTCGGAACGAGCCAATGGTTTATTTGGCGATTACTGAATGCTGAAGGAAAGTATCCGTTTAAATTCCAAAGGGTGCAGGATATCATATTAGCCGATTATCCTAGAAGAGTGCAATTTTGTCGTTGGCTGCTGCAAAATCTACACTTGAACATTTTATGGACCGACGAGGCAACATTTACAAGAGTAGGCATGTTCAACGTTCACAATGAACACTGGTGGTCTGATCGTGAAGCAAATCCTCACGTAACTCGCAGGGACTCCTACCAGACACGTTTCTCGGTAAATGTTTGGGCAGGAATACTGAACGACTGTTTGATTGGTCCTCATTTCATTGACGGAAATTTAAATGGACCGAAATATGAAGAATTCCTGAGAAATGTGTTACCGGTATTGCTACGAGAGGTGCCGCAGCAAAATTTGGAGGCTCTGTATTACCAGCAGGATGGGGCACCAGCTCATTTTTCCCTGCGTGTGCGAAGCTACTTGGACCAAGAGTTCCCTGGGAGATGGATTGGACGCTGTGGCCCAGTCGCTTGGGCTCCTAGAAGCCCTGATCTCACACCTCTCGACTTCTTTTTGTGGGGCGAAATAAAAAGGAGAGTGTACGCACGGGAAACAGATACTGTGGGTGAACTTCGCCAAAAGATAGTTGAGGCATTTAATAATGTAAAAACCAATGAATTTGTTCTCCACAGATTGAAAGACAATCATAGGCGACGGGCAGAGTTATGTATCCAAGAAGGCGGGGGTCATTTTGAGCACATTTTAAAAGCTGTTTAAGTTTTACAATTTTGTATTTTGTACTGTACGTTATTCAACAATAAATTATTTTTAATAATTCACTCATTATTCAGTTATTCACTTTATCAGATAATTTATTAGGGTACCTACTTAAAACTAAAGGGTTGGATGGATATCAGCACCTAGTTTATTAATAACATCGAGTGATAGATACAGGAATGGAAATTGAGACACATTTTGTTCCTTGTCGCTTTGGGTGGCAGTGCGTCACGTTGAATGTCCACTGTCATTATCTCCGTCGTTGTTGTGACAGAGTACAAAATGGTGCGAGAATCAATTTCCTTGTCTGTACGACAGATATGCATGACGTCATGTAGGTTAACCACACTTGGGATTTTAAATTATTTTTATTATTTTGTTTTGTTAGAAAATTAACGATAATTAAGGAATTAACTTTAACAACTGAGTTAATGCAATACACTATTAGTGATTAACTGAATCATAATCAAGTATTTTGTATTACCAATTCGAGGTCACCCTGTATAATGTTGAACTTATTTAATGGACAAATAAAATTAAGGAAGTAATCTGTCTTATTTTATATATACAGGCCTTTTACTTAATTTACATTAAACTTTAAGGGCCTGTTTCACAATCGACAAGTAAATTCATTTGTCAAATAAAGATAGCACTCTCCTTGTCTATTTTCAAGTGTAAGAAATGGAAAGGGTTAAATTTATTTGACAGATTTGCTTTACTATACTGTCAAATAAATGTATACCTTACCCTTTCTTACACTTGAAAATAGACAAGGAGAGGGCTATCTTTATTTGACAGATGAATTAACTTGTCGAGTGTGAAACAGGCCCTTAATAATTTATTAATATATTTGTCGTATTTTAGACATTACACACAGTACTCATGTAGGTTAGCGGCTTGCCAGTCTTGCCACAATTAACGTTGCATGGTTGCATCAATCATATACGCAAAATTGTGGGGCGCGCAATCGTGGATTGAAAACAAGTTGATACTTAAAGAAACGACATCGCAAACTGCTCTGGGAGATAATAGAAATGTCGACAGAATACATTTTAATGGTTTTTAGAATTTTTGTCTGTCTGTGAATTTGTCCGCGAACTCCGCAAAAACTACTGGACAGAATTTGATGAAATTTGGTGTGGTAATATGTTATACGCTGGAGTTACATATAGGATAATTTATATCCCGGAAAATTTGTAGTTCCCGGATAGTTCCCGAAGGAAAAGTGAGAAACGACTTCTACGCGGACGGAGTCGCGGGCATAAGCTAGTAAATAAAAAGCTTACGGAATAAGCAAGATAAATTTGAATTGATCCAACAAGTTATTATGTTTGACTATTCACTACTACATCTATACTGGGATTTTTTCTCGTTGTACATAGGTAGGTACTGTTGTACGAAAACTAGGAATATAAACTAGGGACCCGACCACCCATTCCCCGCTAAGGGTCTGAAAGACTTGCCTCTCACTAGAAAAACCCACTAACTGCCGCACTCAGAGACGTCAATTAGTTTTTAAGTTTCATTATTTTCATAAAGTTGCTGCGTCTTATTCTATTGCTATAGCAAATAAAGAAAGAAAGTGACAGCAGCTACTTTAATGAAACTTAAAACTTAATTGACGTCTCTGAGTGCGGCCGTAAAAGAATAACCTCTTGGGAAGAAATGTATGAGTAACTGCCGCACTCAGAGACGTCAATTAAGTTCAAGTTTCATTAAAGTTGCTGCCTCTTATTCCATTGCTTTCACTTTCTTTGCTATAGCAATAGAATAAGACGCAGCAACTTTAATGAAACTTAAAACTTAATGAGTGCGGCAGTAAGTTATTTGTTAACGCATTCACTGCCGGCAACGCATAATTATAAAGGAGCGTCCTCACTGAGAGCATTTATAAATGAGCAATAATTTCAATAATTTGTAAGCTTTGTACGCTCGGCTCAACGTCCACACCACTCGAATATTCATCGCCAAATGCTTTCAGTGGAGACGCTCCTTTACAACATTCAGTAAATAATTCCATTGATTAATCAACTGGTTTTATAACCCGTTTGCAAGAATTAAAATTATGTATAGCTCTTGCAATTCACGAAGGCGAGTGGGCTTTACATGTGGTAAACACGTATCTGTATACAGCGATGTACACGCACACACGGAAACAATTATGCACAAGTGAAGGGCTTATTAGACCACGCGATATGTAGATCGTGTGTCTAGATATCGTGTGGTCTAATGAGCCCTTGACTTGAGCGACGGCGCGCTCGCTGTGGATCGCTCCGTCAGACACGCACACTAATAAAGCCCACTCTCCTTCGTGAATTGCTTTGTGATTGCGTGTTAATTAATAGCTGCCACAAGGTCCATGTGACGAAGTCAAATAATTAATTAAACCAAAATGAATGCATGGTCATCCCACATTTTCTTGAAGTGGTATGTCAAGTGTCATCGCTTTGGCGGGGAATTTGATTCTCTACTCGTTATAAAAAATTTAAAGTTTGTTTAAGAAACTAATTTTTCAAAAAGGAACCTTAAGGCTCCAGAGAATAAACCATGGGTAGGGTGATTTTATGATAAAAAAAGAGATAAAGATAAAATATATTTAGTCAGTAAGTAGGCCGCACGGGCACTAATATATTTTTTGTTTTATGTAACTGCCACTTAAACATGATCACTATTAGTTTGGTAAATGACTTAAATGAGTGTTCACAAGGGGGGTGTGGATGGAAAGGTCGAGGACAGAAAATTTGACTTCCGGACTTTATTTGGACAAGTTACTTAGGTTAGGAGACAAACATAGGTACTAAAAGTCCCCACCCCTGGGAGGTGAGCCCTAGAGTGGGGCGGGTGGGAACAAAGTCCCGTTTGTGGGTTTTTTGTTTGACATCTTCAAAAACGATGAGTCATAGAAAATTGTGTTCTACTACATAATGAAAACTGATAAAATTCTCTACAACTTTGATTCTGTACATTTTTCACCTATTCCCAGAGCTCCGAAAATTGGTCTATTTTCAAAACTGGAAACTTATGCTTTTTGAGGTTGTATAGAGCGTAACAGAAGACCTGTCTTAATAACTATCGCTACCAGCGTTTCCTCCAGTCGTTATCGAACGTCAAACCATATATTTCTTCTCTTCCACTAACTGAGGGAGCAGCGATGATGGAGCTCTCTTTACGTACTTAACACCAGGTCCTGGCTTGGCTTAGACGTGATCTTTCCCTTGAAATATGAGGATGTGTTGAAGTCTTATTTTATCTTTTATTTTGACTCCGAGGACGCTTCTTTCCATTACGTTTTGGCAGTTTAACTTTGATTCTACTTATTCCCAATTGTTGTCTAGGTATAAGCTCCGAAAAACGGTATTTTTTCAAATATGTGTTTTACCTCACGTTTTTTGTAATACATTGTGCTCTATAACTTGCAAACAGTTCATCTGAGAAAAAAGTCCCCCAAAAAACTTGTAGAGTTAAATTCTCTTTAAAAATATGTATTCATATACTAATATGTCATCTAACATTGAAAAGTTATACCAATTTTAAATTTTCGGCACTAGAAGGGATTCCGCGTTTTGATTCATCTTCTCTATAGTGCTCCATCGCTGCTCCCTTAAGAGGAATCTCCTTCTGTTTCGCTCTATACAGCCTAAAAAAGCATAAGTTTCCAGTTTTGAAAATTTACCGTTTTTCGGAGCTTTGGGAATAGGTGAAAAGTGTACAGAATCAAAGTTGTAGAGAATTTTATCGCTTTTATCATGTAATAGAACAAAATTTCTTTCTTTGTGCCCCCCCCCCCCCCCCCCCCCCCCCCCCCCTCACGGACCCACCTCCGAGGGGTGGGGACTTTTAGTATGTTTGTCTCCTAACTAGTCCAAACAAAGTCCCGAAGTAAAATTTTCTGCCCTCGACCTTTTCATCCACAATAATTTGTTGCCAGGACTATATTGATTACTGTATTAGAAGAATTAGTTCCTGATCACCAATTAAAAATCATCATGTGTAGTGCAAATGATGAATGTTTGTGCAATTGGGTGTAAGAATTTTGCGATATTTACACATCTACAATAGCTAAATGGACTTAAATGAGCTTCCTCAGTGTTTGTGAAGGTCGATGGTTGTTGCAATACTATTGAAAGTCAAAGTGATAATGTTTACTTTACAAAATTGATAACTACAAATATTAAGCTAAGCATAGGTTTATATTATTTAATAACCACAGCTTGGTTAAACTTAAAAATTATTCTAAATCATTGCATAAGAATGAAACATTTTCACCAACTGACAGTTCTGTCTTCTTGCAATTCCTAAAAATAAACAAATTGAAGTTATTATCAAGACAAACAAAAATGAAATATAAATACTTATCTATAAAAATAGTTTACTCACTTCTCAAATAGAACAGCACCAGCTATTCCTTTAATGATCAATTGGTTCCCATTGATGGACAATATAGATCCTTCCCGCAAACCTAACACAGGGGCAGCATGAGGCATCTCCATGTACTCCTCAATTCTCTGGTCTCTTGTTTCCCCTTTATGCTTATTATTTTCCTCTGTGTCAATATAATGGGGGTTTATGTTAAATGGTATTATAGAAATTGCTTTAAAAGTTGGAGGGAAAATAATTGGCATATCATTTGTAGTGTGAATATTTATTGTTGCTACGTTTGTTCCAGCACTACTACCTATATACAAGAGGCAGCCATCATCAACTCTTTTTTTAATCAGACTAACCAAGTCTTCTTCATACAAACGCTTTAAAAGTAGAAAAGTATTCCCTCCACCCACAAATATTGCCTTAGCGGAATGGATGGCGAGAGTTGTATCAGGATATGTGTGCAAGCCTGTCACGTTAAACCCCCAGGGATCAATCACTTGCTTGATTTTCTTTGTGTAGCCATCATAATCATTTTGAGCATATGGCACAAATATCAGTTCCCTCACATTGTTTCTAAAATAAATTACTAATTAATTTATATATTGAAGACAACTACAAAGATGATAAGCTTTCATTTAATATTTATTGTATATTCCATACTTACTTTTGTAAAAAGGAACTTATTTCTTCTTTTGCAAACTCTAGAAGGGAGTAACCGTGGCATTTTGAAGAAGATAGGAGCAAGGCTTGGCGATGGGACGGCATTGTTGCTGTGTGGACGGCCGACTTACGAATGAAGCTATGCGAAATATGCGAATGCGATATCGATAACAATGGAACATAAAGTTTCAACAATGAACACCCCATTAATGTTATGTATGTCATCTAGTACATTTTCCTTATCTGAATTCTATGACCACATTTGCTAAAACAGAATAAATAAAAATAAAGTTATCAAATTAATAAATAATAAACACCACAAAGTACGAAAACAGCAAAACGGATACAGATTGATAGTGACAGACGCTGTCAATGTCAACGATTATAAGCTATGTTTACACCAGTGCGCTTTCACGTTCATCTTGCGTTTTTCTCTGACGCATGCCTCTGCAACCACAGCGCATGTAATAATTCATGCGCTCAAACTGGACAGCAGCGCATGATGATGTTGGGTTGACGTGCAACATTTTGTGCCTTTTAGCAAATTAAATGGCAGAAGATAAAGTTAAAACATTGGATTTTATTGAAGATTATGGAACATATCAAGTTTTGCGGGACCACAAGCCCAAAGATTACACAAATAAAATAAAACGAAACGATGCGTTAATTTCTCTGATCCAAAAACATAATTATGTTGTAAAAACTGTCCAGTTTTTTTTTTTTTTCGTTTGTTCCTTGCACTTAACACTAAATATGCCGCACTGATAGTTACTAGTTCCGCGTCCATCTTGACGGCTAACAAAGGCGCGTGTGTACGCTACATGCAAAAAGCGCACAGGTGACATCCATTTTGTGCCTCTCAGTATGTCACTTTATTATGACGCGGTTCTATGGTGTCACATAACAAAGTATTCAACAATACTATAGTCTTTTTCACTTAGCTTGGTACGGTAACACATGGATCTAGTTATATGAATAAAACATTTATTATTTATTATTATTATTGTTAGCGAAGTTACATAACAAAGACGATTTGATTTCAGACTGCCTGCGAATGTTGAAATAAAAAAAATGGATTGAGGCGATTCCTGGGAAAGTAACTAACAACTCTGTTGTATGTAGTTTCCTTTCAAACCTGAAGCTTATCTGACGGAAGCTAGAAACTAAGTACATAAAACTAAATAAAACCATTTTATTTACGTATCAATGTATAAGGTTAAATAAATTATGTTTCTAAGTATTGTATTTTATTTTACATAATTAATTAAGGGCTAGCACGATAGCGTTTATCGCCGACATAAAGCATCCGTCACTTTCTAGCAAGCACGTAAGGACGAGATGGACGAATGCTTTACGTGCGTCGGCGACAAAACGCTATGGTGCTGTTATACTAGTCCATGTGTGCGAAAATTGCGCAATTGTGCTTAAAAATGATTAAATTAGCTTTGTTATGTTATTAACATATTCTATGTTTTTAATTAATGTTAAGTAAATTTATGTCAAGATCTCACTAAAACATGGTGATTGATTACTAAAGTAAGATTTAGGACTAGTTTTGGTTAAAGATTAATAGATTGTTCAACAAGGGACTAAAGTAAGCCATTATGAGAGATAATTATACACCCGAGCAAAGCGAGGGTGAAGTTCGAGTGTCATTATGGCTTTTTAGTCTCGAGTTAAACACTCTACTTTTCACTTCGAATGCGAGGAAAAATAACGACATTATATACAAAATTACAATAGCAAAAAAAATTATTCCGCGGTTTTTAATTTTCTTTTCTTTTGTAAAGTGACGCTTTAAATGCTTGCTTGCTTGGCTAAATATAGCCAACAGATTCAAACTTGAAAACTATTTGTTCAAAACTAATCAAAATTTATTATGCATGGTTCATGCATAATAAATTAAATTCATCCTTAATATAATTAATTTGATTAATTTTTCGTAATCATTAATCGTGTTTCACGAAATTAAATAGTTTTCTTTTTATATTTTGGCACAGTTGTCATTTTGAGGTTATTTCCACGCCTTAAAATTGTCTATACCACAGAATTAGTAGGTACTTTCATAGCAACCGAACTATAAGAAAAGACGTATATGACCTTTTTCTATTTATGGCATGGCATTCATATCGAGTTAGAAAGAGATGTCCTTTAAGGTATTCTTTTGTTTTCCATCATGTTGTCACAAGGATCTGTCAACGCCAGTGTTGCTGCTGAGTCGACAATAATTCTAGTATCAAGTTTTCATGTTTTGAAAATCTGAAAATATCGATTTATATTCACAACATTGTCAAACTAATAAAGCTACTAAATGAAGAAGTCACCCTGACACAAAATTAACTAGTCGCATATCGACTTTTTAATTTTGTAGTACTGTAGGTTCGTGTAGGGGTCCAATTGCGGGCTTATCGCAGTCCATTCAAATTTGACGTCTAAAACCTTTTGGCAACATGATGGAAAACGAAAGAATACCTATTAGGACATCTCTTTCCAACTCGTTATGAATGCCATAAATATAAAAAGGTCAAACCTATGTCATTTGTTCTTTCTTATATTCCGGTTTCTATGCAAGTACTTATTCTGTAATAATCCTCCATTCACTTACACTTTACTTACTTACTTTTGGCTGTTTAGGGGTTTCCAAAGTAAATTAAAAAAAAAAATACTTTAATCCCTAGAAATTAAAAAGGAACTTTAGTCCCGATATGCAGAGACTAAAGTAGCATTTTAAGTGCATAAGAAGTGAAAAAAAAAATATTTTCTTACCAAAAAATATTTTTTTTTATTCATACAAAGATATCCCCAAACTATGGTACGGTATGGCACGTACCTATATATTTTTCACCTGGTATGCGGAGGGTTAAACCTAAGTTTTCTTAAAAATTACGCACTTTCTGACCATGACATGTATATTTACCTAACATAAAAAAAAGAATAGAATATTATCTTTAAAAAGAGGTATCATATACGCATACTCCATTATTTCACTTTGCTATGCTGCTTTAAACATTTAAGTTACCATTATTAGTCAATATTAGCTGTAGGGACAAGATGTGTTCCATTAGAGAAATTTAATATAAAACTAGCTAAACCATTCCTTTTGTCAATAGGGATATGTTCGTAGTAGAACGAAGTTAATACTAGTTATCAAAAGGTGAGTGTCACTGTCGCCCTACCAGCGCCCTGAATGTCCCGGAATGTGGTTTTTTCCAGTTTCAAAGAAAACCTTACACGATATAAGAAAAGTGTGAAGGCAAGAATTAATCCTTGACACATTTGCTATCAGTCGTTTATAGACGCAAGTGATATCACTTATAGTTTTCGCGCAATCATACACTGAATATGAAAAAACTTCTCATGTTAGTATTGCTGTTGCTAAAATCTGTAACGACCCCATTTATCATATAGAATACACATGTTTACATATTATAATTTGCTAGTTGATCATAGGTAATAAAAAAAGTCATCTGTAATATCTTTCTATTCTTCATAGTTACAAATTAATGAGATACACGTATATATTGTTTTCATTTAATGCAGAGCCACTTGCAGATTTAGGGCCAAAGAGTTAAATCTTGTTTAGGTCTTAAATTTTGATTTACCTAAGACTGACAGTTCCGTACATTTTGACACAAAGAACCACTAAAACTGTACAGACTAACTGCCGCAATCAGAGACGTCAATTAATTTTTAAGTTTGATTAAGGTTGCTGCGTCATTCTATTGCTATAGCAAAGAAAGTGACAGCAGCAACTTTAATCAAACTTAAAAGTTAATTGACGTCTCTGAGTGCGGCCGTCAATCTCTATTTAACTTTTTCCTGCAAGTGCCCCTTAATAACACTTAAACTGTAAAAGGGTTTAACAATACTATCGCACTTAATAAACAGTTTATTTGACAGATTACTTACTCGTACTTGTCTATTGCCTGGACAGTGGACACCCGAACACAATAGGGTGCTTCTCTTGAAAAGCTCGTTTCTTTAACTCGTAAACGAAGTATTTAACCAATTACAATTAAATTAATTTCTGTTACCTTATTAACAAAAACATTAAACTTTTTTTGTTAAATTGTGGCGCGCGGATTACCGCGGTGGCTGCATGAGCTTTCCTTGCGAGTTTGATCGATCGCTCCGCCCAATTTGACCATTAACCCATTAACGAAGTAGAATATTTATAGAAGGATTTCATCTAATAGCACACTTGAACATATATCTGTCGCATAAATTTTAAATCGGATTGATAATGAGTTAGACAGGGAGGTATATAGCAGCGCGTTTCGGCTTAAATCGGCATGTCACCTCGAGTTCAAAACCGAGACTAGCTCCCCAAAATGTTTGACCCGCTAATTTAAAATGTTTGACGTATTAGATCAAACTGCAATGAAGTTGCGGTGTATTGTCTTTGGCTGTGTAATAAACTTCTCATGGGTATATTAGTTTTGATAATAGGGAATATGCATTTTTTTTGCTTTAATTAAAGGTCATTCATGTTACAAACAATAGAGAAAAATGGTTTTTCGAATAACTATTAAAATAACCAAGATACTACTATTTTTATTAGGCACTAAATAGGCAATTCCTAGGACTCCTAGGAGGCACCGGCCTCAATAAATCCGGGCTCAGCCGGAATAAAACCGTCCTCAAAAACCCACTGATAAAGTAATAAAGACCGCATTATTTAACCCTTTTCAGTGGGTTTTTGAGGACGGTTTTATTAAACACCGAAGCGAAGCGAGGGCGGGTGGCTAGTAATTTTATATAATCACAACGATATACTTCGAAGAGTCTCCTTTTTTAACACGCAAAAAAAGAGGGGTGTCTTTCCTCTTTATTATATTAAATCTTTCCTCTTTATAATATTAGTGTAGATGAGGTCTGATCACGATTTTGTCGGGAGTTTGTCGGGAGTTAATACTTGAAATCTTCTAGTGAAAATGTACGTGCTTGGAGCCCGTTAAATTGAAAATTTTGGTAATAGTTCAAAGGTTTTTTAGATGCTGATGTCGGGGGTTTTGAACTCGGTTAGGTTATATTTTATTTATATAACCATTAATAGCATTGTTATTCAAGCTCTCTTTTAAATCTTTTGTCCGGCGTTTAACTTGGGCATCTAAGAAGGTCTATTTGGTTAAAATTATAACCGTATGGTAAATCAAAATTCTAATATGCAATTCGGACTTCAAGGTAGTAGGTACTGTCTGTTTTTGACAACCGGAAATTTGACTATTTCTGCAACCTTTTTCTTTTTTTTCCCGTGCAGGCTATGATTTGCAACATACAGGCATATCAGTGACGTCATCTTTCCGATCTGCTCATATTCCCTAATATTTACTGAATTACTGGATATAAAAAAAACTAAAAATATTTTCGGAGTCCTGGCGCTTAATTATCCAAATGGTTTTGGATTTAGCATCAGCTGCATTCTGGAAATGTTGTCAATTGCGCGCGATAAATAGCTACAATAATTCGCGTCCATCGTCTACAACCGTCTCGAAAAATCAGAGTAAGCGATACAATTGCGCTTTATACTTATTGCGTGCAATTTGCGTGAATTTAGCTTTCTCTAATTTTGGCGCCCTATTGCTGGCGGTTAAAGCGGTCGTTTCACTCGCTTTTCGTCAGGGCATGTGCCGACCCTAACCGTGGAGGATAAAGAACCTCTGGTCGGGAGGTACGTCGGCGCCGGGCCCGAGGTAGCGGCGCCGCAGCTCCAGGTCGGGCGGCGCGGAAATGTCGCCCTGCAGGATGCTGTAGGCTTGCTCGATACTACTCTCGATCTCTGGCTTCAGATCCTGGAATATCACCTATGTTAATTTGTGAACTAGTAGATACATATTTACTTTTTCACTATCCTTATCCTTACTAATATTATAAATGCGAAATTGTGTTTGTTTGTTCCTTTTCCACGTTTCAACGCCTCAACCGACCGATTGGTAGAGATTGTTACCTACAGCCCGAAGACGGATATTATGTATGTAGGTACTTGTTCCTGAGGGACTAGCGATAAACGACTTCTCTGCGGACAGAGTTGCGGGCAAAAGCTTGTACTAGATAAAAATATTTTTTTTTACAATATTAGAGGTTAATAAGAAACTTGAAGTTCAAAAGTATCAACATATTCGACCAGACAAAATATTTGAAAAGTAAAATCAATGCTATCCAATCGATACCCGATAATACACGTCGGCATCCAACCGTCGGTTTTCACCTCATACTGGGCGGGGCAGCGGCGCGCGCGCTCGGCCAGCGCGGCGTGCAGGTGGTACAGCAGGCGCCCGCGCAGGTGCGCGTCGCCCGCGCCCAGCGCCGCCACCGTGCGCAGCGTGCCGCGGCACAGGCTCTCCTTCAGCGCTAGCCGGGATTCCGACAGCTCTGCAAACATCGTACACGTTCAAAATCTGCTAACACCGGTATTTAATTCATTTTAATAGTCCGTATTTAGCCTCATATTGACAGTTAGTCCTGACTTAAAACGTCCGTAGCTACCACTATAATAAGGTTACTGTCAAGTCAACAATTCCATTTTTACTTCTCATGCTCTAAAAGTTCGTCTTTATGTCGTGCGTAGGCGACATAAAGTCGCTTGTTATGCTCTAGTGCATAAAGTAAAATCTTCTTCGTCGAAGACCTAGGCAATCGGTCCAACAGCCACACGAACAACTTTAACTTCATAGAATAACCTCTTTATTTTATTTCGTTTCGTTAGTATTCTAAGACCAAGGCTAAGGATACCAACAGCCAAAGTACACAAAAAAGCTACATGAAATAAAGTTATAATTTTTATTTCGTCGCATTTATTATTATTATTATTTTTATCATGTTTCTGTTTCATTTCCTCGCAATCGAAGTGAAAAAGTAGAGTGTACAACTCGTCCATAAAACCCATTTAACACTCGACTCACATTAAACTCGCGTAAATTGGTGTGTTTTATGCACTTGTTATACAATCTACTATTAGGAGACAAACTTTTGTTGCCGACTGTACTTTTTTTTCACAGTCATCAAACGAACGGGTCAATTGGCACCTTCCGCAGGTAGGTAGGTATTTAATTTGCATGGACCTGATAATATTCTAAATATTAGTAGGGAGCAATTCGAGCATGTTACCTAGTTGTTTGAAATAATGTAATACGTTTATATAATCCATGTAGGATGATGTATGATGATATTATCATAGGCAATACGGCTGTCACAGGGATCATCCTACATTGACCGAATTATAACACGTTTTAATCTTTAGCCATTGCACCATAAAGGAGGTCATGTCGAGAAAGATCAATTGACATGACTCAAACGGAATGTGACCGTAATTGTTATTCGATCCCTTCATTAATTCTTGGCTCGCGGCTCAATAAAAATAGTTGGCCGTTGCAAAAATGCAGACCTTCACTTCATAGATCGATTTGAACGGCAGCATGCCAATTTAAAATTTAACGAACGATGCTCTGATTAGTGTAATGAGGGGATAAAATACGGGTATATCCCCAATAATACTAATAATATCAAAGTGAAAGTGTGTTTGTTTGTCCGTCTCGTGGTTTAACGCCTAAACCAATCGGTCAAAATGTCAATAGAATTTGATTCAGAGATACGGAGATATGGTACTTTTTGTCTCGAAATATCCCGAGGGAATAGCGATTAACGATTTCGAGGCGGACGGAGTCGCGGCAAAAGTTAGAAGTCCATATTGTTCTGTTCGATATGGGACAATGGTAGCAGTCACTAAAACATTTTTTTAGTGGACATCAATGAGCATTAATTTTATTATCGAAATAAACAT
This sequence comes from Tortrix viridana, assembly GCA_963241965.1. Classification (NCBI taxonomy): domain Eukaryota; kingdom Metazoa; phylum Arthropoda; class Insecta; order Lepidoptera; family Tortricidae; genus Tortrix; species Tortrix viridana. Next base: position 5,156,908 of record OY725172.1, on the reverse strand, counting down.
ACAGTTTAGAACTTGTGATCAAAATTTTTTTCGGAATATCACTGTTTTCTGGGTTTTGACAGACGAGCTAAATGTGCCAGGTCAATTTGATTAATATATATATATATTGAATAAGATAAAGTTTCATTTTTATTTTAGCAGATACATCGGGAATTCGGGATAAATTAATTAGGAATGGCGCCATCCAGTGGCGGCAATAAATGCCACCCAATCATAGGATGCATATAATAATTGGTTAATAACCGACAGCAAAAATAGCTCATGCGCTTAATTCAGACATCGATGCCGTTTATTTACATTTTCTTCGTGTGAAAAGTTTTAGCTAATTTAAGTACACCTATTGAACGGGAGTAGAGTTCATTGGTTGAAACGACGTCTCAGTTCTAAGGCGTACCTACAGCCATAGGTATCTAGGTACGAATTAAACTGAATCAAGTGCAAGCATTTTTCATGGTAATGTCCATAAGAAGAGTGTTGTTGAGGTTTTGCATTGCCGAGCTTCAATTGCAGCATTGGCTCTTTAAAACATTCCTATTGGTGCGCTACATAATTACGAAGAGTCGTAATACTCATAATGCTAAATTGATCAAAACCTCGCATTTTCATAATTCCAGACGTAATATTTCGATTGCAGAAATCATTTTTGGATATTGCTCATAGTTATAACCCAATCTACCCCACGTACCTATAGCAATTGAACCCCTATGTAAAGGCAATTTTTACGCACCACACGTAGCACACCTCCGCCGCGAAACTGTAGTAGCGAAACTCTGGCAATGAAATAAAGTTCAATTTCGTATTAAATATCCGCCACAGTTTCGCGGTTTCGCGGCGGAGGTGTGCTACCGGCAGTAGTACGGCACAAACACAAGCAATTAAAATGATACATTTTTGGCTGCGTGCACGAGCTCATTAATTAATAGTTACGCCAAATTGCTCATCGAGCGACATAATCATTCATTATTGTAATCGTCACATCACCGTCACAAACGTAATATTACACTGCACACGACAACGGACTGAATGGAGTGTGGTGTGGATAGTACTAACGGCACCGGCTGGCAGATCCACCTGGCGACGACGTGCGGGCGAGCGTTCCTCGCGGCGGCGCCCATGTCAGCGGCGGCCAATCCGACAACTGCCCCTCGCGATATCATCGCCCCTGATTTTATTGACTTGTTGCGTAGTACCGCCTGCATACCGTGACACGCTATTCTGAACGCGCGCCGTCAAAATACAGTTATGCGTATTAAGATTATACAAGCGTACTGCGTTGTTCGTTACTGAACTACTTTCAAGACTTGACACTGTTGGACTATTAATAACCGACGCATATAACTGGAAGTTTACGATTTGGAGACATACATGTCAGCTCTATCTCTAGCTGTGATAGGTAATTTACATGTATAATAAACAAGAAGTTGTTTAGTGGTTAACGAGCGCTGCGCGGGCGCCTTGGCCGGCGCGCCGCGCCCTACATGCGCATCGGCGTATCGCTTCCAAATGTAGCAACACGCCACACTCATGCGCTATTGTTTTAATGAATAGAATTATGTAATTGTCCATCGCAGGAATTTCCCGTTTACAGCCAGCCCGTACCGGAACTCTGTTGAATTTATTTTATTAAAAATTGGATAAAAATACGTCGGTTAGATTTTATGATCACTGTAGTCCACCAAGTTCGTGCGCGACTGTCCGCATACAACGGGGGGGACGAAACATCTAGGCTTTAGCGGGGCGGGGACTGGCGACTAAAGTACTCGTATTAATTAATTACGCACCCTTATATTGTTTATAATATACACACACACGGTCTTGATAAATCAAATGACACCCCATTTATTAAAACCGGGCAAAAATAGTCTATTAAAGTATTCGGTGCACACGTATCCTTTGTTAGATTAAGCAAATCACTGAACACTGAAAATTTTCTTTTGTCTGCTCTCAATGCTACTTACTTATACCTTGTACCCGCGGTTGCATCTAAATTTAACTTCGTTTCACGTGGTAAGTACGTGTTATTTTGAAACAAGGGTTTTTTATTACCTATACCTGAGTAAGCATATCTACTTTTTAGGGTTCCGTACCAAAATGGTAAAAAAGGAACCCTTACGGTGAGACTTCGTTGTCTGTCTGTCTGTCTGTATGTCACAGTAGTTTTTCTCAGCAACTACACAAGCTATCAACTTGAAATTTGGCATAGTTGTATAACTTGCTAACTCGCATCTGTTTGTAGTTAAAAAAATATGAAATTAATTTTATACATACCTAATTGAAAAGGGGTCTAGAATGGGAGGTTGAAAAACGAAAGTGATTTGATTATAGCAAATGGGGTGTCATATGAAAGGGCTCAATCTACACATTTCAAAACTATTTTGTTTATAATTTTCCGTGACATACTTTTAGATTTATAACCAAAAGTGTTAAAAAAGTGACCGTTCCCCCACTTATCTCCGAAGTTTAAGAACCGAAAGATCTGAAAAATTCGAAGCCTATAGATAATTACTTATATTTTACGGAAAAAATAAAACGAAGTGATCAAAATTTATAGTTTTCGAGAACTTTATAAAAACTGTAAATGTGTGTTAAATTTAGACAACTCAAAATAGCATACGAATTAAAGTATATAAAAAGCTATCTTTTTGAAGTACGGACTTAAATACGGAACCCTCGGTGCGCGAGTCCGACTCGCACTTGACCGGTTTTCTTTAAATCGTCTTGAAACAGTTGGACAAGTATTCTTCTAGTAAAACCTTGACTCAATGATAACCACAAGTTGTCCGTGAAAATGATACCTTCACGTATTCGTTACAGATGCGCGGTCTTTACATATAACATTACAATTTACAAAACGTTAGTTGATAGGCGGCGTTTTGTCGTAGGGTTTTCGGCAGTTTCTCTACCGTACCTGAGTTTTTTTGGAACAAGCTTAACATAAATTATAGGTACCTACATTAGGAGTATTTCGATGATAAATGGGACTAATTAGGACTTGTTTTATTTATTTGTATAACTAGCGACCTGCCCCGGCCACGCACGGGTAGTTAACCGTAATGAATTATACACCCAAACCTTCCTCATGAATCACTCCGTTCATTGGTGAAAACCGTATGAAAACCCGTTCGGAAGTTTTTGAGTTTATCGCCAAAATCCAGACCGACAGACAGACTCGGCCCTAAAGAAAAACAACAAATAATAAAAACCGGCGAGTTGAGAGGTAAGATGTGTACTTACTTATATAGTACCTACTAATTAAGGTGAAAAATAGAAATAGGTCATGTAAGAACTAGAAACTTGTGAGAATTGCGCAAAACGTATAGCTGTGCCATAAACGTCTCCGCTTCAAGGCGGAGCGGTAGTTGGGTGAGTTTTATGTGAGCGCTAACAGGTTACATCCTCTCCTCAGCGGCGAGAGATAAGTAGTGGAAAACTGTGTATTTTTCGGTACCACAACTAATACCTATTATGTTTGGTATCGAAAAATATACCGATGACGAGTTTGTTATTTTTTATTCGTAGTTACTTCTATTATAAAGGCGGTTATTAAAATTCAAGCATTAAAACATAATCGATTGTAATGTTTTGTTAATAGGTATACGGACATCGTATACTGTACAAATTTAACATGCATGCCTTAATACCGATAAGTTTCAAATCCTCAACAAATCCAAGCTTCAGTGCCAGTCTCAGTCGCAAATCAACATAAACGTGATTGGAGTAGGGCAGGAAAGCGGCTAGTCTTTCTTGTACGAAAGTTTCTAGCTGGAGAGGGTCTTCCGGGTGCAGGCTCCTCAGGAGGCCGCCGAGCACGGCCTGCACCGCGCCCACTCGGCCAGCCGGCTCCGCGGCGCCGCACGTGTCACACCGCCACTCGCACTCAGGGTCCAAAGGCGTCACCGGCAAAATAACTCCTACACATTCCTTGTTCAAACACCTCAGAGCAGAGAGTCTTGTCCCCATCTCACTGGAATCAGAACATCTTTCACATTGACACCAGAAATTTTTAGTTTTATACAACTGCATTCTTCGAGCAGAGGTACACCACAGCAGCCCGGTGTAGCAGCTTAAAATCTCTTCTTCAGTATCGATGTCTCTGCTCGCATAAACCGCCATTGAAAAGTTATCTCTGAACTGATTTCTAGTGTTTGGAATGCAACTATGGTTCAGAAACGCAGATAAGGGATATAAAGCTCGTAAAAGCGTTTTCTTAGTTTGATTATCGTTGGGAATTCTGAAAGAATTTATTTGTAATATTGAAGAACATATTTCTATGAATTTGATTTGATGTTCGGGTATTACGTCATTGGAAATAAGTGTACTCAGTTCTGTTACGTTGCCCTGGCATCTTTTTGAGTTGCTTTTCTGTAGCAAAGATAGTAATCTCTTCTGATGATCCGTCAGTAATAAACATTCCAAATAGATTAACATTTCGGGCAAAAGTTGTAGATCGTTCATCAAACTCGGTTTGAGTTTCCAATTATTGCTAATGAAATCGCATTTATTTACATGTCGTGGTGCAAATTTGCAGTGTTTGGAACATATAGTTAAATAGCACTTTTCACATTGAACACAGGAAGAACTTATTTCAAAACACGCGATACAAAAAGTTTCTCGGCTTCGATCTGCACGTGGACCAATCACTAGAGGTTTGTTGAGAAAAATAAGGCTTCCTTTTTTGATAGGTTTGTTCGCGAACAATCCTCTACCGCCAAGGTTGGAGCGCTTTATTTCCCATGAAAGGCAGGTTTTGTTTTCCGGGTTTTGTTCGAGGTGTTCTTTGAGGGCTTCTGTACTAGAAACACACGCCATCTTAGAGTTGACATAAGAGAGGTGCTGCGGGAACCGGTCCCAGCAGCGTGCGCGCCTGACTGGCGCGGGGCCTCGCCCGATATCTGTATGCATGACCCGGAATGAAAATAGCGACTGGAGTAAATCGTACGAATCTAAACCCAGATCACGTGTTGAATGTAACATTATGTGGGTTACCATGTAATAGTGTTTGGTTTTACTATTCGGCGTTAAAACGAACTCCGCTCTTATTAATTTCACACAAAATATATTCGGTGTCGGTGAAAAAGTTTGAAAGCGTTCGATTTGTAAGTTTTGTTTAATTTTTAACCGACCTCAAAAAAGGAGAAGGTTTTCAATTCGGTTGAATGTTTTTTTAATGTTTGTTACCTCAGAACTCCGAATACATTATTATGAACCGATTTGGAAAATTATTTTTTCATTTGAAAGGATTTACTTTCAGGTTGGTCCATTTTCACCAGGTCAGGGGTTTGATGATGGAATCCTGAAGATAACAACGAATGAAGACGTACAACGATTTAAGTATTTCCTGTAAGGCCTTAATAATTTGCATTCTAAAAGCATCTTTTGGTGAAGAGGATCTGATGATGAAGACCAGAGATGACCCCCGCCACTCATTAGTCGTATCGTAAGTGATTCACAGGCAGCAATGAGATTTCTTTATGAAGAATATGAATCTACTTTTACTCAATCATTAACGGCCCTGCATCTTGGACAGCGACATTTTTAAACAAGAAAACCGTCTTCAAAAACCCACTTAAAAGGGTTAAATAATGACTTCCTAGGAATTGCCTATTTGGTGCCTAGTAGGTACCTACATGAAATATATCTAGGTCGGTGGCAAGAATCATGTGATATTGCTACCTATTGTATATCTATATACCTACTTGACACCGGCTTGGATATATTTCATACCTACTAGGCACCAAATAGTTTTTGAAGACAATTTTTTTTTAAACATTTTTCTAAGATAAGTAGGTATGCAAGGTGAAACACGAGGTGGATCAAAAAAGGGAACCTATCTGCCCATTTATCAATTTCCGTAGATAGATGGCCACATGACCTATCATTCAACGCTCATTTAATAAATCCAGCGGGCATAATATAGTCGTAGCAACGTGTTTATCATGTGCATAGAGGTGGATAAAACATCTGTCACTCTCTGGCCAGTGAGTGAGTGCGAGAGTCGCGGGTGTTTGATCCACATTTATCCACCACGATAAACTCGACCATTACTTTTTTTTTTTCTATTTAGGTTTTTTTTACTCTTTACACAACTAGAAAATAAAATAACCTAGTACGGTATATTCTGTATATTATGTAAAATATACTGTATATAAACGTCAAATACTGTAGCTGTGATTTAAAAGAGACAAGATAACATAATACTTAATTAATTACCAGCATCAATTTTGATCGCTGATTTCATATATTAGGTACGTACCTATTTACCGGTCCAGGGAATGTTTACGTTTGTTGGTAGTTTGTTAGTTAGTTACGTTCCGCTTTGTTAAAAAATAGTTAATTGGTATAATAAAATATTATATGTAAACAGAACCCTATAGTCCGATTTTTCAGCAACATTCACTTCGCTGTTTATTTTATATTAAATTTCCTTTAGGTATATCTCACAATGATTCTAGCAAGTGTAGTACAGAAAAAGGCGTTTTAAGAAATTATCTTAATCATACGACCTTTCAAGATTAAAAATTTTCAGGAAATTGTTTTTATATAATCATGTCGACGGATGAACGAAGTTTTGCGTCCAGTCTTTACCGAACCAGAGAAGAGTCGTGATTCGTGATCCGCTGATATGTGCAGCCCCTATTTCTTGCGATTCAAGTTAACTTGATTCATTTCGCTTTTATTTAAAGCGGAAAACACACAGAGCGCGGGCGCGGGTCGGGCGCGGGCGTTTTGCGTTGCGTTACATTGCTCGTAATACGCATTCTCCGATACGCCTTTTCACAGAGCGCACAATGTAATGAATAACAATACGCCCGCGCCCGACCCGCGCACGCGCTTTGTGTGTTTTACGCTTAATATTCCGTTTGCACAATTTTGCAAGTATACATTTTTAATCAGTGTCCCTTATCCAATAAGGAAGACGATGACAGTATAATAATGACCAAGGGCTGAATCCGAAAGGTGGTCGCGGGATTCCAGTAGGCCTATTGAGTTTGAATTCGTTAAATTGGTCTCGCTCGATAGCAGTTGATGAGATGAGTATGAAATAATTTTTTCACGTCTCATGCTCTAAAAAGTTCGTCTTTATGTCGTGCGTAGGCGACATAAAGTCGCTTCTTATGCTCTAGTGCATAGAGTAAAATGTTCGTCGAAGACCTAGGCAATCGGTCCAACAGCCACACGAACAACTTTAACTTCATAGAATAACCTCATTGTTTTATTTCGTTTCGTTAGTACTCTAAGACCAAGGCAAGGATACCAACAGCCAAAGTACACAATAAAGCTTCATGAAATAAACTTATAATTTTTATTTCGTCGCGTTTTTTTAAATTTTTTTTATCATGTTACTGTTTCATTTCCTCGCAATCGAAGTGAAAAGTAGAGTGTACAACTCGTCCATAAAACCCATTTAACACTACTTTATATCCATCCTCGCTCGCAAGCTCGCTTGGATGGATAAACGTCGTAAAATGGTGCGTTTTATGCACGTAAAAGTGCGTTAAATGGTGCGTTTTATGCACTTGTTGTACAATCTACTATTTACAGTCCGCAATAAAAACTTGTCCCATAAGTACCTATTTTTTGTGAGTAAAACTTTTTTAGTGTAGTCAAAATGGCTTTGTTCTAAAATTCAAGATTTTGGTCAAGTAAATTAAAAGTAAAAAAGTAAAAAGTTTATTGACCAAAAAGGTTTTTTTTTTGGACGGACCTACGTAGTTAGCCTCTGACGGCTTTGGCTAGTTCACCGGAGAGAGGGGACCAAAAAGGTGTACAAAATCTTTATAACTAGGCACAGCCTGTATCGTGGGTACTTACTATTAAATTATTTTGTTACACAACACATGAAAGCCTTGGAGCTATAATTACAATGCAAAATAAAATACGATAAGAAAAAAAAATAATAATTTAGGGATACAAAATCTTTATAATAATTATTTATTTAATTATATCAATACTTAACAAACAGGTACAACCTTCTGCTATAGACTGGTTTAATTTGCTCAATACAACGATTACTTACTTTGATAGTACCTATTAATTTTCCGCTAGGTTGAAAACTTGACTCGATTCTGATATTTTGGTCTGACGTCATCGGTATAGTACCACGGTTTTCGGTTGGCCGCATTCCCCATGGTCCCCCTTACGAAGATCCAACCAAAAAGAGAAAGATCCAATCTAAGAGGCCAACCAAAAACAGAAATAGTATGCACGACTAGGTATGCTCTTGTAAACTACACGAATCTACACGTGTCTTCTTGACATTGCATGTGTACCTAAGTATGTACTTATAGTAAGAAGAGTAGTTGATGGGTCTCACACAGTGTACACGAGTTTCATGTGGCGTGCAAATTTAACCTCTACTAATATGTTTGGTAATATACCTACCTACAATGACCTACATACATAATAATTGAAGTATTTTTAATAGCATACTGTAAAACCTATACGCTTAAACCTTTTGATATATAAGACACCACATCGTAGCTAATGTCAACTTTCACCAAATACACTTAGGTCTATTTTGCGCGGGCAACCATGACGGCTATAGCCGTCAATGGCGTTCAAAAGGTTAAAGTTGGAGGTTCCTGCGGTAGTGGAGCAGTGCGGGAGGGGTTTGTTTATGTTACGTTAAATGACGTGAGACTTCAGTCGGGCGTCGCTTGATCCTATCACGGCTGCCCTCGCAGCCAGAAAATAAATTAGAAGCCCACCTATCTCACAGGGCAATACTAGCTTCTCTCCTTACACACCACAGCGTCTCCTACGGAGGAGGCGTCGGCGTCCCCCCACTCGCACTACACGTGGGCGATCTCACATTGCTACGGTACCGGTACCGGATAGCTTACAAAATCGACATCCAGACTGAGTTTTTTGCGACGCTTCTTCTCAGTCTGGCCTAACGTAATTTTCCGAAGCGTTGGTAGCACAAAATCGATTGTTTTGAATTTCTCCCCTAGCGTCCTACGTCCGAGGTCGGCTCAATAGGAGCGCCCTTATAGGCATGCTAGTGAAAACCCCAATTTTTGCGCTAAGCTCCCCTCATGAGCTCGCCCACTCTCCGGTGAAGTACCTAGTCAAAGCCGTCAGAGGCTAACTACGTAGATCCGTCCAAAAAATAAATAAAAAAAATCGGGCGTCGCATCGCTGTTGTCAACACGAGTTATTTGGACTGGCCGCTCTGAATAAAACGCTCACGAGATTTTACAACCGATTTAAAGTTCAACATGTCAGTTCAAAACATTTATATTAATTCATATTGTAATTCATTTTGTCAGTTTATTTTGTCATAGGCAATTATACCAATTCAATTTAGGTACACACTTATAAATATCGTAAGATATATTTTCATTACTATTCATCACGTGTATAGTGAGACAGTTCTGAGCCCTTAGCCAAGATGCCCATCGCTAACTAGCGTTTCTATTCGTTTAGTTTTTAAACCAATCGCGTCACTGGTAGATCACGTAACTCTCCGTATGACGTGATCTACCAATGACGCGATTGGTTTAAAAACTAATCCAATAGAAACGGTATTTAGCGATGGGCATCTTGGCTAAGGGCTCAGTTACGTCACATGTATCCCCTCCCGCACCGCTGCACTACCGAAGGAACCCCCAACGTTAAGCGCTAGACCTGTAGAGTTAGGTAGGAACTTACCGTGATAACGAAGTCCGTCTACTTCTCCGAACCCCCAAATCAGACGACACTGGAGGTCAACGACCACTTGGTTAGTCTCAGGAATGTATTTCGTTATCCGGGTGGTTAGGAACTTCTCCAGCGATTCGAGGTTACCGAAGTCTAATGATCCCAGGAGGCTACCGATAGCGCTTTGTACCGCTCCCACGTTCTTTCTCGGGACTCGTAAGCCACATTCAAGACATTGCCAGGCACTCCCTGTATTTAGGGGCTGAATAGGGAGCAGGCTTCCAGGACACTCCGTTACAAAACACTTGAGAGCGGCCAAAAGAGTTCCGCTTTCAGTTGTATCCGCGCAACGGTCACATTTGCATAAGAAATGTTTAGTTTTATACAGTTGAGCCTGCCGGGAAGGAGTCCCCCATAGGAACCCCGAGTAGCAAGTAAATATTTCAGTTCCAGCTGGTATGTGCATACATGCCTTAACAGTCATTTGAGCATCGTCGTTGTAACTGTACCTCGTGTTTGGCACGCAGTTGTGGTTCATTAACGCGGAAACGGGATATAAACCTCTCCTGCTATATTCCTTTTTTCCGTAAGCAGTTACTATTTGATACGCATTTGCATCAAGAACACAGCAGGCTAGTCTCATTAGTTCTTCGTCGGCTTCTGGTATTTCAAAGTATTGTTTAAGATCTCTGATTTCAGTTCCGTGTTGCGGTAACATATGCGCCTGGAGGGAAGAGAGAAATTGCTTTTGTTTATGGCTTAGAAGTAATGCTCTCATCGCAGTGAGTGCCCGTGGCAATGTTCGATCGTCGAAGTCTTCAATGGGCACTTTTTGAATCCAACGTGAAATTATGTTGCAGTCATTGAAATGCACATCATCACTTTGACATTGTTCCGAACATAGTAACAATCCGCATTTGGAACACTTAAACGAATTCTCGGTTTCAATTTGACAACACACTGTGCACCCATGTCTTTCTGTTTCAATAGACACCGCCCGGGGCCCGCTGATGAGCGGATGGTCGACAAATAGCACTTCTCCTGGCGTTATGTCCTCTTCAGCAATAAGCCCACGCCCTCCCACGCACGAATTGGCGATGGTCCATTTGCTAGAATACACAGCTCCGTTGACGGAGTCGTAGAGGCCCAGATGTTCCTTTACCATTTGCGACAATTGATCCAACGACAACATCCTGCCGCGCCGCGCTCGCTCGGTGCCTGCGCCGCACTGCGCTCTCAATGCGAATAAACACAACAACGAGTGTTATAACATCTGTCATTCACTAAACGAATTTATCATCGCCGAAAACTTATGTAATATTTATTTCCTGCCCTTCTTATAGACTAGCACCAATAGAGGGGATATGCCACTGATCGATGCGAGCCTGCCGCCACGGACGTTGCCAAGTGGAAAATACAGTAATAGATTCCTAATACAAATCGATAAGCACTAAGTATTGGTACGTAATTATAGTCGCGAATTCGGCGCCTCGGCGGTTACCTGAGCGCGGCGCGGAACGGAACGCGTGTGGGAAGCCGAGCCGCGACATCTGGGAAAAAAATCCAAGCCGAAAATATAAGTACGTGGTAGAGTATACGTAGGTGTTTATTTATAACACGAGAGGTAAGTAAAACATTGCTGCTCAGGTCAGCTCTAATACAAAAATATTCATTCCAACAGTGTTGATTGGATCGCTGCTACAAGGAAGATATATAGATAAATGAGCCATGAGGCGCCGAGTGTTTCATTTACACATTCGAACTAATTCAGCCAAGATTTTATTCTAATGTATGTAGCTTTAAAGTCCCAAACTAGGATCCTCTGTGCTATGCGTAGAGTACTGACTATGATTACGAGTCCCTGTGAGTAAAAATATGCACGAACAGTGACTGTGACAGTACAAACATTCGCCCTTATCACTCAAAGTTTTCCACTAGTCAACCCCACTATTCGGTACACCACAGGGAGCAGTTTACAAGGACTCAAGAGCTAACAAATCAGTCGACTAGGTACTCCAACTACTTGTCATATGTTTTTAAACTAGGTTATATTGGCGAATTGGTAATAAAGTCTATTTACTATTAGACGAGGTTAAAAAAATTTAAGTTCTTATTTTTACCCAAATAAGTTCAAAAAATGCATAAAATATTATTTATCTAGTATATTTTTTTGTTTGGGTCTTAAGAGGTTATAAGCTTGTACTGTGGGTACAGTCGAACTCATAAGTAGCTGTACATTTTAGTACCTTGTCGCAGTATTAACATATTAATTTCAAGCTATTGACACTTATAACTTATAATACGTAACTGCGACATGTTACTAAAATGTAAAGCTACTTATGAGTTCGACTGTAGGTACTAGGCAACGACAAGCATGCTTATATAGAGAAATACATACTTAAATAGATAGAAAACATCCATGACTCAGGAACAAACACTTGCGCTCATCACACAATATTTGCCCATACCGGGATTCGAGCTCGGGACCGCTGGCTTCGTAGGCCACCAATTAGGCTAACCGCGTCGTCAAAATGCAAGTAGTGTGTAAGTACTTACTTTCTAAAGGAATTATTTTTGAACTAAAGAAAGCTTCCTGCGTACGTAGGAGCGAGAGCATACCTTCACGCCCTCGATGCCGCGAACAAAGTGTCGCCAGGCCCTGCAACATGATCCTGCTCCATTGTACCCGTCCGGACCTGGTCGACAACCTGCCCAGTCTCCGTGACCACTCGAACTATGTGGACGTCCGTGTAACCCGTACAACCCCCTAAACGAATATATGTATATATCCAATGATAAAACATCTTTATTTTCGGTGCAAGTGCTGATAAAGCAGTAACAGGATGCAAACTTTGTACGATTATCAGGAAGACGGCTGCCCGTGGTACCACTTTGATAGTTCGTATAAAACTTTGTTAGGAAGTTGTCTCTTTATTTTTGGTAAGTAGCTTTTTAAGGATCCGGTTGAAGAGGGGGATAGCTATCAAATATTTTGGGAAAAATCAGTCCTAAGTGTACCTTTTGTAAGTGATTTAAGTACGAACTTCATTGCTTCTATGTTCCTTACCTGAGTGAAATCCTCCTAATAGTTGAATTGCGCAGTGCTGCCATTTTTGCAAGTACGACTATATCTTGTTGTCAATAACGACGCGGCGGCCCCAACTGTAAAATTACCAAAATATCCAAACTTCCACGACGAATAATATTACTAATTATATACAGGCGTGTTCGGGGTGCTGCTCAACGGTTGGCTCTTTGTCACCTTCATCCACAGTCACCTGCTCACCTTCAGAAGCCATATCCTAGTGCTAAACCTTTGCTCGGCATCTCTTGGCAGGAATTTGCTTGGATTTCCTTTCAGTGGAGCGTCGGCAGTAGCAAAACGGTAACTTCAAAACAAATGATGACCAGTTTAAAAAAATATTATGAAGCAGTTATATTATAATACAACTTTATTGTACTGAATGCTTGTATTGTTTCAGATGGATATTCGGAACTGCGTGCTGTCAGCTCTTTGCATTTTTAAATCAATTCTTTGGCGTCTTTCAGATGACCGCCTTGCTAGTCATAGTATTGGAGCGGTATTTATTAGCAAAGTTCTACAGACGTGGTACGTATTACAAGTACCTATTGTAATGTTTGATACCCATTAAACCTTAGGTTTAAACCTATTATACAAAATTTACAACTGTACAATTCAAATTGTACAATTTTAAAGTTTTGTGGAATGAGGGGGCTAGTATGGATTGAAGTTAAGTTAAACGCAAAATAAACGTAATAAGGTACAGTCTTCCAATTGGATCTTTGAGCCACTATAGATAGTAGATAGAGCTATATCAAAGACCCGCTATACATCAAATCGTAAAAAGTCATTTAGGATGGTCCCGTGGTCCAGAAATTCATATGGTTGACAGCACCGTAGCTTACTTATTGTGAGACTTTTTAGGGTTCCGTACCAAAATGGTAAAAAAGGAACCTGTCTGTATTTCACAGCATTTTTTCTCAGCAACTACACAAGCTGTCAACTTGAAATTTGGCATAGTTGTATAACTTGCTTGCCTGCATTTGTTTTTAGTAAAAAAAATATGAAATTAATTTTATAAATAATTGAAAAGGGGTCTAGAATGAGGGGGTTGTAAAATAAAAGTCATATGAAAGGGCTCAATCTGCACATTTCAAAACTATTTTTTTTATAATTTTCTGTGACGTACTTTTTAATTTAGAACCAAAAATGTTCAAAAAATGATCGTTATCTCCGAAGATTATGAACTGAAAAAATCTGACAAATAAAATTGCACTTGACCGGTGTTTTTTAACTTGAGCTGTTTTAGAGCGGATTCTGCACTTGCGGCTGTACTGGATCCTGGTGGGTGCGTGCGTCCTCAGCGCCGTGGTGTTCGCGACGCCGCCGCTGTTCGGGTACGGCGCATTCTCCTGCGACGCCACCGGCACGGCGTGCGCGTTCCTGTGGCCTGCCACCTCGGGCGCGAGGCAGCTGGGCTACGCAGTGCCGTACGCCGTGCTCTGCGGAGTGGTGCCAGTCGTTACCATGTACGTAAACTGGTTTGTTACCTACAGTCCAACAATGAGCAGACCCTTGAGTTAGCAAAAATATGTTTTTGCCACGAAGATGGCATACTAGCTAAGGCTCTGTAGTGGTAAAACTGACAAAGCTTTTTGCCCGTTATAAGGTTGGAATAGGTTGCTAATCCTAAGGACCAAGACGGAATGAATCTATGCTAGCCATTTCAACGGCTCTGATATATATTTATATTTATTTATTTATTTATTTAAATACAATGCAAGTTTACAGCATAAAAAACACCAAAAAACTTACACGATAAATTATTACAAATACATGCCAATATGAAAAGTCGTCAAATTGAGATATCCTATCCTTCACACCGAAACACCAAAGGCAATAGCTACCTACTGACATGGGTCTTCCGTTCGATCCTCAACTGTAGTTTTCTCTATGATGATTCATTAACATTAAAATTTACGTTACGAAAGCTATTTACAATTTTTCGACCCTAAAATACTGTACCCACACGTACCTACAGTATTATTTTAATAAATCTTACCTTTTTAACAGATCTCTTCTTAATAGGTTCCTTTTTCCAGATTCTGGTATATTGGGAAAGCTGTGCGACTCGAAACAATATATTACAGGAGTGAACAGCAAAAAGAACAGAAACGGTTAACAAAGGTGTGTTCATTAGTTAATTTTAGCAAAAATATAAATATCGTTTAGTCAAACTGTAGCTACTACTTTGATGCATCTTGACCAAAATGCGAGACACGCAAAAATATCGTTCTTTTTACACACTGTCAGGTCAAACTGATGTTTGTCGACGAGTTCGCTAGAGTTTGTTTTAAAGAATAACCCTAGGTGGTGATTTTCTTTAACGCAACAAAGACGAGCTCAGCTTACTTCGAGTAAAATTTTACATTTTCCTCCGTTTTTCCTCGTAATAAATGTGTCATATTTAATTTGAAGTTATGTAATTTATCCACGTTTTGGGCATAAATGTTGTGTTTAGTAAATAATACCTAAGGCGTTCTCTTTTGCAAAGGAGCTCCTTTAATTTAGATATCGCTTCGTGTCTCCTACGCTGGATCGCTCGAGGCTATGAGTACTACAATGACCAGCGCAGCAGTCCTCGCCTACGAACCCTCATTTCTTTGAACTTAAATATCACTATGTAGCACACGAGTAGTGTAAGGATGCGTGTCCAACAGAGAGGAGCAAAAACGACCAAACACAGAGCGACATACTCGCAGATTGCTAACACAATTTAAATGGTCTTTTCCGGTCCGCTCGAGTGGTAATGCAAGCTAAGATAACTGGTTGTGGTCCACAGAGTGTACACGCGCTTACGATCGCGACGCTGGCGCTGTGGGTGCCGGCCGCGACGCTCGCCGGTTGGAACTGGTTCCCGGCGATGCTGCTGCGCTACCGGCCGCACGTGCCACCTGCGCTGGCGCTCATTGCACCCATAGCGTCGGAAGTAAGTACTTTACATGCTCTTCTCACACTGACCGGCTAGTGCTAAGCTGCGGCTGTAGGCAATTGGGCATCAGTCGCGGCGTAACGATTTAAAGTCGCGAGCGTTATACATACTCCTTATTCCTATAACCGCCTGTTCCATAATCGTCAAGTAAAGTATTTCTTACACTTGAAAATAGACAAGGAGAGGACTATCTTTATTTGACAGATGAATTTACTTGTCGATTGTGAAACAGGCCCTTAATGTATACTAATATTATAAATGTGAAAGTAACTCTGTCCGTTTGTTTGTTTGTTACGCTTTCACGGCTAAACCATTGAACTGATTTCGATGACATTTGGCATGGAGGTAGTTTCAGTCCCTGGGAATCTAGGATATATGATACTTTTTATACTGGTAAATTGGATAGTTCCCGAGGAAATAGCGACCGATGATTTCTACGCGGACGAAGTCGTCGGCAAAAGCTAGTTAAGCAAGTAATCGCTATTATAAATGAGATAGGTAAGATAGGTAGGTAGGTAGGTTGTTTGTTTCTTTATTTCGTCTTCACGATTCAACGCCTCAACCGAACGACGTAAAATTTGGTACAGAGATAGTTTATAGTCCCTAAGTATACCTACTTTATATCCCGAGGATTTAGATGATTTCCGAGGAAATAGCGATATAAATTGGAAGATTGGAAGGGTTCGTAAAATGCGAGCAAAATTCATTGAAGTGCCAGGTGGTCATACGTTTGTCATACGTCATTTGCTCGAATTTTGCTCGCATTTTACGATCCCTGTTTATAATCCACATTAGTAACACAATTAATAAAAAAACAAAATGTGGTGTATGCGCAGGCGGCGACCAGCGTACCCGTGCTGTGCTACCTGGGCGCGGACGAGCGGCTGCGCGCGGCGCTCCTCGGGCGCGTGCGCCGCCACTACGCTCTGCTGCGCCCCGACCGCGCCAAGCGCTTCCAACCCTAGCAACCTTCCCGCCTAAAGCAGCCAAGTTCAATACCGCATACACAGCAATGCATCGGGTCTCTACCACGCCTTGCACTTGCAGTCCTAGGTGGCTACCTTCCCGTTTAAAGAGTCCAGCTCGGCAGCAGCCATTTTTGATGCTCGACGGAATCACGGCCGGCCGCCCGCGCAGCTGTTACGCGCTGGGTCCCACCGCGCCAAGCGCTCCCAGCAGCCCTAGCAACTATCCCGCGAAAAGCTGTTTTTGTACATAATTAGAGTTACTAAAATCTTAGATATTACTTAAATGAGAATACAAAGTTAATGAAAATAAAAAACTTAGGGCCGCTTGTACCATTTGCCTTAAATATGTTTAAGTCTTAAACATATTTAAAGACATGACATTTCCATACATTTCGACATAAACTGATTTAAGACTTACATGGGTAGCTATCACTTTATCGAAACTCCTTTCATCGAACGTATCATTTCATCGAATTTCATTTCGTCGGAAGCTAATTTCCGCGTGCAGGAGTTATAATTTTTTGGTGGTGTCAGGTCTAACCTAACCTAACCTACGTAACCAATGCTTAAGATTAATTAAGATTATAAATAAGATTGAAGAGAGAATCTGCTTCACACCGCCGCCGCCGCTCAGTCGTGGCCAGAGGCCCGTTTCTCAAAACTTACTAGACTAAGGGCTGTCTCACAATCGACAAGTAAATTTATCTGCTACTTAGGGCCTGCGCAAACCGGCGGAGCGCAGCGCAGATCACTTTAAATTTATCAATGTATATTCTTCCCTATTTTAATTACAATAAGGTATAAATTTAGAGCCGCAGCCGCAGAGTAGAAATCCGCCGTGATGCTCCGAGGTCGGTCTCAGAGCATTCAAATTTATACCTTATTGCAATTACAATAGGGAAGAATATTCATTGATAAATTTAAAGTGATCTGCGCTGCGCTTCGCCGGTTTGCGCAGGCCCTTACATTCTCCTTTTCTATTTTCAAGTGTACGAAAGGGAAAGAGATTAATGTATGTGACAATATGCTTTACTTATTGTGAGACAGGCGTTAATAATATTAGTCCACGCAATACATTATTTTCCAAGTCTACGATTGTTATGCACCGCAACAACTAATATTATATTATATTATATTTGAGAAACGGGCCAGGCCGTAAGCTGTGCAGTAAGGTTATAAAATGACATTATCGGTGGATGATGTACAGTCAAGGTTATAAACATAGATACGTCCATTGCAAGGCCTCAAAAATATTAATATATCGCCGTAATAAGGTCGTGGTTACATATTTTAGACACTCTAAACGTATCTATATTTATAACCTTGACTGTAGGTACATTACTTTTTCAGACTGTATTATATTTTTAAATTATCCATATCTATTGTATTATTAGTACAATGCAGCCGGCGAGAACTCTCTTGCCACTAGTTGATCGCAGCGACAACAGCTATCCTATCAAAAATAAAATTCGCTCAGCGATACTCGCTCAGCGATGCTCGCTTGGCGGTCAGAACCAGTGATCGGAATAGGTAGAGTATATTTACCTAAACTTGATGCATGTTCATTCAATAATGTGTTCCCATCTCACTCACGCATGAATGAACAAGCGTCAAGTTTAGGTAAATATACTCTACCTATTCCGATCACTGGTTCTGACCGCCAAGCGAGCATCACTGAGCGAGTATCGCTGAGCGAATTTTATTTTTGATATAAATAGCCCAGCGACAAAACTATCGGAACTACACACTCGCTTCTCGCTGCTCGCCAACTCGTTTCGAGTTTCTAGCTCTATTCGCTTCTCGCTCATCGTCGGCGGTGGGACAAGTGCCTAAGGTCTTGTGATAATTAGGTATTAGACGGGTCCACACAGAGCACGGACGTGCCCCCGAGGCAAGCGCGCGTGGCGCCTCGGGCGGCACGTCCGCACAGCCCGGAGCTGCTTCGCGCGGCAAATGACTCGCGTCGCGAAGCTGCTCGCTTTGTGTGGACTACTGTGGACCTGCCTATTGATCAGCCGGTAAAGCGTTGTATACGCGGTAAAAAAATAACCTAACCTAACCTTGTTCCTAAATGTTGAATATTACTTTAATAAACAATTTCTAGATAAATTTGACTGTAATTCCTTATTAAAGTTGATTTTGAGTATTTATACAAAAGGTTTTTTATTTGTTTATAATTTTATACTTGACTTCTATACAAAACCTTGATAGGTATTACATACAATACCTAAGTAAGGTGGTATGCAATATAATGGTAAAATATTTTATACATTGCCTAAGCAAACCCGGCATTAGGTACAGTCACCACACGGGATTGTTGAGCCACCATAGAACCCTGTCATAATGACAACATCAAGTCACTCAAAAGAAATTACGTCAAAATTTTCCGTCGACTTTCTGTGAGAGGGTTCTATAGTGGCTCAACAATCCCGTGTGGTGACTGTACATAGAATGACTAGGTATTCTGTACAATTACTCAACAGTTGTAGGTATGCTTTGCCGGTTACATAATAAAAGTCGAAAATAATAGGACATATTGGAAAATTAAATATGCATTTTCATTTAGCTACTTAAAACCGGCGACTAAACGTAGGTGCAGGTGGTCATTTACACACCTTGACGGACGACGTAAATTCGCCGGTTTTCTTCGTCTCCGTCGATATGAATATAATGCGTTAGCATAATAACATGGCTGATTGGTCATAGGAAGGAAGTCGGGGAGGAGGTGGTGGGTCAGGGTCCATATGTAATTTATCGTAAAGATAGATGTAGCTCTGGTAGTTCCAAGTCTGAGGGCGGAAGGGTGTTGACAGCTGTTTCTAAACAAATATATTCATGTAGACAATCTGTATAATAAAGCATCCATGAGGATCTTTGGGTACAAGTTATTACCGGTTCAAAAAAATCTCCACATGTGGTAAATATATGCGCAGTTTATATTGTATTATATTGTATGAGTATAAAAGTAGCTTTAATGTTCTTAATAAAGAAATCTCATTGATGGCGTCAATCACTTACGACTAAGGAGTTCCGGTGGTCAGTTCCTTTTCACCAAGAGGTACTTTTATAATGCAATTTCTTGAGGTCTTGCAGATAATACCAAAATCGCTGTATGTGTGCCTATAAATTTTGAGGAGTTCCCTCGATTCCTCATGGATCCCGTCATCAGATTCTGACTTGGTGACAATGGGACCATCTCGAGAGCCCGAGCCCATCTACGCTTTTATGAAAAAATGTGTTAACCCATAATAATTTAGCAATAAAATATTAACCCACAATGATGGATCCTGTAGGACCTGTAAAACAGTGTAGGTTGACATTTTATTTGACATTTTATTGTGGGTCGACACATTTTTGCGTAGCAGCATCCAATATCTGTTGGCAAACCAAATAAATAATGAAATAAATATCGGCTCACTGAAAAATTCATAGTCCGAATTTATCGTTATTCATAATCATCGCAAGTCCTAAAGGGAATTTCACTGAAACCGTTCTGATTTTAGGATTTTTTTAAACAAACCTAACCTAACCGGACCTTATTTACCAGATACTCGTAGATATTTAAAATACCCTGAAACAATAACGGTTTCAGTTAAAAGTACTTTAGGACTTGCGATGTTTATGAATAACGATACATTCGGACTACAAATTACTATGTGAACTTTGGCGCACCGGGTCGGTCACGGACGTTGGTTATCGCTGCCGCTGTCATAACAAAAACAACAATTTTAAGAAATGTTTAATGATTTTCGATATTCCAATATGATACGTCTAGTTTTTAATTAGAAATGTACAAGTTGGTCGCATTACATACGATCAAGAAATTTAACAATAAGTATACTCACAGACACAATATTTGTACGAAGAATATCAGCACTGTTCATTGTAAACGATATAATGTTTAAATCTATGTGTTCAGTCAAATACAGGATATATATTCAACAAGTTCTAAATGTTTACATGGCTATGCGAACGAAGTCAAACAATATTGGTAACTTTAAAACAATATCCTACGCTACTGAACACAACTTGGAAGATTATCACTTGTAAAGTGTAGTACCTAGCTTCTAGAGGTAATAGCTGAAAACATAATGTTGTACTTACTATAAAGCAGACTTGGAGAATCACAATAGGCATCGTATATTGATTGCCAGTCCCTTGTGGCGGGCAGGTGAACTTGTTGGAGCTCGCCGCGGTCGAACCCGGTTGGTCCACGATAAGGCCATTTATGAAGTAACCACCTACTCCTCTATTTCTTAACTACGATCATATTTGCAACTTATCTTATCAAGTAGTGTAGAGGTATAAATGTACGTTTTACGTCACATGTCCATTTGTAGGCGACAGCTAAATGTAAAAGTTATTTATTTGTTGTAATTCATGGTCTAGGTAACGCAAATATAAATATATATGTATATATATATATATATAATCGGCACTTGACTTACTTTATTTACATCGTCAGTTAAGAGTAAAGTAAAGTATTATTATTGCACCTTTTCAATTAGAACTAGCCACATTTTATTTGCACTATAATCTATCTTTGGAATGACTCTGACGGTTCATTCATCAAAACTTTTATCACATTCATCCGTCGTGCTATTTACAAGTTCTAAGCAATTTTCATCGATATTATTGTTATTATTTGCTCCTATTATTGTAGTTGTATATACCCTGTCGGTGTAGGAGTCCGCGGCGGAGGTGGTGGAGGAGGGCGTAGAGGGCACACTGAGCACGATGGCGGGGAAGGGCGGCGGCCCCCCGCGCCCCCCGCGCCCTCCGCGCGCCGTCCGCTACATGCCCTCCAGCGGCAGTTCCTCGCTCCAGCGCGCGCGCCGGCGCCTCTCCAGCGCCGGGATTACGAACAGGATGAGCCCGCTCAGCGAGATGGCGCCGCCCGCCACGTAGAATCCGGGCGCGTACGAGTGCAGCGTGTCGTATAACCACCCTGGAACGTACCATTATACGAGTATGTCAAGTAATATGTGCAACAGCTTCAAATTAATGTTCCAGATGAGACTTTCTGCGGTCGATTCTATCAAAATGTATGAAACAACAATGAAACGACGGTTGTCTTTACCTGCAAAAGGTGGCCCGATGAGGGAGGCGATCCCCTGAAATAGCAGGAGGAGTCCGAAAGCGTTCGTGAGTTTTTCGAGGCCGAGCAGGTCGACCAGCACCACTGACGTTAGGCCCACGTACGCGCCGATAGTGAAACCGAAAGTAGTGGCGTACACGGCGCCGCCCCACAATCCCCAACACTCCGTGAACACCACCGCCAAAGCCGTTGCTGCAAATTCAAATGGTCAGGTTAGATTAATTACATGGGGAGTTTAAAAAAAATAGCACACCTTTCACTTTTTCTTCAGATTTGGGAAAAAAATTGCACGTTGGTTGGGACCACTATTCTGAACAAGAAAAATAGAAATTCTTCATATGTCCCCAAAAAGATGTATGGAATTGTCCGTTTTGGTACCAACAAATGTATTGAATTTAGGTAACAAAACGGACAATTCCATACAAATTTTTTGGGACATCAGGAATTCTAATTTTCTTGTTCAGAATGGTGGTCCAAACCAACGTGCAATTTTTTTCCCAATTCTGAAGAAAAAGTGAAAGGTGTCCTATTTTTTTGAAACTCCCCACAATAACCATAGGAGGTTGTTAAAGTATGTTTGAGAAATAAAATAGCACTTACCGATTCCCGCAATGGTGAGACATACGTTGTATGCCAGCAATCTGTTCACCCAAGGCTTGTCACTAATGTATCCCAGAATTATCCTTCCGACTAAATTGGATGCTCCAATTATAGATATTAAATATTCAGGATCCTTGACACCGAGTTCTTGACCCATTGACACAGTATAAACGTAGGGAATATAAAATCCTATACTAGTCAAAAAGTTTGATAAAGAAAACAAAATAAATATAGGATCGACCAGAAGGGATAAATCGAGCATTTCTGAAAGTGCAGCTTTTGATTCTGCAGAGCAACATAACCAATCACTCCTTTTTTCTATTTCTTTGTCTTCTTCGTATTTTATTGAAAATTGCACTCTTTCAGGAGATGGCGCTCGGAATTTTGTCAAACTGGTCATGCTTCCTTGGTAAAGCACATCTGGCCTTTGCATGATGCCGCTTCCGTGCCGGGAGTGAGGTTGTTGCTTGTGATCGTGGGGCTTATTCAGAGCTGGTTGAGATAAAGTCAGTCTAGCGACGTCATTTTCTTCAGTATTTCCGTTTCCACGTGCTACGTGTTCAGTACTTTGCGATCTTTTTAATGGAGATTTTTTGTGTTTTGGGAGCATAGGTTCGCTAGTGGGTGTTCTTGACACTTCAGGTACTGGGCGGAACATAAGTCCTAATGGCACGCAGTTTAAAATAAGGGCACCTATAATTGCCATGGCGCCGCGCCAACCATAATTTGCAATTAAGTTCTTTGTTAGTGGTGCAAAAACAAACGTTCCGAAGCCTGATCCGCACACGGCTATACCTGAAACAAAAAAGTAAAGAAAAGTTAAAGAGAAGTAAGTAGTAGAAGAAAAGATATTATCTACGTGTATAAAAAATATAATAAATAATTCTTCAAAAACCTATCAAAAATCAAACCTCTTAATTTTTATAAAATTAAAAAAGGTTTTTGTTTAGTGTTTCTCAGCTAGTTAGTTCAAAATCTATATCTGGGGATCTGTGTGGTCTTCGACAACGAATTCGTTTACAGATTGAGAAAAGTAGCCGCCATCTTGAACTTTTTAGTTATTCGACTGATTGCTTCTAAAATCGATAGATGAGAAAACAAACCACACTAATCCCCATCAGTTATCGATTTTGGAAGCAATCGGTCGAATAACTACTTAAAAGGTTTAAGATGGCGGCTAATTTCTCTGATTCTGTCAACGGATTCGTTGTTGGAGACCACACTTATCCTCAGATCGATATCTGAGGATAAGTGTGGTCAATTTGTACCTTTATTTGTACATTTTATGTTTTTGATGGTATTAACCTGTTTTCTTCTTCATACGAGTATACCAATTTTACACCAGACGATGGGTGTTTGATTATATCACGTATAGCATGGTAATATGTAGTTATTTGCAGAGCTCGGAAAGGGTGAGCTGTTTTGAGAGTTTGCATAACATGGACATACCAATGTCATTTAATGGTAGTTGTCCCATGTGTAATTTAATTAGTAAAAAAATATTTTATTTAGGCTGACTTTCTATTTTTCTTTTTATTTTCGGAAGGAACGGATGTGGACAGTGTTTTAATTTACAATTTCGCTACACTCACTTCAGTGGATGTAGAACGATCTTTTTCCATCTATAAGTGGATATTAAACGCAAGAAGAAATGCATTGAAAATAGTATTTTATGAATACCACAGAAACTTTAGAAAAAATAAAAAAGCTTAGTCAGTAGGTACTCGTTTCGCAATGCATTGTCATTTTAGTTTAATCATAATTAATAAAGTTTTGTTTTGTTTTATATCCATATTATATCTACAAATGACATTAATGACATAAGAATAGCTCACCCTTTCCGAGTACAAGCAGGTACAAAGGGTGCAAAGTTGTATTAAAAAAAAAATGAAATAAAATTGTTTGCATTAGGTATATGTTTTTAATTGAATACAATTAAATATAAAATTATTTTTGCGTCCACACCACCAGATTTGATCAGATAATTTAATCAGATGGGCGAACATTTTCCTGCCTGGACTGGCCTTTACATGTTATTATGTTTAAAAAAGTAACTAATAACACGTTCAGATTTCAAATATTCTTTACACTCCTGTGGATTAATTGCAGTATTGCTATCTGTTTTTAAAGAATAAAAAAGAGCTTTCCGAGCTAGTGAGATGAAAATATA
Organism: Tortrix viridana; assembly: GCA_963241965.1. NCBI lineage: Eukaryota > Metazoa > Arthropoda > Insecta > Lepidoptera > Tortricidae > Tortrix > Tortrix viridana. The sequence goes on along the minus strand of OY725172.1, from coordinate 5,132,416 downwards.
TATACCGGTAGCAAGACTCCTGTACCGCTCGAACCAGACGGTGACGCTGACGATGGCGGGGAGGTAGATGAGGCCGAAGCCGAAGCCGGTGCCGACGCCGACGGTGACAATGAGCGTCACGACGTTCCCGGCGAACGCTGACACTGTGACGCACGCCGCGGCCAGCAGCGCGCCCGCCACCGTCACGGCCTGGCAGCCCCAGCGGTTCACGAACGAACTCGATATAGGGCCTGGAAATTTAAATTTAGCTTTTTAACACACAATATATTTAGCTTCACTTGTAACTAACTAGTTAAACGTGTAATCTTGAAAGTCGATTTTAACTGACTTCTAAATTGTCTGATTGACTTAAAATTTTGCGTACTTATGTAATTACAATGGCAATACAATAGTTAATATGGTACCATCGAGTCGGTATGATGATGGATTGTAGTAGATCTGTCGAGTTTGGATTCGTTTCTAGTGTTCCTAAATAGAACAGCGCCACCTAGGTACCTAGGGAGAAACTTGTAAAACTAACCTAGATAACCCGGACTATTAATCTAGTCTAAGTGAGTAATTAGATAGTTCATAGCGTCTCCAATAGGGGTCACTGTAACTAATGTATAAATAATATTAGTTTTAATTATTAGCCCTCTTTATTATATATATAGGACGAAGAAGCACGTCTTTCTCTTCCAGCACAAAACTCCAGTCCATCCACAAAGCAACAACTCGTCTTTTTATAGCGTAGCTTTTTATAGAGTTTATCATCAGTGTTAGAAGTACAGTCGGCAACAAAGTGTGTTACTAAAAAGGAAAGTTTTAAAAACCTTATTGTATTCTTATCGGTTTATGCTGCCAAAGCAAAGTAGGAAAACACCATACTCGTACAAGGGTTAGTTTAATCACACAATATGAATGGTAAATTAATTGGTAAAGAATACGATAGAAACGATAGCAAAATTACAGTAGGTACCTACTACCGATTCCTCCATAGTCATCGGAATTCTTCTTTTTTTCTATGAAACACGCGCGTGACTAATGTAGGTACTGTAAGTTGCTATAGTGTGATATCGATAGCCAGCCGAAGTGTATTAATTAAAAAGACGGCACTGCTGTACCTACTCCTTGTAGGCTCTCTTGATTTACCTGAGCTGAGAGTGACCCCGACGAGCACAGAGACGATCCACGCGGTCTTGGACTTGCCTTCGCCGAAGTATTCCAGAAACTCCGTGTAGAACACGCCGAGGGAATACGTCATGCCGTCGGCTGAAAAAAATATGATGGTTATCATAATGCTAATGGCAGTCGACGACACCATTATAGCCTGAACCGAGAAGTTCATTTTAGAGCTGGTTATATCTTCGGTCCAATATAGAACTATACTTAGTTACAGAAAAGACAATGCTAATGATAAATTTCATAGTATTGGTTTGTATTGTAAAGTCGGGGTCTATAGAAATGGCCAAAGATGTCTACAAATTAGTAGGTACTGCTTGACAAATTATCATCAAAATTTCATTGTTTTGTTGAATAAAACGTATAATTAACAGTTATTTAATCTAAAAATTAATATGAAAGTAATGAATAATCAAGCGTAGGTATACATCATTGTGAAGACCTTTCTCGATCTTGAAAAGTACCTACATGATTATGGAGTAATAATGGTAAATTGGTTAGTTTCGTTTTGTTTACATCTTTGGCCATTTCTATTGCCCCTGATTTTAGTTGTTTTCATTGAATTATTCGTATAAGTGTCATATCGTTTGTCATCTGAAAAGATTAACGAAAAAATTAGGGCAACGACCGGACGGTAAGTAAGTACTCATTTGAGAAATTCGATGATAAAGACCTAAGGCTAGGAACCGAAGTAGACCGAACTTGTGAATAACATTCCTTAGATAAAATTTCTGCCTTAATTCTTTTCCGGGTTTATTATGGTGTAAATCAATGTATGTAGTTAACCATCAAGAAGATGAAAATTAATTAGGCCAACCTACTTACTTGTATAGCATTGTATAGGTACCTATGTATACCTAGCACCACTTCCCAAATGATTAACACTACAATTATTCTGACTATATGGAAAAAATGCTATGAAAGTTCACAGCAAACTAGAAAAGATTATAGAAAATTATGTAAAGCTGATTTAGTTCATTATCTTTACCATACTAAAGGTAAATGAATGACTTAAGGGCGGAGACTAACAGAACAGCTAGGTAGTAAACTTAAGAAGTTAAACAAATGCTGTGCCAATTACAAAATAGGTTAACATGATGGGCGTTCGATCGTAGGTTCCTATAACTGAATATAGCAACTAGCTATACCGGTGTGACGGGGAAACTAGGGTACTGCACGACACGTGACTTCGGCACAAAGCCTGCACCGTTTATGCAGACAAAGGAAGTTGCGCTGACGCCCCCCTCTTCCCCGACTTCCCATTGAGATGTGAAAAGAGCCGCCTCTGTTGATTTAGCGAATGAAAACCTTAGTTAATTGAATTTATAAGCAAACAAAATATCGCAAATCCGGGCAATATTAAACTCCTGAACATTTTGCGACTGAAAAATTTTGTTGCTGCAACTGATAAATACTGGGAGTTTTTTCTACGTGTTTTACCGGGATTTCTGTTCGAAGTAGTTGCCACTCGAAACCGGTGGGAAAAAAAATGTGGGGGTTGGGACAGTTGGGACGCAAGGGGTTGCTAAACGAGTGTGAGGTAGAGGGCGGAGCCGAAACTCTTGAATACTTGTTCCGAACTTACCGGGTCTTTTTTTTAATTATACGAATATTACCGAGCATCTTTGAGAAAAAAAATCGACTGTAGGTATTATTTTTGCAGACTTCAGCCATTGAGACCTATCCTATGATTTACACCGTAAAGTATAAAAAACCGGCCAAGTGCGAGTCGGACTCGCGCACTGAGGGTTCCGTACACATTTGGCTAGTTTTTAGTATTTGTTGTTATTCTATAGGGTTTGTTGTACAATACAACAAAAATAAAAACACGTTGAAAAAAAACGTTTACTGTTTGGGGACCCCCTTTGTTATTTCACTTTATTATTATTTTTCCACGGCGGATTTACTAACAAATAAAGAAATAACACATATTCTGAAAAATAAATCAACCCGCTCTATTACGGTTCAAAAGATACAGCTCTTTATAGTTAGGACAGACAGACAGACAGACAGACAGACGGACGGACGGACAGCGTAGGCATATTAATAGGGTCCCGTTGGACACCCTTCGGGTGCGGAACCATAAAAAAATCAGTAGACAAACCGACTCCAGAGAAATACTTTAATATATCTCTAGCTTCACAACTCTTTGTTCATTAGTTAACAACGCAACGCAAGGCGCATTGCGTTGCTTGCCAGCTAGTTAGTAACGGAGGTTTCTTTAAAAATTGTTAAGCCAAAGTAGATAAATGGCTTAGGTAAGTAAAGTATACACACATTATAATTTAATAATATACACAGTACATGCTTTCAAAAGTGGGATTGAGTTATCTACTTCAGTGCAGAGCAATGGTTCATGGGATTGCATCTCTTTCATTCGTTATGTCAAATGACAGATGTAAGATCAACATTTGTCAAATACTGCCAAACGTTGTGCCACCATAAAACCCATTCAACAATACTCTATGTGTGATAGTGTATCACTAGCTTCACAAATAAAATGATATCGGAGTTTGTTGTTAAATATCTTAGTTAATGACCAGCAGGTAACATATCGCACCTTCAGAATGAAAGTGACCTAATCCAAAATGTTTAGAATTTTAATTAGGTCTCTATAACAATAATTTTATTACTCGAAGTAGAAAACGCAACATTTTGTATTAGGTCACTTTCATTCTGAAGGTGCGATATATAATGAGTTGGGCTGCAGTGCTCCGTACATTCATCTAATTATAGAGGTAAACGGTCCGACACGTGAACGTCTTAAAATAATTGCTTCATTATTGCTCAGTACATGGGCTAGAGTATAAAGTCGTGCTAGTCATGGCACCAATAACCACGTGTACCTATGTATAACCATGTAACCAAATCATACGTGAAAATGACAAGATTTGGCTGGCTTTCAGTCAGCTCAAACGTAAAAGTGACCTTCAGACTTGGCAGCAACACTCTAAAACGTATACGACTATCTACATACTTATCGAGCTGTTTAATGTTTAGTACTCGATTGGTATAGAGTAGAGTAGCACCTACTAACGAGTAAGTGCTAAACTTATTTGATTATTACCGACGACATTAATATTTTAGCCAAAATTTAAATCCACACTTTTCCTGCCCATCAAAGTAAAATCGTATTGTTGAAAATAGAGGCCGGTTAGATACTCCGTAGCGCTAAATTCGAAACTTTGAAAGCTCTGTCCCTTTTATTATTCTTCAGTAATATTAATATAACATGGCTAACGTATCTTTGAACTTTGGTTTCGTGACAAGCAACTGACGGTAACCTCTGCCTTGCCTTTATTGGTTAGTCAGAGTGGAGTTATAAGAGCTATATAGCTACATGCTCGAAGAGCGTATGCGTTGCATAAGTGGCGAGGGAGTCTGGGTACTTCACGGTCGTTTAAAGTCGAGAAACACCTCTCCTCCCTTAGCTCCTATGAAACTGCAATTTTAATAAATGTTATTAACATTGACCCGGCAAACGCCATAATATAGTTTCGTCCATAGTCCAGTTGATAAATCCATATAATTACATCGTTATAGTCCTATTACTTATCCCAGATAGCATTTTGCCGTATGTACCAGTCACGGCATTTAAAGTAAATGATGTCAAATTCACATAAGAAGTCGATGACGTCGATTTGCCCTGGGATGGTTTTAGCTTTCTCCGATAGTTCTTTACTTGTCAGTGGTTATCCGTGAGAGCATACTTTTATGGTCGTACAGGGACCATCGCTGTTTGGTGTCTTATTACAATTACAAAATTAAAGTTGTCTAATTAATATACTCCTTCTAAAGGTCCGGTATATTCCAACATCTAAATTGTGTGTCAGATACAAGGAAATCCTTTAATATTCAAAACCTTTTTTTAGTCAACTTTGCCTAAGAATTATTCTTAAGGGTGGCTTTCTCAGTATAAACTTTTTATTCACTATTCTATTTCTGGGCTAAGGCATCCTCGCTTGTCTTCACTCGTCTCTGTGCAGAGCGCGCTCCTGCCAATTTCTCGCAAACGCATCTTGGTCATCATCCTAGTAAAAAGGGTATCAGTTACTGATTGTAATCAATTTATGTAGTCAAATCATGATGTGCGATGCGTGTATGAAGGCAGATTTCCTGATATCTTGTATTTTTTTAGTGATAGACAGCTCATGTTCATGTCAATAATATTTCGATCAATATGGCTCTATCGCGCCATATCTTTGACCATCATGCTCGATCGCTAGATAAAATTGAATATATTTGTTGAAACACGTGTATCCCGTTTTTATGATCCACCATGGTCATGTCATGAATATTCATTAATTATCTATTATGGCTCAAATGTTAATAAAGATAAAATACATTTATGCAGTAAGTAGGCCGCACGGGCACTTTTACACTTTTAATGTCCGTGATCATACATGTAGATTGTAAAAAGTGTTGTTTCTGTATGTTATATGCATACTAAGCATAAATGTAAATGAATGCCTTATATATGCCGAATTGATTTTTTTACTTGTAAAAGTCGCGGTAGCCTAATGGTTTGACCTGCCGACTCTTAAGCAGAGGGTTCGAACCCGGGCTCGCACCTCTAAGTTTTTCGGAATTCATGTGCGAAATACAATTTGTAAATTTACCATGAGCTTTTCGGTGAAGGAAAACATCGTGATGGAACCTGCACACACCTGCAAAGAAATTTGACGGTGTGTGCGAAGTTCCCAATCCGCACTGGGCCCGCGTGGGAACTATAGCCCAAACCCTCTCATTGTGAGTGGAGGCCTGTGCCCAGCATTGGGACGTATATAGGCTGGATTATTATATTTTATTATATTTATTATAAGTTTTTTGTTTGTTCTATTATTACGAACATTGAAAATTAAATGAAAGTTATGGAGATTGAGTTGAGCAATATGGAGCTATTTCAATTTCTAGTATTTCATGACCCTCGAAACAGTCGACAAAAAGCGCGGCCAGATGACGCTGTCGGGCGCTGCGAAGCTGAACCGTGATGGATACAGTATAGTCTGTTACAAAATTGGAGCTCGCCGAGTGCCTTGTATTTGTGGTTGTTAAGATTTAGTAAAACACGGGGTTTTAGTGTTTTTAACTGTAAGGAATAAAGCTGACTAGCCAAAATGTATGGGATGGTCAATTTTTTTTCGCGATTTCGGGGTTTGTCCCATAGTGAAAATTGGTCAGTATGACTTACTGATTTAACCCCCAAAATTTTTAGACGAATAAAAAACACCCGGGATATAAATGTTTTGGGAATATGTGACGAAAGATAAAATTACAATATTAATGGTTGAGTCCAAATTTGCGTTCTGGAGTAATCTAATTTTATTTAAATCGTACTTATTACAAGTTACGTACGATTTAATTAAATAGATTAAATAATAATGCAGGTAAAAATAAGTAATTTATCAATAGAATTAATGAATGATATTTATTTCTTAAAGTAAATTTCAATACATTGCATTGTCATGTCAAGGTATGGTAAGTTATTACTTATAACTTCATCCAGGGCCCTATTTAATAAACATTACAATGCGATAATTTGTACTAGTACAATTTAACAAATATGTCAGTTTTTTTTTTTGTAATGTTTATTAAATAGGGCCCAGGGCTGATATACCCTGAGGAGTTTGGACCGGCGTGCGCGACGCGGCGTTCGCAGTTAGTACGAAAGAGTTAGTAGGAATTCAACGCGTTGAAACCTGGGACCTATACTTAGTTTGAAGACTACCGATCCTCAAAAATAAGCGTTAATTAAATTGTATCCATTTACGTACAGCGCACATATGTTCCGTGTTCCTAACTCTGAGGTTCTGCGTCGTCTGAGTCTGAGTTGGCCGAAGGTAAGCGGATGCACGGCGTTCAGCATCTGCGCTGCTATTGTTCAAACGGCACCTGAACGCTTGCGCTATTGATCCTGCACGTTGGGAGGAGCTTGCTGCTAAAAAATCATCTTGGCGAACAACTGTTTATAAGAGCGTCAAATCGTTTGAGGAACGCGCCTTACAACCTTAGCACATCAGAGCTCATGAGAGAAGAAATCCATAATTTATGGGGTCATTCCTGAGAAAAAGGGTCGTGACAGACGTCGGACAGACGGACAGATGGACGACAAAGTCATCTTATAAGGGTTCCTTTTTCAGTATTTAGTACGGAACCCTAAAAAGGGTCAATAAGAATGAAATTGACAATTTTCATCGATTTCTTTTAAATCTTGCTCGTGCGGGATGGGCTTAAGTACTCACCCAACGGAACTGGCGGAAGCATTCTTTGAAAACTGATTACAAAACAAATTGCTTTGTGACACGCAAGCATGTGCAGTACCTACCAAGGATAAGTAACGGAATAATAACCAAAACCTCATATCTACATTACTTTAGGTTATCGAAGGTGAATCGGAAAAGAAAATAAATCTGCTTACATGACGGACGACAAATTATTTAAGCGAATTATTGATGACGTATAACCATAGCACGAATGTTTTTTTTATAAAAGATAATATGAGATTGTGTTACTCGTACATGACCTACTTAAATTACATTATTAAGTTAGGAACCCAGTGTAGCAGCCCTCTACACAAGGGTGTCTGATTCAATTGGATGGAAGGCAACCAATAAGTATGTTATTTAATTTATCAAGAACGTCTTAATGTTTTGAAAACATAATTATCTTTTTAGAGGTCATCGGCTATTAGTCAGTAAGCGCAAAATGTAAGAACAAGTAGAACAACAAAGAGCGTTTTGTTGTGTGAAATTTGTTAGTCAATTTTAAATAACTGTACAGCTAGAACTGGCTGGCAATGTCGATGGTTCTCATCCATTCTGGATAAGCTAGAAGAAAATGCACTGAGAGCCAAATGAAAAATGAAAAATTGTATGTTAGACACATATTACGCTGACAAGGCTGTTGAAATTCAAATAATGTTTTAATGTTCGGCGTTCTAAAAGAAAACCATAACGAGGAATTATAGTTTATTGCTTCGTTTCATTCGTAAACGTGTAATCTCAACGGTCTGTCTATTGTAAATGAATGAAAGAATTACGTTCACCTTCGTCGGGTGATAAATTATGGCGCGTATCGTATTTTTCCTTCCACGGTCGAGTTGTGATTGTTTATGCATGTAACATGACCTAGGAATTGGGTGACGGTCATATCGCGGTAGGTATAATAACCACGCGGGACTTTGCCGGTCCCGTCTTTTTATCAGCTGTTATTTCATTTATTACAAATGATTGTTTTTATTTATAACGTTCAAAATACGTAAGCGACTATAATGATCTCGGCGGAACTGTTTTATTTTTTATACGGAGTGTTTTTAGGGTTACGTACTTCAATGGAAAAATAAAAAAACGGAACCCTTATAGCGTGTAGCAATGCTACGCCGCCGCTACACTTGTAGCGCGTAGCCGTGTAATCCTCGTATGTAGCGAAAAGAGAAGAAGTAGAGAACGAACATAGAACGACAACGTGTCGTGAGTGGCGCTGAATGGGTTAACTTTCAAGAATTGTAAACACCGCGCGGCTTGGCTTTATTATCGAATCATGTCGTTGTCTGGGAATTTCCGCGCGCCTCGCCGCCAGCTTGCGAACAACACCCCTCTCGCTCACACCCTTAAAAATTTGGCGATATGGACTAAAAAACTTAATTAGTCAGTGACGCGCGCGCACCGGTACCATTTGTATTTTTTTTTGTTAACTCCAATCCAGTGAAACGCACCGTGTGCGCACCGGCGCAATGTCAAATGTTTTGACAAAACGGGAATACATTGACATGGTGAGTATTGGGAGTGTGAGATAAAAAATGTTAGTGAGCCAAGATAAGAAAGCTGATAATGTCGGCATTCGATACTGTGCAAAGTGATGTGTTTGTTTTGTCGCAAATCGGTGACAATTTGAGACTACGTGCTTTGCTGTGTCAAGCAAAATGTGGAGGACACTTCGAACAATTTTATTACTTAAGGATTATTGGCCCCGTGGCTAAGCCCCGTGGCTTGTAAACCGCGTTTGAACAGAAGCATTGCCGTGGCTCACCGGTGACCCCCGTGGCCTGAATGGATTCAATGGGTTTGGCCCACCCGTGTCCCCAATGGCTCAAATGAAAAGACAACTGTTTTTCTGTGGCGTTCAACGTGATCTTAAACCGTTAAAATCTGACATCCATGTCGTGTCTCCAACCCAGAATTCAAGAAATGGTAGCAGATTACTTAAAACTTAATCAACATTTTAACAACTTATGTATATTCACATATACGTTATAAGTTGTTTGAACATATATGACAGGATTTTATGAAGAAATATAACTTAAATATAACTAAAAGTATTTTCTTTAACTTGTCTCCGAGTCGCGCCTGAGAACCGTGACAGTTGGAAACCACGCTCTAACTCGCCAATGAATTGTAGCAGCGGTGTCTCTGTTCGCTCACGCAAAGCGTCAGTCGCGTTGTATCAGCCGAACAAAACACAACGACTCCACATTGGATTGTTGGAGCTATATGTGTAAATTCGCCAATATTTCGATTTGGTCTAGGCTGATTTCTGAATCTTGTGGTCGCGATATTTCTCAAATGTCAGGGCCATTGTCTGTATAAAAATTACTACAATATAATCAAATGGCTTATTTAAAGTAGCCTTAAACTCATTAAAAAAATTCTTAATGTTTTAGAGTTATTTTTAAATATGTAATTTTTTCTGATTACCGTGTATCTGACTTGCAAGTATTTCCATGGACTTTTGTTGCATGGAAGTCAGAAAACGTACATGGAATTCAGAAAATGGTGCACGGAAGTCATATTTCGTCGGAAATGTATGAATTTTATTATTTTTGCTACAAGCTTTTTCAACTTGCCATGTAAGTATGTATGTATGTACGCTTGTTTGGGTCAAATCTTTCAACCTCCATCCCAAATTTCATTCCATTTTTATTTAAAATCGTACTCAGTTCTAATTTCCGTGCCCCCTGACTTTAATGGATTGGATATTTTTCTTTCTGCTGGATATCCAGGTGCGCCTCCAATCAATTAGCATATATTTAAAGGTGTTTAATCAGTTTGTTAATTAAGCATCATGTCAATGTAAGAAAAAAAATTGGCCATGGAAGTCAGGTAAATGAGTCTGTCTCGGAGAAATGCCCTAATAAGTACTACAAAATTCGCATTGCCTTTATCTATTTCTCTCGATTTAGGTATGAACAAAGAGGGAGTAGTAACCCTTTCAACCTGTACCGCATGTGTTGACCAGGAACCTATAGTTAGTAAGCTGCCCACCTTCCAAAACTAATTTAAACTCTCAAATAAATAATATTTGTGTGATGAGCGCGAGTATTTGTTCCTGAGTCATGGATGTTTTCTATATATTTAAGTATGTATTTCTCTATATACGTATGTATATCGTTGCCTAGTACCAGCCTAGAGCTTAGTTTGGGACTAGGTAAATTTGTGTGAGATTGTCCCCTGATATTTATTTATTTATTTATTCTCAAGAGGTAATTATCAACTCACAGACCACAGAAAAATCAACTTAACCATTCGTGGTGTCAATGTAGTTAATGTAGTCTAGCTAACGCGGTTTAAAACTTCTTACATTTGAGAGTGATGAATGATGAAACTCCCTTTAAGGCTTGTCCTCCGTTTTTATCGTAAAACTACGGAAAACGAATAACTTTGTAAATGCAAATTCACGCATAAGGTGGTGTGTGGTGTTGTTTGTACTTTGTTTATCAAATAATTCAAAAGTTGCAAACTAAAACCCGACTTGCGACTAGTAGGTATAACGCACCCTTACAGTTGTTTTATAAAATAGCCTATGACAATCGTAGATTTTTACAAATCATAACAGGGTTTATATTTCTTTGTTAATATTATGATATACCAATGTACATAGTTACTAAGGTGAAGCCCATAAAGGGCATCATGCTCTTTAAGAACTAATCTAGTCTGGGCTGCCCTGACCTTAATATCATAGTGTCTTTAACCTAGCAGGTAAACATATTTCCATTTACCTCCTATTAACAACGTTCCTTGACCACGCTAGTTGGCCACGAGCCAGATTAAAATAACGCAGAGAGTTGATGAAGTTTTGTTGAGTGATACAAGGTTAAAAAATAAACTAACAAAGTTTATATCCCAAAGTTTTTAGGGCCACACAGACTACCAGTCCGCCGGCGGATATTGGCCAGTAAGTTCATCATATTAAACCACAGACTATCAGTTTCTTGTACGATTTTATATTTCTACTTAAATTTCTTCATAGATTTTGGCTGGCAGGCCGCCTTACAGACCTAGTACTGCTGGCGGACTGTTAGTCTGTGTTGCTCTTTACTATGTTCGTATGCACCCATTTCAGCCACTTAACTGTTAAGGACGAGATTATCGTCCATTTAACATAGGTGATTAAATTAAATTTGTTCAAGAATTAAGTTATTTTATTAAACTAAATTGAAGAGGTTTTACAGCTCTCTTGACTAATTAATACTGTCTTACTACGAGTATACTGGTATGTTTACCTTATTGTTTTTACGGCCGCACTCAGACGTCAATTAACTTTTAAGTTTGATTGATTAAAGTTGTTGCTGTCACTTTCTTTGCTATAGAAATAGAATAAGACGGAGCAACTTTAATCAAACTTAAAAATTAATTGACGTCTCTGAGTGCGCCACTTAGCCGTTAAATGATTCCGATTGGCAATTGGAACTTGGCAGTAAAAAACACAAGACACGTAAGCGATCATTTACTTATGACATTACTGTACCTAGATCGTAAGTAATACGGTTAGAGTAATGGAGCAATAATTTAATAATTTCGGCCAGTAGCGTTAGTCATCGGTCTTGCTCTCTTTCTGGGGTAGTAAATGAGACAAGACAAGAAGTCCAACGTCATAATAATCGCGTTGGCGTGAATGACGCGACATTAACCGGCCGAATCTCGCGTGACCGGCGATGTTCAGGGAGTGACCGGGACGTCCCGATAGCGATAACATGATTACGCTAACCCCAGGACGGAACAACGTGATGTACTTACTTAATATGGTTGCTTCTTACAAGATTATGATCGTTGTGAATAAACTATACGTATTGATTCCATACGAGCCTAACAAGACGTTAGACATATCGACTGCTGTAAGTTAAATGAACTTGCTATTGTTACGAGTACTATCGGGTTTTGCTGATGATATACCTTATGATATAGCTATTTGATTCAATTTATATCAGCTAACAGAAAATCTCTCTTAATTGGCATAAATTTTTTCGAATGGGTTTATACACTATTTTTTAAAATGTTCTTCTCGCTTAGTTAATAGGGATCCCCTTAGTTAGTTGACTTAAAATTACACAAAAAAAATTGTTTCCAAATTCTATTGTCAATCCAAAATGTTGCGAAAAAAGAAGCTGCTTGATGCTTATCCGTCTCCATCAGCTGGAACGTTCCTAGAGTTTGACACTCTACGATTAGCCGCTAGTTTAAGACTAGGGGTGGTACCGGTCTGCGCTCCACACAAGTGCCCCTGTGGCTCCATCGTCGACCAACATGGACACCACGGCCAATATCTTGCCAGTTCAGCGCGGGCCACAATATCATACGTCGTACTCTTGCCTCCGTCAATGCTCCAGCAATCCTCGAGCCCAATGGGATTTCGAGAGACGACGGCAAGAGGCCGGACGGCGTGAATTTCGTTCCATGGAATATGGGACGGGTGTTTGTTTGGGATGCAACTTGCGTGGACACTTTAGCCCCGTCACACCTTCCTGGAACCACAAAAAACGCTGGCGCGGAGGCAGGGGTGGCCGAAAATAAAAAATATCACTGAATATCATTTTGTTGCTCTCGGTGTCAAAACCCTCGGGCCGTGGGGTCCAAGCGCTCACAAGCTTTTTATGGAGCTATCAAAACGCTTGGTCGAGGAAACGGTGACCAAAGCGCTGGCAGCTTTCTCGCTCAAGGCATTACGAGTAGCGTTGCTATTAAGAGCGGAAATGCTGCCAGCATCTTTGGCACTATGCCACGGGGACCATATTTAGATTTAAGTTAGTTTAAATTTAGATTTAATTTATGTAGTTTTATTTTAGATTTAATTTAGTTTTGTTTATTTTATTTTAATTTTAGTGTTATATTTTTATATATAGTAATATATATATATATATATATTACTAGAATTACTTGCTCTTATTCAATGTGTCGCCTGACAGATATAAACTGAAAGACTTCAAGAAAGACACACTGTACAGTTTCCTACATGGGAAAACGTCGCGTCGCGCTAAGTACACGCCGCGCTTGGCGTGGCGCCTGGCGCGACGCGCAGCGCGTTCCCAGCGCGACGCGTTCTCTCTCAATCTCGATCGAAGTTAACACATTTTCGTAGCTTTTACGGTATTCGTAGAACTGGGTGTTCTCTAACACAGAATTTTTCTATATCTATGGTCACAATATACCTACTTTAATTTTGTAAACTTATACAACGTGAAAATCATGCTGCGCCGCGCTCGGCTTGGTGCGCAAGGCTTTGTCAAACAGCCGGCTTGGTGCGGCACGCAGCGCGTTTCCGGCGCGGCGTGATTATGCTGCCGCCCTCTAACTAAAAGGCGGCTAAACATCAAGGCGGCGGGTGTGGTTTAGCCGCCTTTTAGTTTGAGGACGGCAGTATGTGTGTCGGCACTGTCGGCCTGCATACATCTCTTTGTTAATTTCCACGCTAAAAACGCGCCCGCTACTGTCGCGCCGCATCAAGCCGCTGTTTGACGAAGCCTTAAGATGTTATTGCAATTTGTTACTGTAAAAAGATAAAACATTGTAATAACATGAATGTAATTATTACCGAGAGATATAATACAATAGAAAATAAACATACCAACCTACGAATTTATTGTTTAGTTAAGTCATTGTTTTAAGAATGCATACAGAAACGTGAGGCTATAATTAGTAACATCTCTGAGAATAAATTGAAAAAGGTAAACAGTTGTAGGTACTTAATAATAATATTTGATCAACAGAGTAATCTTTAGATAGTCACGCTATTTGATTTTCTATCACGTGCAAATGGTTTTGAAATTTGGATCTTGAGGACCAGTTAAAAAAGAGATGCGTCAAGGCAAACAGCAACAGTAAAAAGCTTTAACACTTCAAGTGCAAAGCCCCTTGATTTCATACACATTTTGGACCAGATATCGATGTTGCTGACGCTGTACGTGTTAACGGATCGGCCATGAATGCGGATGTCCGCGCATACGACCGGGTAATGGCTGCCACAAAACAAAGGCCTTTCCATGAAGCAACGCAACAATCAGCGCATTGTCATTATTAAATCATATTTATAAAATTAGACTCCCGGTTCATGCCAACTGCCAAGCCATTACGGTTTTCAATTGGTATGAGAATAAATTGTAGCAACAATCATGACTCGAAATAGTCTAAAGCAAAAATTAGATTCTGTATTTCTACAAATGTCAAATGACATTACGATATTTTACGTAATGAACTCTCGCAAATGTTCTGTAAGTGAATTTGTATTCAAATAGCATGACGATTAAGATAATACTTGACAATAGGGTAGGTATCGAGTGCACTCGCGCGCCAGGCAAGAGTAACGAATGTCCTCACACGTTTCACCCGCCATTTTCCTTCACGTAACGGAGATTTTACTCCCCGAGTTATCTCGCAATGAAATATGTAGACTATATTTCAGCTCTGACGTTTCAGCTTATGCATAGAAAAGTTGCGGGGTTTAACTTGATGAGGAAGAAGATTTCTGTCGACTGCTTCTGGTTTGTACCCTTATCAAATGAGATGAAGGCCACGAAGGTATCGGGCGACAGGACCTTGTTAGTTATCGTGTCTGCGACGATGCGAACTATCGCTCTTGACACTGATTATATTACCGCGTGATAACCAACTAATAAGGATTACACACTTTTTTTAATTAGCAGCCTTCTGTTCTAGAAATAATGTCCTTATTACACGTTATTTATACAAAGACAAAATGACTGGCTCGTGTTTGAAGAACACAAACAATGACACTATGTCTACATATTTATCTTAGAACAGATCAAAGTCACACAGAACATGCGTTTATTAAGTAAACGGTCGAAGGAAACGTTTGTGAACATACATGTCAAATAGAATTAAAGCATCATGCTAATGTGTACTCGGTGTTTGCTCAACCGCAACAATAGCCTAAAATGGCGGCAAGGCCAAACATTCCAAGAAAGACATCCTTACGTACCTACCTACTTGAGTGAATATTAAATGATCTATAAACCTGTAACGAGCTTAGGAGAAATGCTTTGCTTATACTCTTCTATCATATTTCAAAGTAAGTGTTTATGAAGATCATAGATCCTCTATTAAAGACAAAAAGGCTTAAACGAAATTAGCATTTATGTTTTTTATGAACGCATTATGAAAATTTCATGTCCCTGAAATTCGGGAAATTTACGAGGTAGTATATTCCGCGCGGTCGAGTTGCGGGCAACAGCTATAGTGTTTTTAAATATCACTTGAGCCGGGTCAGTTTCCATATTATTATTCAACAAAACTTGATTCGACAATTTCATAATATCTGTTAATTAAAGAAATCGAAAAGAACAGCCAACGCTGAACGCTCACTCCCTATTTATTATTAACGTGGATTCATTGACCTGTGAATAACCGATTTTTTTAATTACAGCGCATAGTTTACACGAGGCCACGGAGTACCTATTTGTGAAATGCTAAACGACAAATTCATGTCTTTGGCGAGGACATTTTCTATTATGTCGCGCGGAACCGGCACCGGCGAGCACCGGCACTCCGGAGAACGAGGAATCACTTAAGGTGGACATTCACGGTCAGTTAAACTGATCAGTTGAACTGACGTACATCAAAAAACTGACCGTGAATGTGAAATCTTAAGTTGAAGTTATACGAACTCAAGGTCAGCTTCTGGATGTACGTCAGTTAACTGATCAGTTTAACTGACCGTGAATGTCCACCTTTAGGCCGCATTCGACCAAACTTCTTATAACGATTACTCTGAGATTAAAATGAGAGATTTATGACAGATTACTATGGAATTTTGACATTTAAACCCCAGAGTAAGCGTCACCCCCGTGTAAAAAGTTTGGTCGAACCAGGCCTTAGACTTGTTAGTATTTGATACGTTATGTTGTGGTTATAAAATATCCGTTGTTTTGGAATTGTAATTTTAACCTTTACTGCTCTTGCTCTTGCTTGCTCCTAACTTGCTCCTAAACCGTAGCATTTTGAAGGATGTAGATGTAGGAGGTACGTCAGTATTTACAAAGGAAACTCAGAAGTCACGGCGACGGTACCGGACGACCAGTGAACCGTGACTATTTGAGTAACCCCAGCGATAACTCCCTCACATTATTGATAAGAAGCTGCATTCTGTACTGCATTGATTCGTTTATTCGTTAGACATAGCTAATAAACGATTTCAAAACTTTCTTAACTGTTCTACTTAACTAATAGGCTATTTGACTGCTGGTCAAATCAGAAACTTTTATTGAAACGTCAAAACGATCCGACAGTATGAAGTGAGTATGAAAATAGTAACCTATGACGTCACAATTTACAGTGTTCCTTTATAACGTTTTTGTTGAATTAAAAATCGTTTAAATCCCAAAAATAAGCTAGGTAGGTTTTTCCGTGTTATCTTCGAAAGCTTGATTTAGTTGTAGTGTAAAAATAATATATTGTGACATTAGTCAAATAGCCTATTTACTTTTAAATTATTCACTTAGTACTTAGTCTCTTTGGTTACTTACAAAATGCATGCGTATTAAGACGATAACCGCGTAACAAAATATTCAATTAATTTCTATTGTATTTATTGAGTTGTCGCTAATGGCGCAGTTACAAAAGCAACTATTACTTTCATGGTAATTTATATCCAGTAAAAATAGCATTTTTCATCAACTACGTATCAATCTTATTTCAAAAATCTTGCTCATTTAACTGCACGCTTTTTGATATTGATAATGTGTTCCTTCAGTACATGTAAGTAGAAGAATTATTGCATTCTGAGATGTGATGTAAAATCTTTTCAACGCTACGGTCGACTGCAATTGTATGTGCTGAACGAAAAATGTTTTAAAATCTAATTAGTCACTGGTAATGGGGCCCCTGCAGCACGGAATTTCGCAGATTGACTTGCCGACTGTGTCGTTCAAAAGGTTTAAAGATCCACTTGATTGTACGAGTAAAGGTGGATTCACGTTACACTTTTGTATGAAGTAATTCATGGTTGACCGTGAATCCACCTTAAGGTGGGTGGGGTACTCACTGACGACGTGTATCATGAAGGAGGCGAAGACGACCACCCAGCCCCAGCCGCCGTCGGGCGGCGGCGCCGGGCTCTCCGAGCTGCCCCGCGACGTCGCCTCCGCACCCTGCGCGTGCGCGTCCTTCCCGTTGCTTGCGCCCTTCACCCCGCCGTGGGACATGACTCTTTTAGTCCAACTTCTAACTAACTTATAACGTATAAGGCAACTCAATTTCTGATATGATTTCAAAAATGCAATATTTGTATATTTATATAAGTATATATTGGAGCTTATTGTTGAACGTTTCACAGCGGGACACTATGTATATATTTTTATATGTATTTCTTCGATAAATAAATGCAAATAGTGAGAAATATTCCAGGAAGCACAGAATCTTTGTACAAGTTATCAGGAGCGACGGTTGTAAAATAATGGGTATCTACAAGCCTTATCTATGTTGATAAATCATTGTAAGGCCTATCTGTGGTTCAGGATGAACTCTGTGTTCTGGGCCCGCACTCTCCGGCGCAAACAGAACATGGTTGGTCCCAGTTGCGCGCGAGTGGCTGCAAAAAACGAAATAAACAACTCAAATATTATGTTAGAATGTAAAAGGTATCTATATAAAAAAAAAACCGTCTTCAAGTAGGTAGGTATGTACCTATATACATAAATAGCAATGACACGTGATTCTTGCTACCGACTTCGATATACTTCATGTACAGCTATTAGGCACTCAATAGGCAATTCTTAGGAGTCCTAGGAGGCCGGTATTTATTTAACCCTTTCCATTGCAGGGGGTTTTTGAAAACGGTTTTAATTTTTTGTTCAGTTTTTTTTTCGCTCTTTAGTGATACGCCTAATATTATTATGTGATTTCTCATCACCCTTAACAAAATGTCGCTGACCAAAATACAGGGCCGTTAATCATTGAGGATTACTCCCGGTACTTCCCATCAGTTGCACTTCACCACATGCATTATAATGAGTATAAAAGTAGCTTCATATTTTTAATAAAGAAATCACATTGCTAGCGTCAATCATTTACGACTAAGGAGTTCCGGTGGTCATCTCTGGTCTTCATCATCGGATCCTCGTCACCAAGAGGTGCTTTTAGAATGCTAATTGGTAAGGTCTTATAGGAAATACCAAAATCGCTGCATATGCCTATAACTTTTGAAGAGTTCCCTCGATTCCTCATGGATACCATCGTCAGATTCTGACTTGGTGACAATGGGATCACCTCGGGAGTATACCCTTTCAATCAAAAGAAGAATTTTCAAAATCGGTCCACAATTGACGAAGAAATAAATAAATAAATAAATAATAAATAAATATCAGGGGACAATCTCACACAAATTGACCTAGTCCCAAACTAAGCTCTAGGCTTGTACTATGGGTACTAGACAACGATAAACATACTTATATAGAGAAATACATACTTAAATACATAGAAAACATCCATGACTCAGGAACAAATACTCGCGCTCATCACACAAATATTTGTCCATACCGGGATTCGAACCCGGGACCGCTAGCTTCGTAGGCAGGGTCACTACCAACTAGGCTAACCGCGTCGTCAAATCGTTGAACATAGGTACATTAAAAAAAAACACGGCCGAACATAGATTTTTTGAAGTCGGTTATAAATACATTTACATGAATAGAGAGAAACGAAACATTATTTATACTATAATAATGTATGTTTCATAACATACAATGATGGTATATACCTATTGGCGGTTTCAAATCATTATTTACACCAAGCAAGCAATACCTACTCTTATTTGCACCGCAAGGTGACAATGTCATGAATTATTTATTCATCGCGTAACAAATATCTACATTCGTGATGTAGAAGTAGATTATCTAAATTGTTAAGTGCATATTATGGATTATTTAAACTTTTGTAATGAGTAGGTAGTATGACGCATTATGGGACCTCAACATGATTTAGCTAACTAGATTGCAGCTGTGCAGTCACGTCACTAACGTTGAGTCCTACTTATGCAAAAACATATGTATTTGCATATGCAATGTACGCCACTCTTAACCAATTATGTTATCATTTAACATGTGTCAAATTGTTCATTTTGCTAATCGTATGACTAACATACTTTTTATAATTACCATGTAATTAATATACTTTGCCTCCTTTTGTTTTATGCAAACATTTTAACCGTACACTTCACAATAAAAACATACATGTTAAAACACATTGATTCACAAGTAATTTATATCCTACTTATTAAACGAGAAACATTAGTATATATAGTATAGTATAGTATATTAGTATATATTTGTACTCTCGTTCTTGAAGACGGCTCTTACATTTTCGTTGAAATTTGCAATATACGGGTTTACGGGGGCGAAAAATCGATCTAGCTAGGTCTCATATCTGAGAAAATTTATTTTCCCTGTATTTTTACGCAAAAATATTTCCAGCCCAATATATATTGTTCGTAATTTTGCGGTTGTCGTCGCCGCCGCCGTCTGGGGTAGACTAATGGTTAAAGCGTTGGCCGACTACTTACGCCAAGGCTGCGGGTTCTTTTCTTTTTGTACTTTTTTTTGGGTAAAAAAAAACGTTATCGTTTTTTTGTTTTTGTATAAAAATCCATGAATATTCGGTTTCGACCCGAGTAACGCTCGGTCTCCCAGGTATTAACTCCGTTATACGTACATAAATATCATTTAAAAATTATGAATGGATAAAAGGTATCAACACTAAAAATTTACTTGTACTTTAAAATTCCTTGCTCGTCATTTTTAGGTACATTTATTCGAGCAAGTTCGAACATAAATGTTAGTAAATGACTTAAGCTTTACTGGTAGGTACACATGTTCGAACATGCTGGAGTAAACGTAAAATCGTCGAACAAGTTTAGACGTGGAGACCAAGCATAAGAGTAAAAACCTCGGAGAAACTAAAAAAAAATCGTTGTAAAATAGCGCATCTATCTATCCGTATACCCACGGGATTGAACGACTGACAGCTTGCAACTTCCCGAGATGACAATATCCGCTGGCAGCCACCCAATGAGTGTTTCGGATCAAATGTAACCGACCAAACATCGTGTTTGACTTTTACACAGTAATAGGTTTTGTTTGTTATTGAATAGTATATTAAAAAGCTAACCAGTTTTGTGAAAATGAAATGTGCTTCTAAAGTAATAAACATGAGTTTAAGCCGCAGGAGCGGACTAAACGAATAAATTAACGCACCCACTTTCCTTAAGGAGGCGTTACAAGCAAGTAAGAAACAAAAATGGCGCTATGCACACAATGAAATTTGCCTTAAGGAGTTTAGTTCGAATGAATGGATTCGGGTACAGATAAATTGTATCTTTCATCAAGCGTTTTATGTTTTAGGTATACTGGTAAATGACTCAAATATGAGTAAAATCGATAATGATTGATGATATACGGCAGCTAGTACCTTGTCAATTCTGGTTGTGATAAACCGATAACAGCGATATGCCTGTTTTACTTATATACGCAGTGATTTGATGATAGCATTTATCTGGGTAGGCGTGTTTTGGACATTTTTAACCGCGTGCTATTAATATCTCCAAATCTTGAATAACGTTACAATAATACGCAAAAATATTGATATAAAAAATCACGTGTCATGTAGAAAAGTAGATTAAATAAAGGATTTCCAATTACAGTGACATCTATTATTGACATGCACCTCAATATATTATAGAACCGCATGGATTTGTTGGATTCGGGTTAAATTTTGACATATTTTGTAAGTGACAGACATATGAGCATTTTTTACCCGACATCGGAACAGAATCACCCTTGTATCTATACCTACACTACTGTCAACAGTACTTCCAGTTTCAGAATAGCTATCGGCAATCTTCGTTTTTATATGACACACGAGTGGAAAATATACTGGCAGTGATCAGTGCAAGCGTGATGACACTGATAACGAATACACATGTTTGAACACAGCAAGGAATGAAGGACACACAGGAAGGAAGAAAGGAAGGAAAGAAGAAAGGAAAGGAAAATTCTGGTAATGTGGTTTTTAACGAGTATCGAGCATCTGGAGCGTTGGTCTGGATAATCTGGAACTTAGAATATTTAAAATCGGACAGTTCCCAAAGAGAATAGCGGTAAACGACTTCTATGCGGACGAAGCCGCTGGCAGAAACTAGTCAATTATGATAATAATATACTAGAAACCCTAAAACCATGACGCTCACACCGGTCGAAAGCCTAGCTAATTTCATAGTACAAAAGCTACCTAGTACTAACTATAGAAATCTGACAAAACGTATGGATGGACATAGGTGATCAGACGAAAGCTTACGTCAATCCACACTCAAACAAAATCTGGTTACTTCCTACTTAAATAAGTATCTTAATTCCATACGAGCCGAACAAGACGTTAAATACATCACCTAAGATGTAAGTTAAATCACATATTAACTTGCTGTTGTTACTATCACTTGACGTAACTGTATTTTTTTAGTGTACTAAATGAATGAATTAATTCGCGAAATATCACATGGCTAACCCACTGGGTATGTTCCAGAATTATGCTAGGGTTACACTATGCCCACGCCGCGTGCCGCTACGCGCTAGTTTCATACATTTAGCCGGCACGTGGGGTGGAAGCAATAATAATCAACCCTATACTAAATGTATGAAACCGATTTGCGTGGCGACACGCGGCGACACGCAGCGTGAGGCTAGTATAAACGCGACATTAGGGCCCGTTTCCCAAGCGACAAGTAAATTGCTCTGCTATAGTTAAATTTAGCCCTCTCCTTGTCTATTTTCGAGTGTAAGAAAAGGGAAAGGGCTAAATTTATCTGTCAGATATGCTTTACTTTTTCGATTGTGATACAGGCGGTTAGAAATGTTACTCAGTGTATTATTCAAATGTTTAATTTCAAGTTTTATTATTGGGGCATATTGGAACCTTTGAAGCTCGACTGTCAACGGGCAGAAAGAGGTTCGTTCGTTCGAGCGAAATTGAGCCAATAATCCGGCTTTGAGAGATATATCCGACGCAGGGACGAGGCGTCAACTACCTACTCACGAATTACAAAACATAACGGAAAAGTCCCTTTTAATGGGGAGTTGCGATGTGATGGTTAAATATTTTTGACAATTTTAAACCTTAATATTATAAAAAACTATTATAAAAAACAGCATTAGTTAAAACATGTACATTTTATTGCACAAGATTTCTCCTTAAAAATCCGTTTTGCATTCGATGGAATTATTGTACCTACCTAAAATTATAAAACAAATTAAAGAATTTTTTTTTTTTTTTTTTTTTTTTTAGCCTGTCTTAATGTCCCACTGCTGGGCAAAGGCCTCCCCTCTTTTCCGCCATTCGTCCCTATTGAGTGCATGCTCCCGCCACTCACTCCGAAACGCGTCCAAGTCATCCCGCCATCTCCTTTTTGGTCTGCCTCTGCTCCGGTGGCCATCTAACGGGGTCCATTTGGTAGCAGCTTTGGCCCACCGTTCCGGATGCATCCGGCAGACATGTCCAGCCCAGTCCCACTTGAGCTTAGCGGTCTTGGCACCCACATCTGCTATACCAGTTTTGGAGCGCAGTTCGGTGTTTCTGATCTTGTCAGTTCTACGAACACCTAGTATGCTGCGCTCCATTGCTCGTTGGCAAATCTTGAGTCTGGACTTTTGGGCTTCAGTCAATGACCAAGTTTGGGCACCGTAGGTTAGGATGGGAAGAATACAAATGTCGACGAGTTTGCGCTTCAGTGATAGTGGAAGGTTGCCCTTCATTAGCGCCTTCATGGACCAGAAGCTCTTCCAGGCGTTAGCAATCCTTCGATCGATTTCCTTGAACTGCCTGTTGTCGAAGGATACTATCTGGCCCAAGTAAATGTACTCGTCGACATATTGTATATCCTGTCCATCTACCGTGACCCTACGTTTCGTGCTATTTGTCATCAGCTGGGTCTTTGCCCTATTCATTGTGAGAATTAAAGAATTACGCACCTTTTATCTCGGGTATGTCTCGAAGGATTATTTTTTCCACCCCTGGTAACTGAGATATTTAAATAACAGATAGGTATTTATATTATATTTAAAATATTGTTTTATGGTTAAGCTTAGTCGGGGGTTTCAAGAATGTTTAAGCATTAAATGTGAGTTTTTATTTGTGGGAAAAGTAACCCCCTGCGGGCTTAGCATGCGTGCACGAGATAAATTTTGACAGGTGCTAGGGAAATTAATACATCTAATTCCATATTCTAACGTAAAACTTAACGCTTAAGGTTTAAAATAAGAGTGACTCGTCCAGACTTTGATTACCTTTTATTACTATGCGATTTTATCCGATATTACCTACTACTGTTGAAATCTATTAAGAGCCTGTGCACACCTAGCGTGATGCATGTTAGGCTCGCTGGGTTTGAAGTATTAGCTGATTTCCTCTAGGCAGATTTTTGGTGCTCTTACTCAAAAACCAATGAAGTGTCTAAAGATATTTTGGAGATTTTTAGTATTTGTAATTTTTGGCGGTAGGAGGTGTTAACACGTAACTCTTGCGAAAATGACACATTTGAGATCAATATTTCCTAAACTGTCCCCCTAATCTAAAGATTGATAAAAAAAACACGTAATGATTTTCCAACATCTACTTATCCACAGATAACTCACTCGATATTGTAAGATAAAAAAATACCATTGCTTATATTACCTATACAAAATATCAGCCTTGTAATTTTGTACGTTTCTGAGATAAAGTGACTGTAACATATAGACAGACAGACGGACATTTTGAAACTATAAAGGTTCCTAGTTTCACTACGGAACCCTAAAAAGGGGGTCTATATCGGATCGCATAATCATTGTATAATGTATCGTTTGGTCGAAAATAATTTGGTAGAAAACGTCTTTATTAATTGAAAGGGTTTTTTCAGAATTATTATAAAACAAACCTAACCTAACTAATCGACATCAACAGATATTTATTAAATCCTGAAATTTCAGCCTAAAAGGGTGTTAGGCAAAAATATTTTCGACCAAACAATACGTTACTTAGGTCAAATAATTCTATGCGGGTCAACGGGCTCCCCTATAAGGGTCTTAATAAAGTAAACTTTAGATATGTATGTGACACAATTTGTAATTACGATTTTACACTTTTTCTTTGTGTTAAATAACTATCGGTTTACGTAACTATCAAAAATCCGTCAAGAAGTATTTATATCCTTTACCTATAGGTACTTATTGCGACTCACGTGCTTTAAAATGCTGTATCTGTTAATTGGTAAACAAATTGCCTTAGAATAATAATACATAGAATGATAGATTTTAACAGACACCCCGTTAAAAGTGAAGCACGAAATGGATCCACGTACGCGTAATCAACGCGTACTTACGCCCAACAACACGCACACGAGTAAACAAATAATTTTGCTAGCGGGTTGCATTTCTCCAGAAAACATGGGAATTACTCTTATCAATAATGTTTGTTAAAATATAGTATTGTGTAGCGTACCATAATATTCTCTTATTAATATCTATTAATTTAAATGAAATACGTTATGTATAAACGCTATGTTATTTATAAAACATTAGATTTAGTACTTACTTCCCGGTAGGTAATTCAAATTGTCCATATAAAAATGTCAATCTTAACGGGAAATTGGACAGAAATCGGAAGTTTAAAAATGTTTAGGCAAAAATGCGAGGTTAAAATTACCCAAGGATTGAAGTTAGAATTCGGGGGAAAATATTATAATGGCAAAATTGCCTTGTAATGGCGTTAATAAAAAATATGATATTTAGTTGTTAATAATAATATGATAGTTTGTGTTACGTAAAACGACAAGTCAAAACGAAGAGCTTTCGAGTGGAATGTGATTTTACCGTATTTACTTAATGTATGAGAGGCATTGTTGCATGTTTTGTAATGTTTGCAATTTAGTTTAAGTGGTTAAACTATTGGTGCGCGGACTACGTTTCTGTGTTTTTTTATTATTCAATCAAATTGCGTAATACATAAATAGTCACGGTAGCAAACCCCCCACACACACAATTGTCTTCCAAAACAAGTAAGTATTAATATGTACCTTATGCTTTATAGGTATGCACTACATACAAATTAACTGAATTTCAGCCTTGGACGGGTTTGGGAACAAATATCAGCTGATTTGAATAACTTGGCAGCCATTATTCACATCTCTCTAGTCTAGACGTAGACGAATATCTAACACAGTCTCCTTCTGATCACGCTTAAATAGATTTATTTCACCAAGAAGATATGTATATCACCAAGACCAATATCGATCACAGTTCTGTTACATATGTTTATTCGACTAGCTCTATGACGCACTATTTGATGAGGATGACTGACAACTTGATGTAATTTCTACGACAGTTAACGTCTGATCTAAAATATGATACACGTACTATAATGCTATACGTCTGCCTTTGTCAGTCAGTTAAATATATATTTGACAGATTTCTAAAATCTTTTATCGCTGAATGTAACTGTTTGTCGTACTGAACTCGCTAGTAATTCGTATCTAGTATATCGCGTCGCTGGAAAATGCTTTTTAATAATACCACTAGAACCCGAGGGGACCCATAAGGACTTACCCCTTGCGCGCAGTGGAAATCGTGAGACCGAAATCGTGAGAGGGCGATGATGGGTGTCTACGACCAAGTACAGAGCGAGCCCCGCCAGAATGCCTAGCTTTGCTGTATGAACATTTCTAAAAAAGTTTGTACAATTTTATAGATAAAAAAACAAGCTCCGATTTAAAAAAAAAATGGTAGGCAGATTGGGTAGATAGATAGCATGAACTATGCAATTTTAACATAAATTCCCAAAATCGATAATACCCCAGGGACAAAGTTAAACTGGTTAGTTTCGTCGCGTTAGTCAAAAACACCGAACACACCCACCACCGCGTTACGAGTATAATTATAATAAACTTATAATGATTGTTATTTATTGTTAATGATTACTCATACAGCTGCGCAACTCCAGGTCAATCTGAATCGTTCATTACCAATCATGTAGTAACACGTTCTTATTGTTATCTAAGTAAACGCGTCAAGACACGTTTTTTCTCGTGGGTGTGGTTTTATTTTCTTTATATTATATTATTTATTTACAAACGAGCAGATGGGCCACTGCGTTTAAAAAAAAAACCGGTTAAGTGCGAGTCGGTTTCGCGCACCGAGGGTTCCGTATTTAAGTCCGTACTTCAAAAATATACCTTTCTATGTACTTTAATTCTTATGCAATAAGGTCCATTTTGACTTGCGTGAATTTTAGTACAGATATTTAACGTTTTTTGCCAATTTCTCGAAAACTATACATTTTGAACACTTTGTTTTATTTTTGCCGTAAAATATAAGTAATTATCTATACGTTAGGAATTTTTCAGATTTTTCGGTTCATAAACTTTGGAGAAAAGGAGGGGGGGGGGGGGGACGGTAATTTTTTTTAATATTTTTGGTTATAAATCAAAAAGTACGTCACTTTCATTTTTCAACCCCCCATTCTAGACCCCTTTTCAATTACTTATAAAATTTATTTCATATTTTTTTTACTAAAAACAGATGCGGGCAAGCAGGTTATTCAACTATGTCAAATTTCAAGTTGATAGCTTGGGTAGTTGCTGAGAACAACTGCTGACATACAGGCAGACAGACACAACGAAGTCTCATCATAAGGGTTCCTTTTTTACCATTTTGGTACGGAACCTTAAAAATTTACCTTTTATATACTTTTGTTTTTGAAATTAAGTTGGCGGCTTAAGATCCAAAAAAAAATGTTTTTGTTTTGTTACAAATTAATCTCGGTCTATGACCATTAGGTCTCCATTCATATTTTAGGGATAAATTTCTCTTTTTTTAAAGAGCGTTTTTTTGTATTTCGACACTTTAATGTGAAAGGAACCAGTACGTATTACATAAAAATATTATGGCGCTATTTTATGTACGCGAACAGTCTCTGGTAGAAACTGTATAACAGTATATAGGTACGTATAACTTTCGAAATTCGATCACACAGAACAGCGCAGTAAACAGTACACCACAATTGAACCGTCGATTGACTCAATTCAAGTTGCAAGCACGTATCTCATTTCATAACTTAACTGATACGTACTGTGACATTTACTAAGTAATATGCTTCACATGGACAGTTGTTATCACATGTTGTGCGTCGGGCGTTCTTATCACACACCACGTTGGCTTTCATATCAGAACAAGAGCGGTCTGTTGTTGTGGGGCCAACTCGCGCGCAACTCAAATTGTCGTCGGTTTATCAAATCAATTCATACCTACAAAGATTTTTCACGATCATTTCTTAAATGTGCGTCGTGTTGTTTGAACTGTAAACCGTTGATCGTAAAGGAAATCAATAGAAACGATATTTTTATATTCTTGTAAGATTAAAAATAACTAATATATTTCAATAAAAATACTTTTTAACAATATGTAAGTAGGGTATATTGTGTTGTAACAACCGTAGGTGAATCATAAATTAATAATCAGGTAATTAAATGAACATTTATGTAGTTGTGTCAATAGTGTCAATTTCCATAAATTAGTTCTTTAGACACGTGGTTTAACATAACATTTAAGCAAATAATATTCACCATCTGCTCTGTATTTTAAATTATTAAACATAGTGTGGCGGCGTGTGTACAGTCGATCCTCTCAGTCTTTATTTGTATGCTGGTAATTTAGTAGCTCATCTTAATTTAATGAACGGGGCAAGTTAAGCGTAGATGCATAGCTCCAAATGGAAGGCAGCGAGCGCGAACTTCCCTGAGGCGTCGTAAATATCTAGAGCAATGCGTGTTTAGCCCCACGGTGCGCGGTGCACGAGCGGCGGGCGCCTAGCTTCTTAAAAGAGTACAGACCTAATTGTTTGTTTACGCGCTGAGTCAGCCCGCGCCGAGCCAATACCCGCTAAACAATGCCTTTGTTTTCCGTAATTGAGACCTAAAACAACATTAATAAGACACAAAACTACAAGGTCTCGGGAACTCCATACGACCGTGTTACGCTTCCTGTTTTGAACAATGTTATGTTAGGAACAAATTTAATATTAATTACTTAGTACTTATGTATAATTTATAAAATAAACGTGTAGTTACGAGTTTTAATTGATATTTATAATTGTTTACAAAATAGTACAAAGCAGCTAATAAAATAAACGAAATTCAATACGAATTCAATACTTACAATTTGTTTATGTAGCGGTATATTTTCTCAGATTTGTCATCAAACTTTAAAAAAAAAACTTCACAAAAAGTTCGACGGCGATAAACGTGGATGACTATTAAAAATCGTTCTTTATTAAGATTGCATATGTCAGTCGCCGCGCCAAAAATAATTGTTAGTAGGAACCGCGTGTAGTTGGTAATAGGGCCGCTCCGACCGACGCCCGCGACCACTCGCGCGCGCGCTCCTCTCACACTGACAACGCAAATAGCAGATATATCTGAAGACACTCCACCCGCCCAAAGATCTTATCAATACACTCTAAACTCGTGCGAAGTTTTATCAAAAACTATGATTTGAGTGCTTTCAGTCAGATTTACTAATTCTAAACATGCCAGAGAACAACGTCAAATTATGTAAAACTTAGTTTCCCGATCGCACTATAGTGAAACATTTGTTTACCTACGGCGGCGGCACAATGATCTTTGTTAATCATGTAAAATGTACAAAAAGTTATGAACCAGCAAAAAAAGCAGATCAATTTTTATGCGGACGTCTACTGTGGTGTCAGGTGGTTTACGCTTGAATCACCGACACTCATTTCATAGAATGTTTTACTTCGCCGAATTTTCATTTCATGAACAGGCATTTCCACGTGCAGGAGTTATAAGTTTTGGTGGTCACAGGTCCAACCTAACCTAACCTAGTAACCCATGCTTAAGATACTTAATTTGAAAACAATAATGTTTCAGCAGGAATTAGCTTTCGATGAAATGAAATTCGGTGAAACGACACATTCGATGAAATAAGTATCTGCAAAACAAAGGGACACCGTGCCGGGTACCTATCGCAAAACGTCTTT
This sequence comes from Tortrix viridana, assembly GCA_963241965.1. Classification (NCBI taxonomy): domain Eukaryota; kingdom Metazoa; phylum Arthropoda; class Insecta; order Lepidoptera; family Tortricidae; genus Tortrix; species Tortrix viridana. The sequence goes on along the minus strand of OY725172.1, from coordinate 5,102,957 downwards.
ACCACACTCGACCATACTCGTATTATACGAGTGTTTCTTTTACGGAGCTGCGGCGAGCACTCAACAGTAACTCACTGTCACAGTTGAAGAAGGGAAGATATGATCGATATGATGTTACGAATAAAAAACAAAGGAGTCTTTGGAGAGATATCAAAATGGGTCGAAAACGACCAAGTAAAGGAGTGCCTGTTTTTAAGTTTAAATTATATATTCTTGAAATGGTTAAAAGTTGATAAAAGCTTCAGTAAGCATTATGTATTAACTAAATTATTTTTTATTTCATTTTGTAATCTTCAAGATAAAAACAAACTTTGGAAATAATTAACTCTAATTGAGATAGGACTCTTGTAAATATATTTATTTATTTGAATTATCAAATGCTGGCGCGTTAAAGTCTAAAGTTGTAAAAAACAAATGTGAAACAAATGTCAAATATGAATATGTAGGTAAATAACTTGTGAAAAAAAAACGATTTATATAAATTTTTAATGTGGAGTAGTAGTATCCCGATTAGTAGTAGTATCCCGTATTTGTACCGCCATTTTTAAAAATCAATTTGTAGTGCTGTCAACTCAGTGGCTTCTTTTCACACCTTTATTGTTACTATGCTATGTATGTTTGGAAGTTGAATGAGCATGAAACGTGTTGCCTGTGGAAGAGTCTCATTAGGGAAATTGGACTAAACGCTTTCCAAGTTCACTACGTCTTGTCTACATCGGACCTTGCAAGACAACGCGAAGAATAATACATAATTAACTTGTCATATTTTACAGTTTATGACACAGCTATAGCAACACACACACACGTATACACGTTTCCTGGCCTGGCTTTAAGAATCTTTTGTCCCCAGATTTTGTTTGTAAGTAAAGGTTCATTTTGTGTCTCAACGAGTATACATACCTAACTAAATAATTTTAAGAAACTTTCAAATGAAGGCGTCTTAACTATCAGGTTTCCTTACATCACACTCCTCTAGGTCAGATAATGCGCATGTCATAGTGAGTGACACTTTTATCAGACAATTTCGTTTCAATGTCTGAAACGTCTTATTGTACTATCAGTGTAAACGGAAGCAGGCCTATACACGGCGCGAGCGCACGTATTTAATCGCTAATGCTGGTTCCACACGGCGGCAGGGCAGTGAGGCAGGACAGTAGATTTCCTTGGGAGTGATGAGGAAAGCAACAGAGTCGTTACTCTACCGACCCATGGAAATCTACTGTCCTGCCTCACTGCCCTGCCCCCGTGTGAAACCACCATAAGGCACATGTCCGACTGCCTTCGAGTGAGCGGATTATAGATCCCGTGTGAATAAAAGAGATACAAATATTAATAGTTCTGTTGCTCGCTGGCTGTTCACACTGGCCGGCGCGAACTCGCTCGCCGCTCGGCGACAAGAGCTATCAAAGATTATATACTCGCCCAGCGATACTCGCTTGGCGGTCAGACAGAACTCGCCGACTCGCAGAGCCAGCGGTCATTTTACTCTACAGTGCGGATCTGATTGCACGCATTTATTATAAATTTCGAATAATCATTTAGAACTATCATTGTTGTTTAGTTCAGAAGACGACGATGATATATTTTATGATAGGGTAATAAATAATATATGTACATATATTATTATAAAACAAGTAGGTAAGCAGTAAAGACTTAAGCAAGGAAGTCTGGAAAAGTCGGAATTCAATTTAAGTACGATTTATTCCAGTATAAAAACAACACGACGAGAGAAATCAATTACAAAGTATTGATACAGGTCGATTTACAAGAGCTAGTACGAATGGATCGAATAAGTAAGCGAATGAAAGTTTAATGTGTGTAAAATAAATACATAGTTTAAAGGGACCGGCACGCACACAATCATAGATGACATTAGTTTCATTCGTTCCATTCGTGACAGCTCTTATGAATTGACCTGTACAAAATGTAGGCAGTTCAAGTCCGCTTGTGGGTTAAACGCTAAAAAAAAAAGATAATACTGGACATTACACTTTAAACGTCATTTAAGTGCCTACTTATAAATCAGTAGCAAGGATAGTGGCGAATGACATTGTTTGCATAGCGGCGCAGTACCTAAGCTTCTACTGAAGCCATGATTCGATGTCTATCGGCTTGTGTGTTTGAGGCAATAAGCGTGCCCCCATTCCGATGCTCGTTTGTCAATCAGATCACCAGCAAGTGGCCACAGCAGGAGGTCGACTGGTCTCGGCGATACTAATTATACACTAAGTAATCTGTGATTCCGTCAAGGTTTCCTTCGACACCGACTGCGTCGAGTGACTTGTTGCCAATTATTTGCAATTTAATCTGTTTTCGATCGGATAGATGAGAAAATCAGCAAGAGCATACTCTTAGCGTTAGCCAACACGTATGATCATTTTATACATAGTGTTGTGTTTCCCTTAATAACCACAACATATTATGTACAAGCTGAGTAGTGAAGGACTTAAAAAAATCGTAATTTTTTCCTTTGTGTAACGAAAGTTAACTAAATTATTGTATGAGGAATTTTCGTTACACAGAGAAAAAAATTAGGGTTTTTTTAAATTGAGTTCTTAACTATGTACTCTAATTCACGTATAGCGCGTACCTATTTACTCATAAGTTCATAATTTTCAGGACCATTATCTTTGCAAAGAAAAAAGCTAATGTGACGGTTATTATTCACATCTGTAAAACCGCAACCCACGAGTTACAGTTACGAGTATCCTTATTATACAGGGTGTTTTTTGGACCAACCCCGAAATCGCGAAAAAAAATTGACCATCCCATACATTTTGGCTAGTCAGCTGACGATGTTTTGTATGGGAGGGTCAAATTTTTTTTCGTGATTTCGGGGTTGGTCCCATAGTGAAAGTTGGTCGGTATGACTTACTGATTTAAGCCCCAAAATTTTGTAGACGAATAAAAAAACACCTAGTATTAAAGTGTTATAGTTGGTAGAATTCATTCAAGTCTCTACGTACGAGCATCGCCCAGAAATATTTAATTTCGCCCATTATAACGGTAGCTTAGAGCTCACAAGGGGGTGTAGTGTAGAAGCTTTGTGAATATTGAATGCCAGCTGGCCAAATGTTCTTTTGTTTCTTTGTCCAAACAGCAAAAACATACACGAGTTGTTAGGTACTTTCGAATTTCGTGTCTCACAACGAGCATGTTTTGGATTGGTTCCAGAGATCCCGGTAATGTATTTTTTAGGATGACATGGATCAATGGAAGCCAGGGGGTAATTATTAGTGGCGGTGCGGCGGGCGCTCTGACGTCGGCCGCCTCCCGCGGTCGCCGCGTCGCGCCGCGCCCTACCGGTGCCGCGACGGGTAATGTCTGCTTAAAAACTAAACAGACACCCTTTATAATGCTTAAATATGCTCTGAATTTTTCATTCTGACATTTGAATTTGTTACAAACACATTCTACTTTAAATACTTTACTTAAAATTGTTCTATGGTTCGTTTTAAGGGTTCCGTACCAAAATGGTATAAAAGGAACCCTTATGGTGAGACTTCGTTGTCTGTCTGTATGTCACAGCAGTTTTTCTCAGCAACTACACAAGCTATCAACTTAAAATTTGGCATAATTATATAACTTGCTTACCCGCATCTGTTTTTAGTAAAAAAAATATGAAATTAATTTTATAAATAATTTAAAAGAGGTCTAGAATGGGGGGTTGAAAAATTAAAGTGATTTGGAGTGAAATGGTGTGTCATATAAAAGGGCTCAATCTGCACATTTCAAAACTAATTTTTTTTATAATTTTCCGTGACGCACTTTTTGATTTATAACCAAAAATGTTCAACAAATGACCGTTCTTCCCTCATCTCCGAAGTTTATGAACCGAAATATCTGAACAATTCCTAACTTATAGATAGTACCTAACTAGTAATATTTTGATTCAAGCGTCGTCACGTCCGACAAAGACATAAACGGGCTCCGAGCACGTATGTACAGTCAAGGTCATAAATATGTATACATTTTAGTACCTTGTCTATTTAATGTCATGTTTAAACTGCCATATATGAATGTCACAGTGATTGAAGTGACTAGTACTAAAGTGTATACATATTTATGACCTTGACTGTACGTCCTAGGACGGTCTTCGTCACTACGAGATTTAAAGTATTAAAAACTCCTGAAAAAATCACTTTCAGACTTTTAAACGGCTCATCAGATTTACATCAAACCAAGCTAAGAACACTCTCGATTAAGTCACCTTTCTAACAAGACAAAAACTAAATCAAAATCGGTCCATCCACATGCCACAGACAGATACACAGATACACATGTCAAATTTATAACACCCCTCTTTTTGCGTCGGGGGTTAAAAAGGTATAGTTTTGGAGGTCGGACTTAAATACGGAACCCTCGGTGCGCGAGTCCGACCCGCATTTGACCGGATTTTTTAATAAGGTGAAAATATTGTTACATATCATAATCATAAGTACATGCCAATCCTACTGACCGTGTGTAATATCAGAACAACCTCCGTTCTTTTTAAATTATGATTGAATCATTGTAGTTGTGTTGCTTGTTATAAAAACATCTCGGATAAAAAGTAAGGTAGGTAGGTAAGTAGTTCTTGTAATCAGTATCACATACTACGCGTTTGCTAATTGCACATTGCATCGTCAACGTAATAAGCTATTAAATGACAGCGCTGTTTATTATGCTACTTTGCTATTATAATACATTATTAATTAATTCATTGCCTAATGGCATTGTTTATCTCTGTCAAGTGACGATTCTGCTTAGTTAGACTTCCCCGGCTACAATAACTTTTCCAAAATTTAAGTTATATTCTTTAGGCCTTATAGCTTTTCAGTTAATATTTTTTAAAGAAGTCGGGTTTTTCGATTTTGTAATTAATTTATTTTTATTTCATACTTTTTTAGTTTTTATTAAAATGGTAGCATCAAAGATTTGTAATGCATACATATTTGGAATGGGCTATTTATTAGCTTTCATTTAATAGCTAAATTTATTATATACTGCTTTAAAAAAGCTGCTTTAGTTTTGCATTAGTTTTGTCTCAGCTGCACTAAAACAATGCTTTAAAAAGGCCCATTGAACAAACAAAGGAACTGAAAAAAAAAGTAATTTAATGAATCTACGTGACATTATACTCGACCAAAACTGTCATATACTTTCATGTGGAAAAATATATTTGTGTAACAACACAAAGTAACTACGGATCGGCCCCTTTGAATCATGCCGTAAATTCTGGTCTTATAAAATTGGGACAAATAAAAGGCAGAATAAGCAACTTCGAATCCGATTGTTTCGTTTCCCTAGGTTCATATGTAGGACACAAAAACTACATTGGGCGTCTATGAAGGTTTCAGCGCAGAAACATGGCACGGAACCTACGAGGTTTTGGTAATGACCACATAAACTAAAATGATAAAATACAATCGTAGCCGAATGATCAGAACATTATTTTGATATTAATACTGAATAGTTTTCGCAAGTTAGGTGCTCTCCTTTATAATCTTATCTCAACATGTTGTATGTGTAAACTTAATTGCACTCGGTAAATAAACAGTGTTCTGGAGATTGCTCTGACGGCTTAGTATTTATCTATGAGCCTAGCACCTACCCTAAAATAAATTCATTTGTTTTTTTTAATATCTCAGCTATTTAATATTTTTTCCACCACCACCAAAACTCAGTCTGTCAATGTAGCTTCTTCAGGAAAACCGTCCACGAGCTGAAGTTGTCCGGTCTAAGGACAATCTCCTCAAATGGGATTTCCTACCGGCAAACTCAAGGTCCAAATGCGTCTGCGGAGCACATCAAACGACGCAGCACATGATGCAGTGCCCTCTATGGTCAGTCACCTGCACTACCGACAATCTCTTGAGAGCTACTCCCCGCGGAATAGTAGTGGCAAAACATTGGGAATAGATGATATAGAAAACTGGATCAGCTTTACACGATAAGGAGGAGGAAAATTGGTTTTTGAGTGACGCAATCTTAAAAAAACAAATGTTCTTCTTGGTGATTTTAATACCACAGTACCCTAGAGTATAAAAAAGCTGTCTTTCTCAAATGCATTTTTAAAATATATTCATACAATATTTGCGTGCCTCGACATTTATTTTGGTCGCTAGGCGCATGTTCCGACTGTACTGCGGCACGGAGGTCAAGGTTATCGTTGGGGTATTTGGCATGGATATTTTGGTTTGTATAGTCTTTATAAAGAGTATTGTTAAATTACATAGACGGTTGGAAATAAGCGGATGCACAGATATGCATATTGAATAAAATTATTGTACCACTATTGTCAAGAGCGACCTCCGTAAATTAACAAATTTTTTATTGAAAAACACATTCTATGATGTAACTGAATTTTTGAATAATGATTTTGATAATTATTAGACTTATTTTAGTTTCTAGTTTTTAAGACATGAATATTGTACGCCGAAATGGCAAATTATAGCTGTTCATAAAGCAACGACAAAACCTTGTACCTACCTATAATTAACAATAAATGACTTCTGATTCTGATTCTGATAAATTGGAAAGAAAGTAACATTGTACATACTTAGAAAATGTAATGTTAGCAAAGTTATAAAAGATACTTGAAAGATTCCGTACCCGAGATATTATTTATTTTTGTTTTATTTTTAACCGACTTCAAAAAAGGAGGAGGTTCTCAATTCGACTACATGTTGCTTTTTTTTGTATGTTTGTTACGCGATTACTCTGTCAAGTGTGTTTGAAAGGGTACACTTCCGAGGTGGTCCCATTGTCACGAAATCACAATCTGATGATGGGATCCATGAGGAATCGAGGGAACTCCTTAAAAGTTATAGGCACAAATACAGCGATTTTGGTATTTCCTGTAAGACTTTAAGAATTTATATTCCAAAACCTCCTCCATTCCTCTTCACCAAGACCCCCCTGGTCTTGGTGAAGAGGAACTGATGATGAAGACCTGAGATGACCACCGGAACTCCTTAGTCGTAAATGATTGACGCCAGCAATGAGATTTCTTTATTAAGAACATGAAGCTACTTTTATACTCATTATAATGCATATGGTGAAGTGCAACAGATGGTGAAGTTTCGGGAGAACTCCTCAATGATTAACGGCCATGCATCTTGGACAGCGACATTTTGTTAAGGGTGATGATAAATTGGTATTAGGCTATTGTTTCTTAATGTGATGTTTATGTGCTTATCACATAATAATATTAGGTGCATCACTAAAAAGCGAAAAAGTGCGTGCCCTAAGTGACCAGTGAGGCGTTTCCAAATCACGTTTCACCCGGTATAGTAGGTACGGCGTGGACTGGCGGATATTCCTCGACTTGATTGCACAGCCCATTCCCTATTTGAACAAATTAACTGTTAAGGACAGGTCAAAAATCCTAGCACGGTTTAGAATGCTATAAGGCATTAAGTACTTATGCCATTCTACGAGGACCTTTCTGTACAAAAACACGTTTTTTCTTACGCGAAAATCCTGATAATTCTTAGAATTACTTCTTCTTGTTTTAGTTGTGTATAAACAACTAGAACATTTTTTCAATTCCATGTGGTAGTAATTAGGTACCTACTTAAAATTGCATCATTTGAAAAGCCAATGAATTATGTTCAATGAATTATATGCCTTGCGTGCTAAGGTAGTGAGAGTTGTGAGTTTGAATCTGGGAATTTTCGTCAATTTTAATGTATTCATTTTAATAACATAACGAATAACTTCAATTACACAGTTAACTTGACTGGCTAACGGAGGAGTTTATAAATAGGTGGTTCGTAACGAAATGATTATAATTAACATTTTTTAATTGTCCTTAACTACGTACAATCTTTTTTAAAATCACCCGAATACATATAAAACACTGTCATATAAAACGCATTGGAACCGCTAAAATAGCATTACTGCTCTGTAACATCGAAGGTCGCGATAAGTCATCATAAGTGGTTGTACAGGCTTGTCCATACTGTACAGCTAGGAGGTTTACGGACGCGTATAACGATCGCCTGGGATACCACATCTTACGTAATTAGCGGTTACGAGCTACATCGAGTCAAGGGACTTCGAGCAAGTTCTAAACTTGATTCCACTCCTTCGCTTTGAAATCGTATAACTCCTCAAGAATTGTTTGCATAAGCCTTATACTTTATTGACGAATCGCGAGTATCTACGTCAATAAAATATCTAAGCAATTGTTTTGCACTGTCAATCTCGAGAGTTTCAATTTACGGCGAATAGGGTTGCCATGTTTGAAAAATATAAATGTTTTTAGAAGTGCTCCTGTGGCATATATCAGTCATGGTATGGCTCATGGCCAGTTATGGTAGAAACCCAACGGCCATGTTATGTAAAATTACGAAGTGAGATAATTCGTGCATATTTACGGATTCCTACATCAAACAGTACTGATTTTTTTTATTTTGGGGGCAAAACACGCTCGGTTTTGAATATTTTTATCTCAAAGATAACCGCTAAATAGCCTGTATTTTTAGCTCGGCCTCGACTATTTGCCCGGATAGTGGGATTATTTACGTATTCGTGCCCGACGCTCTACATTCTATGCAAATAGAGGTCAGTGCAGCGTCTAGCATTTATTATAAGATAAGTATTATAATGATGACAAATACCAAACAGCGCGCATTTTCCGTTCAAATTAAATTTTCTAGATAATCCCTGAAGAACGCTAGCCTTGTGAACGTACTTAGTCAGATAGGGAACCGTGTAGCACGTTTTGTATGAGGTGCAGTTCAAGGTTAATATCGCAAGCCCCTATTATATGCTGACACATAGCGGTGATTTTAAATAGCGTTTTTATTCTATAGGCAAAATGTGAAATTAGTATATTTATAACAGGTATATAAATAACGAATATATTGGGGACAAATTTCACACAAATGGGCCTAGTTCCAAATTAAGCTTTAGGCTTGTTCTACGGGTGCGAGGCAACAATAAACATACTTATATAGTGAAATACACACATAATACATAGAAAACTTCAAGGCTCATTGAGAACAAATACTCGCGCTAATCACACAAATATTTGCCTATACTGGGAATCTAATACGGGACCGCTAGCTTCGTAGTCAGGGTTACTACCAACTAACCGCGTCGTCCGTCAAATGTGCCAAACTACATTACTCGTGAAATACCTAGCTCGTCGTCAAAAGTAGATGCTCACCCCTAGCGGAGGCAGCGAGCGCGAACGCGATTACCGCCGGGTGATTGCTCGCGCACTCGCTCCTGTGGTCCGACAGCTGAATTTACAACTCATTTATTTGCGACCAATCGTCCCCGCTCGATGCTGGCTTGAGACTGATCGGCGTCATTGCCCGAGATAGCTTTCCCGTTTTACGCCGTTGTTATTAATTGCTCACGCTTTGTACTCGTATTGCCGAGTTAAATGCTTGGATACCTACAATATTAAAGCTTTTTTAAAAGTGATCATTAGTTAGCTAGAGGTTTAATAATATTATTGGTTATTTTTAATGCTAATGATTATTGGTTTTTGTTTTTGATATATTGGTGAAATGAACAATATCAATACTGAGAAACACCAATTTTGATAAAAGTACGTATGATTTGTTTAGATATTATTATGTGATTTAAAAAAAGCAGTCAGTCGCATTTATAACTTTTTGTTATGTATTGGTAGACGTTGCCACTATTTTAATTTTAATTTATTTACACGCGAAGAAACGTTGTTAAGGGTTTAAACATAGTTACTACAATGGTGGATTTATAAACATTTTCAGATTTTATATGTTGTTTGGTTGCCTAATGGAAAATGCAGAAGTAAACGTTTTATTAGATTCAAATAAGTTCAGTAAACTATTTTCTTTTTCTTTGAGCGAGGTTCGACGAGACGGGCATGAGAAGACCGCGGGTCTGCCTCGAACAGCCCCATCGGGGGAAATGGGCTGGAAAGGCAACGTGTTGTTGACATTTAGGGATGAAGTCATTTATCCCGCAACTATGCTTCGGTTTTTACCCGCTCTGAGTTTAATAATATATATTTTTTAATATTTCTATCATTTTCTATGATTCTAAACTCTGAGTTCTAAACTCATTAATTAGAGATAAGCTCAAATACTGTTCAGTAGTGAATTAGGCGATGTGGGTAAGAACGCGACTTATTATTTTGTTGGTCTTTGTTATATACGTAGATGAAATGCATTTCTGCATGTTCATTGTTGTTGCTGTGCTTTTGTGAGTTAACACAGTTGACAAAATTAAAATTACATACTAGTTGATATCTAAATATGTTGTCGTACAGAAAAGATAACCAATCACCGCTGAATTGTACCTACCATAGTTTACGCAAATAAAGGAATTTGAAATTCAGGAGTGACAAAGACAACGCACACGTGTTGCAGGCGCTGCGTCGCGTGCCGCGCGGTGTATGCAGTGCTCTGCGACTTGCTCCGCTGTTGCAAGTGCAATGTGCTTCACCCACTACCAAAAATAAACTTATCCGCGTCACAATACTGCGGAATTCGAGGTTACGACTGTCATCAACGAATTTCTTTTGTTTAATTAGGCGGAGTAAGCAAATATATGAAACCAAAGATTTTTTTTTTCCAATAAGAACGTATATTTCAACATTTTTGCTATTTTTGCCAAAATCATTTTATAAGATACATTTCGTGTGTTATGGTGGATCTGTTATAAAAAACGCAACGTTTGTTATTTTTTTAATAACCTTATCATTACGAAAACGAGTATAAATATGACCACTTACTTTTTTTTATTAAACTTTGAAGTTGCGGAACTTTTAACACCGTGATGATAACTCTTACTTTACATCAGCTGTAATAGTTGAATCGATATACACATTTGTTTTGATTAGTATCGCAACACGGGCCGTCGAAAATTATAAAGATTTTGAATCAGAGTGTTTATTTATGTTTATTCCTTTGTCACCATGTTTTGAGGGATTATCAATCGCATGTTGGGTTGAACTAGGAGTGTAGGAATGGGGTTCGTTTGTGAATGGTGTCGGTTGTTTAAGGTTATGTTAGTGCGCGGAGAGGCCGAGCGCGGCGCTGTCGGCGGCCGGCGCTGGGCGACTGAGTGCGCGGGGCGGGCGGCCCGCCACAACCCTAGTACCCCGCACACTCACGCAATCCAAATTAAATCATCCGTCTCATTTCCTCCTAACAAACACACAAAGAAATCGAGATAGCAATAACATTTTCACTGTCATTTCAACTTGATTCACACTTGGCAACCGTTATTGTAAAATTATCTTCTGATGGATTTAGAACATTCAGGTCGAAGTAATCTGTGGAACTGTTTAAATTGATTGCAAATGTTATACGCTCGGAAACAACGTGTTTATCAGTTGCCTAAGGCATGCCAAATGGTTGTTCTGCTTTGAATTCTGTAGCTGATTATTAAACGAGCTACTTATATTAATTTCTTGTTTAAAGACGATTTCAAGTGAATTTTCTTCATTTTCTAAGTACAGTACATAAAATACTGAGGACCAGTTATTTCGTAAGGCACTTAAATGATTTTACTAGGCTATAAATTCACAAGCCAGCGGAATGAGAGCAAATGAGCATCGTGTGATTGGCTGCGTTATTGATGGCGATCGCGCTGAGCAGTACAACATGTGTGTCCAATCAATCGGAGTCGCTTTAATATTTACAATTATTTTTTTATTCGATGTAGTTGTTTGCCATTTAAAAGACTTGGGTGAAGTGACAATAAATTTCACGGAATTTGAATTAAATCTGGAGGGTAAAATAATTGGTGGACGGCCCGCGAGCCTCGAGAAATTCCCTTTCAACGCTCAGTTCTTCAACAAGGGTGGCCTCTGCTCTGCTATCATCGTGACTAGAAAGAGTGCGTTAACTGCGGCGCATTGCTTCGACAAAAACAAGAACATCGGGGAAATGAAACTATATGCGGGTATACTTCAGGTCATGTTATTAACATACAATGCACTGTAATAGAAGTAGGTAATTGGAATTTGAATTTCAGCATCTCGTTACCTTTTCGACCGAACTTCACAAGCGCACAACGTCTGGGATTTCATCATTCACCCGAATTATAATCAGTCTGTAATGTTCTCGAACGATATCGCCGCTCTTCTGATATACGACGCGTTCGTCTTCAACAAGTACGCTCAGGTAGCCGTGCTTAGTAACAGCCGTGTATGGATGCGGGAAGAGGAAACAATGTTTATAGCTAGCGGCTGGGGAGAAACAGAGGTATACAGCACTATGTCTAACAAATTTAAATAAATAAATGATTTGTACTCTTAAACTCAGAAACACACATGCAAATACAAAAAAGAAATTAATTTGATATAACGACAAGACTTGCACGATACCGAAATACTAGAAACCCTGACATTTGTTCATCAACAGACGTTCTTCAAGCATTCATACGGTCAACGTTCAATTTCATTGTCGAATTATTAAAATAATTAAAATTTAAAGAAAATACATAAACAAAAATAATTAAATAAAGTTATTACAATTATGCATAAAACTTTGTTGAAAATAAATAATTTTGAATTTTTTAATTTATGAATTATACACACGCGACGGGCTCGGGCTCAGCGTTGAACTGCATGTTGACTGCGCGCAGAGCGTTGATTTTCCACTCGCAATTCTTTTTTTGTAAAACGAAAGGTTCATTAAAAGTTTGGAAAGTATCAAATTGCCTTTTTTATTATTATGGCATTCATTAATTATTAATTTTGCCTAAATTGCTCAGCGTTGAAAATAGAACATTTATAAACTTTGTTGATCCATCTATTTATTCATATGTCGCAGCCATATTTTTCCCATTTTATTTCAGCACGGAGGCAAAACTCCTACACAAGGACTTCTAGAAACAAATTTACGATATATCTCTAATGAGAAATGTATTCGACACAATAAAGGTATTACGTTGAGTCCAGAGATGTTTTGTTTGTTCGGGGACAACCAGCGGGACACCTGTCGCGGCGACTCCGGGGGAGGAATCTTGTGGAAAAAGTAAGTAATCCCAAAAATTCTCGCGAAAAGAGTACGTGTTTGAAAAATTATAAATGATTTATCTTTGTTATTCGCTATTCCAGCGTGGTAATCGGCATCGTGTCCCACGGCGACGGCTGCGCCAAGACCCCCGGCGTCTACGTCGACGTGTCCTACTACCAGCAGTGGATCAAAGACACGCTGAACCAACTCATTACCAAATACTGCCACTTTCTCAAAGTAGGCTAACTTTATGTTTAATACATAATACATAATAAAGACATTTTGTACGCAATATTTATTGCTTCTCCTATTAAAAACCAGGTAAATGCTTACAAATCCGCTATTTTCGCCCTCCTACGGGAGTGGGGTAAAAAAGTATTTTTCTTCCAATTACAATAATTTCATTATAGGTACTGCACTACACTAAATACTGGGTTTACTAATGATTCGCAACCGCACGTTTCGCAAACTGTTTAATTTCGCAACCATTTCATTTGGCTAAACGCTTTTTTTTCTGAAACTGTAAATATTTCAGGATTTTTATAAAACTAACCTAACCTAAACTATGGGATTCTACACGATGGTCCTGAAGTAAATCCTGAAATATTTACAGTTTCGGAAAAAAAAGCGTTTGGCCAAATGAAATGGTTGCGAAATGAAACAGTTTGCCAAACGTTTTTCGCCCAAATGGAAGGACACCAAATACTGAAGGCAAAGCGGCACTTTTTTGCTCCAGAGCAATAAAGTTTCATACAAAATCCATTTCTAAACTGTATTGTTTTATTTTTTATATTATCATATCAAGCGTTAATTTCCTAGGTTATTGCGGTGATGATTTCGAAAATGAGATAGAGGATTTCAATGCGGCAGACGTGACTATTAGAAAAAGGCTTCATGGGACCCAATTCGTAGGTTTTGGGGATGCCAATTTATAAACTGAGGTCATCAAATCAAAGCAAAAGCATTTGATTTGATTTTAATATATTGGGCGAATATAATTAAACTATTCAAGAGTTATTTAATTTAATACAATTTTTTGAGACCTTAGCAGTAGTAAAAAAAGTAGATTATGAACCTCGCATTAAGTAGTTTATTAGGGAACACCCAAATATTCCGTTTTTTTTTTTCCGAATATTAATTTGTCTGAATTTTCATTTTTACGAAATCTATGTTATGCTGGAGCTATTTAAAATTGAAAACATATTTGAATCGCTATACGTTGGTTAGGTTAGGTTTGATTTAAGTGCTATATCAAAAAATAAAGCCTCCATTAAAAAAAATTGCATTCGGAATTATGAAAATTCGGGATTTCAATCAATTAGGAATTATGACTCTTCGGAGTTATGTAGTGTACCCAATCGACGCGCACCGTTTAAAATGCGGCACGCGTGTTTTACTGCATGACGTATATTATAATGCCAAATCAGAAAACAGACTAGAAGTTCTGTCATATTCATACGATTATAAATAATGTTAGCTATTAGCTATTACTCTTTCTTTGGATTTTATTTCAGTGAGTCAAGTGAGTCGAATCAGCACAGATGATTATTAAATACGCAACGAGCCATATTTATGATGTCACTAAAAAGCTAATTAACTTGATTAGGTAGGTGCGCGTTGCACGAGTTACACGTTAAAAATGCAATGACTGTAATTAATGTAATATGGTATATCGAATTTCGCTCCGGGATGTATTGTTACTTTTTTGTATGGAGGTAATAGTGTGCCCACATATTCCTATGAAGAATGGGAAGATACATATAGAGGGGAAGATTGTAGGTGGGGACGCGGTGCCCCTGGATGCGTACCCATATGCCGTGCAGTTCTTTAACTATGGTGCTATGTGCGCCGGGAGCGTGCTCAGCAGCTGGGCCGTGCTGACGGCTGCGCACTGCTTCGACTACAACAAGGACGTCGAGGAAATGGAAATACACGCTGGTGAGAATGTTGTGGTGTTGAGATGTTGGGAAAAAAATTACCTTTAAAAACATTATTTTTCGATAGGGTTGTCGGACAAGATATAAAATAGAGCGCGATTTCAGAGCAAGTTAAGCTTGCAGCAAAACTCATATTAGCAGTACGAAAAAAAACTACAAAAACAGTTTTGCCGGCTAATTGTTGCTACTTTGTTACGGCACCCCACAGTACGAATACCCCTACATACTTTGATTTTTTAGGTGTTAGGCACACATACGACACCTCCGCTGTGAGGTACCATTTATGGTATTATGTTTTGCACGAAGACTACAATAAAAGTGTGCTCTTTGCTTGTGACATCGCCATGATCTTCGTGAAGCGGCCCATCGTCCTCTCGAACATGACGTCGAAGGCCTTGGTGGTCAACACCGACAAGTGGATGGTGGAGACGGACGGGCTCAACTTTACGGCGACAGGCTGGGGCTGGACAGAGGTACGGAAACATATTTCACGATACTTTACGCTGTAACTGAAAATATATCTATACATAACTATACCGGTGACTTACAATAAGCAACTGAAAATATTAAAACCATTTTTAATTTTTTTGTTTGTTTGTTTGACCGCACATCACGTAAAAACTACTGAACGAATATTGATGAAAGTTTCACAAATCTATTTAAATGAATTTGGAAACAAATCTAGGCTATAGAAATTTTTTTTTTTTTAAATGAGGTGAAAATGTTTAGGTTAAAAGAGGGGGTAATGTTTGTATTAAAATATTTAGATTGTTCTAGAATTATAAAACTCAGAATAAATACTTATTAATAAAAATAAAGAAAAACGTTTTTCAGCATTTTTTTATTCTCACCCAAAGACGCAAAAAAGAGGGTATTAGGTATGTTTAAAATTACTGGACTTTATACAACTATAAAATAAAAACCAATGAAGTTTGACCTTTGAAAGTTGCTACATATACTTAAAATCTAATAAAGATAAATAAAAATTCTCAGATTTCTTGAAATTTGGTTTTTATAGCGATTTCGCACGAAGAAAATCAGCTTCGCTCGGTATAAAGAAGGTAGTTGGTAATAGTTACAAATAAAATAATACTACGAGGAAAACAGATAGATACGAATGTACAGTCGAGGACAGAAAGATGTTTACACTTTTTCACCTTGTTCAATGTATACACATTTGGACCTTATTACAATGGTAATAAGGTCCAAATGTGTATACATCTTTCTGTCCTCGACTGTACATAGATATATACGAATATACATAAGACAACAAGTGTGAAAAGTATGTTAATTGTAAAAAAAAACATTAATAACTAAAGTTATATTCTGCACAGGTATTTTAACAACGAAACCATTTTTGTTGATTCATATAAAACTCACCTAAATCAACGAAAATTGGCGACCTAAATTGTGTTCTTTACCTATAACCTAAAGTTCAAAATGCAATACCGTTACTTTGTTTTTATTTATTGCGCCTTACTTTGTTTTTATACATCAGACTTGGCTGTATGGTACCTATGCACTATGGTCTCAGTACCTTTGCCTAAAAAAAGCAACGTGAAAAGGGCGCGAAAATGTTACGCCTGCGCTTCTCTTATTTTGGAAACTATTATTCGTAAAATGTTTCTGTCTTCAGACTTTTTATCTTTTATCTATATCCTTACATATTATAAAATCGTGGACGTTCCGTGTCAGTACATTAAAGAATTTTGCAAAAAAAAAGTGCTGGGGGACGCGAGAAATAAGTAATAGAACGTAAAAAAAAACATTTTTTTTTATTTTCGTGTATTTGTCTGTTTGTTGGTTGTTTGTGCGCGCATCACGTAAAAGCCAGTCATTGGATTCAAAATCAAATTATAGAAAGATAAGGAGCTTAATTGTGACTAACATTTAGCGTTTATTTCATCAAAATTGACGACGAAAGTCGTCCATTTTTGAAGATAGAAACGTAGAATTGGTTATAGGCTACTGTTGACAAATAAAAAAACTACTTTCGGCGATTTTGGATAAACTGTCCCTAAGGGGCTGAAATGGGGGTTTAAAATTTGTATGGGGGTTTGGTCGTTCTTGAAGTTAGAAATGTGGAAATTGGTATAAAGGGCACTGATAACAAATGAAAAATAAAACATTTGGTGATTTCCCAAAAACTATCCCTAAGTGGGTGAAATGGGAGGTGAAAGTTTGTATTTGTTTGTTTGAAATGTAAGGAAACATTAACTACTATTTTTTTGGAAAGTCTATCCCTTTATGATACGTAATGAAAACTTTATTTGTACCTACCTACTTTTTAATGAAATTACTGACTCTCCGCAGACGAAGTCGCGGACGGAAAGCTAGTACTTAATAAAAACCAGTCAAGTGCGAGGTGGACTCGCGCACTGAGGGTTCCGTACACATTTGGCCAGTTTTTAGTATTAGTTGTTTCTCTATAGGGTTTGTTCTATAAACATACCAAATTTGACACTTTTATGTATTGTAGCATAATTGCTACATAAGTTGGGTTTCTTGGTTTGTATTTGTTCTTAATCAGCCACGTTTACTTGTGAAGGGGCTTCTTTGTTTAGGTTATTGTTCGGATTAACGTAATTTCCTTTTTGGTTCAAACTAGGTCCGCGGCCGTTTTGCTGGCACGTTACAAGACTGGCTGTTTCAATTGAAGCACCTCAGAACTGGGGACACGTATTAAATAATTTTCCTCTGAATTTTTGGTGATAAAGTGCAAAAATCTTGTGTTCCTCTTATGTGTTAAATTTTGTAATGTGACGCCGTGTTGTGTTGTTGCTGCACGGGTGAGTCGTTTAATCCTTTCAGTCTCGGTGATATCTTAATCTAAATTTGCCTTCGCTGAGTTTTGGCTTCCTTGTTTTAGCCCAACCGGCCTATCCGAGTTGTGAAGTACGAGATTGGAACAGGTTATTAATATAACTCGACATTGGAAACCACGATTAAACTACCTAAATTAAGTTGAGAGACCGTTAATGCATGATGTGTAGTTGTGTACTTAATCGCACGGCCTTGCGTCCAGAATAAAACGTCGGCCCAGAACACCGTGGGACGAACGAAAAGGACTTCTCAGTGTTTTTGAACTATTACGTATAACCTCATCGTGTGTTTTCTGTGTGTGATTTTATATTTTCAGGAATTCTTGTGTACTTTTTACGCTTGGGTCTGGCTGAATGCATTCAGGCCAAACATAAAACTTTTAATTAGTAATTATTTCTAATTACAATAGTAACAAACTATATTAAAATCGTTCCGGGAATATACCGGATTAATACTACGTTTGTTCGAACATAATTAACCACTAAATTATTCTGTAACAATTGAAAGGGTGCTTCATTTGACAACTTTTCCTTTTTTTTTTATCTATTTTTATACTGTTAAATATTCTCTACTTATTTTTCTTTAAAATTACATTAAATCCTATACAAGAACTACTTGAGTTTCTTTGTATAGGGCGCTAAATCTTACCGTGTGGCACGCCTTCTGGCAGTGTGTCGTGGCGTATGAACAACCATTGACTACATTCCTAGTTAAACGGTTTTTCTTGCTGCAGTATGTATTACCGTTTTTACTACAGAACAAATACAAAAAAACTTTTCTTGAATGGAATCCCCATTATCCCCTTATTATTTTACTTTTTGACTTTTTTATTATTTGTTAGGAAATTTGCCCTTATATCACGTACCTATTTTAAAAAAAAATTAACGAGCTATCTTTTAGGGTTCAAAAGATACAGCTCTTTAAAGTTGATACAACTCTTTAAAGTTAGAACGGACGGACGGACAGCGCAGGCTTAGTAATAGGGTTCCCGATAGGCACCCTAGGAACCCTAAAAATTAAGAAAAAATTGTTGATATTTTGAAGACACATGTTAGAACTTTACCTCAAAAACATACATTTCTTGTAGCGATTCACCGAATCGCATTTCACCTTCAGTCATCACATTGAGTTCGCTTTTATAGTATGGAGGGCAAATATCCAAGTTCGGACTGATGATGACGAATCTGCACTACGTGTCGCCGCAGAGGTGCAGTGCGCTGCACAACCTGCACCTGTCCCCGGACATGTTCTGTCTGTACGGAGACGGCGTCAGGGACACCTGCAAGGGCGACTCCGGCGGCGGCGTGGAGTGGAAGGGGTGAGCATCAAGGAGGCTAAATCATGTTGAGCAAGCATCAATTTAGAGTTCCGTGTCACAAGCAAAGTATCAAGATTGTTTTTTGAAACTACCAAATTTGTTGCACTGACTTGATTTTTTATACAGTTTTAAATAATTTTGGACCTTATTTGTGGCATTGATGTTATTTATTAAGACCTTTTTAACGATCTTACTAATGATTTTACACGTGGATCACAAACAATCACGCCCTAATCCGAAAAACTACCATCGGTTGAGGTTATGATCAAAACATTTTTGCAGTAAAATTAAATATAGTGGTTAGGGCTCTCTGTATAAAAATTGATTGGGACACTCCTAAATCCATCAAAGTCTGGATTTGATTGAGTGATGCCACCTGTTTTTGATGCAAAGCAATCATTGGTCGAGTAAACTTTATTATGGTTCAACTACATATGTAATATCTAAATATGTATACTTCATTACGTTGTTCTGCAGAAAGTAAAAATTCAATCACACGACCTAAGAAATATTTTCTAATCATGGTGACATTGTGACATCAATGGAGTCATATAGCTAGCTTAAAAAGCACGACAAAAGGTGTTCTACTTAACCTTGGTGACGGTAACTAATCGCACCATTTAAAGCGTCGTCGCAACGACGTGTAAGATAAATCCCCGAGTTTTATAAGAAAAACGGCCTGCCTTGAAGTTGGCTTCAAAGTTTACGTTTCCTAAGTGTTAGTTCACTTTTCTGTGACTGAGGGCCAAAGGGATTCTAAAATCCAAGGAAAATATTTTTCAAAGGCTGAATGAGGAGTTTCAGTAAATCAATATAGCTCTGAGCCTTACGTCGAGATCATCGTTAAATAATTCCACGATTATTCCCTGTAGTAAACGTTTGAAACCTAATGGTAAGTTTTTAGCTTCTTCGGTTCAAGTTTAAAGTTTATGGTTTTATTATCCCAGGATGATAGTGGGGGTGGTGTCTCACGGCGATGGATGCGCGAAGAAGGACAAGCCGAGCGTGTACGCCAACGTGTGGTACTTCAAAGACTGGATATACAAGCAAATGCAATTATTCGTAGAAAAGTACTGCCAAAGCCCACCAGTTCCAGATATAGATGATGACAGTTAATCTAAGAGACTTTTATCCGCTTAAAGTTTTTTTTAAATACTATTTCTGTCTGCAACTTCGTCTTCGTATAGTCTACCCTACCATGATTTTCCTGTCGCCATACCACACCGATCACTGAAGCCAAGTGGTTCCAGCGGGAGATTTATTAACAGACTTAAAAAGGGAAGTTTTTTATATTACTCGTAGTTCAGTTAAAATCAACAGTTCATAAAAAAATTGGTAATTTACACACTGCACTTTTTAGTGTAGTGTGTATCTCGATCAGTTATAACATTTATGTAGCTTGGCGTAAAAGAGTTTAAAAATAAGGACGCTCTTCATATGACAATTTGATAAAAAAAAATACCCAAAAACTGCCGTTTAATCTGGTTGCCACTTGAGAATATTGGTAGATTCACCTAGGTTCCACACCCGTCACCTCGTCATTTTTTGACCAAGCTAGTCAGCGGCCGCGATGTCATCATATTCCCCAGAGTCGGACTTGACTTCTTCACGATCATCGCAGTATAATTGCAAGAGTCTACGTGTGTTCAAGTCAATCCACCTGCAAACGATATATAAAATGATCAAATCAAGATTAGACTGACTGGAGTCCATATCCAGACTAAAATGCATCACTGAATGAATTGTGAAAGTAAGAATAGTTTATGTTGTAGTAAGGGCCTAAGTCCCTCCAAGAAGGGTCGATGGTCAATTATTACTGATATTTATCGTATGGCTTGACTCGACGTAAATTTTTAATAAATTAGATTAAGGTATGTGCATCTTTATAGAGAGTTTTAAGTTCCGCTGCTTGTCCGCTAAATTGAGCGAGACGATACTCAAAAACGATATGATGGACTGTCTGGTCTGGACAGCCACACGGACAGCTTGCCAACTCGCACCACCCCCATTTATGCCGATTTATGTACAGTGATGCACAATTGCCAACCCCTGTCCTGACTCGGTTTAGCAGGCAGGAACTCAATTTGCCGGTGATGTAGAAACTGTAGTCTTCAGGATCACCGGCAAATTGGGTACCTTATTGGTTTGTTACTTAAGTCGAGCTCAAGTTTGAGCTCGACTCAATAAAACACGTCTGGTAAGTAAGTAAATTTACAAGCAGATGAAAAAGTACATGTATTAACTACTCGCTTTAAAATATTTGACACGCTCTAAAATACGTTAATAATAGAGACGTTACGTAATCATAGAGACGTTAAATATTTTCGAGCCCTATTCTCAGACGCCTTTTATTATTCAAGAGCTTTGTTATAAAGGCTCGACAATCGACAAAATTTATAACGTTTTGCTTTCTCAAGGCGTTTTTTAAGTTTTTCTCACCTCGACTCACCTATAAAAATACGACACGTTGGTAAAAATCGCAATGAAAGGAGGTTCCTTTCTGTTAGCTTCGTAGGACACGATGCCAACTAGCAGGAGCTTTTCATAGACGACGGGGCCACCGTTGTCTTTTAAAAGACTTTCCTGAAATAAGAAGTCAGAATTAAGTAACAGTGTGCTGATTGCTTTAAAGATCTATGGCTGACGATGCTGATGAGTGGAGAGTTCTCGATTACAATACTTGTACAATAAAGAGAATTATAATTTAAAGCAATTGTTAATAATTTAATTTAACAGGCGATCTTATCGCTACATAGCGAACTCTTCCAGACAACCATAATGGTAATATAAGAAATGTCCAAAAAAATATAGATTAAGGCAGTTAGTGCACAATAGGTAATTAGAAAGATAATGCATTTTTATTTTACTAATATTTAAGAACCTTCTACGGTTCAACCTTGTACGAAATACCCAAATCTAACTCTGTCTCTAACTGAGATAGGAACGTGTGACATTCGGACAGACAGACACCCTTATTGGTTATCAATTATCAACTAACAATGAGCTGAAAATAAAATAATTTGTTCTGACTTTATCACCACGAAAGAGTAAATTGTCATAAGTAGGTATAAGAAGAACTTACTGGTCCGAATTTCGCACAATACATAGAACTAGTGAAAATGTTGGCAAAGGTGGCCTCACACTCGCTCGTGTCCAACACTACCATGGTCGTTCTTATTAGCCTTAGTAACGGATCCTGAAATTTAATAAAGGAAACCCACACATTATTAATGACAGCGCCATCTTTCGCGGAATACAAGAAATATTTTCTAACATAAGCGAGGTACGTATCGCATTCATCGCAGCTTTTTATGTTACAAAGATCTCCAGATGGTTCCACTTGTTTCCGCTAGATATTGCTACCTGTATACGACGATAGAACAGCTAAAATGCCTTGTAAGATAAAGGATAATTGTTAAACAAATATTCAGTAAATGTACATAGTACGTAGAAACAGTGCCTTTTGTGTCTTACGGGAAATGGTTTTATAAGCTCTAACTTAAATCTGTTCTTATGATTACTGCCCTCCTAAGCCATAAGAACTGAGGAACTCCATATGTCAATGGCGTCCTTTAAGTCCTGTTGGCTTAGAAAGGCAGTATAATCAACGTCATGAGTAAATTATCAATTTCGTACCTTCTCACTTTCAATCATTTGATAATTTATTAAAATATTTATTTACTACGCCAGTTCAAAGTTGACGTTAATGGTCAGAGGCGGGTTAACCAGCAGGCCAAGTAGGCTTGAGATTAGGGCGGCAGATTTAAGGGGTAGCAAATTTGGGGACCGATTTTTTTGCCGTCTTACCGAAATCAAAAAGATTTTTGTAAGACGGTTTTCTATGGGATGGGAAATCTGTAAACCCGCTACTGTCTGGTGCACAAACGTCCATAAAATTTAATGTCACCTTAAATCGCGTGCTGTCACTTTCTACCTTGACGAATTAGAAAGTGTTGGGTGTCCTAATGGGACATTATTGTTTAAACGTTTGTGCAATTGGGTGTAAAGGCGACAAGGTGCAAAAGTGGTCGGTTACTTGCGACGTCGACTGAACACCTAGGTACATGAACATCGCCCCCGAAGCCCGAGACCTCGACCCCAGTGCCAACGCGCAGCGCCACGTCGGGCGGCACCAGCACGATCTTCTCCACGGTAATACCAAACTGCACATTACGCTGGAAACCAAAGAAATGTTTGTGTAAAGCCTGGAATATAAATAAAAAACAAAGTATAATTACCGGACCTTTAGAAAGTGTACATACGATACGAAGTGTTGGCTTCGTATCGTATGGCCTTACAGAGGCCGATTAGACAATTTGAATTAAGTTATGTGATGAATGGCATGCCAACCGGCCCTTGTCGTGTGATCATAGAGTTTGCTTCAACCTATACGGACATGTTATAATGTTAATTATACATTACCTGTAGTACCAACAATGCGATGTCGTTATCCAGTCCGCTGCGGAACTTGAAAAATTCATGGAATTTCACCTCCACCACAGGTATTATCTGTCTGTTAGGAAGAAAATATGATATTAAGTTATGTCGCTATCGCTATTTAATCTTAATTGAGTACAAAACACATCTTGGAACAGCAACGTACAATACGTACATACAGTCACCATCAAATACATTAGAGCTAACAAGGTGTGCTCAAGGTAAGAATTAAGTACTGTTGTAGTAAAGTGACCGGCATTCAATATTGGTCAAGTGTAAAACATTTTGAACTTTCATTGATATAAATGTGTCCGCTACAACGTTACAGCGCTGCTTACCCTCCCGGATCGGTGATAGAAGTGGTTCCAACTTTAACAGAGGCCTTTACGTCTTTGTTTTCGAAGCAGCTCGCGATCGTGAGGACAATTTTACTCCCGATTAAAATCCCAGAGCAGAACAACTTGGGGTAGAATACGAGAACGTGGTAAGGTGCTTGGGCTACGTCGATTTCGGTCATGCGGTGCGAAGTGGACACGATCACCCCACTGCGATCATCCACCTCTGGCAGGAAGCGGTAAGCACGCGCCAGGTGAAGGGATAACAGATAACATAATCTGGGGATAAAAGCACGAAGTCGGGTATACGTTATATTATTGGCTCTCTACTAATTCTCAACACAATAAATACCTACGCAAGTCCCAGTGACTTGCGTATTTATTGCGTATTAATTTTTTTGTGTAACTAGAAATAGTAGAAATGGTACTACTCATCAACAGCCGCAAGACGTCCACTGCTGGACAAAGGCCTTCCCCAAGGTTTTCCACAACGATCGGTCCTCTGCTGCTGTCATCCAGCGGTTTCCCGCGGTCTTTATCAGATCGTCGGTCCACCTTGTGGAAGGCCTGCCGACACTCCGTCTCCCGGTTCGCGGTCGCCACTCTAGAACCTTTCCGCTCCAACGGCCATCGGTTCTACGAGCGATGTGCCCCGCCCACTGCCACTTAAGGTTTGCTATTCGGTGAGCTATATCAGTTACTTTAGTTCTCCTGCGGATGGTACTACTACTGATTTATTATAACTTGCAGGTTGATTTCAATTAAATATTTTATGGTACTCACAACAACATTGCAGTGAGGTATTACTGAATTTTGGAATACTTGAGTTAATTCGGAGGCGGAGGGCAAGTCCGCATAATAGCGAATGTTCCGAAGAGCGCCGCTTGTTAGCGATCGCGCCTCACGAATAATAAAGTCGAGAGCGATAAACAAAGCGAGACTGCCATCAAAGCGATAAAGCGGACTCGTATTTGCGAGTAAAATTTGCAATCATACTTCGCCGGTCCGAATAGCTGATACGACGTTATTACCTTTTTCGTATAGTAGATTTTTGTGTAGTAGCAAAAGATGAGTTTGGAAGCTTAACGGTTTTCCTTGAAAGTAATAACTTTGCAAAATCTCTTAATCTAAGTACCAGTTTCACCAACCGATGTTAAATGTTAATCGACTGTTAGTTCATACATTTTGACAGTTGAATGTATGACCTAACAGACGATTAACTTTAACATCGTATGGTGAAATTGGTACTTAATCTTGAATATAGTGAAGCTAGGTTAAATATTAAAACTCTTATGGCTGCTTATATTGTGAACGTTTTATATATTGCGAAAGGTTGCCGCAGTGGTGCGACATGTGAGGCGCCTTTTACGCACTTTCGATTTGCATTCCCGTCACGTTTCGAAGGGAAGTCGCAGAAATGGACTCGCCTTCTTCGCCGGTTATCTCGTGCCGCTTTAAGGGACAAAAGGTCCATTATCTACGGCTGTTATGCACCCAGCTGTTTACTGTTTAAAAGAGTGCATTCAATCAAATCTTCGCGATCGCTAAACCAGTATTTTTGCAGTCATGTGCTCTACGGTATTTTATATTAGGAAACTTTAGTAAAATATATTGTTTGGTTTATTTTAACACGAAATAATGAGGTTCGAAATAAACCCATAAACGAAGTACTTAATAATCCTTGAATAAAATAAATTGGAAATGGAACAAGAAGTTTTAAAGTTAATAGATCGAACTAAAAAGTACCTAGAGTCAGTAATAGTAGATTGTTCAACAAGGGACTAAAGTAAGCCATCATGACACGGAGATATTTATCCACCCGAGTAAAGCGTGGATGAAGTTCCAATGTCATAAAAAAAGTACATTTTTATTGATTGTGATATAGGGACTAATAACCACCTAACCCACCTGTTTTGAGAAATGAATACTGTTTCCTGCTTGGTCGATTTTAAACAAGCTGTATTCTGATTGGTTGAGCTTTCAAAATTACATTACTTCCTCCTCTCTCTATTTTTTTGGAATGACCCCAGAACGAAACGTTAGACTTTCATCGAATAAACATCAAAACAGCTTTTTAAATCAATCCATGTTAGCTTTACATATTAATTGTATTACATATTTAGAAGGGCAGTCAGTAATTTGCCACATTTAGCTGAAACTGTAAACGAAGATCATAGTTACATAACACAACGCAAAGTTTAATAATACTTTGATTTCGTCTGAGAAAATGCTCTATCAAGTCGGATTAAGGATTCGGCGCACGCAGGGAGTGGTCACAGACCGCTCAGTACGTGGGATAAGGAGACGACGAAAATTATCTGACATCAAAGTACCGACGAGCACTCAAATTGGTTTAAGCGAAAAATGCTTCTTACAAGTAGGTATTTTTGCCGCTGGTTTCAAGAATTTTAGCAGTATATTTTTTGTAATGTTCGTAAATATCACCTGTTTATTTATTTATTTAATTCCATTTAAGTGTTGGCAAGTATGGTTTTGGTTTTGAAACCACCTACTAGAAAAAGTCGTGTTTTGGTTCTCATGTTTTTGTAGTATATAAGTGCTTGAGGGACTTATTTATGTTCCTGTTAATGGTTTACGAACCTGAAATTTGTACAGGACGAGACCTGTATTAATAAATTTGTCAATTTACGGTTCTCGTGACTTAATAATACAGCGCTATAGCGGCGACGCGATATACCCATCATGCACTTTATTGAGCGGACCTTGTTCCAATTACGTAACATAAAATCACATGAAAGAAATAATATTAAACATTAATTGGCTTTCTGCGACAAGGTTCCGTAGCAAGGTTGTTGCCAGAGATACGTAAACTGCAAAAGTGCGCCCGATCCGTGCAAACTCTTAAAGTTCACCGCGGTTTTATTTAATCTACAAAGTAACTTTATGCATAAATAACATTATTTCAGATATTTCAACCGTAACTTGTTTAATACTGGAACGGTAATTGGAATTGTTTCAGAAATATTTCACGCTGACCAAAAAGTGGTCGATTTAATGAAAAAAGTTACAGCGAGTTAGATACGCAAAACGGAAATTCCAGTTGACCTCCGAATTGGGTTGCTTAAATACATTAAAAATATGACTTTGTTAGAAATTAAATGCGGGTAACGGTAAGTCCCCAATCCTCACTGGTCCCGCTCGAGGTCCAAGGTGTAGAGATGTTTTATTTTTATCCAAGAAACTTAATTCTTTATTAGTATATATAGATTTACAATCGACCAAATATCTGAACAGCATTAACTTTCACATAACAATGTAATGTAAATAAAATGTTATTTTTAAAATCTTTATACATTAATATTAATCAAATTAACTATAAATTAATTCGTAAAGTAAACTAGTTATTTGTGTATTCGTGCAATTCGTGTACACACGACTTAACCGCAGGTAATTTTACCCAGTCGAGTCGAGCGGCCGCCCGCGCCGCGCGGCTTGTGGTGATTGCTTTACATAATACTAATAAGGCTGTATTAATAAAATTTACTATCACAACCGATTACGCCTGCTACTAATTTGTAGTTTAATAGACATAGTTACTATACATTTAAACTATGAAACATTTTTTGGTTTGACGCATTGTGTATCCCAATTACTTTTTAAATTTTCTTTTCGCAAATTAACTTACTACCGCACTCAGAGACGTCAATTAATTTTCAAGTTTATAAATACCCCCTTGTGGTGGTGGTGTTGTCGTGGGCCGTTAAGGTCTAGACTGAGCCTGTACCTTGGGTCCCAGTAACACGGTATAGACGAGAGAAACCAAAAGATTTATAACTCGCTAAAAGATGTTCCTTCAGTAAACTGTCATCATCGTAGGTCTGTGTGGAGCGAGTGGCCCGCGGCGGCCCTTTGTCGCGCGACGCTTTTGGGCGACGCGTGTGGACTGTGGAGTGGACCATTTCTCTCGCTAGAGCGTCACGTATTTACTTTAACGGACTAAAAAGTAGGTCAGTTGTTTGTTTTTTCCGTAGCTATGATCCGTTAAATGTACTTCCAAAGAAAATATTATTAAATGGTACTATATTGTAATGAACTTTAAACTGGCTGACTGCAAGTTCACGCAAAGTGTGCAAGAACATAAGTTGTTAAAGAAACGTCTAGGTTTGTTTAATTTATTTTTTCATTTATTCATCTTATATTTAAATTAATTTCACATTGAATAGCACCGTTAAACCAAGGAGATGTTTGTCTCAATGCCTGAGCCAATTATGTTTCCCTAATAAATAAAAACTATCATTAAATACTATTTACTCGTAATTAATTAATACCTATGGATATATAGAAATTCCAAAAACTATGTATTGCGTTAGATACAACCATCATAAATATCAACGATCTCCAATAAATTCATTGATCTCATTTTGTAAAGGAGCCTGCTCTGTTCTTTCTCAAAGTGTTAAAGCTACCCGTCTAACCGTCAGTGTCCTCAGCCACGCTGCATCGCGTTACGTATTCAGTTAGCGTTGGTACCAGACCGAGCCAAAGGCGTGGTTCCCTACCGTTACTACCGCCTGCTCGACCTCAATTTCAACCATATATATTATAAAATCAACCAAGATTATACAACGCCCTATATGAGTCGAAACTTGACTCGCCAGGAAAAGAAAAGGTAGTCGCAACTAGCAATGGCTGGATACGCTTTGGTCAAGTGCTCGTTACACCATTTATATGCAGTCCAGCAATAATATATCATCCCACATTGCGCTCAAAAGTATTCCATACGCTTTAAACCTCTAGTACCTAACACGTAGATACGTGTCAGATATTTCTTAGCCCAATGTTAGATTTAATATTATTTCTGGTGACTGTCTCATCATATTAGATTGCTTGGCTATAGCTGAGCCAAAAAGATTATACGTTAATATGGATGCCACTATTACATTAACTTTGCGGCTGTGTGTTTTTAGAGGAAAAATTAAGTGTCGCTGGTACAGTCGCCATCATATATATTGCAGAAAACAAGGTGCTCACATATATCTGAATACGACTCTATTGTCAAGGCGTTAGAGTACATGTTTAGATATTTTTGACCACTCTGATATGTACGGATATATTTGATGGCAAAATGTACAAAGGGTGAGTTCTGTTCGGAGATCCTTTGTCACACCGTTCTCCGCGGAGACTCAACAACCCGTCGTTAAAGAATAACATCACAGCTCTCACGTTCCTCGAGGTTCGTACGCGACCTCGTATTATGATATAAGACAGTTTACACAAGCTCTCGCCTGAATCTTAAAACTTGCAGATTTATGTCGAATTTCACCAACAACTTATCAGACGATTAGTGTTAACAGCTGTCAAATTTTTTAAATTTTATGCTTATATTTACGTCCTTTAAAAATATATAATTCGTAGTAATTTAAGGTAATTATCACCAATAAAACATTATTAATGAAGTAATTTCATGGACCAATTACACAAAGTACCAGGCTACCAGGCTTGTACGTGCTCGAGAATAATCGGAAAAATCAATTAACGACCATAGAAATACTGTTTTAACTACATATTTGTTTAATCGACGTTGTTATTTTTGATCGTCGAATTGTACATTTAGTAGAGTAAATAAATTTCTTACGTCTCATAAATTCTGAAACATGAACCAGTGTTTGAAAGAACGCCCAAATAAACAAAACGAATGAGAGTATCGTCGTAAAATAAACTAGTAATTCAGTTGAGTAGTTTATGTTTGGCTCTCACTGACCTTCGTTGTGTCCAAACAAAAACAAGGTACCTTTACATTTTAGTGTCGAATACTTTGTTTACATAATTTAGAAAGGTCCGGCGAGGTCGAGGCGCAGGCACGACACGTCGTAGCGCGCCGTAGCGCCGTAGCGCCGTAGCTTGCGTCAGTCACGCGACGGCGACCTCTCCGGCCGCTCGCTACGACGGCTACGCGCTCGCGGCTACGAAATGTTGTGGTTACCCGTTACGTTTTTGGCACTTTTCGCCTCGGCCCAAGGACGAGCGGTAAGAACAAGTTCTAATCTTATTCTTTATTACGTTACAGCATGTACAATATGAGATCTATTGACATAACTTTTTAATTTCTTGCCGTTAACTAGCAATTGTTTTTGTCAATGTTTCGTTTAAGTTTTGCTAAAACGCGTTTTAGATTTTATTCATACATACATAATTCAACGACAAAAATGAGACATAAGTAAATGTATTTTTAGTAGAGAAAGGCGAAGCCTCTCGTTAGTTATTGTTGAACTATGAAATATTTGACTAATAATTTTATTAGAGGATTTTATGTTTTCAAACGTAAATAATTCAGAACGGGGCAGTATAATTATGTATTCTTTACGATATTGGATGTGACTTTTTAAATCATATTACATTTGCTTGTTACTTTATTAAAAAGTTTGCTGGCAAAACTAAGAGAATTAATTTCTGTATTTTAACTTAAAATTATTGCCTTTTGCCTTTAATATGTCCTCTAAGAAGATAATGATATGTAAGATGTGTTAGATGTGTTGACGACGCGGTTAGCCTAGTTGGTAGTGACCCTGCCTACGAATCTAGCGGTCCTGGGTTCGAATCCCGGTATGGGCAAATATTTGTGTGATGAGCGCGAGTATTTGTTACTGAGTATGGATCTTTTCTATATATTTAAGTATATATTTCTCTACATAAGTATGTATATCGTTGCCTAGTACCCATAGTACAAGCCTAGAACTTAGTTTGGGACTAGGTCAATTTATGTGAGATTGTCCCCTTATCCTTAATTTATCCTTAATTTGTATTCCGAGCGAGTGTTCAGATAGTTCAGTCTGCTCCGACGCGTCTCACGCCGGCGTTGCGCAGGTAAATGGATTCAAAGCAAAGATTCATTAAACATTCATAGTAAGCAAATGTTCCCGTTACCGTGAATTAGAATGCCAATATATAAAAAATAACACCAATATTGTGCTTAAAAACGTCTTTTGTTAGCGTATAATAAATATAAATAGGTAACGATAAAAAAAATAAACTTCTGAGACAGTATTGTTGCCGCCTGAGGGTACTTTATTTTCATAGTCGTGTTATCTATTTATTATTCGACTACCGAGGTCAGGCTCATTAGCCTAGTTAAGTGGATCATGTTGCCACCTCCATCATCAGGTCAGCTCTTGGTTTCGTTTCATTAATGTCGAAATTCCTGTAGCTTTGGAAGCATTTTCAGTTAAATTTTGTAGAAGTCAGGGCACTCTACAAGATAACCGAAAATTTGACAATGCGGCCACGGGAATGAGCGGTTGAAACGCTCGAACAAGCAGCCATTTATTAATTTATTGTGATTAATTAAATAATTTGAGAATTAAGTAATTACTACAAACACAAGCATAGTTAACTTTAATTTTGTCTAGGTATTAAGAAAAAAAAAATCCTGTATACTAATAATACAAATCCACCGTGTATTCGAGCTACACACTGGTCAGTACGACTGATAAACCAAGAAACAAACAAACATGTAAAGTTTAATAAGGGCTTATAAAACGTTTAAGCAAAAGCTGAAGTTTATATAGATGTTATTAAAAGATACTCGGGCCAACTGGCGAACTTTCCTTTGTGTCCGAGACGGTTGAACAAAGAAGAAGCTTATTTCTATACGGTTTTCTCTTATCTTCCTAAATTTAATACTAAGCAAAATTCAAAATTCGTTGCTTACATCATTCTATCTTACTTCGTTATCAATGTTATCATCACTGTCGACTTTATGTTAGCTCTTCCTGCACAGTGAATAAGAGCTGTCATAGATTCATCAATATGATTACGATATCGAAGCAAGATGGGTTTACCCAAAGTGGAATAAAAGCCCTGTGGTAATAAAATCCCTATGTGTACGACAAGGGCGAAGACGCTCGAAGTACGTTCGGCGCGTGCACAACGCAATTATATTGCACAATTTAGACTAGCACGAGTTATTATTTAAAACAAAATAAACACTGTTCCGGCTTACGTCACGTGTTAGCCAGGGTGTACGGGAAGTCTGCGCCCGCGATAACATGTCCCTGATGAAGGACTCCTAACGAGTCCAAACATGTTGGGCCGTTTCCTGAATAACACATGAGTACGTGTTTATTTTGTTTTACAAAATATAATGTACTCCTTAAGTACATGGGGCCAACCAAAAACAAAGATAAATACTATACCTCCATCGCGATGTGGGCAAGGACGAATCCTAACAAAGCCTCGTCTCAAACGTAGTACGTCTTGACACTTGACTCCCACAAAAGTTCGCGACGCTCTCTCATCAACGCTGGGGGTAAAATTGCGGCGTCACGGGGTAATGTGGCCAGATCACCCCACGTCTAATTACCCCTACGGCCGGTTTTCTTAAGTGCAGCCACCATTACTGTAACGATGAATAAATAATGTTAAAATACTTCGAGATCTAAAATTTCAATTTATTACCTTAGTATTATGATTCGACAAGCATATTCTGTAGTTTGTCCCTGTGTATGTGCGCCAAATTTTAAAAAGACAAAGTCAAATAGATGTAGTTTCATTGAGTTTTCCTCGCTCTTATACATAATATGTTTAGTACAACATTTTAAGTTTGTTACTTTGATAGTATTTGAGAAAAAGTGTCTGTGCCAACAGACGCACAGGGCAACACTAAAAGGGTTTCTAATATGCGTACGCAATCATAACGATAATGGTTTAATTCAGCTAAAATCATCTACATGTAGGTACAAATCAAGTCAATCTGTTGTTTTATTTTGATCGGAAAAAAGAACAGACATATTAACTTTCCCGTTTATCGCATGAGTAGGATACACTTCTAATAAAAAGTAGAGTTTCAGGTACGTTATTACTCTTGAATTATGATTGTTAAACCTTTCTTCACATCACCATAAAGGCACGTCATCTTTGCTTTAGACGTAAGGCACAGTTAATGCCGTAATTATGATTTTCTATAACATTTAATTGATCTTATTCAAGAAAGTGTTTTACCTCCTTTAAAAAACCAGATTTGATAAGTAATTATATAAAGTAAACACTGCTCTAGGAATACACGATTGTTTGAAGTACAAAGTCAAACGAAGGGCCCGAGAGAGCCAATTAATTATTAAGAACGAGTTGCTGTCTTAAGTCGAAATACAAGTGAGCACTAATTATAAGTTTCCGCCGAGTCATTCCTCGAGATTGTTACAAGAGATCATATTAAAGTTACCAGATAAGGCGAATGTAATACAAGCTTCAAGGATTCTGGGGTGAACTTGGAGTCGGCGCAACAATATCCACTTTAACTCACGACTCAGTTATTCTAGTGGTTGAACACGCCAAAACTTAGGCACTCGAAAATCTATATAAAAAAGCCGGTCCAGTGCGAGTCGGACTCGCGCTCTGAGGGTTCCGCACAAACTTGTAGGCATGTAAATAGTTCGTAAATCACGGGAATACCATATAAACAAAGTCCAGTATAAACTGACACGCAATCAGTATGCACTTTCTTACTTAGTAAGTGTCAGTTTATATTGGCGTTTTTTTTACGTGATGTAACTACAAATTAACGGTTTTCAGATTTTTTCCTTTACTTGTGCTATAAGACATTGCTTCTTACCAAATTTCATGATTCTAAGTCAACGGGAAGTACCCTATAGGTTTTGATTCCCTTGAGATTCCCCTCAATATGCGGCATAAACAGCCGTATCTTTTGATTGTGTTGACTTAGATGTTTGATTTTTTCACTGATCCAAGGGATTGCAAACCTTAGTATTTGATATGAATTTCAATTTGATACCTTCACGCGTTCCTGAGAAAAAGCGTCTTGACAGACACACAGACAGACAGACAGACACACACACAGACAGACAGACAGACAGACGGACAACAAAGTGATCCTAAGGGTTCCGTTTTTTTTTTTCATTTGAGGTACGGAACCCTAAAAATGACCATTAAATAATCGCAGTATATTGATATAATTTATTTACACATTGAATAGACTTTCGAATAACATCAGCCTTTTAATCAGTCTTTCATTTGTAAGCCGTGGATCGCACTTTGCGTCGAAAGTAGTGGGCGAGTTGGTGGAACCGCGACTCCAGCGCATTCTTTGCGTTAATATAATAATATACATTCCTTTGAGTCCGGCGGGCTATGTCTGTAACTCTTGTAACTCCAGATAAGTATCAGCGCTTCGGGTAACTCTGACTTTAAAACTTTCCCCTTCGCAGTCACTCCACGTAACCGAGAGCGGCGACTTGGTCCTCTATCGCCAACAAAGTGGGATTTGTATCCCCACTGTTTAAATTTTTTGAACGAAAATATTGATGATGTTTTGTAAAATTTCAGGTATAAATTACAAACTTATGTAGTGGTGCGTGAAATGAAACGCTCGTTATTAAATATTTCATAACTAATTCTTGGAAACGGTGAATACTCTTTTGCGAATATACGCAGCATCCCGTTATATTATGTTGAAATTCATTAATTTAACTTGGCAAAATTATTTGCTCTTATTGCAAGTAGGTTTAATGTTTTTGGCCCACAAGGCAGACTACAAGTTGCTTGCTTTACTTAATCGGTATGATCAAATGATAAACAATACCTAATTTACGAGCAGGATAAAAAATACGCCTACTTATCAGATTTCATTGTATTCGGTCAAATTTCCGTACGGCGCGCTCTCCGAAAAGTCAAACGTTGAGAGTTAAAATCCAACACGCTTTTCCGATATTTTCTAAACTTATGGAATAGAATATGGTACCTATTTATATTTGTAAAGAAACTAGCACACGTTTACGAAGAAATTAAATGATGTGTGTGAATTCTCCAACCCTTTCACATGATCAGAGGAGCCAGTGCCCAGCTGTAGCACGTAAGAGTGGGATTTGATTATGGATATGTTAGTATGAAAAGAATGCCCTAAGAAGCCCTTAGCCTAAAGACTGTAGTTTTTTTATTAATTTTACCGTGAACCGGTTCGTGTGTGAACAAGTGGCGCTAAAAGTAGCCAGTGTGAGGCGACACAGTTGTCAGAGTAACAGTGGTTTGTGTGTGTGTGTGCAGGTGAACATCAGCAACACGTGGGTGCTGCCCGAGGAGGGCTTCCCGGTGTTCTACCGCTACTTCAGGGACCGCATCTCCTGGTACGAGGCCGACGCTGTATGCCAGTTCCACCATGCCAACCTCGTCACAGGTCAGTCCTTCTGCTAAAGCAAAACAGGGAACAGCCTGAAAATATCTGATATTCGATCAATTTGGCATCATAATACTTCACAATTTATAATTTACCTGCAAATCAATTATCGGTACATCGTGAACTTTATTTCAATTCAGCTCAGGGTTAGGTACTGAAACGAATAATATTATTATATGTGCTGAAACTAAAAGGAGTAAAACGAAGGGTTTTTTTTACCTATAATCTCAACGATTGTTTGTATTATCCAACAAGAAATTAAGAAGATAATTAAATAAGTATTATTATTATGAAACACCTAGGTACCTATTTCATTATTTGGACTTTGCTTCAAAATAATATTAGATACGATCAACAACCATTACACTAAATAAGTTAGATACTCTCTAAAACTCCGTAAAAGCATTACGCCCATACACTATATTAACTGTAATATACAATTAAGCTGGAAACAGCATGTATAAACATAAACAATGTAATACTTTACTCAGCAAAAGTCCAAAGAATAACAATGATGACGGCGCACAATAGCGTGAACAAATACAAAAGATTCCAGCGAGTTAATAATTTCGTTGTTTCTTTGAGAAAGCCAAGACTATAGCGGAGCGGTAAAGGCGTCATTCCCGCCCCAATCCCACCTTAGCAGCGATATCATAACATTCATTTCAACGGTCAGACAAATTATAAGGCATATATTAATAGAGGTCAGCCGGAGGTCGTCACCAAGGAGCTAGCAAGAAGGCCAAAATATTCTTAAGAGGAAATGTGGGAAGTGATCTGCCCTTCAATTTCTCCCCTTTTTCCTCCTGGGAGTTGGTAGAGCTCCAGCAGTTATTTTTAATATACTGTGTATGTAGTTCTTTTACTTAATTTAATAACCTCGCGACTAGTATGACGCACTCTTATAATTTTTATCTTTTTGCTTCGCGCAGTCCACCATGTAATTCTGGCACTCGAAACGTAAATTAAGTTAGTGAGTAAGCACTAGTATCTATGTACCTACCTACCAAGTAGTATTAGATTATTGAGCGCATCGGTCGCCAACAAACTGACACATAGTTTGGCGACATTTAAAATAAGGTATCTACTATGTAAACCAAATCAATTTACAATAAATAAAATTTAAAAAAAAATCGGGTAAAAAACTTGTATTATCCTACTTTTAGAGACTTGTGGCATTGTGGTTAATTTGAATGGTTAGATGATTATTTAAAGTATGTTTTTGAATTAAATGTGTTATAAAAACGGAAGTATTTTTTAAAATCTATTATCGCTGAACTAAAACGATATGTTAAGCCCGTTATATGAACAAACAAAAAATTCAACTATTTTAAAAATGAACAATACTTAACAAAATAATTTGTCATTGATAAAAAAAAATAAAACGATGGCGGGAAAATACGAAACCTCATTCGTCTTACAACAAGAGTTTATTTTAGTAGCATTCCCTCTTAAGTCACTCACCGGGAATGATGGCGAGTGCTCGATACGGCCGGCGTTAGGCCTAATCGCCGCAATCCAGCGGACCCCATTACGCTGATGGCACCCTCGACCCTCGCAGATACCACCCGTCACAAATGAATATATCCGCCGGACGAACCGTAAATAACCAGGCGATCCCTGTTAATGAAACGAGGCTATTGATATCGAAACAAACACCTAGGGCCACATGCTTTGGGACATAATTTCCCGATAAAAATAATGCGTGTGCGCGTTGACTTGTTTATGTCCCAATAATCCTGAAATCGCGCGTTCTAGGTGAATCGTTAATACATTTTGATAAAAGATCGATTAATTATTGTGTTTATCCTTGTAGATGTTGTGTTTATCATTGTAAATGTTGTTTAAATAAATTATTGGTGGTTCTACGTTTATTAACATCGCTCCACGGCATCACGTTACGGAGAAGGTCCTATAAATATACTGACGATACTGATGGAAGATAAGATGGACACCTTAATGGGTATTAGGGTTGCTCTGGCGGAGCGGGCTGCATCCGGCACCAGTGGAGCTCAATAAGTCACTTTACTTAGGTATTTACTGCAGTAAAAACGTAGTAAGACAGTATACCCTAGTTGGTATTTGGCTTATTTAGTTAAAAATAATGAGGCTAATTTAACAGGGTGTGTGGTTTCAATTGGTCCGTTCGTCTACTCGATCGTTACTAATTTCATAACTTTTCATGACGTTTTATTCAATCCTTAATATCAGATTTTTCACACTTCAATTTAAACTTGACATAACGTTGACGCAAATGTTGTGAAATATGGGTTTCACAACATTTGCGTCAACGTTATGTCAAGTTTAAATTTATGTACAAGTTATAGTATAGGTAGATATTATATCAATTTGTGTAGGTTGCCCCTAATAATATTGTATAACTCTTACCAAACCCGCGTGTAGGTAAACAGTGTTTTAATTAGACAAAGTCGATTTATGCATTACAACCCTACTTAACCAATATAATGATATAATATGATATGATATAATGTATACGTTGTTATAGTTAGTTATTGTGTAAGTAATTACAAACGGTATTAGACGTTATGTCAGCTGAGACCGGTCATTACGACCTAATAAGTAATAATAGCTACGTGATAATGACACGACAAGCAACATTCATTATCCCGGTGGTGGTTTCGGCGAACGGGCTAATTCATAGCGAGGGGGATGTTAGATAGCTGGATCAGTCAGATAGATAGATGGTTAGATACAGAAAGCATCAGTACTCCTCGACACGGCACGTATTGTCACGAGGTACCTCTCTCTGCAGCCGACGGCACCCATAGGTTAGGTTAGGTTAGACTTTTGTAATGTTCAACTTGTTTGGGTATGGTTATTTTAACTTATAAAATTTTAATAAAATACTATAAGATTACGTCGATAAAATAATTTAGTTTTATTGTGTGATACTAGCTATTTTTTAATAATCTGTGAATAAATACCAGATACATACCTACTACTAGATGTCGATCGCGACTTCGTTAGCGTAGAATTCCTTTTTGCTCATTCCTCAGAAAAAGTTCGTAATTACTATTCCAGGTTAAAAATATAAGTCGTTTGATGGCAAAAGTAATGGGTATTATCAAACCGTGATTAGAAAGGGATTTGAGAGTACTGTTAGCACAACAGTTAAAATAAAAGATTAAATATAATCAAAAGTCAATCTTTGATATCTTCATAAGTGCAGACACTTATTGATAATAGAATTAGTAGATTTACAGAGTACGCTTTGCATATTTGGACTCTATTCTCCGTAAATGTTGTCATTTGTTTTATAAAAATTCGTTATAAAATTGCCGTAGCTGTTAAAAAAAAACGTATATATAAAATATGAATCGCGGTAAAGTATTAAACGGTCGGTATAATTAAATAATATAATTTGAAGTTTTTTCCATACTTTATAACTTAATTGTACTAAAATAACAATTTCATTTAAGTACACACCACCACTGACAATGTCATATCGTGCATTAGTTCAAAAATGACATATGAGCTCAATCCCTTTCTAAACGCGATTTGATAATAAACAATTTCGCGTTGCCTTTGCTCTTTGCTCCAAAAAAATTAAAAAAAATATATATCTAAAAGTAGTTAAAAGACAATGACGGTTTTCTCACTTTGTACCCTCGCTGAACCGGGTACATCTCAAAAAGCTTAGCGGGAGCTTCTTTGTAACTTAACGCGCCATTATTGTGGAGACTCTAATGTAATTAGCTTAGAAACAACATCGCCCAAAGAATTAATTTGACACCATCCGGTAAAATTTTCAACAGCAAAGTGAGTACGACGTTATCGGAACCCCTCCCCCCTCTTGATGGCGACCGGTGACGGATTACTATTAAAACATATTTACCCATTGAATGAAATGGGAATTGCGCAAATGAAAAACCAATTTCGGCACGAGCAGGAAACTTAATGTCCTGATTTCATGGAGATTGCTTTGAGATTGATAATTATCCCATAAATTGTTGACTGTTTCCTGACGACACGAGAGTAAACCGTGATGAATTAAGAAACTCAAGGAGGATAATCACTGTTTTTCCAGAGTACCTACTCATAATGAAGACGATTCGAAACAGTGCTTCTTGTTAGACTAGAATAGAGTTTGGCGTTTCTAAACGTAATTTTTGACACATAAAATTAGAGATGTTATGGTCTGTTTCAATCCAATTTGTTAATAATGTAAACTCTAACGTGTTTAATAACACGTTAGAATTAATGCTCGACCATCGACTGATTAATGATGACAAATCATAGAGCTAATTACAAATCAATAAATTTTTGTGATTACTTGATTCATTAAATTGAATTATTAATTCATAATCCATAAATTACAAGATGTCTTTCTAACCTAAAACATAACCTCACTTTTTGACTTAGATTTTTTAAATCAAATTAAAAAATATGAATCAAACGAATATTGCTGGAAAAAGTTATGAGATATATCATGTTGAGTCCTTCGATATATTTGTGCATATGTTTCTAATTAAATTAAGTGAATGATTGTGTTGGAATATTAACAAATTGGATAGAAACAGACCTTAGAGGTATACAGTTACGAATAATTCGTTATTTAAATATTATAATTATATTGTATTTCAAACTAAGACAATAATTTTAATAACTTCAACTTAACATGTCATTTCTTTTCTGTGTACTGACGTTGACAATATCAAATAAATATTTATAACACCTTTGTTAATGTTTGTGTTGTCTATAATGTGATTTGAAGGTATCTCTTCCACAGGTCTCACAACGAACACATTAAATCAATATCTACTTCGGACCCACTTTTATAACTGGTCAATCAACCTATACACAGTGCCGTTGTCCAAACTAGTCATTGGCAGTAATGGTCGCAAACTAAAGCGACCGATTGCCATAAATCAAAACAATTTAATTGAATATATTTACACCTATTACAAAATTCTACGAAAGTGCAAGATTGAGCCAAAAGATGGATCTGTTGAAGATCCGGTAGGTATTTGAGTAGCGGTCCTTGCGGTGTACAGAGGAACAGAGCGCTTTGACGGTGACGAGATGATTATGATTCAGATTGTAAATCAACGGCTAAAAAAAGTTATTATTCCTAGCATGGTATTGAAAGATTAACTTGCGAATTGTGTTTTCGAGGGCTCCTCTGCTTACATTATTCAAGCGGCTGCTTAGAAGTCCGGCGTCCGGATGAAACTCTCGTGTAAATTGCCACTCAGAGTTTGAATATTAAGTTTTGGGATCAACTTCTCCGACGACATTTTCTAAACTTCTATTACGTGAGTTTTGATTGACGACTGCTTTCTTTGCGCAAAAATACCTCAATATAAAAGTGTTTGCTTTCTCACTTTTTTGCTAACAAAAAATAAAACACTGCGAGGTATTTTGCACAAAATAAAACATTTAAGGTTTATAGTTCTATAGAATAGCTGTAGTTATGCTGCTTACGAAATAACGTCAAAGAACGTCGGAGTCACTGCGGCAAATGTTTAAACTTAATAACTTGAATTACTAAAACAAGTACCCTGCTTTAGGTAGCCTGCATTCAAGTTGGTCCCAAATCCCAAAGGAAGAATATCTCTTCAAGTTTTAGGTTTTTATTTTATAATACTTTGGGTTGATACCATGTTGATACCCAAATATGTTTCAATATTATTTATCTACAAAACTGTACAAAACAAGTATCGCATCAGCCGCTTATGCCAATTCCATAAATTTTGTCAGTTTTCGAAAATATGGGGCATTGATGTAACATAATAATAACACTTATTAACAGTCGGATCCCTGGCGACATTCTGTTGATATGAAATAAGGTTGCACTAAAAATCTGACATTAATACAAATGACTGCTGAGATATGAGGAAAAGAGGAAAATAAAATTGTGAAATGGGTAAAGAATTTTTATTCCGGCGGAGGCATTGTAGCCGCGGCGAGGCGACAGCTGACCCCAGGCCATATATCACCGCGATATATCGGCTCGGTGAGATTTCATCCGCTTACATAGTTGTTTTTTTCGCTTCTTCCGTTTGGTGGCGAAATGTTATCACCAGACTTGTTTATTGTGGGCGTCCCGTCTTGTCACCTGGGGCTGGTACTATTTACCCGGCTACTGCCCTACTGGGTACCTAAAGATGGAATGTATTCAATTTTTGTGAAATTTAATGTGAATGAAAATATATTTTACTTAATAAACAAAAAACAAATGATTTT
The DNA here is from genome assembly GCA_963241965.1 of Tortrix viridana. Taxonomy (NCBI): domain Eukaryota; kingdom Metazoa; phylum Arthropoda; class Insecta; order Lepidoptera; family Tortricidae; genus Tortrix; species Tortrix viridana. The sequence continues at coordinate 5,061,804 of OY725172.1, read as the reverse complement.
CCTAACGACGTGGTGCTTGTGACCTGTAAGTTATAACAATAACCGACTAAATCCCAGTGATCACGAAATTCAAATAAAAAATACACCAATACAAAATAAGCTATAAAATATTTCATCCGAATCGCTTTATAATATACTAGCTTTCCGCCCGCGATGTCGTCTGCAGAAAGTCTATGTCCACCCTGAAAGTCCATTCTAAATGTTGGTGAAAGAATTTTCGAAATTGGATTTCCGGAGATTAACACACAAACAAAAAAACAAATTTACAAACTTTACCTCTTTATTATTACTTTACTGTTCGAGTATTACTAATCATTCTCTCTACCTTTTTTCCGCAAGTTCCCGCACTGACAACTGTTAATTACTGTCCTGTCAAACAAGTTAACTATGGAAACTAGGTAGAAACGCAAAGAAAATAATGTAAAAAGTATCTATGTATATTTGGGTCAACTCTTGCAATTCAATTTTGAGCCAGTTATTGGATTTAGCTGAAGCTTGGAATAAATATGTGATGACAATGCAATTTTATAGTATCTAAGAGCTGATCTGACGATGGAGCCGGGATGTGGCAACAGGATCTCCGCTGTAATTAATGTAGATTTCAACTCTTTAGTTTGGTCTCGATAAATATGACAGTGCAAAAAAAAAACAGCCGTCTACAAAAGGTTATCTTGATTTTTTTTGACAGAAACTTATCTAAGGTTCATAATGTTAGATTGTATTAAATAATCAACAGGGAATTATTAAACGGCTGTGACACAAATAGACTTTCAAATAGTTTTCATCGCATGAACGACGCACATCGCTCATCGCATTTCGACGTGAGTTATTACTATGAATCTAGTTAACTTTTACGATCCCAAAGGTAATGCAATTTCAGGCCGTATTTTGAAATCATAAACTAAATACAGCTCAATTTACTGCCCGCTCTGACATGACCTCAATACTCAGTGACATCGACAATCGGGATTAGAGCTGATTCTGTGATGATTTGGATGGCAGTCACATCGATCTCGTGTGTTTTGGGAGTCGGCCTTAACTTCCCAAACATGATCGCCAGCCGGGACGGCGTGGACGTGATACGCCGCCCCAAGTTTTACTAACGTTTGGCCGCGACGTGTTTATTTTTGTTGGCTTTTATAAATAGCTATTTCATATACGTTTTGACGCTACGTCAAAAAAGCAATGAAACTATTTTAGCCTAGATTAGGACCCAGTATCATGTGTATAGCAACATTTTATATCTCTTTTTAACATAATTGACTCTACATGACACGACTCTACTCACTATAACTAAAAATAAACAATAATATGTATTTAGCTACTAATTTAGATTTTTGTTGTAAAGTCCGTTGCAGAGGATGCGCAGTAGCTTGCGCAAGTACTAATCACAAATACTTGCGCCAGCGTTCAAACGTGTGCACTTTTACCGAGCAAAATATGTTCATACGACGAAATTATATGCACAGTAGTAGTACTTGCGCAAGCCAATGCGCATGGTCTGCAACGGGCTTTAAAAAAGAGAAATAAATTATGTCTTATCTGTGTAGAATCACATATCGGATCAGTTTTTAAAATTTGATAAAACCTAACGTTTATTCTGGCATCGGCGTAGATAATAGCGAGGCACTCAAATCACGAGTCTCGCAACGTGCGGGCACAAATATCGCTGATTGATCCCAAATGCAGAGTCTGTATACCTACAGCTGTGTACCTACAGCTTTGCTAACACTCCCTTTCGATATCGCTTTCAAAGATCAAATTGATTACAAGCCAATAGAGTCCAAGTTCAAGGAGCAAAATAGCCTTCGTCGATTGAAGTTAGGACGAAAGCTGTAATGTTTTAAGTGCCCTATCAATCCGTAAAATGAGTTTCTAAATAAGTTGGATTTTATCAATAATAACGAATATTGAATACTAGATTTTGTCCGCGAATTTTCACTTTCTCTCTTTGTTACCTAAAATTAAATTAAATAGGTTATAATATAATAATATATAATTCCCCCCCTTTTCGCCTTTGCAGATCCCGACTCTATTAAAATTATGTTTTTTTTGTCGTGTAATATCAAGTGTTTACATACATACATACATACATACATACATATACTGTGGTTCTGTAGCCGAACTGTACAACTCACCGCATGGGGCGATCAGGGTGCGACGTGCCAGCTCCATGTTATACCCATAAACCTTTCAGTAGCTACTCTTTCTCTTTGTAATTTCCCCTGAGGGTTCTCGTCCTATATTTCTCTTAGTTGGCGGGATAACTTAAGCCGAGTAACAAACTTCACTTCGCTACCAATCTGTCTGATACTCCGTAAGTTGCTTCCACAAACGAAACTTGATCAGCCAAGTCACGTCCACTGGAACAATATACTAATAATGACGTAATAAGGAAGTTGTTCCGATAGAATTTCCGACGATTGAATTAGCTTCACCATTATATATGTAACTCCAGTTTATTTACCTACATACCTAACTGCTGAAGGTAGTTAACATAGAGCTCTGACCAATAACTATCACAACAACTGGGCATCTATTCGACATCGGTCTGGGCTAGTGAACGCAAAAGGCTAACTACATACAAGAAACTGTTACACGTAAACTATATGAATCTGAAATACAATATAATAATAAGTAGGTATACATGTACGACATATTACGAGCTAAACGTTACGCAGATACGTGTGCGACCAACGATGTGCAAGATAAGATTACTACTACTACTTACTTATTATTATTGAAACCATTCGAAATTTAATTTCACAGTAACAAAAAAGTGTTAACTCGACCAAGCTTGGGCGTGACGCGGGCCGCGGCGCAAAAACTTACATCCGAACGTGTGCCAAAGCGGTTAGGGCCATTTGCTTAAAAACTCCCTGCAACTGAAATCATCTATTAACATTGTGTTTATTTTTTTATAACTAGCTTTAGAATCTTATAAACCAAGTAATATAAAGATTTCATTGACAATAATACCAAGAACCTATGCTTCTGGTTATTAAATTGTGAAGCGAATTGGTGTCGACTCCTTAGATTCTATTTGTTTGAAGGAAAATCATCATCATTTGGATGTAACGAGCAATAACACAATCAATTAAATACTGTGTATCAAAAAAACAGCGTTAAAATAGCCTTATTATTATATAACAAACACAAAATGAGCGTGGGCTATCCTTAAGTATGAAATTTTAAACAACAGACGGTCGTGTATGCGGGGTCCAGCTTAGTTGGTCATTAAAATGCAAGCAGCTTAGTAGACTGCTTATTGCAGTGCGGGTCAGTGTCCCTAAATACGCCGGGGAGACGGCGCGACCTTATTGCAGCAAATATTGACCTTATCAACATACTTAGTGTTTACCTCGGAAAATTGTCATCTAGTTTATACCAAGTTATATTGCCTTTTTAGCCTTGCCATGAAGTCTTGGATAAAGTAACAACACTGTCTTGCAGCAGACCTTTACACAAACTTCTTAATTTCCGTCGAGTTCGGATCGCAGCCATTTATTATTTAAATCCGACTGGACATAGGACTTCAATCCGTTTATGTAAATCGATGCTAATACTCTGGAGTTGAGTGTTTCCTTTTACCACCAGCTCTACACTAAGTGTGTTTTCTAAGACTTTTCCGCGTCTTAAAATGATTTACAATTTTAAAATAAAACTCGATAGAATATCGTACCTTAATGCAACCATTTTCTGTGTCTCCAGTCAACAGAAAAACGCGTGTTGACGCTGCTGATACGTTAGTATGTAAATTGGTAAACCAGATAAAACATCAAATAAGGACACAGCTGATATAGAATGCATGATTTGTATACGCTTCTCGGGAAAAAGAAAATGTTTACTTTCACTCTTGCGGAGTCATCCGGCTGGAGAAGGGTTTATCGCGGTGTAACGAGGGTTATCGATGTCACGTGAGCCGCTTTTTCAATTAATGGCCCGGGGATTTAAGATTCTTTTGTGTTATCTCAGATGTAAATTTAAATTAGAATTTGATTATGCTCCAAAGTAAAGTAATATTTAAGAAAGGGTTATTTAAATATGCGGTGTGATGTGTCAGTTTTTGAAATTTAGTTGTGGCAATCCTACATAAGTAGGTACAGTACCTACATAAGTACTTTAATATGAAGATGGAAAATTATTGGCATAGAATTTGTATTCATAAATCAATATTACCTTAATTGGGCAAAGCTGGCCGAAGTCTGGAAAACATTTATTTTCGTTAGAAACACGCTCCATTAATTTTTCATGTCGTACGCCCATAATAACTCGGCGGCCTTATCGTCTGTAAATCAGCCATAATCTGTTTTAGTGCCGTTAAGGTGAGGTGTGGCTTTATTAGCCGGCTGTAGGTATTAGCCTGCCCACTCCACGGAGGTGTGCCAGTGCCACATATCGATCGCTGTAGGTGTCTATTTCAGTCCTGTACCTACACTTTACATAGCGCTTTGGGCTCAAGTGAGTAATACTACTTCACCGGCTTTAAAAATAATATCGTCGAAATGGGGTTTTATTTTTTGTTGGTTTATTTTGAACCTTCTTAAACGGGTAATTCCCATCTTCCAACCTATATTACTATTGAAATCTTGGCTGGGCTGGTTGGAAGATGGGATTCGCGCTCTTAAACTAGCATCTTAATGTAGGTATAATGTTTTATAACTGGTGTACCTATATTTTACGTTGAAGTAACAATTAGGTATGTATTTCTTCTGATGTTGTTAAATTAAGTTACGAACAAAATGAGACTTCAATTTGGAGATTTTAATTAATGCAACATTCTTTGTACCTAATCTTGTGAAATTACGAAAATGTTTCATTTCGGACATTATGGACATGCGATGCGACTGAATTTTGCTGTCGGTTGAACCTCATATGTTTTACGTCACTACTATTCATTAGCGTAGACGCCGAGGGCGCGCCCTCAGCTGAGTTATTATACGTCATTAATTCAACGACATGAATTGAGAAGCCCCTCGGGCACTTTTGATGATACCCTATTACTAAGGAGCAATATAGAATGAGGTTTAAAGAAACGACCTTTGCCTCGTTCGGTGTTTAAAATATCTCGCTAATGAAAAACTCATCAAGTTAAATTAATAAAAGGACATACCGCACTAAGGTGAATTTATTTAAGTTGTTCATAAAAATAACTACCTACTTAGCCGAAACGTTTACTGTGGAAAGTAAAGCTACTCAACAAAATGGTCCATTGCAATTTACTGTACGAAGGTGCCGGGCGAGATGTTACTACAATATCTCCCTCGGCGCACTTACACCGACCGCGCTTAGACCTGAATTATAAATAATCTTCCTATATACCTACATAGTATGATAGTCACAGTACACATACTTAAAACTCTTTTTTTTTCAAAATTAATTTCGGTTAGCTTTTCGAAGGAACTCGTTTCTGAAAAACCGCAAAAACAACTTTTCATGATAATCGCTTGTAGTCTAGGTTACGAAACCCCGGATCAGACATAGCCTTACATCGTCTCACTGAAAAAAAAATGGTTGCTTCTTATAAGCTTGTGACTGTTGTGACGGTGTTTTAAAGTGATTCTAAGCCTTAAATATTTGATGCCGATTCACTTATACGATTAATTGGGAAAATCTTGTGATTTACCTAATTCCTTGGACGCTGAGATACGAAGTTGTTTTGTGATTTCCACCTAGATCAGTAAATCGCCTTTCAGTCTAGCCTGCTGCGTCATCTGTTTCGGAGGTATAAACAAGCGTAATCAGTTTTATTGTATAAAAAAATCATAGCTCAGGTTTGACGGGTACGTATAGTTAGAGGGGTTGGGAAGCCACGATATTCTGTTTGTGGGCAATCCATCATGCCGGCATTGTTGTGGCTTTAAATAGAGCTCGTAATACATTTTCAGCTGAGTGATAAGCTCATGCATCACCATAATGGCATGAGGATGGCGAAAGGTAAAGTACGTATGAGCCGATTCTGCCTACGAAAGGTACTATACATATAGTTTTATACTACTATACGTTTTACTATTTTGGTGGTGGTTATACAAGCTATAATAATAATAGTTGGTAATAAGTATTTAACGGAAACGTGACGACGATGTATCTCCAATTAACTAATGCAACCATTTAATCAAGTAATGAACAAGGAGAATTCACATTTCTACATAATTGTATTTGTTTCTAACTCTTCGTATGTGGTGTGATACATAGAGGTGCGTGACAGCGTAACTTATTGTTTTTAATATCATGACTAGAATGAAAAAATAAGATGTTAAATTGGTTTATGAGTCTTCGTAGGCGCCCAATAAGCGCATAACGAGACAGGCACAATAGGCGACACACGGTCCGGCGGCGGCCTATATTGCTTCCGTTCATAAATTGTGTCAGGCCAGAATTGAATAAAAAGTTTACGTTCACGGCAACCGTTGACACCGGCTTCAAATTTAAATTTGTTTTCTTTTGCACGGCAGTTTCTATTTAAATTTGACATTTATTCGATCACTGTTATATAACATGATTTTAAACTTCACTTTATGGTTGATTGGTTTCCAGCTTGGCGGAATCCTCGAAATTTTTCATTATATTTATCACTGTGACCCTTTCAGGGGCTATATTTGAGAAGGCCCCGCCGCCGTCTCCCGCCGCGCCCTCCGCTGACTCCTGGTTGTACCTAATAAAATGAAACAGCGCCCCGGATATTCGTGAAATTGATAGCACTTGCGTTACTCTGGGAGCCGAATATAAAAGGATTATGATAAAAAGCCGGGAAAAATATTAAGAAAATGGCTTTTATGATGTTTGTGTTTTGTCAAGCGTGGATATGAGACCGTAGAAAGCCGTAAGTGTTTAAGGGTTGATCTCACGTTCGCCTACGAGCACAGTTACACCATTTTTCTTCGCTATGTTGCTTTTTTTTCACAAGACTACAAAAAAAGTCTTTATCGTTCAAGTATATACACTGGCCCGCAAAACTAAGTATCACACTTTTAAAATTTCATTTTTTTCTAAACTATAGAAGTTAGAGATTTAAAATAAAAAACCTTTTATAGCAAATTTTATCAGCTTTCTTTCCAACTATAACTAAAATAAACAGTAACATTTTCAACTTGAAAAAAAAAGATGAAATAATAAAATAGCCATTTTTAGTTATCGCAATTTTAAAAGTGTGATACTTAGGGCCGTATTAATAAACTCATCTCAACTGTGATTACCGTCACAAGATGCGTCAAAAATGACAGTTTTCTATGGATTGACGTTTATTTTGACGTATCTTGAGACGGGGATCAGAGTTGAGATGAGTTTATTAATACGGCCCTTAGTTTTGCGGGCCAGTGTAATTATGTCACTGTACGACGAGTGAAGCGAGACCTCACGATATAATTGTCTCCACACGAATGAGCCACAGTCTGCGTTATAACGAGGCGCACGATGCGCAGGTTGCACAGCTAGGTGTGAAATCGCTAGCCGAGCTGCAGTCAAACAAATTTGATTTGTCAGTCAATATCCACAAATACATAAGTAGACAGCGCTGCGGACATAACAATATTGAGTTGGATCTAAATAACTCCTAATTCGTAAAAAGATGTGTATCTTTTTTTTATTCTTACTTTCTTTGTATTTATACTACCTAATGGCAGGATTTTAGATTTAAGATCAAAAATACTAAGTATTCGTCTTACTTACGAAGCAAACATTTGCTTTCTAAAGCCGACTGCAAGATATTGTGCTAATTACAAGAAGTTTAAGTTACATACTTTATTTTTTATCAAGAAATGAACTCTCATTTTGCTTTTTATTCGTTGGATTTCGAATTACGGAAAACATCATTGAATTTGTACATATCCATGAATAACTGAATATTACGCAGTTTTCTGGTACATCCATTAGTAATTTTTCGTTTGAGTGATCCAATATCAGGAAAAAAATTCCCGTAAAATAATAACATGAGTTCCAGTTACGTTCCGTCGAGGAAATATAACGCGAAGAAATATGTGTTCGAGAAAGCTAATAAATCATTGGAGTGTCAAGTATTTGTAATATACTCCAATATTATGGAAACAACCGGCTACATTTCTATTCGAATTACAAATACGTTCTTATTGAAAATAAACACGTAGCTACGTACTTATTCACTGTTGAGACTAAATGTATACGAGCTACTATGGGTACGCTTGATTGCCACCATCGTGGTATAAAAAAATACTTTTTGTAATTTAACTTGTTTCCAACACAACATGACATAGTTCCAGGCGGAACATGAGACATAAATAAATGTTAGTTGACTCTAGGTACATAGTAAACATGCGACACAAAAATCTATTGAATATTGCACAACTTTCAATAGATAGAAACTGCTGATTTCAAGCTGCCTTTTTCCGAACAGCGCGTACGAGTGAGGCTATCACATGTTTTCGCATATGGAAATTGAACAAAAATGGATTGCCAAACACTGAGCCCCGAGCTAGTATGAATACTACAATGTTGCTACACTTCTCATGAGACCTGATTGCGAGATTACATTACATTATGGGATGCGCGAGTCAAGAGTATGAATATGAGATATGAAAGCTGAGGAACGTGATATATGAAAAATAAATAAATAAATATCGGGGACAACCTCACACAAATTGTAATATGGATACCAGGCAACGATATAAATACTTATATAAAGAAATACAAACTTAAATATATATAAAGCATCCATGACTCAGGAACGAATACTCGCGCTCATCACACAAATATTTTCCCATACCGGAATCCTGCTGAGCAGTTTCTGAGAAATATATTAATATATTTAATTTATTATATAAATAGGATATAAACTTCAAAGCAACCGCATTCCCATCCGGTTGTCTTGTCAATTTTTTCCATTTGGGGTCCATTTGCCCGGTTGGGGTAGGTATCACTTTAAGACCCAGATTACCACTCGCCATTCGGTTGCCTCTGCGATGAAATTTCAAGTGCCATTGCCTTTAATAAACCGCGTCGTCAAGATGAATCTGAGCTGACTGTTGATTGCGGGCTTTCCATCGATCGCTGTGTTGTGTATAAATAAAGCAAAGCCTGTGGCGGTAAAAGTCGACCTTCCTATTTGATGTTCGCCTCTGGCTTTTTGTCATCATATGACGACTAAATATATTTTTGTAACATACGCCCAACGTGTTGTCTGTTCTAAGCCCGTTATTATAATGAGTGTCGGTGTGTGCGGGACGTGACACGTTCTTACTGACACGCGTCGCAGTATGGGACGCCGGGGAAAAACAACATGGACTCATTAGGTATTCCATTAGATAGCTGAATAAAATTATGGAAAGTAACTACTTATAATAAATAGTATTAAGTCTTTTTCATAAATATTACTTAAGGCTCCGTCCATTATTTAACGTTTTTTTGTAAGATATTTATCGAGGTTCAATTCTACTTATCCGGAGTAGCAAAATATACCGACCAAGATTTTGTCAATTTAATATTTATTACCGAATTAACTCAAGTCGTAAATCTTATTTGGTTGAACAGGGTTTTAATCTGCGAGAACATAATTTTGATCATTCAGTAAATTTTAGAAAAGTTACCATATTATATAACAGATTCTTGAGTTAACAATTATTCACTAAGATACTCCTGGGCTCACTCGTATATTTTAAATTTAAATTAGAAATATTTAAAATACTTACAAAAGAAGTTCTATTTTCGTGTTCCAATTAATTTGCGTGCGTGTACTCTTTTGTTAACCTAGCTATTAGGTTGTTGAGTAAAATGTTGAGTGAGTAGAACGTTCCACAGCCGCAACGAACTCGATTTGCAACTTAATTTCCCCTCTATTTAAAAATCAAATAATTACCAGCAAATTACCTAACGTAACCTCAAAAAACAAAACCCGACTGGCGACTAGTATGACGCACCCTTATAATTTTTATATAGCCTGTGACTGATATATTTATTACCCTTCTTTTTGCTCCTTCTTTTTGTAATGAGTCTTGTTTATGACTTTATGTTAACTTAAGCCTTTGTTTAATTTTAAGGTGATATTTAAGATAAGACTCAAAAGAAATGTCACGTTAACCAATAAGGATATTACGTGTACCGTGTGCCTAATAGTTCAAAATTCTGTTGTAATTAACCGTTCATCATTAAAAACTATCATATATGCGATTCCTCTCCTAGTGTTGCAGGTTGCCGTTGTCCATGGGCGAATGTGATCACTTAGGTGACCACTCCTTTGCTTCTTCTAGCATAACAAAATGTTATTAAACATGTTGTTCGTAAACTACTTATGGTGTGTCGTACCTTTATATTTCCGTGTTAATAGATCCGGGTTAGTGTTGTTGAACCAATTACTAACGGCGGTGTTTACCGCGACCCGACTGCGGCTATCGTTCAACCCGATTTTAATTGCCCCTAGGTGATCAGCCGGTTCGTAATACACATACATAATATACATTATAATCAATTACCTGCCAATAAATTCAACATTTGTTCCGCAATCTGCATTTCAATCGTATTGAATCTCATTTCCATTATAATTAATCGGATTATCGTTATTGGGAAACTCGTGTTTTTGTAGAAATTTAAATGTTATAAAAGTGAAATACCCTGTTATAAAACGAAGGCACGCTTTGTGCCGCATGAGTTTTAAATACTTAGGTATTAAATCTAAATAACAAATAAATCATGCAGTGTCTTTATTACACATATTATGTATATAATGTACCAAACCAATATCTTATACGTAAGTACTTTAGCTTTTTAACTTTTTGCCCTAAAGGCGGGGCGCCGGCGCCTGCTTCCCGGGTTCAAAGGATTACTTTATCTCCTTGCCCTTCCTGCGACGATCTGCACTCGAGTGATATCTCTGAAGAGGCTATCTCCTTATGAAATGTGTTTTTTTACAAAGATATATAAAGGGTTTTATATTCAAGCAAAAAGATTTTGCGTAAACTGAATGTTCAATCTTTGTACTTTTCAATTAAGTAAATGAAAAAATACGGAGTAAAATTCAAGTTTTCTTTAGAAATAAAAATATACTTACCAAATGGACTCTGCTTTCGTGATGTAGACGACCATTGATTCTAAAAGCGTCGAACCCGCAGCTTTAGAAATAAAATAATCCGGTAATGAAGAACAAGACTGAATGAAAATCGGGAACACACGAATTTTAGGGATTATTGGGCGAACTTGACTGCAGCAATAAATAGTAGGAGAGCTCCGGAGCAGATATTGTTATGCTGACCAAGACTGCGGTTAATTTTCTATTAGTTTAAAATCCAGTGTGTCGTAGAAAAACAGTAGTGTTTTTAATCCACAAAGACGTGCTTTAAGAACTACTACTACTACTGCCACGTTCGTACCTACTCTTTTTCTTGGATTTGAAACACTATACAAATATTTACTCTCACAACCGTTAAAACAATAAGCGCCTAAATTCCTACTCAAACAATGTTCCATTAATAGGTACCTACAAGGGAATTTCTAAATAAAATTACAGTTCCACTTCACTCACGATGTACAGTTGAAGACAAATATAAGTATTTACCTTATTTCAAAGAATAAGGTACAAAAGTGTATAGTACACATAATAATATCATTGTCTACGTATTGTGCATCACTTTCAAAACTCTGTAGGTATCTACGAGCAGGTTGATTCACATACGCCAGCCTAACGCTTCAGAAATACGCAATTATAATTTCCCCAGTGGCTTGGGAGCCTTTATAAAAATATTTTTATCTACACACATATCATAAGTCCTCTATAATGCGTTCAGAATCCGTTGGCAATAACTAGCATTACAACAATCAATTTTACTATGATAATTTTCTTATTTGTAGCAGTAACATAATGTTCTTATAACGATATAAGATTTGATAAAGTTATTAGTTTCAAATTTCGAACATCTTTGAAAAACAAAACAATTTTATTTGACCTCAATTCCAAAATCACTCGAGATGACATTTAATTCGAAATGAAATGTCAATTGCATACAATTTTGACAAATCTCGTATGTTACTTGATAATTTGATATCGAACGATATGATAGTAGAGGCCGACTCTAGATTGTCTCTGAATTCTACGGTTACCGCCATTTTTGACGTTCTAATAATTGATCAATGCCGGTCGTAACATGCGGTTACTGAACACATCATAGAGAGCTTATAATATTTATGTAGATATAACAAAATAGTGTATGTGTACATCTCATTATGCACCAGTCACATAAACTACTATAAAGAGGTCGGGCGTTTTATTTATACAGCGTCTACTGCTGATAAATTAGTTTCAAATTAATAGCATTTGATTGAAGTGCCGCCCCTTCGCTTTACCTAGTGTAACAAATTTATGATTGCCGTCAAGCATTTTGGTAAATTGAGCATCACCGGTTTAACTCCACAAGAATCATAAAAGTGTTTGAGCAAAAATAAAATATTGTTACCGAAGAACTTGAGTAATTGAACAGGGTTTTCGCGTGCAGCCCTTTCGGGATACGACGGGAGAGACTTTTCCGCATAAAAAGTAAACCGAACTAACGTCAAACTTTTACTCGACGCTTTTGGATCGTAAAAAGTCGTTACATTCAATGTAAGGCGAGACATGCTTTGGAAAATGATAAATTTACCAAGTACCTACTTCAAAGAGTGCCGTGAAATTAATGCGAAAAACTCAAATCAATTTTTGCCGTTTTTCGGTAAGTTGGTGCGGGATTTGTTAAGTTAAAAGTGAAGGCAAAATTTAGCGGTAACAGACTGTAAAAAATGTCACAAATGTTTCTATTCTTGTTCGCCACGTTTATGTGTACCTATAGGTAACACAGCAATGTACGCTACAAAACGGAACATGAATAATAAAAATTAAATTAGGCAGTTTTATTCCAGATTTGAAGGAAAAATAACACAAACTTTCTCATTCTCTGAGTTAGGGCCAAATACTTAACACGGAATTTTTCATCGCTCAGAAAACAATGTGAATTTACTTCTTCTGCCGAAATACGATACCGTACATTAGTTTATTTTCCTTATTCTGTAGCCAACTGTAATTAGAAGGGGTTCTCTCATCTATTGAAATAAGACGAAGTAACCGAACACGTCGATATAAATCAGGTTTAAATTAGCAGTTAATTAAAGTGGATGTCTCGCGGCAGCCGCATCGGTTCAACAGCTAATTTCGCATTTGGGTCGGAGAGTGCCTCAGGCCGTGCCTATGCGGAAACTTTACAGAAACTCGATTTCTTGAGGATTGTTTGATTGGGTATGATCTTGATGTACGTTTTCAATAAAATATCTAAGTTTAATTTTCAATTAGGGCCTCGCTACGGTCCATTCTTAATCATATTCAAACGTTAAGTCGTTGATGAAACATTGAGGTGTTAATAATTCTGAACACAGAACATAGCCACAGTAACTAATATAAAAAAGCCGGTCAAGTGCGAGTCGGAATCGCGCACCGAGGGCTCCGCACAAACTTGTAAATCACAGGAATCAAGTCTCGAAGACTTTTCCTTTTTCCGAGTTTTCTCTTGGAGCTGTGAAAAAATCAAACTTCTAAGTCAACGGAATCAAAAAATACGGCCGTTTATGCCGTATATTCAAGGGAATCTCAAGGGAATCAAAACCTTCTTGCCAAATTTCATGATTCTAAGTCAACGGGATGTGGGCGCTGGCAGACACGGCCGTATATTGATTGTAACGGACCGTGTAAGAAACCCGGCACTCCAAGCGTTATACTAATGCGTGTATGTAATTGCTAGTGTAGGTATATTTTGTGTAATGAAGATAAAATAATTAAATAAAAAAATCGCTTTAGTACCAATTTCACCATACGTACCTATGTTAAATGTTCATAGACTGTTAGTTCATACATTTTGACAGCTGTTAACACTCTAATCGTCTGTTAAGTGGTTGGTGAAATCCAACATTAGCTTATCACTTTTTTACCTTCGTTCCCAAACCACGGCCCACGCTTGTCCTTTTTACGTTCATTCGAGAAAGTTCAAGCGTGTGCTTCTACTAGGTCACATGTACGAACAAGGCTCAAAAACTTTGTTATGCTATGAATATTAAACACACAAGGCTTAAACTTTATTGCGCCCCGAACTATATTAATAGGTTTTCAATAGAACTAGCAAATGGAGCTACACACTCTATTATTAGCGCACACAAAATATCTATACTTGTGTAATTTATATTACAAATTACAATATATTATTATTATTAATTTATATTACAAGTCTTGACGACGCGGTTAGCCTAGTTGGTAGTGACCCTGCCTACGAAGCTAGCGGTCCCGGGTTCGAATCCCGGTATGAACTAATATTTGTGTGATGAGCGCGAGTATTTGTTCCTGAGTCATGGATGTTTTCTATGTATTTAAGTATGTATTTCTCTATATAAGTATGTTTATCGTTGTCTAGTACCCATAGTACAAGCCTAGAGCTTAGTTTGGGACTAGGTCAATTTGTGTGAGATTGTCCCCTGATATTTTTTTTTGATATTTATTTAAATACGGCTTTATCTGGCACTCATTCCTCCCCGCTGGCTTCGAGCTTTTCACGTAAACACTCCACTAAAGGTCACAGATCTAACTTCAATCCACCCTTGCCTTGTGATCACCAAAGGGAACGCTGTCGTTGAGTCATCGTAACCTCAGTAATTTGACAAATCAGCTATATCCGATTTGTATATGGGGCTTGGCGGTAAGCCAATACTGACATGTAGGCCTTGTTGTGTGACCCGTAGTTTGAATAGAGGCAATATTCGGACTGAACAAGCTTGAACGGTGACTCAATCAAGCCATGGGAGTTAAGTTATTTAGAATTGACTCGATTAGGCACTAAAAGATGAACCTAAATGTTACTATCGTCATGTCAGCTGAAGGATGTCTACTGCTGGGCACATCCGGTCATGCAGGTCTACCCACGTTTTCCGGCACGAGGTAACTTGATACCTTTTTGATCCCATCACCCATTCATTCTACGAGTAATGTATGTTAAGTGATATTTGAAAGTAACGAAGTAACATAGATATTAATATTGTAAGTAGAAGTAGTCTTCCAACATGTAATGTAAATAAAGGGTGGCGTGTTGGAGTGCGGTATATCTGCGAGTGAGTATGAACAGTGCCGCTTGCCTCGGAGTTTCATTCTGAATCTATCGCGGCGTCTCTCGTAGGTCGTAGCTAGCCCACGTAAGTTAGGTAATGTATGTATTTTTGCATTATGTTCTACTTATTTATTAAGTTCATAAATGGTTTTCTAATATACAGAAAATAGTAACTACTACCCTACCCTACTTCCTACTAAGTACCTACATTATTATTAATTATTATAGAGGTAAACGCAAAAGTTTGTGAGAGGATAGATACCTATATGGATGTTTGTTACTCTTCTAAGCAAAAACTACTCAACGAATTTAGATTTTGGCACACAGATAGTCTTCATCCTGGATTAATACATAGAATATTTTTGGTCTTGGGAAACTTGATAGGTCCTAAACGGCATTAGCGATATACGGTTTCTATGTGGACGGAGTCGCGGACAAAAGCTAGTAAGGAATATTTTACCGTAACGGAGTATAAGTATTTGTTAAATCAAATTGTTTTTATAATTTAGAAACCAATGCTGCAAAATACAGGGTGAAATTAAATATAGTGTCCAAATTTTGGGGGTTCGATTCGATCAGGGTCGATTTTTTTTTCACGATTTTGAGGTTGGTCCCATAGTGAAAGTTGGTCAGTATGACTTACTGATTTAACCCCCAAAATTTGGACACTGAATTTAATTTCACCCTGTTTAATTATTTTCTATTTTGACGGATTACGCAGACATAAATACGAGTATTAGGTATCAAATCCACAGCCAGTTATACTATACAGTCCACGAACTCCATGAATAACCAAAGATGAGCATAAATTTAGTCAAGCTGTGTTCACACCTTTTTCATTTGAATTTTATAAAATTGTGATAAAATTAAAATTTAAAATGTAGATAAATAATAGATGGAACCCATTTCAATTTAACTTTGGGTCTCGATCTGACAACACCATCGCAACACCTTCGACAGTTCCGAGTTTCCTAGAATCACAATAAAAATTGCAGCTGCAGCATTAAGAAAATATTTGTCTGCTTTGTTAGCGGCGCTCGCAGTCGCGACTTCTTCCTATGGAAATAACATTTCTGGGTCAGTACACCCTACACCGGTTTATTTTGACTCCCTTCGTACGTATTAGAACTGATATTATGCAGCTATCTCACTTGTATTGATTTCACAAGACTATATCAAACGATGCCCCAAGACATCATTACACATATGCAGAAAAGTTTAATCCCATCTAATTCTTCTATTTAAGTCAAAAATCTACTATACAGTGTGTAAATGGGATACGAGCAAATATTTTAACGACGGTTAATATGCATCCTAATTAACATAAAAACATGTGTATCGTTGACATACGTTGTACTTCTTTTTTTCAGACTAATTAATTCGGCACGCATTGTATCACAAATAGATCAATTAAATTCAATTAACTGAGACTTAAATCTTCGTTTCAACATACATTGCTGCTCGATGGGAGCTTTAAAATATAATTACGCTCTATGTATTAGAGTTGTTAAGGAAATTCCTTCTTTAGGTATATGATTTATAGAGCCTAACCTACGTCTAGTTTAAATGTTGGCTCGTATTCCATTTATACACTGTTTAACTCTCAAGTTTAGTTATCAAAAACAAATGAACAAAATATCAGTGCGATTTGCACTAATTGCCATTTAGATTATACAGAAAAGGACTAAGGTTAAAAATAATAAAAAATGTGACAAAAAATTGTAATTAACAAAACCGCTGACGGGACAGCTGTCTATTATTTATTATATAGGTATTTCCCTAAACTGACTTGACGTTAATAACAGAATTAAAAAAAATAGATGAAATAAGAGGTCTATATCGGGTGGCATAATCGTTGTTTGACCTAATGTATCGTTTGATCGAAAGAGTGTTAGGCAAAATGATTTTTGACTAAACAATGCATTACGTCAAACCAATTTATGCGTGTCAATGTGCTCCCTGAAGTAAGTTTGTTTCAGGCTTTTTAACTAAAATAACAGGAAAGGCGTTGTTAAAAGTGTTTTAATGCCTATTTCACAATAATTAATTAAAAAATACTTTATATGTTTGAACTAAGCACGCATCCTACCACAGGCTTTCTAATGCATATTTTTGCGGCGCCCAGTATTTTGCCTAGCTAGCGCGGCTTGAAGCTTCTTTTATAGCTCTGAAAATATGAAACATATTAACTCAACTTCAACGCACCAGCATTTACGTTTGCCATATTTCACTTTCGCCCTCAACTGAAGTTGCCAGATAAGCAAGCAATTAATATCGTAAGTAGCATGAGGTGGGACAGTTAAATGGCATCACAAATATTGACTCGGCGGTTCGCGCGGAGCCGCGGAGCGCGGCTGGCGTTGCGCCAGGCGCCGTTTCGGTTCCCTCTGTGACCTGCGGTGGCGCCCCGTATATCGAAATGTTCTAAAACCCACATATTTCTGACTTTATTAACAGTTCCTTACTTTATGTAACCGATATTTGGTGTCTAAGAAGAATAAAAATTACAATTTGCTTTATTATGTTATATGTCTCTTTACTTAATAGAGTTGCATTAACTAATATCCACGTTAAATTGTCTGACTGCACCTATATAAATAAGTTATAATTTTTAGTATCTTTTTTAAGCTAATTACCAACTAATTACAACCAGAAAAGCACGGACAGAATTTCAAAATTTCAGAATTTTATCCTCATTCTGTGTGAAAAATTACTTTTAAGTATAAAGCGGTTTCGCAGGCGGATAAACCCACAATGTGTTATTACAGCCCAAGTTAATCTCCTTTGTTATGAGTTCAGAAAGGATTTACTGGGTTTTATTTCTTTCCCCGTATAGCCGGCTCAATGAAGGCTCAATGGCGCGGTGGCTGCGGCGGAACCCTAATCAATACACCGATAGGTTTAACGTTTCAAAAGGTGCCAGGTAATTAGTTCAGTTCACAATCTCGAAGGTTTTTCAAAGAGCGTAATACACTTTCAAAGCTTCACAGTATTTCAGGAGTGGTATGTCTTATTTACTTCCTCGTGTGTAACCCGATAAAACATTAATTTTGCTGCGGAACACATCGCATGTGTTCCAGACGCGTAATAAGTAATTACTGTGAAAGCTAACAAGTTGACAAAATGTTACTTGCGTTTAACCGCAGGTTTTTGCGCGGGTGCCGGGAACGTCTGTCGACATTGCTTTGCGGCGCCCCTAAGAGCCGTGTGCTGAATTAATGGCATCAATTTGAATACAGCCTACATGCCGTCTTCACGCCTCTCAGTACTTAATGCGAATATCCGTCTTCCGCCGAGCGTTTCCTGTACAGAGCGTGTTGTTTGGCACCTGAGCTAGAGTGCCATCAAGCACAAAACGTCGGTGTAATTTAGTACAGGTATTCTCGAATATGTTTAATTAAATACTGCTTTGTTTTGGAACCGTAGTTATTGTAAAAAAAATTGGCATAGATATTTAAGTAAGTTTATTAAAGTATGCCAATAAATCAAACAAATCCAATCATCCAAAATATTCACGAACAATTTTTGTTTATAGTATTTATTAAATACTTTAATCTGTAACAGAAGTTTCAGGGAGAAAATTGAACTTTCGCTGGAATGAAACACTTTTGCTGTTCATTCTTTTGGTTGTTAGAATCCGGAATGCTATAGAATTTCCAACAATTTTTCATCTGGCGCCGGTGTAGCTGCGGCGAGATAATAGCGGCTTGATAACTGGCTTCAGAGAGACGAACAAAAGAAACTATTACAAATTTACAAATCGCATTAGCGAAAATGTAAAATCGTGTACCTACCTATTGTGTTATTTTGTTGTCTTGTATAATTCAGGTAACCTGCGGGCGTCATTTCTAACGAGCTGCTTAAATGGAAAGGCACCCCTTAACCAAGACTCCAGATATAAATTTATAATACTTATCATGCAAATGTGATGCCGTAAACTCGCAGTTATTGTTCGCAAACAAATTTACGTAGGTGGAGTCGGGGACCATATTATTATTATGAAGCAGGTAGATTAGACTAAAGCACATGTTTATGTTGCTGAGCTTACTTAGGTAAAGTCCGGTAGTAACATTTTGAAAAGTAATCAGGTGTGTTATTCTTTTAACTCGTTCGCCGCTCAATCCAACCGGATATCAAACCGGACGTACCGTTTTTGGGTTTAACTATGCGATACTAACCATTGCCTATGACCCTGGTAGAGCACTTTCGAGGTGAACGTCGAATGATCTAGGTCACAGACAGGGTCAAGAAAGGCTAACGTAACTATGAGCGCTTTTTCATTACACGGTTCCAGCACGGATATATGATTTTGCCGACACGATTAGCCTAGTTCATAGTACGAAGCTGACTACGAAGCTAGCTGTCGCGGGTTTGATCCCTAGTAGGTGCAAATAGTTGTGTGATTTCTAGTTCTCTCTCTTACATCGTACGTGAATCACCCCTGGAGTTTGAGTATGTGCAGCATTGGACATCCCATTTTAGCTTCTCTCTATCTTAGAGGAATTCCGGATTTCACCTACGAAAAAAAAGGTGGAATATATGATAGGATAGCATTGTTGTTATTTGCAGTGGACACGACGGCGCAGTACGACGCGGTGCGCGCGTACCTGAAGGAGCTGGATATCGCCAGTGCCGTGTGGGTGGGCCTCATCCGCAGCAACCCTGACGGGGACTTCACTTGGACGTGAGCATATTTATTTATTAACTAACTTTTGTAGAAGTCTATATCGTTATCGTAAACTGAGCCATTAGCCAAGATGCCCAACGCTAACTAGCGTTTCTATTCGTTTAGTTTTTAAACCAATTGCGTCATTGGTAGATCACGTCATACGGAGAGTCACGTGATCTACCAGTGACGCGATTGGTTTAAAAACGAAACGAATAGAAACGCTAGTTATCAATGGGCATCTTGGCTAATGGCTCTGGCCAATTTTCTGGGATAAAAGGTACCATATATCCGTCTCTGGCTATAAACTAATTTGTAAATAACTAGTAATACAATATATTGTACCTATATACAAAAAACAAATAATTAAACAAAAACGCTTGTTATAATTTGTCGCCGTATCGAGATACGGAAGAACACCAGAAGAGCACTATTTCAGAATAGCCAACAGCGCGAGTCAGTATTTTTTAACTTCCTAAGGCCCACCATACAATGAAATTTGTCAATGGAATATGAACCTATTCTGAATAGAATAGAGTCTATTTTCTAATTTAATTGTCAGTCATAAAAATAAAAGAAATTCCACTCTATCTCCTTTGCAAAGGATCTTTATTCCAATGGCCGTAATATGTACATTCTATTGTACAAGGGGCCTTAGGAGGCTAATGCATGATTACAGCGAATAATCTGGCATGTAATAATTATTACTATGTATCTTACAAACATGTTTTAAGTAGAAGCTGTTTAATTTACATTTGTTGTTGTCAAATTCAAAATATTTTTCCTTGGCAGAGACTATCGCGGGTTGAGCAGCGAAGGCTACTGGAGCGCCGCCCCCGACGCCCGCGCGGCCCCGCTGTGCGCAGCCGCCGACCCTGCCGCCGACTACCGGTGGGAAGCTCGGGCTTGTGGTGGACCGTCTGTCGCCTCCTTTATATGTGAACTTCCAGGTAAGCAAATGACAACCTATCCACTTTCTTTCTCTCCTGGGTATTAATTAAACCCATCTGATAGTTCGGTCTGCTTTCTTGATCGTCTCTCTCCTCTTCAAATTATTTGGAGACTTACCAAAGTGAAAAAACCTATAATGGCTGTTTTGATTATCAGTGCCGCAATGGGCCCTCGGCAATGTCGGCTGCATGGTGCGTGCGCTTCCGGCGCTCACAGCGCTGTATTTACCAGAAAGTGCTGCTGTGCAACTTACTGCTGATTGCGGTTTGGCTGGTGTCAAGCGAGTTCAATGCACTGGCAACGTGGTAAGCTCTATTTAAAACTTCATTTATATCCTGTTACTTATATAGGTCGAGATTTAAATTATTTTGTTTGGTTCTTAACAGAAACGTGAAGAACTTCTCAGAGATTTATCATGCAGTGATGAGAATGACCCATCGAGTACTTTAAGCTTGACGTCAACTAGTACAATATGGCCAGCATCTGACACAACACTCACTGATCAAGAAATGACCACTGAAGATCTTCCTACTGAAGACAATAATATTGTAACCGAGTTTAAAGAGACAAGCGATACTGAAACACAAATTACTCAAACTATTTCCCCTTATAACATTGATAAAATGTCTGAGGCCAAAACATCGATAAAACATAACCTGAATAATGATTATATAAGATTACCATTAGATAAACATGTAGAACCCATTCATACTAATAATATTTTAAGCAATGATATACTACTTCATGAAAATCCATTAGAAAATCAAAACCTCCAGAAAATTGAGATCGATAACAATTATAAACATAGGCTCTTGCATGAAGAGATGACTAGGCTCGGTAATTTGGATACTATATTTACTCAGCCTACGGATCATTTTGTGCCCCCACTTGTAATGGCAAAAGCAAGAATCAGCGACGATATGACTGTTTTGTCGTTGCAAGAAAAGCATGCGCAACAAATTGCAGAACAACGTTTACATAAACATAACAAGTTGGTAGAACACACAAATATAACACCATCTGAGACCACTATTTTAGACACCAAAGTGTTACCTACAGATATACCTTTAACTGCAAACAAGCAAAAACCAGTCAAACAAGACCAAACGCCAGCACAATCTGTTCAAAATGATAGTGTAAAGAAAAATATCAAGTATAGTGTACCGAAAAAATATGTAAATAAGTACAACATTCCCAAAGAAAAAATTTGGAGAACCGTTGATTATAAAACACAAAAATTAGAGAAGATAGATGTACCTTCTACTAAACAAATTATTAGTGCGACAACAAAAAGAGAAGATCTTACTACAAAAATACTAAACAACACTCAAAAGGACTCTGAAGAGGATTCTGTTATAGATCTGATGGTTATAATAAAAGAGCCCGGGACTGAAAATGGTCAAGAAATATTTTATTCAAATCATTCAAATAAGGTACACAAATTTAAACCAATGATAAACGTTACCGACGAGAATATTAAGGCAACAGAAGTGAAATATTTAACTACCGAAAAACCATATTCCTCGACTACTCCTGCTACTGATGAAAGTTCTCAAGCCACCTCAACAGTCACATTGAGTCACGAAATAATCAAAATTACAGTACTTAACGACAAAACAAGTACTGAAAGCTCGACTCCATTAGTATTCGAGGTTTCAACAATGATACCCGTCTTGAACAATAGTTCTGGACTAATGAAGGAGACACTTTCATCTGCATTGACAAGTGGGTATCCAGCGTCACCAATAATTATTAACAAAAACTTGACAGAGTTTTCTTCCACCGCGAATACTTTGACCACCCATGCTCTGGGTTCGGAGCTAGTTACTGCGCCAGCCAAAGAACAATTGGCCACCTCAGCACCATCAACCACTCATGATATTACTGTAGAAAATAAAGACAATATTGCTTCCTCGCCAAAAGAACTTGTTACGAAGCACGAAATTACTACTGATGCAATAACCATTTCGACATCAATGCCAGTAAATGAAATAACAACAGAAGACGGTAATAAATTAATTGCAACAAATGTCTTTTTGTCTACCAAATTTCCGGAAATTACAATTACGGAGAAAACCGATATGTTAAACCATACAGAGCACAACGACAACGACCAAGACCAGCAAGAGTCAGAAATGATTGACGATTACCAGTCACCGCTGCTCTCCGCCGCAAACGAGCCGCTGCATCGCCCGAGCAGGTCCAGGAGACCTCAGCCGCTCCCCAACCGAATGAAGAAATTTAATCCTTTCCGCATGTTAGGTTAGAGTGCAAACAACTATGCACACAACTGAAACTGGGGACGATTGATGACTGAACGAATTATACATTCCGTATTGAATTAGGCAACATAGGGCCATATTAACAAACTGATCTTGGCTGAGATGCCCGCCATAAGATGCATTAAAAATGAGTTTTCTATGGATTGACGTTTATTTTGATGTGTCTGAGACAGGGGCATCACAGAGGGCATCACAGTTGAGATGAATTTATTAATATGGCAATGCGGCCCTTAAACACAGTCACAGAGGTGACTGACTCGTATTGTGCACTTATCTCATGCTATCTCTAAGCGAAAGAGCAAGCTAAATTATCAGTGCCCATGTAATAGTATGAGTATTTCGCCACGCGTCAAATTAGTAAATTAGAGGAGAATTTATCATGACGATTCAGAACGGGCGCGGTGCGAAAAAGCTCTTAGGCAATGTTACTTATTTATGTAGGTGTATACAGTATGCACAACGTTAGATGTTTTAGTTAGTGGTATCCTGATATTATTATATACTATACCAGTAGTTTTGTTTTCATAGCCGAATATAATTAATTAATTTCACGGTTTTAAACTTATAGCATAGCTATAATTAATTACTGTCCGTACGAGTAATATCATATTCATAATTTAGTTACTTATATCGAGACGTATCACACACAACTACAATTGCCAAATACACAACATTACTATAATTATTATCCATTTAAATAGTGCATAGCTAGTGAGCAGGAAGTATTTTTATTAGTATAATATCATTAAGTACCTAGGTGATCTCGAGACTTCTGAAAAGAGTAAGTAGAGTATAGTTAGGAACTACGAGTATAGTATCACTTACTGGAGTTGAATTCTTTTCACGAGGACCACGGGCATTGAGCATAGCGAGCAGTGATCATGTTCATGTTATGGCAGAACTCACAATCATATCATGTAGGTTAAGGATTTATGTGTTTAATAAATTATTTTTATGGATCTATTTGGAAGTTATTGATGTGCACAGTTTAATTAATTTGAGAAGACAAAGGCGAGCGGCGTTATTGACGCGCGGTAAAGTTTTATGATGGCGTTATTCTGGATAGATGAAACGAGGCACAATGATGTTATATTTTGTGTTGAAGTCTATTTGTCATGTGTAGTAATTTTAGATAATTACAATTTTATAATAAAATTATTACGAAAAGTATAGCCTCCTATTATTTTGAGTTATGGAAAATTTCCCGGGATTAAGTAAATTTACAGTAAGTATATGTTTAAAAGTAATATTGTTGGTATTGTTTGTTTATGCTGTCACGTACAACCTGCAACATGCTTTGGCATAAATGGGAGCTTTTAAGATTTAGTGCAATGTATTCAGACTTAAACTTACAAAATTTATTTTTATTTATACCAAAAGAATGTAAGATATCTCTTGCACAATAATATCTAAGACATATGAGAATAATGCACATTCCTTCCTATACAAAGCCCCTTATTGCAAAAAACTTATACAAATCCATATTCTTCCGTCTGTTTCATTCTAGTTTACAGAATAGAGAAATGTGGCATATACACTGCCGACGAAAGCCTGCGTAGCAAAATAAAATCTGTTGACATTTGACAGTAATCAACCAAATAGGGTTCAATCAAACATTTCTTTGTTAACCAAAATTTCGTCCGTGATGTGTTGCGCGCGAAATATATTAATGCAAAAGTTCGCAAAGGTCGACGTAAGTTTGCGGTAACCCCCAAGTTTCGGGACACTCCGCCGCAGTCAATATTTGCGGAGCACTTCACCGACATCTCACTCCACTCCACTCGCTCGAGCCAACTCCAACTCGGTTCCTGAAGGACACTTAACTCGTTCCTCGTATCGTTTCAATATCTTGAAATAGTTTCTTGAAAATAACTATTGAAAATACGTTTTTATTTGCGTGTATTTTGTTTTTTGCTTAGTTTAGGTAAGGAGAATGGAGTGAAGAATGCACGCTGACTTCAATTGACTTATTGTTTTTTTTTTCATTAAATTAAGAGAAGTAATTAAATAAGCAAGGTATTTTCACTGAGAGTTCTGATCTAACATACGTGTGTAATAAGAACAATGAAAAGTTGTGGAGTTATTTCCAGCCACAAAGCATTCCAAGACAAGCGATACAGAATGCTTCCATAGCCTTTATGTGTTCATTCATCTTAATGTCTGGCGAATGGATACATACGGTCTGACTAACGAGGCCGGTACACGAAAAGCCCATAAAAGTGGGGGGTTTGGGAGCCCGCACCTGTTAGAGTGAGAAGGGTGTGAAGTGCAGCGTTGATGAAATTTACTGGTGCATTTTATTGCAGTGTACGGGGTTAAACAATACATATACGTAACTATTGAACTTTAAAGGTGATTTACACAGCTTACGAGGCAAAGCCCCGGGGCTGTCCAATATCTGGCCGCGTTGTGAGCTTTACACAATGCATGAGCCATTTCTAGGGCCTGCCAACTCTCAGGACAAGATGGAATGCCTTAATGCTTGTATTTAACCGGTTGTCTTACTGCCACTCAGGACCAAAACACCGCTGCTAGGCAGATTCTAATTTTTTCCCATAATTTACTTCAAAAACTTAATGCGTACTGTATTTGATATGACCTTTTAAAATAAGACAGTATAGCCAATATTTATAGAAAATATGTAAAGAACTTTTGAATGAGCCAACACAAATGAAATTGAATCATAAAACAAATGTATGAGTCCTATAATCAATTAATTACGAAAATTCAATATCATTCCGCATTTGAACTGAAAGGGTCTACACGGATGGCCTGAATTTCACTGCAAAATTGCAGTTTGAATGCAGTTTTTCTGCAGTTGACATAACTACTGCTGAAAATTGCGCAATCTGCTTGCTGTCCTGTTACTGTACGTTAGCGGCACGCCATGGTTGTGATGCAGTCCTAATGCTAGGACCGACTGTAATATAATTGCACAGCCCTAATGTAGTGCGCGGCATCACGACCCCCGACGCCAACAGTCGGCCGGTAGGTATATGCTATTATGTTAACTGCAGAAAAACTGCATTCAATTTGCAATAAATTGCAGTTGAAATGTTGCTGAAAAATATTGAAGTGTTAATGGTAGGAAACCTAAATACGTGTTCATCTGTAGGCGAGGATGCTATAATTAGTCCGAATTAGCACACCCATCTACAAACTAGATCAGGGTGTCGTGCCGCGGTTGGTTTAATGCCGAGCTAGCCTAAAGCCCCGCCCGGCGCCAGCACGCGAGGCCAAGGTTGCCACTACCATTATATAGCTAAATCGATTTAACCTTGCATCTGCATACGTGTGAAACATGTATACCTACAAATATATGACAATCGCATCTTAAGCACACACATGTTCGACGTGTGTTACTTTTGTTTCGAATTATTTTTGTACTGTCTCTACCACTAGATGCAAAGACCACGACTCTGAAGTAATTTACATATACGAATGTGCGAGTAGGTACAATGCGACTGCAGTTAAACACCACCCAACACTTCCACCGAAGTATACAATGAATTCCTTTTTATTTTACCTTTTAGTGGCTTTATGCTTGAGGGAATTTATTTTATTTTGGTGTCGTGTCTCGTGTATTTCCGGGATGAAAATTCTTCACGTTTTAGTTGTGCAGATTCGTGGACAAAAATATATATCTAGTATGTAGGTTTCTTCTTTCTATCCATACAATAATTAAGTGAATTCCTATTAGATTTTGCACTAGGTATCTTTTTACCGGTCTTCAGAAAACGGATCATATACAGACATTTTTGTTGTGTAATCATAACTGCAGCGAGCTTTAGTACCAGTAGTCTTTATTATTTCTTCGTGTGACTCGATGCAGTTGAGCGGTATTTTATGTTACTACTTTTAAAAGTTAATGTGACATGAATTCGATTAAGTTTCAACTTACATTAATGTAGCTCTTTTATTTTTACTTACGTAGCTTTGTGTAATTAAGTAATGTTTATTTTAGCCTAAATCCAATTTTGATAATTTCAGTTTAACTAAAATCACAATTATTATAACAAACTATTAAATTTGCCTTATCATATTAGGCAAAAATATTTACGTAAGTTGGTATTACTTAACATTGTTAAGCAAACCTTAAATAAACAAAAGTTGTTAGATCAAATAAGGGAATGGTCCTGGTTATAACTCGATCGGAATAAAAACGACAAGTTTTGTATGTCTCATGTGTGAATACTTAATTATAATATAGCGTAAATGTAGATAAAGGTATATAACTTTAAAGTGGATACCCTATACATATAATATTGAGTATCGAAATGTCGCTAGCGCGGTTAGTTAGTAGGCACGTTCGCGCGACCTACAAGCGAATACGAGTGTACTTAGGACGGGTGTCACACTAAAGCCCCCATTCTAATTAATTATTCATAAATTGTTCATTCTTCAAACCATGAGCATATATCAGGGGACAACCTCACAAATTGACCTAGTCCCAAATTAAGCTCTAAGGCTTGTACTATGGGTACTAGGCAACGATGTAGGCATTTTACTGAGTTTGAGTTTACGGAGGTTAAGTACTCGAATCGAAAGTGTTTATTGAAGTCTTGTTCCAAAGGCCGCCGTGGGATAATACCGGCCATACTTAATTACAATGGTACCTTCTGCCGTGTTGTAGTCGCAGGTGCGTTGTCAGCTTTTGACAAAATAGTAGGAAAAAAATAGAGAGAACCAACACAAAAACAAATGACAGAGAGAATGATAATTTCGGCCCTTGACACTAACACAACGCTATATGGATTACTCTGCCGACATAAAACGGGCAGGGCCATAGATACTGAAACCTGAACTGGCAAAACGTTGGTCTATTTCTTCTACATCACTGGGATTTTTAGTTCATACTGGGAGCCTTCCAACTTTTCCATGGTTTTGAAAGATTGAAAACGTCTAATTTACAAACTTTGTTGAGGCTGTTTTGTCTTATCTGAAGTAAGTAACTTTTATCATAAAGTGCGATCACGGTGTTTTATGCTCGCGCGAAAGTTATCCAAAAAGTCTTTTAATAGGTCCTCGGTGTCAGTCCTGCGAAACAAAAATAATAAATTCAAATTAAGCTCTCCGTTCTCCACGAAGCCTCCGCAGATAAGAATTGGAGCTTTTATATGTCTATTATTTTAGTCGCTGACTGCAGGGGATCTTTCCCGGGGCGGAAGCCATTTTATTCTGCAATACTTCAAATTTATGACGATTGATACGAGGAACATAATATTATAACTATTTTTGCTCTTGTTTTGCATTGTTTAGTGTACTCGATGTTGTACGATGTTGTTATTTTTAAGAAAAAAATATGTTTTGAAATCAATTAGAGAGATTTTTAATACTGTTTTAATCTCGTTCCCTAACCTAACCTCTCAATAGGTATCTACTTATCTTTTACCGTGTTGACTATTTGTTATATGTTCATTGCTATATCTTTCCCTAAACTGGTTAAAAAAGGCCTTGCAGTTTTCAAAACCATACCTAAATACACCGACGTGTTTACCTACTCAGTATCAAATTTATATGAAGTCTCGTTTTATTACAAAACCCTTGTTCTTGGGAGGTCGGCAGAACCCGAAGCCACTTTGATCGTGTCGTGCCAATGTCACTGTAACGTGTGTTGGAGTGGAGTATCAGATACGAATAAATCATAATAACTGGGCAGCAACCCTCCCAAAACTTCTTTAATAAATAACGATGGCTCATAGCCTTGCTTGAAAAGTAACATACACGACTAGAGATTTCGGGATTCGATTGTTCGCTAGGGTCACTGATTCGACATTTGTAACTTTCTGTCATTCAGATTCCGAAGTGCATGACTTTCGAGGTGCACTTATCGGGGCTTAAAACTTGAAGGTTACAAGTGAAACATCACGAACGGGAAAATTTGCCTACTACTCGTACTACGTAACCGAATTATTAATAAATAACAATAAACTAATAAATAAATAGTTTTTTTCAACAATTAAAAAAAGCTAACATTGAGATCGATTTTTTCCATTCCAATCCCCTCGTCGTTAACTTCTAGGAACAGAAGGGACAATGTTGAACATAAATCTGTGTATGACCCATACATAACATAACTGTGCCCATGTATGTAAAATAAATTGTGATATTTCATGTAGTAGAGTTAGACAAATTGCTTTCTTAACACGTTCAATGCGGCATGACTAGGGCTTCCAATACCGGGATCCCGGTATCCCGGGATCCCGGGATACCGCCAAATATTAGATGTGTTTTTAATACCGGTATTGAATGAAGAATACCGGGATCCCGCGGTATTATAATTGTTAGTAAAAAACGAAATATTTCGATTATTTTCGATAAATTATGCTTGTTCGAGTTGTTTTTCTTTTTTAATTTTGTTATTCATTATATGTCTTTCTTCATATTATGTCTTTCGTTTTGTTCGCAGCATCGTTCTATCATATAGCCGGATATTCACTCTGTCTGCGTTTACACACGCCAGGCGCTTTATTTGTCTTGCTCTACGCTTTTGCATTACATTTTCTATTGCAGAGCCAGTTGACTGGCAATGGTTGTCGCGTCAAACTACACGTGACTTAGTATTTGTATGTCTAGACACGTATTTGTGTGTCTTGAAATTTGAGTGATTATACACGTAAGTATAATTTAAGTAACATTTAAACTAACGTGATCAAATCATGTCGATTTAATGTAATGATTTTTATTTTTCTTTAATTGTATTATTTTCTGCTTAAATATTTACATATTTATAATGCCTAAATAAAAGTGTCAGTCAACTATGGATCTATATTTCTTGGTTTAGTGGCCTACCTTAGTCTTTCATGAAATGCTTTTATTGTTCATAGATATCAAATTTGTTAAAATACAATTTTATATTTGGAAAGGTTTTTTTAAGTTTCTTTTCAAGTAATGACTTTAATTGAGCTATCTAACATAGATACTGTTCTTAATAAAAATAGTTTAGACAGGACATGTGTTTCCATGTGCAGGTCAACTCCAAAGAAACTTCTTAGGTATCTAGAGAGAGTTTAAAAGTAAACAACTCATCTCAAGCATATGGGATAACTTTACTGCTGGTGTCGGTCAGAATACTGCTAAATGCAAACTTCGAGTTTAAAAAACCAGCAGTTATAGCAAATTTAGTGAAGTTAAACTAAGTATTTTATTTTACGATTTTTTTTAACCATAAATTCCCACCCTTTTCCCAATTTTAGTACATTTTTGTTTAATTTCTTAATACAGGGCGGGATCCCGGGATCCCGGTATTAAAAATCGAATACCGGCACTAATACCGGTTTTAGGAAAGGTCCGGTATTTGGAAGCCCTAGGCATGACCACTATAGGGCCATGTGCGACTTTACCTGGGTGCGGCGCCGAAAATAGTAGTTCTCTCGGTGGTGCGGGGGTGATTTCTATGTGTTATCTCATTAGTACAAAAGAGACAAGTATAGGTTTATGCTTGTATTTTTAAGTAGGACTCAGTTTGATTAAAACATTACATGGCAAAATAATGTTCACGACGCACAGAAGTGAAATATTATCAACTGTGTGCGGCATGACCAGTATATTGCCATACACCGTCACCTCATGCCGCACTGCGTGAGAGCGCGCGGACTGATCAGTCTTGGGTAGTGATGTGTCGTGATAAATCAATGTATCGGTGTAAGACCTAAGAATATACAAACAAATACAAACTTCTACGATAATTTTTCTTTTAACCAGTAGGTAATTGCCTAAATCAAAGAGAAGTAATGTTTCTATTAATATGTACAAGAAGGTTATAATTAAAGTATGTTATCTCTTATTAGAATTTTCTGTAAAACTTAAAACTGCAATGGTCAATCTCATTACTAGTCACTGTCAGTCTGATTAAAGTAATATTTCGTTATTATTGTCTTTTTTCTGATTTTCTTAATAATAATAAAAAGTGAATTTTGAATATTAAAATATTAGTAGTTCATTTTTATCGTCGATTATTTATTTTGCAATATTTCCCATCACTATTACCCTAACCAAGCTTTATAATCCTAGTGCGGGATGGCAAAATGTTTCTCATAAAATCAGATCTTCACAGTTGGCCTTATATCTCTAAAAGTATGAAACCAAACTGGAGGCGGTTCCTGCGGTATATATTACAGTATATATGCTACTAGTAGAAAAAAAAAATATGAAGGTATCTGCAAATTTCATAAAAATATAAGCCTTTAAACATAGTAGGTGATGTGGGCAAATAAAGGTCACGTCGCACCATGGTGGGTTTGCGTATGAGAAGTATAGAGGTCACGCCGCATTCTCGGCAAGTTTGGTATATTTGATTCCGCGTTGAACGTGTTAAAACTATAAAACTATTACTTAAACTATAAAAATATTTATCACATACATTTTTATGTGGAGAAGGCGAACAAGCACACCGACCACCAGGTGGCCAGCGGGTCTGGAGCCCATTCACACCTAGATTGCAAATGCGATGCAAACCTTATGAACTTCGGTAGAATGCTTAGAAGCAATAGAACTATGCTATTCATTTGGTTGTCTTACTCTCACACAGGAACACAATAGGTAAATACTGATGCTTATCGGAAGGTTGTTGATAAGGTGTTGGTTTATACGGATAGACCCTGCTCAAGGGCCTGCCGCTATTAAATTTGTCAGATGCACATTTATATTGTTTATATTTAACATTACAATTTCATAGCAACTTGTCTAGCTCTAAAGAGCACGCTTTATGTAAATTGACGATTACCTGTCCCGCCTTGGAGCACCCGTTAGAGTTGACGCGTTCAGCGCCCGTGTACATATTTTCCTAACAAAATTGGACTCGCATATCTAGTTCCTGGCTCTGGCGGCGTTAAACACAAATCACTCTGCGCTACCGGGATTACAGCGGTAACGTTGTTTGGGGATTAGCCCCGGACCCGCTGTCTACTCAGCTATTTATATTATAAGTAGTTTTTAGTTTTAATAACCTAAATTGGGTAAATTATTCTACTTAATAACTTACAACTTTTCTTTCGAGACTAGGAAATATTTCAAGATAAAGTAAGGCCCAAATATATTTCACAATTCCCTAGATTATCCTCGAGCTTACACTACAACGTTTGAAAGTAAAATCATTATGTAGTGGCCTAAGGATACGTATAAATACGAGTAAATTAAGTTCAACAGGCTTAAATAAATTGCTAGAGGCAGATTTCACAATCGATACACGTTTTTTATTTTCTTTCTGAAATTATTCAGAGGCCGAGGCCTTTATCGAGTTTAGCGGATGGCGCTTGTCAAAGTTGCCACTTGTCCAGAACCACTAGGCTTCTAATTGTCCGATCCGGGCTTGTATTAATTTAATACTGCTTTAAATATAAATAGCCTTGAATAAAAACACATCAGTGTTTTCAGTATCACCCAGTTGTTTATTAGTGAATACGAAAATACTAGATTCTAAAATTAACTGTCAAGTTTCAAATTGAAATTCTAACTACCAGCACTTTTTGAGTGTACATACAAATTTTCCGTATTCAATTTCAAACTCAATGGAAGAGTCTGCTGAAGAAGAGCCTCAAACCTTGTAATTTAATTTTAGCGTTCTTTTCTTTAAACGAGATTAGGTACATTGCAGGAAATACTTCATTATTGTTCTGAATGAATTGCCGAGGAATTTGGCTTTAAATTGTGAATACCTTTGTAAAGTTAAAGTTGTGAAGTACCTACACTTCACAACTATGCTGGTCTATAAGTATACATAGAGTTAGATGTCTGTAAGTTGCATTCCGTGAAAGTAAATGGTCGCAGAGTGCAAATAATCTAAATAAGTTGCTTTATTCGTAAACAAGCGAAATCACGCTTCTGTTTAAAATATATACCGCCTTTACATATATGTACGTACAATGTGTCAACTAGCACTTTTTATGCAGCTGTCCACTGACTTTAAACTCTTCAATGATAACTAAATAATCTAATATATGTAGTCTAATTACTTACTCGGCGGTACTTTAAAAATATTTTATTTTTAATATTTATAAATACACTGCATTTGTAATATTTGTAACTCGATAAGAAGTTAAGTAGTTTGTTCTGGCCTTTTGGAGCAATCGCTGAATTGGATTAGCAGGGAGCGGAAAATCCTTTAAAGTCAATCAGCAGAATGAACCGAGGAGCTAGGGCGGGCGCATCGCGTACCGCTCACTAGACTCGAGCTACTCGACAGCCGGGAATTTATCGAGTTGCGGAATGCAGTAGTGGTATTCCCTGCAGGAAACGCGAGTTCGAACGATCGAATTGGTGTTGGTACCTTGATCTGTTATGCGCTAGACTTCACAGACGCGAAATCTGTTCGACATGGTTCGACAGTGGTGCCACGAATCGCCACGCGGCCCTATCACATCCAGGGCTCAAGTTAGACCAGTTCGACCGAGCGACCTCGCCTTTACTGCATGAGGTAATACCAGCACAACGCGTAAGTGGCCCAATAATTGGGTTGGCGGTGTCGAGCACGAACCGGTGCAGTATTGATCTAGTGGTGTTTAGACGCGTCCGCAGATGGGGACGGATTTGATTGTGACGTTTATAGGTTTCCACGTTTTTAGCTTCGGTTTTCACCTTGTTATAATCCTTTAATTGAATCAGCGGCTCACCGCCACGTGGTTTTGGGGACACAATAAGTCGCTTTTTATCACTGAAAGAATTTTGCCAGTGTCACAATCAGATCAAAGAAACATGATAATTTTACGTTTCACTAGCCATCAACGTAAACAACGAATGTATTTAAATTAGACGCGGATTAAATTTGTCGTATGAAAAATTTAATTTCGCCAATCCAATATACAAACAGGACGGCTGAACAATTCATTATGTTCGTAAGCGATTGTTTGTTCATTCAGATGGCTCTACTTGACTTTCAGAGAGTTGGGGATTGAAATTCTAATAAAATGCGAAGTCAGTCGGGCGGAAATTAAAAACAGAAAAAGGAGAGGAAAGATTTAATTAGCGGCGATCAACAGCGAGCGCTCCCCGCCCGGCGCCGCGTAATATAGTTAGTTATGGAAACGGTTATTCGCCACGGTCACTGGTCTCTTCGCTTTTACACGGTAATATTACTTTACTAAGATTTGCCTATCCTTCCTTTATCCTTGCATATACAGGGTGGCACATTTAGATCGTAACTATAAGACATACAAAGATTTGTTCTTAGGAACCATGTCATCGATTTTAGTGACAAGAAAAACTGCATACATAGATTAAAAAAAACTTGTACTCAGTTCGGAAATCGTACCCGGTCGTATTGAAAAATAAAAATTACATTACTTCTATTTGGATATCGATTGTGTAGGTCATACGCAGTAAATGTTACTATTAAACGTGATATCTGAAATGAATAAAATGCATTGTATTTCATATGCTTTAATTTAATTAAGTAGATGTTCGAGATAACAATCATTTTTTTCAATGTAATATTCAACTCGTTCAAGTGCGTAAAACTGTCTCTATTGCATGTAGCTCTTCAATGGTGTCGCAGTTTGTTTTTTGCATTGAAATAAAAATTTCTTCATTTCGAACATCTACTTAATTAAATTTCTGACGTATAGCTAATTATTTATATTTTAAGGGAAAAATAAAATACATATAAATAAAATAAATAAATAAATATCAGGGGACAATCTCACACAAATTGACCTAGTCCCAAACTAAGCTCTAGGCTTGTACTATGGGTACTAGACAACGATAAACATACTTATATAGAGAAATACATACTTAAATACATAGAAAACATCCATGACTCAGGAACAAATACTCGCGCTCATCACACAAATATTTGTCCATACCGGGATTCGAACCCAGGACCGCTAGCTTCGTAGGCAGGTTCACTACCAACTAGGCTAAGCTACTACAT
This sequence comes from Tortrix viridana, assembly GCA_963241965.1. Classification (NCBI taxonomy): domain Eukaryota; kingdom Metazoa; phylum Arthropoda; class Insecta; order Lepidoptera; family Tortricidae; genus Tortrix; species Tortrix viridana. The sequence goes on along the minus strand of OY725172.1, from coordinate 5,026,965 downwards.
ACATAATTTACAGTTTTTGAGCAATAACTAAAAAACTTTGAAAATTTGTGTTAAATTTAGGTAACTCAAATTAGACCTTACTGCATACGAATTAAAAAAACGCAAATCTATATTTACATACGGAACCCTCGCTGCGCGAGTCCGAATCGCACTTGACCGGTCTTTTTAAGTAGGCGAATCGTTGTTTTATAACACAAATGTTTTTTAGAGTCGTCATGATTTTCCTTATGGGTTGAAGTATAATTGTGACTTTCTTGAAAATCGATTCAAAATATCATAATAAGGACTAAACTGGTTTGGGTGTAGTGTTAGTAGGGTAGGGTGTTGGGTTGAGGGTTGCGGTTGTGTTCTTTGAGTGTACGTACTGGTAAAGTTAGGCATCATGTCAAAGATTAAGAGAGCAAAATTTAAGCACACAGGAAACGATGCTTAGGCACATAGATAAGACAGGCAAGATTCTCCTCTCTCTACTCCCTGCTCCGCTTTAGTGGAAACGATACTTAGGCACATACACAAGACAGACAAGATTTTCCTCTCTCTACTGCCTGCTCCGCTTGAGTGGAAATGATGCTTAGGCACATTCACAAGACAGACAAGATTCTCCTCTCTCTACTGCCTGCTCCGCTTGAGTGGAAACGATGCTTAGGCACATAGACAAGACAGACAAGATTCTCCTCTCTCTACTGCCTGCTCCGCTTGAGTGGAAATGATGCTTAGGCACATAGACAAGACAGACAAGATTCTCCTCTCTCTACTTCCTGCTCCGCTTTAGTGGAAACGATACTTATGCACATACACAAGACAGACAAGATTTTCCTCTCTCTACTGCCTGCTCCGCTTGAGTGGAAATGATGCTTAGGCACATAGACAAGACAGACAAGATTCTCCTCTCTCTACTTCCTGCTCCGCTTTAGTGGAAACGATACTTATGCACATACACAAGACAGACAAGATTTTCCTCTCTCTACTGCCTGCTCCGCTTGAGTGGAAATGATGCTTAGTCACATAGACAAGACAGACAAGATTCTCCTCTCTCTACTCCCTGCTCCGCTTTAGTGGAAACGATACTTAGGCACATACACAAGACAGACAAGATTTTCCTCTCTCTACTGCCTGCTCCGCTTGAGTGGAAATGATGCTTAGGCACATAGACAAGACAGACAAGATTCTCCTCTCTCTACTTCCTTCTCCGCTTTAGTGGAAACGATACTTATGCACATACACAAGACAGACAAGATTTTCCTCTCTCTACTGCCTGCTCCGCTTGAGTGGAAATGATGCTTAGGCACATAGACAAGACAGACAAGATTCTCCTCTCTCTACTTCCTGCTCCGCTTTAGTGGAAACGATACTTATGCACATACACAAGACAGACAAGATTTTCCTCTCTCTACTGCCTGCTCCGCTTTAGTGGAAACGATACTTAGGCACATTCACAAGACAGACAAGATTCTCCTCTCTCTACTGCCTGCTCCGCTTGAGTGGAAACGATGCTTAGGCACATAGACAAGACAGACAAGATTCTCCTCTCTCTACTGCCTGCTCCGCTTGAGTGGAAATGATGCTTAGTCACATAGACAAGACAGACAAGATTCTCCTCTCTCTACTCCCTGCTCCGCTTTAGTGGAAACGATACTTAGGCACATACACAAGACAGACAAGATTTTCCTCTCTCTACTGCCTGCTCCGCTTGAGTGGAAATGATGCTTAGGCACATAGACAAGACAGACAAGATTCTCCTCTCTCTACTTCCTTCTCCGCTTTAGTGGAAACGATACTTATGCACATACACAAGACAGACAAGATTTTCCTCTCTCTACTGCCTGCTCCGCTTGAGTGGAAATGATGCTTAGGCACATAGACAAGACAGACAAGATTCTCCTCTCTCTACTTCCTGCTCCGCTTTAGTGGAAACGATACTTATGCACATACACAAGACAGACAAGATTTTCCTCTCTCTACTGCCTGCTCCGCTTTAGTGGAAACGATACTTAGGCACATTCACAAGACAGACAAGATTCTCCTCTCTCTACTGCCTGCTCCGCTTGAGTGGAAACGATGCTTAGGCACATAGACAAGACAGACAAGATTCTCCTCTCTCTACTGCCTGCTCCGCTTGAGTGGAAACGATGCTTAGGCAGTAGGCACATAGACAAGACAGACAAGATTCTCCTCTCTCTACTGCCTGCTCCGCTTTAGTGGAAACGATACTTAGGCACATTCACAAGACAGACAAGATTCTCCTCTCTCTACTGCCTGCTCCGCTTGAGTGGAAACGATGCTTAGGCACATAGACAAGACAGACAAGATTCTCCTCTCTCTACTTCCTGCTCCGCTTGAGTGGAAACGATGCTTAGGCAGTAGGCACATAGACAAGACAGACAAGATTCTCCTCTCTCTACTGCCTGCTCCGCTTGAGTGGAAACGATGCTTAGGCACATAGACAAGACAGACAAGATTCTCCTCTCTCTACTGCCTGCTCCGCTTGAGTGGAAACGATGCTTAGGCACATAGACAAGACAGACAAGATTCTCCTCTCTCTACTGCCTGCTCCGCTTGAGTGGAAATGATGCTTAGGCACATAGACAAGACAGACAAGATTCTCCTCTCTCTACTTCCTGCTCCGCTTTAGTGGAAACGATACTTATGCACATACACAAGACAGACAAGATTTTCCTCTCTCTACTGCCTGCTCCGCTTGAGTGGAAATGATGCTTAGGCACATAGACAAGACAGACAAGATTCTCCTCTCTCTACTTCCTGCTCCGCTTTAGTGGAAACGATACTTATGCACATACACAAGACAGACAAGATTTTCCTCTCTCTACTGCCTGCTCCGCTTGAGTGGAAATGATGCTTAGTCACATAGACAAGACAGACAAGATTCTCCTCTCTCTACTCCCTGCTCCGCTTTAGTGGAAACGATACTTAGGCACATACACAAGACAGACAAGATTTTCCTCTCTCTACTGCCTGCTCCGCTTGAGTGGAAATGATGCTTAGGCACATAGACAAGACAGACAAGATTCTCCTCTCTCTACTTCCTTCTCCGCTTTAGTGGAAACGATACTTATGCACATACACAAGACAGACAAGATTTTCCTCTCTCTACTGCCTGCTCCGCTTGAGTGGAAATGATGCTTAGGCACATAGACAAGACAGACAAGATTCTCCTCTCTCTACTTCCTGCTCCGCTTTAGTGGAAACGATACTTATGCACATACACAAGACAGACAAGATTTTCCTCTCTCTACTGCCTGCTCCGCTTTAGTGGAAACGATACTTAGGCACATTCACAAGACAGACAAGATTCTCCTCTCTCTACTGCCTGCTCCGCTTGAGTGGAAACGATGCTTAGGCACATAGACAAGACAGACAAGATTCTCCTCTCTCTACTGCCTGCTCCGCTTGAGTGGAAATGATGCTTAGTCACATAGACAAGACAGACAAGATTCTCCTCTCTCTACTCCCTGCTCCGCTTTAGTGGAAACGATACTTAGGCACATACACAAGACAGACAAGATTTTCCTCTCTCTACTGCCTGCTCCGCTTGAGTGGAAATGATGCTTAGGCACATAGACAAGACAGACAAGATTCTCCTCTCTCTACTTCCTTCTCCGCTTTAGTGGAAACGATACTTATGCACATACACAAGACAGACAAGATTTTCCTCTCTCTACTGCCTGCTCCGCTTGAGTGGAAATGATGCTTAGGCACATAGACAAGACAGACAAGATTCTCCTCTCTCTACTTCCTGCTCCGCTTTAGTGGAAACGATACTTATGCACATACACAAGACAGACAAGATTTTCCTCTCTCTACTGCCTGCTCCGCTTTAGTGGAAACGATACTTAGGCACATTCACAAGACAGACAAGATTCTCCTCTCTCTACTGCCTGCTCCGCTTGAGTGGAAACGATGCTTAGGCACATAGACAAGACAGACAAGATTCTCCTCTCTCTACTGCCTGCTCCGCTTGAGTGGAAACGATGCTTAGGCAGTAGGCACATAGACAAGACAGACAAGATTCTCCTCTCTCTACTGCCTGCTCCGCTTTAGTGGAAACGATACTTAGGCACATTCACAAGACAGACAAGATTCTCCTCTCTCTACTGCCTGCTCCGCTTGAGTGGAAACGATGCTTAGGCACATAGACAAGACAGACAAGATTCTCCTCTCTCTACTTCCTGCTCCGCTTGAGTGGAAACGATGCTTAGGCAGTAGGCACATAGACAAGACAGACAAGATTCTCCTCTCTCTACTGCCTGCTCCGCTTGAGTGGAAACGATGCTTAGGCACATAGACAAGACAGACAAGATTCTCCTCTCTCTACTGCCTGCTCCGCTTGAGTGGAAACGATGCTTAGGCACATAGACAAGACAGACAAGATTCTCCTCTCTCTACTTCCTGCTCCGCTTGAGTGGAAACGATGCTTAGGCAGTAGGCACATAGACAAGACAGACAAGATTCTCCTCTCTCTACTGCCTGCTCCGCTTGAGTGGAAACGATGCTTAGGCACATACACAAGACAGACAAGATTCTCCTCTCTCTACTGCCTGCTCCGCTTGAGTGGAAACGATGCTTAGGCACATAGACAAGACAGACAAGATTCTCCTCTCTCTACTCCCTGCTCCGCTTGAGTGGAAACGCACCCCTGTAATTAATAAAATGTACTTGTTCTGAATGTTTAATTTTGATGTTTCCCCGGTAAACACCAAGTCCGTTAGTAGTGGTGTTCTAGTGCACCTGCGGTTCGGTGCACTTCCTTGCCTTTAACATAAATTAAAACAGATGCCGTATTTCCGAGCTAGCTGCAAATGTCAGACATTTCCGACCACGGCTTAATCACGCATTTACCTAACGTTTCCCACTTGCGTTTTAAGTTAACTGAATTGAATTTATTTTATATCTCTATCTTATCTCTATTTAAAGGACCAAATTGGAGTGATCCTCTAAAATAATTAAGCAAATTATGCTTTTGTCACCTTAAAAAAAACCCATGTGACTCCTTTCCTATTTATTTTAGAAATTAATCTGAATTTTGTCTTTCATTTATCATCAAAAATCACAATGATTGCGGACAAGTTAATAGACCTTTTAAATTATAAAAAAATAGACAAAAATAAGTGCTAAAGGTAATTTACATAGTCCTTTTATTTCGATACATTAGACAATAAATGTTCCAATTCATACCTACAGGTCGTCGGCCTGTCACAACAAGGTCGAAATTGTTAAAGTCAGTAGTTAAATTTAAATCCCTCTTAGGGACCCTCGTCAGGGCTGCTCCTTATTAGGAACACCAGTCTCCGTGGCCGCCTGTAAGAACTGATGTAATTATTAATGGAGGTACTAGCTCGCGATTGTGTTTCTGAAACAAGGGGCCGAATTATATCTAAGGAGAATAAGCAAAATCGGCAGGCCGTATATAAGACGCGGGCACGGGCTGAATATCTTAGATATCATCACTTCATAAATTTAATGCATGAGGCAAAAAGCAGAGCTTTCGGATTTGGTAGAAGATCTACCTCAAACTCGAATAAAATAGTCTGATAAGCTCTGGAATTTTCCCGGTAACATTTAGGTACTACACGGTGTGATACACCGAAACACGCGGTAGGTGCAGTACAAGTAAGAAATTTTACTACTTATAGAATATGAAGTTTATTAATTCGAATAAACCTATAAATAATAAATTTGGTACAGAACTCGTATTATTTTATCTCTGGTATAGATATATGTTACCATGGACGAATTCTTCCGTCGATGACTTTATGCATTCCTGTATACCGCTTCGAACAACATTTGGTTTGGTAAAAGAATATGGAAAGGAGAACAAATTTTAATAATTGAGCACGTAAACATCTCAATTTAAGAATCACGAACAAAATGTTCCATTGGTTATTATTATTTTATACAATTTATGTAAAAGGTATAAAACAATTTAATTTTCATGAAAGAGAAAATACCAAAAATTTATTCTAAGCGCCGAATTGAATTTTCGAGGCTTGATTTGATACTGCGCTTGTCAATTCTCGCAAAATAAAGAGTTTATTTTAGTTTGCGCGGAGCTTTGTCTAATCTAAACTTCGTATTCGTATATGACTCATGCAGAGGGATACTAATCGTTTTCATATTTTTCTTTTGACTAAGGACCTCTTTACAAGTTCTGGCCCTTTCACTCTGCTAACACATTGACTGTGTGATCGTGTGACCGTATATAAGGCACTAGATGACCTAAACCAAAGTTGTATAAGGGTTTGGAACAAACACATAGTAAAACTTCCCTGAAAAGGATTACAAAACCATTTTAGTAGCGTAATTTCTTTATAGAAACCCTGGGTACAAATATAAATTCAAGTATAAATTCAGACGCGGGTCCTTCAAAGTTTTATCCCGGTCGGAAGCAGAACGATTAGAAGTTTTAAGATTGATGAATCTTCCTACTTTTAATGTATTTACTGGGATTTTTTTTAAGATAGCCAGTTTAGAGTTTGCCGAATTTAGTTTAATCATTGATGTAATCTATAATTTCTCTCCTCTGAATCCTGCCACAAAAGGCTTGTTTGGCTCTTAGAGAAAAGAGAGGACACAAAGGAGAGGGTATGTGCTTACCGAGTGGATTTTTAAGGCGGTCACCGGCAAATAAAAAAGGCAAAGGATAACGATTACATGTGAGTAGGTAGACTATTAAATAAATTGCCCTTCTTTTGTTTGAGGTACTATAGGTACTCGTAATATACCTCAAGGTTCCAAAATAAAATAAGTGATGGATTCTATAAAACGGAGGATTAATTTGCAACTGAATGTTTGGTTCAACATTTCGAGGACAATAATTAGCGAAATGCGGCATATAATCGTAATATATACAACTGCTATGCAAATTTGATGGTTTGCCCGTGGTACAAATGTGACCTCACTTCGACGGCCCGAGCCTATTCGGATTACCCACATAATGTATGCGAACGACTATCGGTTCGCTGGCCCCGTAGATGCCGCGTGGTTTGTATATGGTTAGGTATTTTGACGGGTGAATTGCCGTAAATTCAAATTGTTACAGTAACTATTCAAAGCAGAAAAATAATGTTGATAGATACGCGTAATTAAAGGTCCGATAATTATAGCTGTTTTTAATCTATATTGGTGATCTCTGTCGAAAACAGCTGCGTAATGCTCAAATTGTACTTTTTCCGACGATACTGCATTGGTCTTTAATGGTCCTACTTAGGACGATGTCAAACATACTGCTGAACAGGGTCTCACAGAGGTAATAGATTGGCCGAGTTCTAATAAACTCACATTAAATCTCTTAAAGCCCAAATCTGCAATAATGCAACTACCTCGTGTAAATGCTATTCACTCGAGTCTACAAAACACTTTAAGTAATTTGGGTATTCTTATTGACCAGAACTTGTCTTGGACTAAGCACATCAACCCACTAACATCGCGCACAAGAAAACTTATTTAAGTATATCTTTAAAAATTAAATTAATTAACACTATTTATTTCTATATAGCCTGTGTCAATTGATTATATCTCTTACGGTATAAGGGCATGGGGAGGTACAAAAAAGACTCGCTTCATTGGTTTGAAGAGAGCCCATTTCTAAAAGTTAGGTACATGTTTTAGAAACTACACCTATGCAACATCTAAGCTGTACCTACGCCGAATTTGATGATCTGTCGGTGCGAAAATTATTTATCAAACAATATAACATCAACATAGAACATAAACCTAGTACCTCACTTACCAACAGAGAAGAAAAGATATCGTATACAACGTATCATTCCGCCAAACAAAATTTGCACACGGTTTATTCCTTCTTCCTTAGCCGTTACCTTTTCAATAGGCTATCTTAATATATATATATATATAAACCCTAAAATTACCTTACTAGAATGGAATGTAAACGAGCAGTAATTGCCTACCTTAAATCACTTGACTAAATATGATGACAATGAACACCTACTAGGCATTGTGTCCGTTAGCAGTGTCTCATTCCTATTTCTACTCGGTTTCCTCTATTGTTTTGACGCGTAGTGCTATGGCATTAGTTCTTCTTAGTTAACAACACCTAGAATCATACCTACACTAACACTCGTACAATTTCACACATCCCTACACTTATACAGTCACTCACTTAAATACTTTGTTTCACTGTTCACTTTGGTTCACTTGCATGCAATACATGCAAGGTACATGTATGTATACTTAAGTTAATTTTATATTTATAAACTAGAAGTTAGTTGAAATGTAACCTGATAACATTACATTACCACCACTCTGACTTAAGTACCTTAATAACATACCCACATACAAGTTTTGTAAAGATTGAGCTTGAGGAGTGGGGAGCCTGTCACACAGTTTTTTACTAGTACAGAGGGTAGCTTATATATATATATATATATGTATGAGAACCAGTGAAGCCGAAGAACAAACTCAGTGTCGTAGCCATATAGGTACACACACGTAGGTGACACTTACGCCAGCCTAACCAACTTTTCCCCGAACCTAAAATACTTTTCCCTAGCTACCTGGTTACTGTACATCTTTAAATATTATACACAATTTCAAATAAATGCCAGTGTCAAGTGTCGCCTTGTTTTCTACTACATTAAGTTCATATCGGTTTGGTAAATCAGACGACAATATTAATACACTTCTAAAGAAACTCTAACTGAACTCGTAGTGGTTAGCGTTATATCAAAACTCCGTTAATCAAGCCTACATACTCCACATTAAGGCACCCAAAAGCGCATGCCATGCCAGTAGTTTGTAATTAAGTGCCTTCCCTTTGATACTGTGCAGTCATTTGTGTGGAATTGCTCGCGCTCCAACGAAGTCTTTAACGTTGATTTGATGATAGTACCTATAGGCGGTGCCCGGGCGCGAGGATGAGTAGGTACATAATTATGAATACAAATTACGAATACATAGATGAATGTTGCTTCGCTTGCGCTAATTGTACGGTCAAATACCAAGTCAATCCCTCTTGTGAAAATCAAAAACAGACTTGTATTTGTTTTTACTTATTTTTGTCTTATTTTAACCATAAAAAGTAATCATAATGAATAGCAATGTGTAAAATTATATTTCATAAATTCTGTTTATATTCAAATGCTGTTGGCAACTATACTGATACTCTCTCAACTATACTGATACTGAAAAACTGCTGTGACATACAGACAGACAGACAACGAAGTCTCACCATTAGGGTTCCTTTTTTACTATTTTGGCATGGAACCCTAAAAAGTGATCCAAATTGTAAACACTTTCGAATAACGAAGAGAGCTCTTGTCGCGACAAACAATCGGTGCAGGTACAAAGAGCCCTGCGCTCGCGTCTCTTCCGGCTAAGTAGACCTAGTTAGAATTCCGGATAATAGTCCCTCCCGCCCTGCTTGCCTAGCACACGCTTGACTCGAGGACTAATTAGCAAAAGCGACGCCTGCCCTAATTCAATTAACAGGATAATTATCGAAGCTTCAGGGAACAATTAACCTTCGAAAATTATTACATAATAACGATTACTCCGAGAAAATGAAAACAGATTTTATCGTCCCGTTTATTTGAGCGTCATTTATCACTTGATCTTCGTCCGCTACGTTAAATAAGTTTGAATGTTTCGAAAGTCTGACTAATGGTGCTTTATTAAAAGTTTAGCTAGGCTTTCTAGAATTTTAATTGACGAAAAAGCGATGATCTGCTTGCTGAAATTTGTACTTGGGTCTGTAATTTGATATCACTTAGGGACGCCATACGAACGCTCGCTAGGAGCGGAGTGGAGCGGTGTTGTCGCGAGCAATTTAGACGGCTCTTAGTGCCGCGCCACTCCGCCACGGGCGTGATCACGCCTCACGCCTACCCCCGTGACGAGGAATCGTGTCGTGTACGTGCGCCGAGCAAACGCTTAATATGTTTAATGGATATTTCATTAATACGCTGTTCAATATAGCTTTGATGAAAAAATAAGTCAAAAAGCTTTCAGGTTTACTCGTGGGTGGCTAATGTGGCCTTTTAAGTTCTATCCTTTCACGGGCTTATACTTATAACCCACTATACTTATTACCAAGAAGGGAAGCATACCTACACAAGTAAATGGATATTTTATTTCGGAAATAAAATCATTACGCTTCTAAAGAGATAAAATAAAAGGTTAGTAAGACTTCACTACAAAATGTTCCAGCATAATAGCATAATCTTAACAGAAAACCTAAATTATTTAAAATGTTTCCTATACGATTATGCTACATTATCATATAGTCAAAAACGTAACTGCAGACTAAGTTCCTTCAAAAACATTATAATTCTTGAATTTACTTATATTTTTAAAAAGACGTTAAAATCACAATCAATCATCTTCATTTGTCCCCGAAAGTACGCCGAGTGAATGTCCCCGCGATCCGGATTGCAGAGCGAAGAATGACGGTTAATCAAGATGATGTCTGGCGCGCGCCATTAACGATCACTTTTTGTACTAAATTCTTGACGGGGGTGTGCCGGCCAAAACGGGAATACTTGTGGGGATTTAGGAGAACAAATTTGTAAAAATGTCACTAGATGGCAAATTCATTTATAAAGATTAGAAAAATCTTGGTGCTTTGTGTAGAATTCATTATCGCTATCTTCGTCTTTCTTCAGACACCAAAATATGCGAACTGAACAGAGTTTTTCTTGGTTAAACCGTGTCAGCCATTCTTACGAATAACTAAACGCAAACTCTATATTAACTACTAATATATAAGCGTAATAATATTTTATATCGATAATGAACACAGAAAATACCGGAAACTACACCTACACTTTGCAGCAAGCAAAATTAAAAAAAAATAGTCTAAGTAAGCACGTAATAATCTTAATATCAAACTGCTCATTTAAAAACCGGATAAACAGAAATTGCTTTAATAACATCAAGTCTTCCACTTCATAAGAAGAAGTTTCCAGAATAAGATGAAAGACGGTTCTTTAATTATCAGTATTATCACTTTTACAATGAATGAGGAAAGAGCTCTCCCATTACTCAAGACATTTTCAATGTTTTAATGAATCCAAAATACTGTTTTATTAATAAGTGATACGAATAATACCTACTGTCACTCTGGGGCATCACATCGGGGAATGGAACTTCGAGTAGAAGCTTTATTCCCTAGACAAAACAACTTAAACATAATTAATACATTCCATCGCAGCAACACGCGTTGCTTATTCAAATTATAAACAACTGCTAGTTAATGGCAGTAGCCGTTGACTATGCACTTTCAATAACGCCACTGGAATAAAATTACAAAATGATTTTTCAGATCTCCAAGTATATGAAGTCGGTTTAAATCGGTTTTCCAGCTTGGAAAGTGGGTAATGTCGGCGTCTCCGGGACATAATTGCCTCTATCCATAAGCCGTCTTATGGAAGCCAGCAGGATGTTTACCCGGGCGGGCCTGTTTGCCTCCTCGGTCACAAATATTGACACAAACACCGACTTCTGCGTCAAAATCAACTGCGCGCACTCCACTCCTTATTATTATTTTTTCCGTCTTAATACCGCGTTGTTGCCGGCTAAGTTGAACTACTGAACTATGGCTACTGAGGTCTTGAACACAACGACGACACGACATAATGAAAAAGGAATTTCGTGGCAATACGAGTGCATTACAAAAGGTCGAAAAATATTCTCGAAGATATTATAAAAATGTTAGTTTTCCAACACAAAAACAAGACGCCCGCGCTTCAGTGTACCAGGGCGGCAACCGTCCGAGCAGTAAGCCGCTCCATAGAAGACAATGATTAATGACCACGACCTCTCAAGCAAGAGTGCACCGGCTAAGAAGAAGAAGTTTTCCGCTGCAACCCCCTTCCTCTCTCCTTCTTTCAATCTTTTCTTAGTACACTTCAACGTTTCTATAAACCTTAGAGTAAAATTAATTGCACTAAGAAAATACTGTTTTGATTTAATTGATTTAGAGTGTAAATTAAAATATGGGTTCAGATTTTTTGTTTATATGGGTACTTACTTATTAAGTAATGATTACTGAAGTCAGCGTTTTAAAGAATGCGACCGAGTTTTAGAGCTATTACTTGTTTAGTGCAGAGATAACTAATGCACTACACAAACTTTAATTATTTGTCGTTTGTGTCATAATATTCCTATAAAATACCCACAGACCAAAAAAAACAGTTTTTCCTATGAAAAACAAAAACTGTTCCAACGCCTGAACACCGTTTGTCGTCAGATGGCCGGTAGCCTGTTTGCCGTCGTTGTTTACATAAAAAACATACAAACTGCTATTTGCTTTCGGGACATCGCGTGAAGTTTGGAATTGTTTGATCCACTTGCAGCCGCACGGCAATGTTTCGCCATGGAAACATGCTTCCCGGATCTAGAGAAACGCTGCTTCTCAACTTGTACAGAGTACTAGTTCGGAAACGAAGTAAAATTGAATCATTAATAAATACCCCAGAGTCAAACAAAAATGCAACTTTTATGCATTAAAAATGCGGCGTTAAAAGGGGTGGGCAACATTATTCTGCGTCATTTGTTTTTCTCTCATTTCGGTCATTCTCCGAACGTTTCAACCGCCCGTCGTCCTTCTAATTAACGAGTCGCCGAAATTGTTAACTATATCACAAAAAATATAGAACCAAATGCTAAACCATAGATAATACAGCCCGGTGCTGGGAATAAGCTTTAAAATTTACGTTAGTTGTGTTTATAGCCAATTATTAGGTGACGCGTTAATTAGAAGTACGACGGGCGGTTGAAACGCTCGGAGAATGACCGATTTATCGTTTGAGAGTTAAAGGAAGGTGCGAGAAATTTAACTGAAAGGCTATGTTTTTTTGGATTATATTTAATTAAAATTCGATGTTACTTCATAGTTTATCTACACCTATACGAGTACTAATATTTACTTAGGCACTTATGAAATAAATACTTACTTTGTGCCTTCGTCAACCCGCTTTACGGTGAAACAACCTTTGATCTTAGAATAATGCTGTGATATTCACACCCGGTACTCTGTGCGTCCCCGAGCTCCTCGGCGGGAACCGTCCGTTCCCTCGCATGTCCTGTTTGCATCCTATTTTCTCAACTGTACAAACGTATAAAACAATTCTCTAGCGGTTCAAAGAAAATTTACGCTCGTTTTACGTGACTACGTGGTTGCGAATTTATTTCTCAAAGTCTATACTGAGGCTAATAGGCTAATAATGCAACGTCTACGCTCTGTCGAAATTGCACCATTATGCTAGAAAAAAAAACCTGTAAAAATCGTCCCATTTCTTTGTTTCAAAGTGCGTATGTAATTTTATGTTCTTTTCATCACAGTTATTTCAGACACATGTATAATCTAATTTATGAGTATATATTCTACAATACACTAATATTATAAAGGTAATTTACGAAACTACACATCTGATAAAAAACCATTCTCCAACATTTAGAATGGACCTTTAGTATGGACAAGACTATATTTTGACTTACATTAACCGAAGCGAAGCGGGGCGGTCAGTAATTTATATGAAGAAGAAAGAAGAAGAAAAAGAATATACTTTTATTGACACAAAAAACGACACGGTTTACAATAAGTACACAAAGAATTACAACTTAAAACAAATTTTTATCAGTGCCGTTGCGTCAATAAGGGCGGGATATATGTCTATAGTACCTATTGTTTTTATTACTGTCCTTTCACAAAATTACGTCAGGAATGTGCTATAATTTAACAAAATACTGGCCTCATTTCGTCACAGCGTGTTTATACATAATTATACCACGAATACCAAGACAAGTCAGCTTTTACGGGAAAACAAAATTTTTAGTTAACTGCTTCTTTTCCAGGTAGCTTTCATTAATCATGAAAACGTTTAATTACCGCTAGTATTATTTTTAGTAACAAATTGTTGATGAAATTCCCGGATCTGCCGTCTGTGAATAAATGATTGAGCGCCATATTCCGCCGGACGTGGCGCGGCATGGGAGGCTTTCGCTTAAATTGCGAATTTAATTGCTGCGCCCGGAGCAGAGCAAATGTTCTGCGAATACTGCAATAAACTAAATAGATAGTCTGAAAATGGTGGTTATTACAAATGAGTTCAGCGGGCTAGGGAGCACGTCGCGGTGTTTTTAGAGAAATACTACTCTGTCAAGAAAGTACCGGGAAAAGATCAATAATACACAAACTGTTTGTTAATCATCCAAATTTATTTTATCACCTTCAAAGTATGCTCCTTCAGAAACGATACACTTACGCCAACGAATAATCCAATCATCAAAACATTTTTTAAACGCTGTTTCCGGAATTGAATTCAGTTCTCGGCGCGAATTCTCCTTTATGTCTTCTACCGATTGAAAACGGGTGCCACGAAGTGGTAATTTGAGTTTAGGAAAAAGAAAGAAGTCGGCAGGAGCCATATCTGGTGAATATGGTGGTTGCTCGATGGTATTTGTTGAGTGTTTGGTCAAAAATTCTTTCACAATGATGGCCTTGTGCGAAGGCGCATTATCGTGGTGCAAAATCCAAGAATTTTCATTCCACAAATCTGGCCTTTTTCGTCGAATTTGCTCTCTTAAATGCCGCATAACGCTCAAATAATATTCTTTATTTACCGTTTGACCTTCCGGCAAGAATTCCGAGTGCACAACACCGCGATAGTCAAAGAAAACAGTCAACATGACTTTGACTTTTGATCGACTTTGGCGTGGTTTCTTCGGTTTCGGTTCAGTTGGAAGGCGCCACTCCGAAGCTTGTTGACTAGTTTGCATGTCAAACTCGTAAACCCACGTCTCGTCACCAGTAACAATGCGTTTCATGAATGTTGGGTCGGAATTGACTCGTTCTAGCATGTCCTCAGCGACTCTCATGCGATTGAGTTTTTGGAGAAAATTCAGGTCTTTTGGGACTAGCCGAGCGGTAACATGTTTCATACCCAAATGATTAGTTAAAATAGTACGGATCGACTCGTGAGATACAGAAAGTTCGGCGGCTATCTCTCTCAAAGTTGAATGAGGATTTTCAGTCACTATTTCCTTCACTTTTGCGATGTTAACTTCAGTTGCAGACGTTGATGGCCTACCAGAGCGAGGCAAATCTTCCATCACATCTCGACCGCTTTTGAACGCTTTGTACCACTCATAAACACGTGTTTTTGATAAAGTCGAATCACCGTAAGCCTTCTGTAACATTTTCAGTGACTCCGAACACGAAATTCCATTGGCGATGCAAAATTTAAGACAAACTCTTTGTTCAATGTTTTTGTCCATTATGAAATTCGCAATACACACTAGATATGATATAACTAAAAACAGCACTGTATTTAATATAAATAACAGATGCAACTCAAACTCCGCGCCAAAATAGAAAACAGTTGTGCCAATCTAACAACAACAAAAAAAACAAAAATTTGAATTTGGAACCATAAACAAATCATCCATTCCCGATACTTTGTTGACTGAATGTAGTAAGAGCTCCTTAAGAAATGATCAATTAATCTAATAATATAAAAAATGCAATGGCGGCTCTATAATTGAATTATAGGAGAGTAGGGCTGATATACCTACATTCTACACTGTAAACGGGTCTTTATTTATGGCTCTCCTGTTAATTAACTTTTAGGTTTTGGAGGGCCAGGAGGCCAGCAGCGCAGTAGAAAGAAATAAAGAAAGAAAATATATTTACTAGGGCTACAAAGGATTTCGCTGAGAACTATTTTTAAAACTATTTAACCTGCAAATTACATACGATTAGCTCTCAAACAATAACAAATATTTTTTTTTCAAATATACGTAGGTATGTATGTATGGATGGAGGTAGTACCGTAAATTGCCAAATCAAAACCTCAAATATTTTCAAAGGGAGATTTATTTTCCAACCCCTTTATTTAACCAATTTACTTGCCCGAGGTCTAAAATATCCCATTCATTTACCTAACAGAAAATATGAATAAAATTTATTCAGTCCTGAATAAAAAAATATATACCTATAAGTGTATATTATGAGGTAAAAAGTCTAAAGAATCCTTATTTAGGAATTTAATATTACAACTTTATCAGCAAGATAATAGTTTACGTACAATTAAATTACAAAACGAAGCTCTTAATACTTGTATTCTAAACAAGTAGGTATTGGAATTACTTAGAGCATTCCATCTTAATGTCGTCGTCCTGACACAATAACACATTGTACGAGTAATTTGTATTACACAAGTTTCTTCACAAAATATTCCGAACTAAATTGGCTTCCCGCAATTTTTCACAAAGTTCCATTGGTAATCAGTTGCTATTGTTCGTTCGTTGCGATTATACTTTACAATTTAATTCGAGTTCATTATCGTGCCTTTGAAGGTAACATTTAGGAACATCTTAAACGAGTATAAACATTTATTAACATTTTTGGTTTCCATCTTTTGATATGTTCTTTAAAAAGAATCGCCTCGCACCTGTTCTAGCAATTCTATACTCGAAACATAAAAAAAAAAAACAAGAAAACGATACAGTTACGAATAAAAATATATGGAAAAACATTCCACATTTTTCCCGTCATGCTGTCCGTAATGTGAATACTGTTCTACATAGATACTCGTAGGTGTGCGACTGTCCCGGAACTCGTGTTGAGCTCGTTTGTGTGATTGTGTTTGTGTGTGTTTGTGGCGGGCTGTCGCCGGGCCGGCATCAATTCCATCGGCGAGTGACGTGGACAAATTGACATGTCCTGCCCTCGCTGCTTGACTTATTCCGACTCGCTTTTACATTGCGCAAAGGGGAAATAGGTCGATGAAGACATTTTTCAACGCTAGCCGTTTTTGCAGCTGGCTTTTTCAGTATGTACCTGTTTTTTACTGCAGCTGTTTATTAAAAGAGTTTAAGTTTGACGTTAACGATCTGTTTTCAAACGCCAAGATTATTCAGATTCACTCACTCATTCATATCATTTCAGTTCTATAATTAAGTTATTGAAAAGCAAGCTTCAAAAACCCGGCTACCTACCTACATTATTAAGTTTTTAATTAACCAGTATGATATCTTATACTTCGAATCCATCGGTTATTCGTTCCGTATCCGTACAGCGTTGAACAAAATATCATAATTACTCGTAGATACATTGATCATCATAGTCGTATTACTTAGGTCATAAATTATCCACAATAAAATAAGAGTGTTACGGTCAGAGTATTTCGAAGAAAAATGCGTAAAAGTGGTAAAAGCACCTAACTCCCTTTGTTATCCTTCGATGATAATTCCGACGAACGTAATGAAGAAAAAAGTACATATGTATTTAGGTGAATGTTGGTCAGCAAGTATTCATAAATGAATATTAAAAGGTAAATGTAGCTAAGCGGTATGAAAGTAGCGTAGATGATTTTTAAAAATACGAATATATCCCGAGCCGCAGAATAGATAAACCGGCGACCCGGGACCCTTCATTTTGCATAACAAATCAATGTCATAATCCGGGACTGTGCCCCGCCGCGGTCATCGATATTTCATCCCGTGAATGAACTGGGAATAACGCGTGTATTGCCCGAACATCGCATCACGCGTTCGTAAGCGCATTTTTGTTTCATATTACCTCCATAATTCAAAAGTCACAAACACTTTCACCGGCATACGCGTTCTTCTTTCACATACTTTTCTTATTGCAGTGTGGGTAACATGTATTAGGGCCGTAATAAATAAACTCATCTCGACTAATATGCTCGTCTCAAGATGTGTCCAAAATGACAACTTTCCATGGTTGGACAACCATTTTAACGTGTCTTGAGGTGTGCAGTTTATTATTACGGTCCTTAGGGTGCTATTCCACCAGGGATGGATGAGGTAGCTAAGCGATGAGCGAATTCAAAGCTTCCCATTTCCACCAGCGCTAAGCTAAGCTACGCTATGAAAATAAACGATCCTAATTGGTGGATTTCATCACACATCTTAGCACATCTCCGGCGGAAAGCAGCCTTAGACGTGGAGCTAATGATTTTTATTAAGTCCCACTTCTAAAACATTTATTTTTCCTCAGTAATGGATTAGGTAACAAGGTAAGCGGATTAGACAAAATGGTCCATGCAAAATTTGAAGAAGAAAATACCATTATTTAGTACAATTTTCTTAGAAGTAGAGACAACCAGGTATTCTTAACCGACATTTTCTAAAAGGCTTTTTCATTTTACATATCTTGCATAACTCGAACCTACCTATGGAATTTATAATATGTAGTAGGCTAAGTATTACAAGCATTTGAATTGTAAAAGCATTATTCAGTAATAGGGATTAAAACCGTAAAGAACCACTAGAACTCCTCGATGATAAAAATATTTAAAGAATTAGGGACGATGAGATTTCTTTCATACGAGTACATGGGGCGTTGGTGTCCTCTACGTTGATCTGGACTTCTCTGGACATGCACTTGTGAAATATGTGCGTCTGTTTAAAGCTTTAACAACATATGTCTTTGACTACAAAATCATAATAGAACCATAATAAACTGATGACGTGTATGTAAGAAATTGAGATGACATGTCTTGAAACTGGCATCTGATTCAAGATCAGTTTATTAATACGGCCTTTATTAGTTACTCAAGAGTGCGTAATCCGCGAGATCGCGGCCTATACATATAGGGTATCGTTTGTTTCGAAGTTAATCCCCGCACACAGAGAGTCCGCTCCGAATGGCACTGAAGTCGCGTTATTAACAAAGCCATTCAGGCACATAAATGGGCTCAAAACAATTTGCAATTCAATGAGAGTCGTCTTGCTCCTTAGTTAGCTGTCGGGATTATCTTTTAGAATCATCTACTTCAAATAATTAGAAGTAGATAGGCATTTAACCCTTTATATAGCAAAAAAAAATGAAGTGGATTCTAGTCTCATTGGATTTCGTCTATTTACACAAAAATATATTTATAAAAAATTCAAAAAGAATACCTTTAAGTGGTCATTTTTAGTACTAGATTTTATAATTGTCCTATAAAGGGTTAGGAATATTCAATGAGGAATATCGCGCATCACTTTTTTCACTAGATGGCGCCTCTGGGAAGTGAGGACTTTTTGACAGTTGATATTAAAAATTATAAATTTAAATATGTAAATATTTAAAAATTACAAAAGTACAAAAGTTAATTGTCACTCGTTTGGTCTTCTTCGAGGCATAGATTTTAAAGTTAACTGTCAAAAAGACCTCACGTCCTAGAGGCGCCATCTAGTAAAAAAAGTGATGCGCGATAGCCCTCTGAATTTAATAACAGGAAATACTACCTAAGTGTGATTTTATTCGAGCGCTGCTTAGCGTTTTTACACCACAGTCGATTCGAAGTCAAGAGAGTCCAAAATCTCGGACCTAATGCACAATTGTTCATACAAATAATAATATCTAAGACCACTTAGGATAAGGATATCACGCGATGCAATATTCTGGGTCACTATTTTCTTGGACCCTAATCAAACGCGCGGTGAAAACATTCTTAGGGCCGAATTAATAAAATTTTCTTAAGTGAGATGCAGTAATTCAATTCAATTCAATTCAATTCAATATTTTTATTTCAGACTAGGTCCATAAGAGTGTTAGTAATTCATACATTAATCTTATAACCTAGGTTTTAGTCTAAAGCAAAACAATGTCAATAATTAATAAATGTCACTAATAAATTGAAAAACATAATAAAATAAAATAATAATAATAAAATAATAATAATAATAAAATTAATATCGTCGGGGTGCAGCGACAACGGTGGCATGCAAAAGCATCCAACGCTCCAGGAGCGGCGAGTCCCACCGCTGGGCCAGGGCATTCACGATGCTGTTCGCGCTGGAGCGCACGCGATGCAAGAGCGAGGCGCAACGCTTCCTGATGATCGCGGAGAACCCGTCCGTGCGCGCCTCCGCGAACATCGCTGACGCACTGTACCGCCGCGGCAGCGCAAACAGCATCCTGAACGCGTCGTTGTACTGCACGCGCAGAGCGCTGTATGAACGCTGCGTAAACTTGACCCACAGACTGCACGAGTAGAATGTTTGACAGAAAGATTTTAATAGCGTCAACTTAACATCACTACTACACCGTGCAAATCTGCGAACCAACATGTTGCAACGCACACACAACGCCCTGCGCTCCCTCTCGATGTCGTCATCGTCGGACAGAGTATCGGTGACCCAATGACCCAGGTATTTAAATTTGTGCACCCTTTTTAATGGCGAACCACAAAGCGCTACGTTGAAGGGCATTTTGTAACTTTTGGTGCCCGCTTTAAACTGCATTAGTTCACTTTTGGATGTGTTATTATTAAATGAAAATATTATTCTTTTCTTAACAATTTAATAAAACGTTATTTAAGACAAATACAACACTTTCTGCTAGTAATGCCCACAGAGTAGAGAGAGTTGCAAAATATAGATAAAATATTAATAAGGCCGAGCACAGATTAGAAGGCGCTAATTTTTATTACAACACTTCCCCTAAATTAATGCCTTCTAGTTATTAATTTTACATTACAGACAAAGCAAAAATATAGAAGCAATAAGTTTAGTATTAAGTATTCTTGACTACATGACAGGATTTAATTCCAATTTTGTCTCTAAGATAACAAAATTTTATTTTACACAAAGGCTTGGTAAAAATATCAGCATATTGCTCATCACTGCACACATAGTTTAACTCAATAATCTTAGCATAATACTTTTCTTTAATAAAATGAAACTTGACATCTATATGTTTGCACCGTTTGTGAAAGTTTATGTTTTTAATTACACTTATAGCACTTTGACTATCTAAATTTAAGCACACTGATTTTTGGTTAAATTCACCAATGTCACATAACAATTGTTTAATCCACATAGCCTCCTTAGTGGCAGCTCAGGCTGCCATAAATTCTGATTCAGTGGTTGACAGGGCCACTGTCTGTTGCCTCTGACAAGCCCAAGTCACTGCTGCTCCATTTTTAGTAAAGACATATCCTGTGACTGAACGTCTCGTGCTAGGGTCGTTAGCGTAATCCGCATCGCTGTAGCCAATTACTACATTGGGCTCTAATATTGGTGTGTAACATAGACCGTAATCTTTAGTCTCTTTTAGATATTTGAAAATTTTCTTCACTGCATTCCAATGTGTTTCATTGTAAGAATTTAAAAATCTACTCACCAGGCTTACGGCGAACGAAATATCAGGTCGGCTTACTGTAGCTAGGTGCATCAATGATCCAACTGCTTCTCGATACGGAATGGTTTTTTCTGTTTCTCCTTCTCCTTTTTCCAACTTCATATGTGGGTCAACTGGAATGCTGTTGGGTTTACTATCATGTAAATTAAATTTAAGTAATAACTTCTCAATATAGTTTGACTGATGTATAAAAATGTACTTTTCACATTTCTGTATCTCCATACCAACAAAATTTCTAAGTAAGCAGGTTTTTACTTCAAATATTGACTGTAAGTCATTAATTAATTCCTTTAAAGTTGATGTATCTTTTGCAAATAATAGTCCATCATCAACATATAAACACAGGTAACATTTTCCTCCATTAAGAGTTCCAACATACACACACTGATCAGCTTTACTATTGACGAGCCCAAACTTCTTTAAAACAGCATCAAATTTTGCGTTCCAGCATCTGGAAGCCTGTTTTAAACCATATAGTGATTTATTGAGTTTACATACCTTATCTGCATCACAGGTTAGGCCCTCGGGTATAGTCATGTATATGTCTTCTTCAAGCTCACCATATAAAAAAGCTGTTTTAATGTCTAACTGAATTATCTGAAGATTATGTTGGGCAGCTTCTGAGAGTAATAAACGTATAGAATCATACCTGACAGTTGGAGCAAATGTTTCTTGGTAATCAATACCTTTGGTTTGTGAGTATCCTTTTGCACAAAGCCGGGACTTATAACGTAGACCTGAAGGTTCTTCTTTGATGCGAAACACCCATTTACATCCAATCAATCGCATACTGGGAGTTCTATCAACTAATGTCCAAGTATTATTTTGGTGATGAGAATCAAACTCTTCTTTTATTGATTTTATCCATTTTGAGGCATCAGCAGACTTTAATGCCTTTTCATAGTTATCAGGAACTTCATTTTCTGATAATTGGTCTTCATAACACAGGTAAGAACTTTCTTCTTGTTTCTGAGCATTTAAACATTGTCTTCTTGTTCTTACTGTTATATTTCTTTCAGGTGACGATTCTACACTTTCATCGGGGATGTACTCGCTGTCTGACTGTGATTTACCTTCAGTCACAGTGTCAAACGAGTCATCACTTGAAATTTCTTCTTTATCTTTAATTTTAATACTGTTTTCATTTGTAGTTAATTCAATTGGTACATAATCTCTTTTAACTGTTGACTCTAAAAATACTGCATCTCTACTTTTTATTGCTGTTCTTGAATTAGGTAATATGAATCGATACCCTTTAGAATTTTCACAGTAGCCAATAAAAATTAATTTTTGAGATTTTGAATCCAGCTTCTTTCTCTTTTCTCTTGGTAAATGAACCATTGCCTCACAACCAAATGTACGCATGTGGCTGACTTTAGGTTTCTGACCAGTCCACATCTCTTCTGGAGTCTTATAAGACAGAGATTTTGTCGGAGAGCGGTTGACAATGTAGGCGGCTGTATGAATTGCTTCAGCCCAATACATTTTAGGTAAGTTAGCATTTAACAACATACATCTCGCTCTTTCTATTAGAGTTCTGTTCATGCGTTCGGCTGTACCATTTTGTTCTGGTGTGTAAGGCGTGGTTGTTTGATGTATTATTCCGGCATCTTTGAAAAAATTTGAAGATTTTTCATTAACATATTCAAGTCCATTGTCAGATCTGAGAATTTTAATACTTCGATTTAACTGATTCTCAACATGGTTTTTAAATTCTTTAAATTTTTCTAGGACTTCTGACTTGTTGTGCATGGTATACACAAATATTTTCTTTGAGTAGTCGTCGAGGAATGTCACAAAATGTCTGGCTTTGCCCAAAGACTGAGTTTCTATCGGACCGCAAACATCTGAGTGTATCAATTCAAGTAGATCTTTACTCTGAGACCCTTGACTTTTAAAAGGCAGACGTGTTTGTTTTCCTTCCTGACACGTTATACACTTAACATTCTCTTTAACTTGACTTAGGTTTAAATCTGCGGTGTTCTCAGTTAATTTCTTCAGGCTCTGAAAATTCAGATGTCCCATCCTCTGGTGCCACAGGTAAGTATCTTGCTCAATAATATCTGATATGCATGCATAGCCACCAGGCATGTTCAGCCGGTACATATTATTTATTAAGCTTGCTGTTGCCACTATGACATTCTTTCTATTAAGAATAACACAGCCATTTTGATTAAACTTCACTTGGCCACCATTTTTAATAATTTGACTTACTGACAGCAAGTTTGTAGCTAGTTCAGGTACATACAGTACATTTGTAAACAATATTTCATTTTGTTGGCCTCTTTCATCATAAACATTCAAGCTTATTTTTCCAGAGCTTTGAACAGGCAGTGTTTTATTATTTGCCACTTTAATGGTTTTAATGTATGGAGTTGTTTCTTCTTTAAACAAATTATTGTGCCTGGTCATGTGTACAGAAGCACCAGAATCAACATACCAGGCATCGAAGCATTCAGAAGATGCTATAAATACAGCGGCATAAGATGAACAGTTTTCTTTATTTGTATTCTTCTGATCCTTATTGGATTTTGATGACTTACACTCAGGACTTTTATGACCATATTTGTTGCACGTGTAACAGCGGGGGCCTTTAGAAAATCTTTTATTTTTGTTGTGAAACTTATGACTTGTAGCAAGAGCTGATGATTCACTTTCAGTTTGTTTGACGTCTTGTAATATTTTTGATTTCACTGAGTCTGAGGAAATCTTCATACCTGAACTCTCAATGGCTATTATCATTGGCTTGTAATTTTCTGGAAGGCCGGATAGCAAAAGTGTGCCTAGCCACTCATCATTTACATCAAAGCCAATGTTCCTTAACTTATGGGCTGTTGTCATTATTTTACTGACATACTCCTCTACATTTAGGCATCCAGCTAGTGTAGTATTGCATAAGTCTCGCAGCAGACCAACTCGGCGTGTCAGCCCGGAGTCATCGAAAGCGCGGGATAAATTTTCCCATACTTCTTTCGCAGTGCTTGATTCTTGAATATGAATATAGTTAACAGGATCAACAAGAAGTATTATCTTCGATCTGGCTTTAGTGTCACGCTTTGTGTCTATTGTACTTGAATCTTTACATTCCACGCAATCCCATAATTCTTCATGCTGCAAGTACGTTTTAACAGCAAAGCGCCATGTGGCATAGTTATCACGGCCGGTTAATTTCTCAATTAATGCCAATTGATTACTTGATGACATGTTATATTCGATGTTCAACTATTTTGTTCTAGAAACTGACTACATTGCCTTTGTAGGTTAGGTCTTTTACAAAACTATTTTTTTTATACTGATTTTGTTAACTTTTTGCACTGATTTTATTTATCGGGCTTTCTGAGCTCATAACCTGTTATTATTAAATGAAAATATTATTCTTTTCTTAACAATTTAATAAAACGTTATTTAAGACAAATACAACACTTTCTGCTAGTAATGCCCACAGAGTAGAGAGAGTTGCAAAATATAGATAAAATATTAATAAGGCCGAGCACAGATTAGAAGGCGCTAATTTTTATTACAACAGGATGCATTATACCTGAGGCCATGGGCCTCCGCATACGACTCACAGATGTTTAGCAACTTAATCAAAGCACCAATTGAAGGGCTCAGCAGCACCATATCATCAGCATAACTGATATTATTGATGCAGACACCCCCGACGTGGCAACCGATGCTGGTGCTGCTGAGCTCCTCAATCAGCCGGTTCACGTACAAGTGGAACAACTTTGGCGAGGTCCGCCCCCCCTGCCTCACACCGCAGCCCATCCTATACACGTTTGAATGAGCCCCAGCCCATTTCACGCTGTTCAGCTGATTCTCATACCAGAACATAAGTATGGAAGTGATATTTTGCGGCACATTTGTCTCGTTTTGCAACTTGTCCCTTGTAATATCCTTATCACCTTTTTAAAGTTATGTTTAATAAAATGTCACATATATTTTTTAAAGGAGTTGAATTTGTAAGGTTGAAAAGTTTCCTATTTATTTTAACGGTTGAGGTAAAATAAAACGATATAAAAAAATTCTAGACAAGTTTTAATAATTATAAATTTTTGAACTCATATAAAACTATACACGAATGCTGCATCTAGCTCATAAACAAAATAAAACATTGCTTATTACTAGGTTAATAAAAACACTTGCTAAATTAATAAAAAGACATTTGGGCTCGTCCGGGATTTGAACCCGGGACCTCTCGCACCCTAAGCGAAAATCATACCCCTAGACCAACGAGCCGGTTGAATCACTGGCCGAAAATAGAGATAACGTTCAACGGTGCGTACGCGCACGAGTGAAAGGTACGCGACTAATGGGCATATCAGACCAAGTTCTCGAAATCAAATCAGTGAAATCACCTCACGCGATGACCAGATATGCAAAAAAATTGTTTTCGACACACTCAAATTGCGTAAGACATTTGAGTTGATATATTAAATACCTACTCACAAACAGGCCACTTAATATTATTATTTGAGCGGATGTGTCACGTTGCTGTTATCTGACCTAAGCGCTGACGCGCTCTAATAAAACGGACTTTGCCCGTAAACATCAATTCATCACAGTTTTTTTTAAGATTCCGCTTACTTGTAAGTACAAATTTTACAATTAATTAAAACGAATTGAAACCTAAAATATAGCTTAAAAGTGTCGAACTGGATGCAATATGCGATTAATATTGTATCTAATTAGTAAGTTTCTTATCAGCATTACATATTACATTTTGTTCTAAAGTTTCCGGAATTTATTGAAGATCGTCATTGAAACATTTTAAATAATATATCAAATATCAATGCTTGGCAAAAAAAATCGGGCTCGTCCGGGATTTGAACCCGGGACCTCTCGCACCCAAAGCGAGAATCATACCCCTAGACCAACGAGCCGATTGGCTAATAAGGCAAAATTCTAATCCACAATCACTAATGTTATTCGAAAGTCATACGTAAAACCGTTACATTGATTTCGTCATGCCAACAGAGCCGGATAAAAACTGATTTAAGCCATATCACAGAGTTTAGCAATTCCTTGTACATTTCTAACGAAATGAGAGTTGTATTTAAGTGTAATACTAATAAGGTGTTCTGTCTTTCATTGTTACGGTGCATTAGAGATAGACAATGGTTTTGGTATTTTTGTGTAATATACAGAAGTGATAAAATCCGTAACGCATACGTGCGAGGAAGCCTGGGGGGCAATTTTTGACGCTCTAGTGCTCGAAGTCAAAGTCGAGTGATAGAAAACAATAGCACACGAAAATATGTCAAGATTATTTTCGCATGAACCAATTATCCGTATTTTTGGAAGCTCTCACTCGAAAACTAGTGATTTGATATATTTGATTTGATTCTCGTGTTTCATTTTACGCAGAATGTCGATGATTACCGGTTTTTTTAATTATATTTTAAATATAAATAAACATACGACATAACTAACCAGAAGTTGTAATTGTGGCGAGAATATTATTAGTTACTTGTATGCACTTTCAGCGTTTTTAATACTGGTAACCAAAAACTTTTACTATGAAAACTAATAAATAAAACGTTTAAATGGTTCTTTGTGTATGATATATTTGAGGTTTGTTCCTTCAACTTCCGTTCAAAGAAAATATAATAAAGACGTTGTGATTGATTTGATAGACAAATGTCAAAACAAATTTCTAATGACAGAAATGAAAACGAATGGTGTGGACTAGTCGTTTTTAAATTTTCTATCGCTCGTATTTCAAAAATACGAATTCACCATTTCGCTCACTTTCGAGTGAAACTTTCGTTCACTCAAAAGACAAAAATCGCCCCCAGGACGTTTACACTATAAGGAATAAAAAAGGTTAATGTATGAGTTGAGAGAGATATTAGCTATAAGTACATGTTATTGGATTCAAATAACTTTTCTCAAATAAGTATTTTGACTTTCCAGCGCTCGAAATTTTCACTCGAAAGTGAGCAAAAACGGTGAAACCGTATTTTTTAATACGAGAGATAGAAAATTTTAAAAAGATTTTTCCACTTAAACTACTTATTAAATAATGCAGTTCTTCTTGCTTTTAATTGTTTCATCGATTAAAACTCACAAATATCTATAAAGTACATATACTGGTTCACCATTACAATAAAGCTTATTGCCTCAACGCATTATTTTGCTGAAGTTGAAAATGTTGAAATAGCCATTTCGCTTGAAAGATAAATGCAAAACGGTATATTATACTATTTGAATTTTGACCAGAATACCAAATGTTGTGTATCAGCGCTGGAAACAAGTGCGGTAGGATACCAGAGAACAAAACTCGTAAAACTCAAGAGTGCGCCTATTATGGAACTAGTAGACTTTGATCTCGAGTCTCATCAATAGTCTCATCAGTTCAGTCGTTGTCGACATAATTATAGGAGATTGCATTGAATATAATCAGTATAATCACTCGGGTACTATGTAAAGACGAAACGGTTAATTAGCCTAGCCCGGTAAGGGAAAATATTTGTGGGATGAGCGTTGATTTGTTCCTGAGTCTTGGATGTTTTATGTAATTATGGCACTTCACTTGGCTATTACTTGTCAAGAGTTTCGTTACATTGACATACCAAATGAAAGAAATGTAAAATCAATATTTGACAATTGCTGCCAAATGTAGTGCCACCATAAAGTATGTATTTTTCTATATAAGTACTTATGTAAGTACATACGTTTCTGTTTGTCGTAGTCTAGTGCCACTAATAGTATCAAAATCAAATCAAATCATTTAATTCCATATAAAAGGTACAAATAAAGTTGTATTGAATACATAGGGTTAAATAAAGATCTAAAGATATACTGATATAAAGAAAAAAAAACTTGACTATGAATTAAATAACATGCGTATTACAAAATGTTGTTAGGCCTAGGTATGCAGATACATTTTGTCTAAACTAGGGTTACTAGTGTACCCTGTATCTTGGACTAATAGTTATCTAAAAGTGTGACTAGAGCTAGGTTTAGGACATTGTAGCTACAGGTAAAAAATATTCCGTCAAAAACATAAAATGTACAAAAATGACAAGTTTCGCAATTCTTCCACTGTAAAAAGTTGTGATATCTCATGTTAGCTAAGCCTATATTTGGTGAATGTATTAAAATTAGACATCTTTATTTCTTTTTTTATTGTCTAATAAGTATAAGTAATTTCTATAATAAGTATAGTGACTTGGCAAAATGTGATTACACAGCACAAATAAAGCGCTGCTGCATGAAAATACATTTTCAAATCGCTAATTAACTTATATTATTGTAGCTATAGGTAACAAAATATGTTTGTCGATTAGTCATTTTATCGAGTGAGTGGAGAATACCGGCGTCGTGCCGATCGGAGTCGTAAAGCCCGAGATACGCCGGAGCCGAATAAATGTATCGCTCGATTTATTCATCTGCCCTCGTAAGAAAAAAGGGCACATCTGCGAATTATTCACAGAAGCATATTAAACCCTGTGTAGGTTAATAAAGGTCGCATGTGCAATACCAATTCGTTTGCACATGTGCCTTTTCTTCTTATGAGGGCAGTCATGCAGCCTGCAGCCGGCCCCGCCCCGGCTGGTTCACCAATTTGAAGTTCCCTGTAGGTAGGTATCGAAAAATAAATAGTCGTAACTTCGGGTGCCATCGCAGCCAACCCGTCAAATGCTAATATGTTATCAGAAAGTATTAACATTACGCCCAGATAAAGTTATCTTACAGTTAAAGTTATCTCTTTCCTTTTCTTTATTATATAAAAGAATGGGATGAAGCTAAAATTTATCTGACAGATAGTGTTATCTGTAGATTGAAAAATCTGTCATAAATGGTAAGTAATTCCTATCAAAAATTTCATTTTTGGGCCAAGTTTTTCTTGTCTACGGACCATAATTTTAAATGGTTTTGAGAGATCGAATTGCGGTAATTTGCCTAGAAATTACCTAGAAATCCCTTGACATGGTGTAATTTTTCTTACAGCGTAGGAACTGATGATAATCTTTGTTTAATACCTACTTCAGCATTTTCATAATAATCACAGTATAAATGTGAAAGTTCGTATGGATGTTTGTGTTTCAATCACGCCTAAACGGATGAACGAATTTGGATGAAATGTGGGACTCGGATAGTTGTATACCTACTGGAACACAGGATACTTTTTATGGATTGGACAATTGGACAGTTCCCGAGGGTAAAGTGAAAAACGACTAATACGCGGAGCGGACGGAGTCACGGGAAAAGCTTAGTAGGTATTGAAGAATTCAAAAATTAATGTCGTTCATGTACTAGTTATAAAATAGGGGAACATAACCAACTTCATACCTTCAGATAATTGGCCTACTCTTCTAGCAAGATCCCATGCTAAGATGTATAATATATTTTAGTGAATTAATTAATCAGTTATACAAATATTTAAAGAAACTAAAATAGATATCTCGCATACAGCGAAAACCTTCCCCACGTCCCATTCATACGATTAACTTCCTAAACGTCAAAGCCGTTCGCTAAACTACGGTTATTTATGCAGTGAGAGAACTACGGCTCCTAAAGACCATTATTTATTGGCGTCAAAACCGCAGATGGAACCATTTAAAAGGGGGGAATCGTCATTATTCAAACCATTTGTCGCAGTGACTGCCAACTAATGGGGGCCCTCAGGCTTCACTTCATTTGTTATCGCTACTTGATTTTATTTAGGTCTGATGCTGTACAAGCATCGTTTGCGAGTGATTAAAAACCGATTAGTAAGTTACATTAAGCATTGGGTAAGGGGAAATGAACCATAAGCAGCTTTCGTTAGGTAATTAGGTGCATTTTATACCGGGTCTTAAGCACCTGTTGTACTATTAATGTAAGTAACTTTGTTTCGTGAAAACGCGCCGCATTTACGATAACATTTATTTCTTCCAACCTTTAAACCTTAACCTAAATGTATGTAATTTTTTAATGTGTGTAAAATGTAGGTATGTAATGTGTTTAATTTTTATACATCTCTATGAAAATACATGTTTTAAATAAGAAGGTATAGTTTTGGGAAAAATAAATACGACAGTGGGAGTATGGCGAAGAACACATACCGAGCAGTGTGGCGGCGCCGCCAACCGCGGCGGAGCGCGGCGGAGCGCGGCCGAACGGATTGAAAAATTTTATAAATGTACGTAATCCGCCGAGACCGTTCACACGGTACCGTTCGACCGCGCTCCGCTCCCGTGTGTTCATCACCTGTGAAGAAATCAGGTCAATAAACATTTCCCAAATTATCTTAGCTGTAGCAACATTCTCTATTAATATAACAAACCAACATCGCAAGAAACTTGTAGTTAGATTAACAACAAAATGTCTATTAAGTATAATGAAACTTTCCAAATCTAAAACATAACATTATTGTATAGTAACTTTAATTGTTGACCCATTATAAAACCTTGTCGCAGAAAGTCAATGATTAATTTTGACGTAATTTATTTCTCGTGAATTGGCTTTGTCATTGTGACATAGGATTCTATGGTGGCTCAACTATAAAGGCCTCTGCCCACTACATCGGATCACACCATGACCGTAATAGGAACGTGTCAGATAAATAAAATATTATTTGTATTGAAAAGTGTGAGACTATGCCCACTAGATCTTCGTGATTCGAGTTCTATCTAACGCTGTAGTTTAACCCGAACCGTGTCTATTGACTCATTTGCCTCAAAACCAAAGCTTATAGTTTATCGAGTCTATGTTTAACTTTGAAGTAAAATTAAGGGCGCGTAAGCAAGAGGTTATCTCCTCATATATGTTTGTAGCTCAGCACCTACCTATCGTCCTGGACTCCACGTGTTGAATTATAATACAAACTAGTTGTAGATATAAAATTCAAGAAATCTCGAACATTTTCACTAGACAATGCCTGCTCCTAGCTAAATCAAAGTGTCAGTTCGGCTTTTAAACCGTCATTATTTATCTCAACTCGAAGGCCCGTTAAAAGCAAACCTTTAATTTCATCAAACTCCCATTATCACATTCCTAAGGTAATTAAAAACTTGGATACTTAATGATAAGTTAGACTTTCTATATTGTCAGTAAATCTGGAGGGAGTTCTAAATTCAAACAGCTCGTGACATAATCTGTGGTAAGCCATTATATCTGACGGGAAATCTCATTTCCGGTCGGAGAAAAACGGACTCGCGCGGTTCGGAAGTGGGTCGCGAGACGAGCGAGGCACTTACCTACACCACGCGGTACACGCCTACAGACGACATCGATACCTAGTTTGCCTGATTGAAAGAAGTAGATAAACAAGAAGGGTGTGCTCTCAAGGCTCCTCGGAATGTTTAACTTCACCCACCATATCACTACCATCGGTTTAAAACACGTTTAAAATACCCGCATTGTATTGGTTAATTCGTTTTGATACTCATACGGTATGGATATTGTCGTAGTTGTGTATTTTTACCCGACTGCTAAACAAGTTAGGTAATGTTGTGACCTATATGTATGTATGGTTCTTTCTTATCTCGTAGAAGCTGAACGAAATGGCCTGATTTTGACATGCGACGTGTCGTTAGATTCATCTTAACGTAGCAAGTGTCATTGAGTACTTTACTTAATTTAAAAAAACGGTCGAAATTAAGGAATCAAAAACGAACGCAATAGACGACATTGTCAAAATATGCAGTCATCGTTTAAAGCTTGCTGTTTGGTAAACTTGTTCACTGACTAAAATTCAATTGTTTCATAGCTGTTGATTACTGTACAGAAATACAAGAAGTGGGTTGTATCATTCTCTCACATAACGCCAAAATTCATGCCTATTTAGAAAAAGGATATTTTCTAAATGAAAGAATGAAAATAGTTCCAATAATACACCGCAATTTCCTGCTTCGCCATCAGATTGAAGGTATTTTCATCTAAATTACCTAATTTTGCTCCTCGGAGGCATCGGAGGTGTCACATCAATCTGTCCGCGGATTTTCTTTGACGTGAATTGATAGAAGCTGTCGGCTAACTGTACCTCTACAGTGAACTTTCTTACGCTGTATGGAGTCTCACGTTTTCGCCATTTATCTAAAATTGCTTGTACTTATTATGACATTTTGCGAGTGAATCCGTGCTGGGAGCGGTTTACCAACAAAAGGTAACGTATCCTTGTCATATCGTCCCCACAATGCTAATTATGCAAGAAGCGCGAGCCTGGGGTTTATGTAAATTCCTCTTCGGCCGCTTATCTCGCTGTAGCTCCCGGGTCGCCAGTAATTACGACTGTAGACACAGATAATTGCCTCGAGATTCGACCTGGCTTACCGGATTTTTCGAGATTTTTCTTTATGTCTCGCCTACTCTTTGTCAGCTGCATAACCAAGTAATAATATCAACTCCAGAGGTATTCTTGCTTACGTTGAGACTGTGCTCTACATTATTAATGCATTTTTTCCGGTTCGCATATGGAATTAGAATCATAACGAACGAGGATTCCTTTTAACACGATTAAAAATAATACCTGTAAATTATGCAAGGAGCTGCCCTGGAAGAGGAATGTGAGCAGACTGCACGGATGAAATTCTAGGAAAACTATAGTTAGCAGTTTTTATTATTATACAACCTGGCCAAACTGCAATTGAGGTCACATTTAAACAAACGAGAGCCAACCAACAACTTTGTCATAGTTGACATAAGTTGAAAATGTATGATACTTATTAGTTATTTATATCAACCAAAGCTGGTAGTAACAACACCAAGCTTTTTTATTTTTACTAACATCTTAGTTGATGTATTTATCGTGATTTTGGGCTCGTAAGGAATCAAGACGCTACTCACAGGTAAGAGGTGCACGGCAGTGCACTATACAAAGGATAATAACAAATGAGCAGTGGCCTGGCGGAGGGGGCACGACGCGACGTGTTCAATTCATCACGACTCGGCCGCGTCAGCAATCCCGCAGTTTTTCCGATGACGAACACTTTCCGAGGTGCTATTCTCCTACACTACAAAACCCAATTCACTGAATTGAACTAGCCTTACCAGACCCTTGCTCGCCCTAGAATTGACTGACGATTCGTGTCTTTGGAACTGGTTTAGCAATCCCGGGTGAATATAACTAGAATAACATCTCCGCACATCACCCCGGTGCTAACTCGGCACTAACTACGTGTCGTTCGCCTTTTCTAACTACGTTTAGTGTTTCTCTAATACATCGTTGTCCTCGGGATTTGGACAATTATTTGGAAATAATGATTTGCTTTCACGCAAAATAGGCGCTTAGTCGTCGAGTTGCGGAAAACTAGCCCGCTATAACCTAATGATTTGCTTTAATGAAGTAGGTATACGGGGTTTCGGTTGTAAACGACAAGTAAAACTCATTCAAGTTAGTGGTAACTCAACAATGGTTCAGGACAAAATGAACGATCAAACGTTACCTACGCTGCTTTTGTATGTTAAATGCCATTTGCGATTGTCATCTGTTTTTACACGCTTACATACATACTCACGTAGCAATACAAAGCTAAGGCGATTTTGCGACGACTTTATTAGTTTTATCACACATTGTTATAGGGTAGTAGATTGTAATAAAACGCAGATATACCTAAGTAACTATACCTTTGAATAAAAAATAATATAAAATCTTAGATAATTCCCGGTAATTTGGTTTCAGTACTGAACTTGAAACATAAAAACCTACTTAGGTATACGTAGTATCATCCTCGAGTTCACGCTTGGGAAAATGGTCGTCTCTCCGAGGTGCGCGCTGAATCTGATTTCAAACTCAAACTTGTGTGATTTCAGTAAGACCTGGCAACGTAGCGCAACTCTGGAAAAACGGGAATTTTGTTCAATGTTTATACAATTCGCTTGTGTTACAAAACTGAACTTGGAGGTTACAAAAATGGCTATGGAGTTAAATAAACTATGGCATTTTTCATGCATTTTTCAAAGATAAGTCAGTTGCTTCGAAAACTGGTCAATAAATAAGGTCTCTTCGAGTGATTCTATTATATATCGCAATCTACTTGCACTCTCTATTAATGAGTGACGAGTAGGTATAAAAACTACTTCAAAGTAAACAAATGTGGAACACAGATATATATAAGATAGGTATATATAATACATATATATAACGAACAAAGTACATTTATACCTATACCTACCTTATAAATACATTGGAATTAAAAAAGCCGGTCAAGTGCGAGTCGGACTCGCGCACCGAGGGTTCCGCACAAACTTGTAGGTATATAAATAGTTTATAAATCACGGTAATACAATAGGAACAAAGTCCAGTATACTGTGTTGGTAATGAGTTGACACTGCCTACTAAGCTAGCGGTCCCGGGTTCGAATCCCGATATGGGCAAATATTTGTGTGATGAGCGCGACTATTTGATCCTGAGTCATGGATGTTTTCTGTAGGTGTATTTAAGTATGTATTTCTCTATAAGTATGTATATAGTAAGTACATGCCTAGAGATTAGTTTGGGACTAGGCAATTTGTGTGATATTTAATTATTTATTTATAAACTGACACGCATTGCTCTAAGTATACACTCTCGTATTAACTATTATAGTGAGTGTCAGTTTATACTGGACTTTATTTTTTTTATGATGTAACTACAAATTAACGGTTTCCGGATCTTTTCCTTTACTTGTGCTATAAGACATTGCTTCTTGCCAAATTTCATTATTCTAAGTCAACGGGAAGTACCCTATAGGTTTTGATACCCTTGAATATGTGGCATAAACGGGCGTATCTCTTGATTGCTTTGACTTAGAAGTTTGATTTTTTTACAGCTCCAAGGGATTGCAGATTTGAGTATTTGATATGAATTTCAACTTGATACCTCCACCCAAACCTGAGAAAAAGGGTCGTGACAGACCGATAGACAGACATACAGACAGATGGACAACAAAGTGATCCTGTTCCTTTTTTCCTTTTGAGGTACGCAACCCTAAAAATGATGCAAAATAATGGTCCAACATTGATGCCCACAGATTCCAGCTATGCAAAATTTATTGAACTTGGGCAGAATCTCTTTCTAAAGCTAAATTTGTTTCATAATTAGAATTCCAACATTACCAACACACCACAAACATTTAAAAGGGACCTTTAACATTTACATTTATGTTTATTACGCCCGTTTTGCTTCTCTATCGCAAGCATATCGGTAACGTCTTAGTAGCTCTTACTTTCACGTGCAATAGAGCTTTAATGATGTCAACAATATGATACTACAATAGTATAGAAGACAAGCCTATAACAAAGTGGATTATGTACCTGGAACCGTGCTCAAAAATAATGTCGTTCATTATTCGAATGGCATGTATTCGCCAATAAATCCCCCTAAAGCTTGCGGTGACGACATTGGATCTACATACATAGGTATAACAAATATTACAACAGTGTTCGTCGGCATATCTTCTGTTTTACGGCAAAATTTCGTGCCCCAACATCCGTCATCGCGGCGACAAAATGTGAGACACAATCGTTAGCAATAAAAAACATATCTCGGGCGTCTTCTATCGTACATCCATCATCCTGACGGATACGAAAAAGTCTGCAAATATCTTCATCATACACACACTGTCCATGTAGTAATTTTAGTACAGTTTATTTGTCCGCGTAAACATATTTTGTTTGATTTATTTGATAGATAGAAAGCTGCTCTGCAGTTAACGTAAGTAGATATAGTAAAGGAGCTTGTCCACCGGTGAGGCGAGGCCAGGCGAGGCGGGGACGGGATTAAATTGAAATTTGTATAGTAAAATTTTCCGCTCGCCTGCGGTGGTGGAAATAGTCTGGATTGGCGAGACGGGAATTGAAATATTTGTTCTTAATATTGAACCGTATTACTATATCATAGAGTGTTATTAACACTGCAACATAAACAAAAGCATCGCGATTTTGTCGCAGAGGAAAAGCACCTTATGCCAGTATTTGATCTTCCGCCCTAAGGTTAAATTCCTTTTAGGTATGACGTCTCATAAATAATACAAAAAGTCGATAAGAAGACATCTGATCTGTCAATTTGAAGGGTCCACTTTATTTCATAGAAAGTTTGTATCAAAATTTAAAGACTACTTGTTTGGCCGATTGTACCTAACAATCTCATGATGAAATTCATCAATAAATAAATAATTTTAATGTATTAGGAGATGCTTAATTGTTCAACCCCGTGTCAACTCGCACTCTAGTCTAGTGCATAATTAATTAAGGAGTCGCACTTTACGATGTTTTCAATAATGCTTAGAAAATAGGTAAGTATCTAAATTATTTTTAAAACACATTTTGGAAATCAGCTTTTTGTACAGAAATGTACGCCATATCCGCTGTAATTAAAACAAAGCCAACTATTAAAAACGTTAACTAGATACGACACTCGTCAGACGATCATCGTTATCTAAACATATTGTAATGTATAATGTATTGGGGACCCAAATAATGATTCAAATAAAAAGCAAATACGGAATGGAAATGGGAAATAAGAAAAATCATTTAGGTTGGAACTTCATCAAATAAAATGGATTATAAGGGACCCCGCCGTCAGTATGCTTACTGAGGAAAGTCAATAATCACAGGAAAATGATTCATACAAATTAATTTATATCTTATTTATTTAGTAAAGTTATTTAGTTAATTCCGACTTTAATCAAACGCCAAATATATATTAAGATTAAATAACTTATTTTTTTACAGCCCCCCCATTTCACATTGATACCTATAGGTAATATATTTTGTTACATTTTGTCTACAACGATTAGGTACAATACAATCCAGCCGATGTTGAATGGGCCCGTAAACGGAATTCACTTAAGAGTGCTCTGGAAACTGCTGGAATTAGGTACCTACTCGTACCTGTTAATATGTTTATCCCGGGACTTACTCCGAGGTACTTAACTATCGAGAATATAAGTATTTTTCTTTAGACATCATTAGTTTTATTTATTTTCTAGTTTTCAGGCCTTTAATTTTCTTTCCGCATACCAGCTGGGCCCGCAAAAGTAAAAATAATGATGTCCGCGTAAGTATTCGTTTCGTCATTGTAGTTTGTTTAGGTTTGGTAGTTCCGCGAATTTTGGTATTCCCATAACGTCAAAGGCCGTAATAAAAGGCTCGTAAGTATCTAAAACAAAGGCTTAGACGTCGAGGTTATGGTCGCATGGATTTATGTGTAAATATAGGCCGTGAGCAGGGGCAGGCGAGCACAAAGCGTGCGGCGCAGCGAGGCGCGTGAGTGGCCGGCGGCCGGTGGAGCGGACACAATTAGATGATCCAGCCTGGTGCAGAGCCATCAGTACACACTCACCCTATATCTTTAAACACAAGCCCAGCCTATAAAGTGCAGGAAAGAAATGTGTAATCGTTTATAAAGTATAGGTGTTGGCCATGTGTTGGCACAAGAGTTGAGGTGATGATTACGCACTGTCTGCATGCAACAAAGATAGGTCGGGAATGGACGAAGTAGGGAATGTGAACAAAATTCCGCTGTCAATAGCCAATACATACAATGCAATTGAAACGTAAAATAGTGACCAACTATTGGGTGTTTAGATACCTACCATTAAAAAAATTATAAATACACAGTGTTTTTTTTTATTTCCGATAACTTTAAGGGAACATTCTTCAGGTGAAATAGAGTTAAATTCTAAGACACTAGTATCTTAACTCGTACTATTTTTAAAATTTAACATTTTAATTTCACCAGGCACTGTTTGCCTCGTACGGTGAAACTGTGGAAGCAACTTTCTCCTGCGGTGTTTCCGGCCAGTTATGACATGGGGGCCTTCAAGAAAAGAGCGATCATCTCCCTAAAAGGTCGGTAACGTACCTACAACCCTTCTTGAGTTGTCGGTGTTCATGGGCGGTGGTGATTACTTCCCATCAGGTAACCCGCATGCTCGTTTGCCTCCCTCTCTTATAAAAAAAAATATTAATAATCACTAATACAGATTACTTTGTTCTAAAACTAACCATTTTTTTTTTGCAATATTTAAATATCTAATCTAGTACTTTGTTTATATGCATGTAGGTAGGTACCTAGTAATATGCCGAAGTTAACGGAAATCAACAAAAACACGGTGTATATAGGAAATTTTAACTAATTCGAAGGAACTGTGCCGCTGTTTTGGTAATGGAACAATTAAGCCGTGGAATCCGATTAACTGCCTTAATTATATATAACCCTGATATTAACCGTAACGACACCACGATCAGCCATTTCGATGAATAGAACCCTTCACGACACGCCGAGGCTAAGAGGAACAAAGACAACTGCTCATTACCCACCCCCGTTCTGCTCGCCTGGTAGCTATTGTATCGGATTCATTTTCATTTCACCCACTGAATACGGATTAAGATCTAAATATCTACCTAGATTATATCGCAGTTACAATAATCGAGCAATTGAGTTATAGCAGTTTCAGAAATGGGTTTTCGTTTGCTCCAATTGAAAACTCACTAAATATAATCCGTACGAGAGAACGTAACCCATTTGAGTTGAGTGTGCTCTCTGCGCCGATGTTGCGGTGTACCAGCAAAATGATTCATTTAAGCGGGTTGTGTTAAATGAAACTCCAAGTCTTGATTCTCTTCAATCGTAGCCTAATTGTTCATAATCTAGTTTACTTCCTAAATTTATTTATTTCATCTTTATTGCACAAAGATTACACTAGTATACAAAAGGCGAACAACATAAATGCAGACTGATTTTTAGTAGTTTAACAGTTGAAAACGGAATCTTATGTTGGTAAATTCAGGTTCGAAAGAACTTAGACAGATGCCCTAAATTAAAGGTACCTATAAATAAAACTCGGAAAACTCGGAAGTCTTCTTTCTTCCTTTCTTTCTTTCAGGAAAGCACTCCTGCATTAAGAAATTACATTTTCGATGGTGGGAATTATGGATTACATGTATTTGAGAAACTTTTGCCTAATTCGTGAGACCATTAGCAGTCGTAGCTTCAGGTCAAGGAGATTAAAAGTTAGGTAATGCGCTAGCGGATTACCAGGTATCGCGTAGGTCATCTGGGAACCGCTTTCACACCGAGAATATTTATTACCTCACCATGTTGGGTTTCATGCCACGGTGGTATTGCTTTTTTTTTATAATTTTAAAGAATCGTGTAGGAGCCTTATCGAATCGATTTCGTTATGCGATAATCGACACATTGTTTTTCGATGTTATTTTGCGCTTAAATGATACTTAAAATGATAATTACACGGGGGATGCAGCACACCTGAGGACTGTTTGTCAAATACTACGTCACCCTAAAGGTCTCTGCCCACTATACCGTATCATACCATGACCGTACTATGAACGTATCAGGCACGAACGCTCACTGCTGGGTGCGCCAAAGTTCATATAAAATTGCAAATTAGATTATTGGAACTCCGAAAATGTATCTCATACAATTTTACAACCTAATAATCATTGTACATAATTTTTTTTGTTACTAACGATCGAAACTCATAATCATCAGATTTCATAATATCACTAATTATACACCTTGTTTATACTAATATTTGTTTTCATATATTTTCTGATACTAACGATCAAAACTCCTAATCATTCTAATTCATAACGAAGGTCTCCATTAGGTACGACGACGAGCGAAGCGAGGAGGAGTGTTAGGTAGAATTGCGACCCTACAGCGCGCGAGCCGAGCGAGCGAAGCGAGCGTGCCGCGGTAGCGGCCGGCGAAGCGCCAGAAATGAACATATTTTTAACTAATACTTACATATAGTAGACGATGAGCGAAGAATCACCCTTCTATTTCTAAGTCCCTGCTCCGTTGGTAGTAATAAAAATGTATGAACAACAAAGTATAAGGAAAAAAATTATGAAGAGTGATTATTATGAATACAAATGAGTATTAATAAAAAAAATATGATAACTGTCTGTTATGAGTTCCGTTGGTAGTAATAATAAGTTATGAACAAAAAAAGTATGAGGAAAAAAATTATGAAGAGCGAATATTAGGAATACAAATCGGTAGTAAAACCAAAAATCGGAATAAGAATTTTGTATGAGCCAATATGGACCCCTCACTGCTACAGAAAGTGATGGTCGGTGAGGGACCGGTCTAGTAGGCATAGTCTCATACTTTTCAATACAATTTATTTTTTGTCTGACACGTTCCTATTACAGTCATGGGTATGATCCGGTGTAGTGGGCAGAGGCCTTAAATCTAGTGCCGACTGCCGAGTAAAAAACATACAGAAGCTTGCCGTACAGCACTAGAAGACATAACAAAGGTAATTTTGATGAAAACTCATATACTTTTTTTAATATTCTATTCCTCGAAATGATTTTTGAACGATTAGTACCTAATGGTTAAAAAATATAGTGTACACTAATGCTAATGTTAAGTAAACTCATGTTCTGTTAAGCACTTACCTACATAGTCTTATGTGTGTCGCGTTAGGTAAAAGTACAATTATGTTCAGGCACAGCATATTATTATAATAAAATTACCATTTAGCACAGCAGAGTACAGTGTATTGTTAATATGGCCGCGCGCTCCATAATAATTTTAATGTTTTTGGGATTGTTTTTGTTTCATTAGCTCCCGCCGCCTGCCCACTGCACGAACACGAGCTAATGCGAATTAGTGCGGCTCGGAAATTTTAAATTACGTTTCAGTAACTCGTTTCAATTATTTTATAATTATATTTTTTCAATTATGGTAATATTATGGTCAACTAGCTTTTGCCCGCGACTCCGTCCGCGTAGAAGTCGTTTATCGTGTATCCCACGGGAACTATCAAAATTTTCCGGGATAAAACTATATTATGTCTTCCCCGGGACTCAAACTATCTTAATACCGAATTTCATCTAAATCGGTTCAGCGGTTTAAGCGTGAAGAGGTAACAGACAGACAGACAGAATTACTTCCCAACTAGCACACAAGCTGTATAAGGGCTTATATAGCTCTTAAAATACTGAAGCTAGAGTTATAATGGCTGTATAAGCTCATATACAGCTTTTGTGCTACTTGGATTTCGCATTTATAATATTAGTATGGACTATGGATACTATGGTTTAGGTATCTTATTTTGTTTTGCACGTTTTTATGTTAATTAGCTAAATGCAAACGAGCACGCGGACCACATAGTTTTTTTTTAATATCTATTTAGATAGTCCTAAACTAATGAGAGGAATGAACCGACCCTCAACTGGAAATAAGAGTACCTACTACTTATACTTGA
Source organism: Tortrix viridana (assembly GCA_963241965.1). Classification (NCBI taxonomy): domain Eukaryota; kingdom Metazoa; phylum Arthropoda; class Insecta; order Lepidoptera; family Tortricidae; genus Tortrix; species Tortrix viridana. Next base: position 4,985,682 of record OY725172.1, on the reverse strand, counting down.
CCGAGATTAAGGCAGAATGCGCTGAAGATTTACATTTTGACACTAGTCAATAATATTATTATTATTAAGTATCATTTGTTTTTCTTGTCGTGTAAAAGAAAATACTTCACCCAGTCTTGATTTCATTTCTGGCGTTAATCTTATCCTACGATTTCTTGTTGTTTTATGCAAGTACAAAAATTATTTTCTTAGAGAATAGTCCCAAAGTCCCAGTCCCGGTTCTAGATAAGGCAAAACCACTTCGATTTCCGGTAGTAAGGAAGTCGAATTGGAAGTAGAATCGAAGGTCGATTGACCTGCGTCCGGCTCGTTCTGTAACTGGAATTACCATCGCTATCAATCAGCTGTACTGATCGATCTAATTCAACTATAAGTTGCGCTGCTGCGCTAGGGCTGGTCAACTTGTAATGAAATAAAGATCTTGAACTTATTAAAAACTAGCGACCCTCCGAAGCTTAGCATGGGTGCCATTTTTCAAAAAAATCTTGTCCAGGCAATTACGAACACAGCAAAAAAAAACAGTAAAATCAGTCCAGTCGTTCTCAAGTGACGATCTTTCATATGCGGGAGTTGATTTCAATTAATATATGTAAAAAAAAACGGTAGCCTAATGGTTTGACCTGCCGACTCTTAAGCAGAGGGTCGTGGGTTCGAACCCGGGCTCGCACCTCTAAGTTTTTCGGAATTTATATTTAATATAATTTGTAAATTTACCATGAGCTTTTCGGTGAAGGAAAACATCGTGAAGAAACCTGCACACACCTGTAAAGCAATTTGACGATGTGTGCGAAGTTCCCAATCCGCACTGGGCCCGCGTGGGAACTATAGCCCAAACCCTCTCATGTGGGTGGAGGCCTGTGCCCAGCAGTGGGACGTACATAGGCCGGATTATTTTTATTATTTAATATATGTAGATTAGAAAAGTTCTCCAAATATTTTGTGCTAGCCTTTTTATATGACAAATATAGCTTTCAAGAGAATCATGCCAATGGATGACAAATATATAGGCCAACTTCTCATGTGCCACTGGTATCTGAAAAGGTACCAAGCTTATCACTAGATTGTGACAGTCTTACCATTTATTGCCACTAAAAGTATTTTAGCCCTAGCATATAATGAAGACCATGAAAGAAGCAAACCTATAAAATGATAACAATAATCTATAATAATATTTTTCCAACAAATTAATAAATATTTAAGATAAACAAAACAAAAGCTATAGTTTAATTATAGCCCTCCATTGCACAAAAACCTATAAAATTAAATTTGTAGTTCCTCTAGTAATACAAAGCTTAATGCAAAGTTTTAAACAGACGATACGCCTTCCTTATTATAAAATACTCTCATTTAAAAATGTCACAACGAACAGAGAAATTACCTCTGCTTACATACATTTTAAATTAGCCAGCAGACGAGCGTACGTACGCCAGCACGCCGACTGTGAATAGGCCCGACTCATCGTCCCCGGACAATTTACAGGCGACGAGGAATTATGTCTCATGCATTTTTCTTTTCAATGTTTTCCTCATCGGAATTCCGTGAGACAAATTGTCAGCCATGAGTCAGCCAGTCTTTCGGTCAACTGTAAATGTTTTAAATGGCAGTGGGACGATAGGAATGAGCAAATACGATTCAAGGTCGCCATACCTTATCTATTTAGGCTTTTTACTAGCATCTATAACATAAAAGACAACAAATTGTTTTTGTGCTCTACGTCAGGAGATTTAGATCGTATGGTTAGAACACATGAACAGGGTATCACTCATGTGTTCGCGTATTTTTATATTATTTTGTTTTGATATAAAGGGCCTCCTATCCCAAGTAGTTGAAGTTCTTATTAGTTCTTATCATAGATAAATATTATTTTTTCTAGTAAGTACGACACGACGTTTCAACCGCCGTTATCACCGTTTTCAATATACTTCTGTTTACCTACATCCGAAGTTGCTGGTAGGTGTCATTGATTTAGTCAATATATTGAAAACGATAATGGCGGTGGTTCAAACGCCAGGAAATCCACCCAACTACCCCAGTATAACTATTATAGGTTTGTACTAATTATGATCAAAGTAGATTATTACCGGCGAGATTATACACGCTGCCAAAGCTTTCTGAAACGTACATCAACGTTACTCTCATTTTGGATCTCAATTTAGCGTATTATGGAGACCAATGTGCTATGTCACTGTTTCACAATAAATAAAATATTAACAAAAACAACAACGAACGAGACTAAGAATGATAAAACACTTCCGTTTAAGCACGAATCAAACTGTTCCAAGTCAGCTGGTAACTCAATCGCCTTGAAATAATGCCACCTACTTATACATAGATGGAGTACCTACGCGACGTACGTAGGTTCATATAGCGCCAAACCAATTAATAATAAAAATCCTTACGGTAACAACTCCTCTCCAGTAACTGTAATGTTTGCTGAATATTTGCGGAAAAAGCAAAATAATTACCTTCTTTGAATAACACGGCTTCCTTTTTCTATAAACGAAAGAAAATAAATGGACCTTAATGTTCACAAATTTATCACAAACGTAACCTTTTACTTAGATTAAAGGACAGCTTATATTTCCATTGGATATTCTCTTTACTGCCGCCCGTTTGGAGCATTTCCTTTTTTATTCATGTTTCCTTTTTATCGGCCGGTTTTTATGAAACTAGTTTGCTTCATATAAAATATTTTGTTGCTATGTTCGCGTCCTTTTATCACTTGCGTAGAAGAAAATCATACAGATATATAATATGTATTAGGTACGAGTAAATGTGACCCGTAGGTACATGTAAGTATTTCAAGGAATTAGGTTTTCGCATATAACTCATTGATTTGGGTCAGGTTTCATATAAAATACTTGGCAGTTGTGTACATGTCCAAAATTTTATAAAATAACGTTTTGTTTGTGTCTTAATCATACGAATGCAAATTGTACAGATAACCCCCCATTTTGCGGAACAAACTTTAGCTACTTAATTCAAACCATAAAAAGTAAAATATCATTGGATTTTAGGCCAAATTATGATTGACTGTATTGCTCTGAACGATTATTACATTCCTTCCAAAAGGTTTTGATACGATAAAAATACTACCTACCAATCTCTAGTAGATAACTGAACCGCGATATGCCTTAAGCCAAATCGGATCTTAAAAACCTCGCGCACTTATACAAATAGCATAAACATTTCCCGCCATATTTCTCGAGATAAATTTACAGCCGACATTTTAAAATAACATTTGGATTTTCGCATTCCTCCTGTAATTTCCTTACGAACATGAGGCAATAACGGAAAAGGAAAAATGCTATTCATTAAAGTACCCGCCGGAAACATCGCCGACGTATATTTGAGTCGTGGAAAGTTGACTAGGTACGGGATTCTATTCTCTATACAGTCTTAAATAAAGTAAACATTTTCAACATGCAAAATACTGTTAAAATATTTGGAACTAAAATAACGTCTGATGCTTTCAATAATTATTTAAGAACCTAAAATACGACATCCAACAATCTCCAAAGTTATTCAAAGTAATAATATCTACGTGAATACCTAATACCTATGCTATACCTTTTTTACTAGGATCTCATATAATTGAAAGGGTTAGGTGATCTTGGTGAAATCGATGTCATGCATTTAATGCCTGGTTACGAACAAACAGCGTTCCATTTCCGAAGTGATGTTACGTATGCCGGCACACTCGCGGTCGTGAGAGAGCTTCGCGAAACCGACGCCGACACACTACCACTATCTACAATACCAGATATACAATGTTTTAGATAAAATAATATACGTGCCTTTTAGCAATGATGTAATATAAAAAACGTAGATAGGTTATACGCGCTTCAAAAAGTGGCACAAAAATTACGCTAATTGGCAAACCTAATTAGCGTACTGTCTACTGTCACTTGTCATCTATACATATAATAAAATCGTTAAGACCAAAAAGTCTGTACATTGAAGATTAAAAAAAAACCGATCAGGGCGACTTATAATAAGTAACTGAACATATTAAAACCATTTTTAAAATTTTTGTTTGTTTGTTTGACTGAGCATCACGTAAAAACTACTGAACGGATATTGATGAAATTTTCATACATCTATTAAAATAACATCAGAATAACATTTAGGCTATAGAAATTTTGGAAAATGTTAGAAGAAGGGGGTAAAAAGAGGGGGTAAAGTTTGTATGAAAAAACAAATTTAGATTGTTCTAGGATCATGAAACTCAGAATAAATACTTATTAATAAAAATAAAGAAATACTTGTTTCAGTGTTTTTTTTAATCTCATCCAAAAACGCAAAAAAGAGGGTTTTATGTTTAAAATTACTGGAATTCATACAACTATAAAATGAAAACCAATGAAGTTTGACCTTCGAAACTTGCTACATATACTTAAAATAACAAATAAAAAAAACTTCTTTCGGCGATTTTGTATAAACTACCCCTTAGGGGTAGAAATGGGGGGTTAAAGTTCGTATGGGAGTTTGGTCGTTTTTCGAATTAGAAACGTGGAAATTGCTATAGAGACTACTGTTAGCAAATAAAAACACTACTTTCAGTGATTTTGGATAAACTACCCCTAAGGGGATGAAATGGGGGGTTAAAGTTTGTACAGGACTTTGGTCGTTTTTCATGTTAGAAACGCGGAAATTGGTATACATAGGCTACTGTTAACAAATGAAAAAATAACGTTCGGCGATTTTGGATAAACTACCCCTGAGAGGATGAAATGGAGGGTGGTAATTTGTATGGGAGTTTGGTCAATTTTGAAGTTAGAAACGTGGAAATTAGTATATAGGCCACTGTTAAATAACAAAAAATACGACTTCTGGTGATTTTGGAAAACTACCCCTATAATAATAATAATAATAATAATCCAGCCTATATACGTCCCACTGCTGGGCACAGGCCTCTACTCACAATGAGAGGGTTTGGGCTATAGTTCCCACGCGGGCCCAGTTCGGATTGGGAACTTCGCACACACCGTCAAATTGCTTTGCAGGTGTGTGCAGGTCTCCTTACGATGTTTTCCTTCACCTAAAAGCGCATGGTAAATTTACAAATTATATTTCGCACATAAGTTCCGAAAAACTTAGAGGTGCGAGCCCGGGTTCGAACCCACGACCCTCTGCTTAAGAGTCGGCAGGTCAAACCATTAGGCTACGGCTTTTTTACCCCTACCCCTAAGTGGGTGAAATGGAGGATGGAAATTTGTATGGGAGTTAAGTCAATTTTAAAGTAAGAAACGTGGAAATTGGTAAATAGGCTGTTAACAAATAACTTTCAGTGATTTTGGATTAACTTCCCCTAAGGGGCTGAAATGGGGGGTTAAAATTTGTATGGGGGTTTGGTCATTCTTGAAGTTAGAAACGTGGAAACTGCTATAGAGACTACTGTTGTCAAATAGAAAACACTACTGTCGGTGATTTTAGATAAATTACTCCTAAGGGGATAAAATAGGGGGTTAAAGTTTATAATGGAGTTTGGCCGTTTTTCAAGTTAAAAACGTGAATGTTGGTATTTAGGCTACTTAACTGTGTACAAATAAAACATACTACTTTTGACTATTTTAGATTAACTACCCCTAAAGAGATGAAATGGGAGGTGGTAATTTGTATGAGAGTTTGGTCAATTTTGAAGTTAGAAACGTGGTAATTGGCATAAAGGCTATTGTTAACAAATAAAAAATATAACTTCTGGCGGTTTTGGAAACAACTACCCCTAAGTAGGTGAAATGGGGGGTAGACATTTGTATAGGAGTTCGGTCAATTTTCAAGTTAGATACGTGGAACTTGGTATATTCGCTACTATTAAGAAATAAAAAAAAAACACTTTCAGTGATTTTGGATTAACTTCCCCTAGGGGGCTGAAATAGGGGGTTAAAATTTGTATGGGGGTTTGGTCATTCTTGAAGTTAAAAACGTGGAAATTGGTATAAAAGGCACTGTTAACAAATAAAAAATAAAACATTTGGTGATTTCCGAAAAACAATCCCTAAGCGGGTGAAATGGAAGGTGAAAGTTTTAATGGGAATGAAGTCATTCTTGAAGTTAATGAAATTGGTATTTAATCTACTGCTTACAAACCAAGAGTACTTTCGGTGATTTTGGAAACACTACCCCTAAGGGGGTGAAAATGGGGGTGGCAATTTGTAAGAGAGTTTGGTTATTTTTGAAGTTAGATATATGAAAATTGGTTTCTAAACTACTAAATATAAAATACGAGTTTTCTGATAATGGAAACCCAGGTAAATTGATGGAGCCCTTCAAACATTTAAAGGACTTATACAGCGATTTTCAAACTTCTGTAAGAACATTTACTTACATTCCAAAAGCACCATTTGGTAAAGTGAAATTAATGACCAGACATGACCATCGGAACTCCTTAATAATAAGCATTTCACAACACGCTACTTTTGCCCATCATTTGTAAGGGGCTCATTTATTACGTAAGACGATTTAGGGGGGAAGGGGTCTGAACAAGTCTTATTTTTTCTTACATGGGGGTAGGATGTTTTTACGTAGGATCACAAAAGCAAGCAAAAATTAAAGCGTTTTTATATTTTTGCTACTTTTTCTTTGCAATTTTGGTAGATACTGATCTTACGTAAGATTAAAAAGGAGGGAGGGTTCATCCATGTCTTATTTTTTCTTACGTAGGGGGAGGGGGGGTCAGAAATTGGTTAAAATTGTCTTACGTAATAAATGAACAGCCCCTAATGAATGTGGTGAAATGGAAGTTTCGCCAATTAATAGGAGAGTTCTTCAACGATTAATGTCCCTGCATATTGGATAGCCCTATTTTGTCAAGAGTGATGAAGTATTGGCAATAAGCATTAATGGCATGAATGCAGTGTATATGTGCTGCATGTAATACATAATCACATAATAATTAAACAAACACTAAAAAGCGAACAAATGTTAGGAAACATTACTATTTTTTTGGAAAGTCTGTCCCTTTATGATACGTAGATACTTAATGAAAATTTTATTTGTACCTACCTACTTTTTAACGAAATTACTGACTCTCCGCAGATGGAGTCGCGGGCAGACAGCTAGTCTATGAATAAGTGTGTATGTGTGCGAGTGCCGGCCATTTGTACACGCGGAATATCGTATAGGTACCCTATCTACCTCTTTTTATATTACCTACATCATTGCCTTTTAGATATAAACAATCATCAGCATAAAAGTGGTAGATTTGAGATTTGGAAAATATAATGGTTGTGGTAGATTGAAATTTTCGGGAAACATAGGAAATATCCATTTACATGTATATATAGTAACTGACTATATATATATATATATATATATATATATACCAATTATTCAAGTTGTAGTTTTATTTGTTTTTCACATATAATAAGTATTTACTTAGTCAGTCAGTATATATAATATATATATATATATATATATATATATATATATATATATATATATATATATATATATATATATATATATATATATATATATATATATATATATATATATATATATATATATATATATATATATATATATATATATATATATATATATATACATTTATATATATATATATATATATATATATATATATATATATATATTATATATACTGACTGACTAAGTAAATACTTATTATATGTGAAAAACAAATAAAACTACAACTTGAATAATTGGTTACTAATAGATTATAGGTCCTCGGTGGGAAATAATTTGTTTAATTTTTAAAACAGGAAAATTTCGAATTGGCGACCACAGCTACGGTGTAACTACTTAGATTTAAAAAGTAGACAAAAACCAATATGGAAATTCCGGTAAAAGTAATAAAAAATAAGAAACAGATGCTCCGAAGGAAAAGTTTCCCAGCGTGGTTTCTTGTGTTTTAGCCGCATTATTAAGAAGGAAATCGTATTGCTACAGAGAATATATTGTTCCGGTAAGTAAGTTCCTTCTCAAACTTCGTGGAAACCGACCGCCTTATCTCATGCGGAGCATATATCGTGAAAATTAGAAAATGATAACTTCTATATCTCAAAAGCATAGTGACGATACTCCAAATTGAACACAAGCCACTTTATGTTTTAAGTTTCAGTACATTATGTTTTAAACGAGGAGTCTTGAAATTTTAGTTGCAGTATTTGCTTATGAGGCAAATTTATTTCACGCTCGTACATGCATGCGCATGCAACACGTGTACCCGACTTGATACTGTGCATTAAAGTCAAAACTTTATGCGGTATTTTGATTCCATTCAACACATGTGGGTATGTTATGTCAACTTGTGCATCTTAAACCGTGTAGGTTTACTATTTCTAAAATAACGTCACGTTTCAGTTCCCGTCACATTTAGCCACGACGTCAAATAAAAACAGTAATTTAACGTGAAGATAATTTACTCCTATACTGTTCCAGCAGATGCTTAAAAAGCGTTCGCGTGAGCTTGCTTGGGGCGTTTGCTGCTTACATTAAACAACACTTGTAGGTATGTTCGTTGTTGTAATGTGTCCGACTACGCAACTGCAGCGTGCATGCTCGCGGTGCACGGTGCTCTGTACACCGGCACCATAATTGCAGCTACTCGTATTAGCACGACTCATTGTTATTCCTCGCGCCCGCGGCAAAAATGTCCGCCGCTCTTAGAACCAAGCGCTTGGCGAAACCACGAGATATCTCCTTTCATTATTTTGGACGATTTTCCTAAATGTATTTGTATAGAATGCTACTTAATACCTACTTGCTTTAATAAATACAAAACGTTCGTGCTCATGAATTTCACATAATTCGTCCCTAGCGGGATCCAAGCACACGGCCTGGCACAACAAGCAGGTTGCGCTTCCACTTGGTCAAACAATTTCTTTATGGTTGTTTGCCCGAGAAAAGATCAATTTTCTTGAAAAAAAAGGAGTTACAAAGTACTCCTTTACTCAGGAGAACTCAAATACCTCAATGCAAAAAATTACGTCATTCGTTTTTCATTCACTCTTTCTCGCGAGCACAAGCAGAACAAGAAGAGATGAAAAGCGACGTTAACATTTCGCAAAAAAATGTAATTAAAAATAATATGGTTTAATTTTCAAGGCAGTAATTCCCCATACTTGACTCGGCCCAGTTTTTGTTTCCAGCCGGGTGCCGGCGCGCCATTAGAGAATGTTTGAATGAGCGAGCCAGCAGCGGGTGGTAAAAACAAGTCGAGAGGAGCTCGTTGCATAGTATTGCCAGGTCTAGCTTATCAAAACTCGGGACAGAATTTAAAAAAATCGGGACTTCGGATTTAATATCGGGACCTCATAAAATAAAACGTAATGTACTTATGATTAACATTATGTTTCGAATTTGAAAATGATATTCGTGCTTCGTGCTCGTGGTAGTGAATCGTTTTTGGTCTCCAGTTACTGTTTTCTTAAATTATGTGTGGTCGCCGAGGTTGCTCGACTATAGTGCTGGAAATCGGGACACTTGGCGTCCTCATTAAGGTTAAATCGGGACGTGTCCGTAGATCCCTAAAAATTGGGACGTCCCGCTTAAATCGGGACATCTGGCCACACTATCGTTGCACTAACCATTCGTCCGGCATTAAACGCGAATGACCGCTCTGCAACGAATCATTAACTAAAATGTTAAGGATAACATAAAAACATCTAAAAAATGCATAAAAATGCTTCTTAAAATATTCAGTATAAGCATGAGTGATACGAACGAATCATCATTGGAACCCCGCGCTATTTTAATAAAGTAAAGTTTTTGTTTGTAATAAATTTAACAAAGTAGATTTACTTTCATTTTGCAATACTTCAAACATTTGGTTAATGAATAATAAAAAAAATACCAACGGTAAAATAGTAACTCGTGTGCCTGTCTACATGAAGTGCGACCGGCACCCCTGGGATATTTCAGTGGTCGGTCGGACACGAACTAAACGAACCTGCACTGTAACCGAATATATGTACCTATAGATCTACATTTAGATAATTTCGTATTATTCTTAACTTGCAGACGTAGATTAAGCTTGTCATCTACTAAGTAGACTTCGTAGTACGATATTACGTTGGTAATGTAATATTTACATCCAGGGCAGTAAGGCAGACAAATTGCTCCATTCCCATTCGAAAGGGACATATTTTACTTAAAACGCAACCACTAGAGACGAATGGCGAAAAAGAGGGGTGGCCTTTGCCCTGCAGTGGGTCACCAAAACGGGCTTATATATATACACAAAGACCCATCTTAGTTCTATGCTCAGTTTGGTTCGGAAGAGCAATCCAAGAGATTTGCTACCACCCAAGCAAATAATAAGAAACAAAGACGATCATTTGGGCAGGCCTCCCCTGTACGCGCATAATTCGCCTTCCTTATCTACTGTATCTAGATAAGCAAGAGTTTATGGAACAAGTTTAGAGCAGAACGATTCCCGCGGGTGTCTATCCGTAAATCCAGGTTGCATGTAAGTTCACCGGGCTTCTATAGGCGATATAATTTCAGGAAGCTCGTAAAAGAGGTAATGCCTAAACAGGCTTTATCGCCGAGACACTTCGAATCCACCTTAACGCGTCGGGGTTTTATTCTTTAAACGTGAAGTAAATCTGGACATTTGGAAGCGTTTTTCTTTTAGCTTAATTCGTTCGTCTTAAAGTGTCTCACACGTTCTTTGTTCACATTTAAATTTCGTATCGTGTATTCGTGTCGCAAGGTTGAACGAAGACGGGGCAGGCTTAAACCCTACCCTATTAGTGACTCTATTGACAACACAACTACCGCCCTTCAACCGTACACTCCAATTAAAAATACCCCTTTCTACCTGTGTCAGTGGAAAGTCAGTATAATTAGCCAGCCAGTATTATTCAGGTCGTGTCGCGTGGCTAGTGAGATAATAAAAAGGCTACATGCGTGCGCGCGCGGCCGCGGGCGATAAATTGAGGTATTCGCAGTGATTCATGGGCGACGGGATTATGTGTGACCGGCCTCGGTGACACCGCGTGTGCTGGAAACTAGTATTTTGTTGACAATATATACAATGTTACGTATTATATGCTTTATCGAATTTATTAAGAACAAAGTACATAAATGTTGATTCATACATTGATGAATGACACAAAACTTAAAGGAATATTACTTTATATTATAATGCTTTGGTTACAGGTTTCCGCGTTTTAGAAACGTCCATAAAAAGCTTGTTGGAACTTTTGACTCCACGGACCAAGGGTATCAACACCGTTAGCAACAAAAAATTATATTAGCTGCAGAGACCATTATTTTTTTTGTATTCGCTACGTTTATTTTACTGAAAACACGATAAAATATTTTTTTTTACAGTTTTGAGAGTTAGCGAACACGGGCCACGGATAGTTGTTACCCGAGGCTAAAGGCGCTTCCAATATCAGAAGTAACATAAGCATTGTCGGATACGAGAAAAACAACAGTAGTTTAGGCATTTAGCATCTTTGGTAAAGGAAAAGTATGCCAATGGTCGGTTGGAGAGGCCCATCCGTGTCAAACGTAAACCACCAACGGTTACGGTGTGGTTATACCTTTCGACATGGTAATCGAACTCTTAGAATGTATCCCCAAATCATAGCACTTTCAATGTATTAAGGTGATAAGTCTTAAAACGGAAAAATATCGCAGCTCGATATTAAACTTTAGGTATTTGCTTTCACGCGAGATTCGTCAATCGGGGCGAGAAAGTGCCGATCGCCGCAATACAGCCGGTGTTATACAGCGCCGATTGAAAGACCTCAAACGCTCGCGCGTGTCCTCCTTCTCTTTGTGCCCGCTCTTTTGATCTCCGACTAAATGTATAGGTACTTTCAGCATTCCCGCCTTTCACCTTTTACCAATCTTTTCTCTCGCCTTTATTTACACGCAGCGAAGTGCGAATGTGTGATTTCGGGACCCGTTCAATCAAGTTGGCGGGTTACTCATCGATCTGAGAGCGTCCTTTTTTCACAATACATCAAAATCAAATAGGGGGCGTATTGTATTGCCTGAGATACAGGAACAGTGTTTGTAAAATACCTATATACCTAATGACACTGTAGAATTTCTAGCTATTTCTTGTTGAAATACAAAATGCAAACATTTATGGCGCACGGCTAAAACTTGCAAATGTAGCGCTTTAGAATACTAGAAGTGCACCTGCGTCTGTTAAGTTAGTTTTGTGCTAACCTTTCGTATAAACTTTTAACCTGTTGGGGAAACAGACCACGCTTAAGAGAAGAAAATCCTAATTTCATCATTTATTTATAATGCCGCATACACATATGCAGCATGCGGCGAATATTCGCGTTGGCGTCACTGTTTTATTTAACGTTTATGAAAAAGACGTCTACACGAATATTCACCGAAAGCCGCATAGGATGCGGCATAATGCTTTAAGTGCTTACATGGTAAATTATGCCTCCTTATGATAACTTTACCTGCATTAGAAATTTCTATTTGTAGTCGGTATTTTCGACTCGACGCCCACTACGGTGGCGAACAAGTTGCAGACAGTCTCGAATCTTACAAAGGCACGTCGCCGTGCCAGCCGACGCTGCGGTCAGGCTGACAGTTACTTCGTTTAGATACGCCCAAGGAGATTTAGGGAGGAGTTTACACTCTTAGCTTTCAATTTATTGGGCTTTTAAGACAATTTTTAGTAGGTTAATGTCGGATTTCACCAACCACTTAACAGACGATTAGAGTGTTAATAGCTGTCAAAATATATGGACTAACAGTCGATTAACATTTGTCATCGTATGGTGAAATTGGTACTAAAGCTGCTAGTGATTTCCTAGGCTAAACTTACAAAGTCATTAATCATTAATATTGCTTAACGATAAATTTTCTTTTAAAGTAACTCCTGATCCTCTTAGCCCCGGTGAAATTTGTTAAATATTCGAACGTGCTTAATACTTACTTTGTCGTCTCGCCTGCAGACGACGCGCAAAACACCGTTAAGTGCTGTTAAAATGTACCTAACTAAACTGCGCGCTAGCGCTTTTGGCTCAGGTAAGTCTTTAATTGAACAAATATTTTATTTAAATGAACGCTGTTTAGATAATTATCGCGGGTAAACTGTTCGATGTGGGTAATCCGGTGAAGTTGAACCTTTCGCGGCGGCGATTACCCCCGGCCGCCCTCAGGGTTTAACGAGGAAAATTTTTCACTTTTACCTCGGAATCTTATTTTTATTCTGTAATCATTAATTAGTTTGCGCAGTAAATTTCCCTCCCAACCTATTTTGCCCCTGATAAATATATTTTACATGAATTACGCGGTAAAGTTTTTGTTTTTCGGTTCCTGGAACGCGATTTACATAAAACTGTTTTTGTGAATTTAATGGGTTGTTTGATGACGCCATGTTTAAATACCTTTTATGGGTCAATTTCCCAAGTGGTAAATTTGGACGGTGGGACTGAAAACGCAGGTGAGGATAGTATAAATAACTAAGTTTTTTTTCTGGAGACATCACTTACTTAGTTGTTTACTTCAGACAACAATTAGAATGAAACTTCTTATTGAATTAATAATAAAATAAAAAAGTAAGTATTTGATTTCGGTGATACGGGGACAAAAAAAACTTCATTCCTGCATTTGATATATTTCATGTTTCTGTAGTTTGTTTTGTTTGAAATTAGTATAATATATCAAACGTAATTTACGTTTATCGTTTGAAAATAATGTTAGTTTAAAGAAAGTGTTTTTTTAATTCATACTTATTTTATCCTAGTTTTACTCATTCTGGTATTTGCGGTGTACTAAAAGCATTTAGGTAACCACCGGAATAAAAAATAACACTGGAATCAAATCAAATGTAGCTTCACTTCGTAATTCATATTAAAATAAATTATTTTATAACTTACTTAACTTATTTATGGAGGGACGATTGGTCTACATGATGTCATATATACTCGTAAATGATTACAAATACAGGCTTTAAATAATTAATCAAGGTAGGTAGTTTTAATATTATTTTCATTTCGGTGGGCAAGATTTCATTCCGGTGGGTATTTTTCATTCCGGTGTCACTGTAAAAAATCTTTCTCATATATCTCAATAACTAAAATCTTAAACTATACACATGATTTCTGAAAACCAAATTCAAATAAAATGAACGGTTGATCAATGAAATAAACACAATTATGCACGCCAGCTTTAGATGCGGCATCTTGCCCGAGCTGTCACTTTGATGCTAATGGCGCTTAGCGGCCGCGTGCCTCGCGACACAGCGGGTAGACCGGCACTGACGCCATTCATCTCGCCACATACCTATTACTAAGGATTACGGTAATCTTAGGACATTCGATCTACTTAATATTTGCTAATCCATTATAAGAAATAAGAAACTAAAGTGACACTTTTTGTCTATAGAAAATAAAGTATAATAATAATATATTTTTTTTATTTGCCTTAGAAATCCATAACCCACCCACTACATATTACTAATGTCGGAAATCGTGAGTGATGGTGCAGATTGGGTGCATATGACCAAAACTGCACCCCGAACCCTCGCTCCCTATTCTCGGAATTAAAAGTAAATACTCGCATTAAACATTTTTAAATCGTAAAAATACCTCCAAAAACAACACAAATGTAGTTATCACTTTCAGCATTTAAATGCCGGGTCGGGAGTGAAAAGGATAGCACTAGTTGTGGTTTTAATTATTCCTGTCAGTTTTGAAATGATTCTTTCACTGTTACATTTAAGTCTTATTATCGGAATGGAATAGAGACTGTTAAAGTTGAAACTAAGTAGACGTCATATTCGAACTAACTATATATCTTCCTATTTCGTTTCATAATTTCTTATTTTACTCTTGTCACGTTTTTTAACATAAATTTCTGAAAATACTAAAACCTAAATACATTTTATTTAAGTTTTAAGCTAAACAAAGGCATCGAGGGCAACACCGAGCTATATCGTCCCTTCGGCATATTTTAATTTCCAGTGAAGATGTAAAAGCGGCATAACTTAAATAGTGCGGTCACGTTCGTCGCGACGCGCTAAAGACTCGCGGCTGTCTAACTCGGCAAATATCCATTTTGCTCGCTACCCTCCTTCACATAAGTTTCCCACTAAGCGGCTCGATGTAGCCTTTGTGAAATTCCCCCTTTATAGTTTTAACACAGTTCCTGGTCCATGGAGCGCTGCAGCGGGATGGAGGTTAATCGACTTAGTATGCGGCGCGGGCGCTCAGCGCGGGGTTTTATTACTTTTGTACCACATTTGCTTGCTTCCTAATTGCCCTATTTTACTGACTTACGGTCCTTTTTTGTTTGGAAACTACAACTTGTATTTGCTTCGCTATTTTCAAATAGCCTTAAAAATAAGGTAGCGAAATTTTCCGCCGAGCTATCTAAAATGAACCCGTAATTCGTTGATTTGATGCAAAAAGAGGGCGATTCTAACAATGGCACGGGAAAATGCTTACACGGTTCAATACAAAAAAAACTTAACCGATGGCACACGATACTCGAGCTAGAATTAAACAAGTCGTTTCGGAAATAACATTTTACTTAATTTGCATCTAGGCGAAGCGGCGTCGCATAATATTTTTAGGAGTCGCTGTCTGACTATTTCCAGCGTTTTATTCAGCGGTTAAGAGAGCTTGAAGTAAAGTGATGAATATTGAAGCCGCCGCCGGTTAAATAAAACATGTGGCGCTGAATATTACAGCAGCAGGGCACCCTCGGGCCGACCCTTCCGCACCAGAACAATACACGGATTGTGAATAAAATTAAAAATATATAAAGAATCCGCGTTTCAGGAAAAGGACCCATGGCTCTACATAGATTAATGTTTGTTTACTTTGGATATGTAAATAACGGCTCGTCGGCGCGGGATAGTGCCCGCTTCACGCTTGTGCCTGGTATATGTCAAAGTCAAAGTCAAATCATTTGTTGTTCGATTGCAGATGTACAATAAGTTGTTATGGATACATCGGGCGCATCACGATCAACCGTTTCCGGTGTACAATAATTAGAAGAAGCAATATTATTAGGCTTCTAGATTAAGTATAGAGGTCACTTATATGGCATGTCAAAATATCCTAGTAAACGAGAAAGCTAATTAAATTACATTACGTAACAATTTTTAATATTACATTACATTATTATCAATATTTTCATTATAATTATTAAAAATCAAATTTATGAATACGCATTATGTACCTACACGAGTAGAACACGTTGTATTTTCTCGTTGGTCGCTCAGTGCGTCTCTTTCGTT
The DNA here is from genome assembly GCA_963241965.1 of Tortrix viridana. NCBI lineage: Eukaryota > Metazoa > Arthropoda > Insecta > Lepidoptera > Tortricidae > Tortrix > Tortrix viridana. The sequence goes on along the minus strand of OY725172.1, from coordinate 4,969,484 downwards.
ACAGACTAGGTAGACAGGGATTACCGAGCGACCAACGAGTCGCGGGCAACTCGTGCTAGCCGCCCTGATCCATTTGAGGCTAGTGGTGCCCGCGCTCCGAGTATATGAGGCTTTTAGGTATTCTGTATGGCACGTGGTTTAAGGTGGGAACACACTGAGCCCACGTACGCAACGTATGCGATGCATTATGATATCTGAACCCTTGAATTTGTATGAATAGAAACATACTTATCATACGCAACGCCACATATGATAAGTGTATTTCTATTCATACAAATTCAAGAGTCAGATATCATAATGCATCGCATAAGTTGCGTACGTGAGTTCTGTGTGTTCCTACCTTTACCCCTCACGCTTTGGCGTAGCACGTAGCAGAAAACGCTGCGCTGCTACGCCGTAGCACGTTGATTTCAAAATATGTATAGGAACTGTATTGAAATTGTAATACCTGTTTATAATAAGACTCGTGATAATCTTAACTGACTAATGTTAGAAAACTGCGCAAACAGGCTGTTATTACTAATAACCTTTATTTAACTATTTTATTTCATGATATGCTACCTATAAAGTAAGCAAATTTAATATTTTAGTAAATTCGAATAATGTTTTGTGATGCTGTTTCTGTAGACTTATCTATTTGAATTATAAAATCAGTATCACGTTTAATTATTAATTCAAAATTTAAAACTAATAAACAGTGACACGACACTATTTTTATTATATCTAAGTACATATAGACATTTTGTTATACATGTCGCTAACCGTGAACGGTAATGATTAAACAAGAAAATTAACACACGTTTTTTCTTTTTGTCAGAAAACGTAACGCTTTTATTGTTGTGCTTATAAAATTTCACTCTTCATAAAATTTCCATACCTTATATAAAAAATCGATTCTTAAGGAGTAAACTCAAAAAAATAGTTTCTTCTTATAAGACTGTGATTGTTGTGCACAAGCTTCTTGATTTCAGCCTATCACGACGTTAAATAACTATTTCTCAAAATAAGTGTACATAAAGCCGGCAGTGTCATTTATTTCAATAACGTTTAACCTACAATTTTGTGATGAAAATGTATGCGCTTGACATTAACTGACAGTTTCGTGACAAACGTGATGGTCACTAACTACCTATTCTACAACTGGACATTTATATTGAGAAATACTTAGATGCAAGTTGTAACACCCGTTTTTTTTGTTAAGCTTTTTCATATAGCAACACTACAGCTGGCGGGCCTCTGCACCAAAAACGAGGATCGAATACAAACCCACTCTGTCCTTTTCACTCCCTACAGCTGCCCATTGAGAGTGAGCGGGATGGAGCAGGTACGGCTTCCGATTGAGCGTTACGTTTCACTGTTCTTGCGTTTTGACATATAGACGAGACTCGGATCATGTGTTACTATTCGGCATGTAAAATTATATTGTTTCAGGATTTATAGAGTGTCTGTAGGAAAATAATTGGGAAAGATTATAGTTGTTTTGAGGTCTAAATTGTTAAATAGCGCACGAGTACAATGTTGTCGGCATTGAGGAGTGAAACGAGTCGTGCGCCCGGAATGACGTATGAACTTCGCCACATCAGCGTTGAATCGGTTCTCGCTCTTAGAAATGGCTGCTTAGCCGTCGACCAAATTATTTAAATAACCCGTATAAAGGGGCTTTCAGCGGTGAGTTACGGTGTTCATTCGATGCGTCTTGCCATCGTACCCAAGTGGAATTTGTTATTATGACATTTGTCATGTTGTTTCAGGCAAATTACTCGAAGACATGTTAGCGCATCAGAGCAGGGCATAAGTCTGTGTCGCCGTCTTAATATGAGTTAGAGGCCGCTACAAATACCACCAATGTAAGTAACTCCTGCGTCCCACCCTATTAAAGGTGTTGTGTGATTGATGTGTCGACTTACGTAACCTCTTTTGTTATAGCTAAGGCAGTTCCGAAACCCAAGCGATGACTCCTGCCTTGTAAAACAGGGTCACTAGGTGGCATACGTGCCTGATTCAAGTGAGTATCGTGAGAGCCCACGTTGCCGTCGGCAAGTTCCGCTATTTTAACTTTGTTCTAACAAGCTATGTTTGCTTACAGTCAGTGCCACGTCACAGGGAGGCACCGTGCTTTTAGCCGGTCTCAACTAGCCTCACGCTATAAATTTATATGAAAACCCACACTGTGGTAAGTGCACATCTTTACCTTATGGCTAGGGCTGATAGGTTAGCTTTCAATTTATATTTCTTTTGTTTACAACTGCAATTCTTGTTGCAGGGTTTTTTTTTTATGTCTAGTTTCAACTACCGGATTTGACCGTGAGGGGGCTGCAGACTCGAACCGCAGGGGCGTGGCCTGCTTGCCACGTGTTGCGACTTAGGGAGGCTCGGTGCATTAACGTGCCTCTTCGCTTAGATCCTAGTGTTTGAGTCCTCGCTTGCCATTCACCCTCACATCACCTACACACCTGGCTTCACGCACACTTCACCCTAGATAAGTGAACTTTCTATTTCTTAGTTTATTATTATGGTGCATATGAACCTACTTGTTACCAAATTTCAATAGAGCGGCTCTCGCTATAGCCGACCTCTATAAATGTACTTAGGGTGAATAACAGGATATTTAAAATGTGTTAAATATATCAAGGAGAACAATACTTGTTGTTTCACTTCACACAAGGAACCATTCCTGTTTGTAGTAAGTTACCCAGGGCGCCTCTATTTCTAAATTCGAGGTAGCTTGCTCTCAGGCATATGAACCCGCTGGCCCTCTTCTAAGATCTCATGCCTGGTCGCCGATTGAGGATGTTACACTGGCGCCCAACGTGGGGCCTGAAGGAATGGTTTTCTTGTGTTAAGTGTTCTTTAATGGGATGAATTGCTTTCTTTCATAATTACTATCAGTCATAACAGAGTTAATAAGAAAATAGTTATTAAATTCCTGTAGGTATGCTAAATTACTAGGAATAACTTTCTTATTTTATAACTGCTAGCTGTTTTGACTATTCTGATAGGAGCACACATCTTTACCTTGTTCTTCTTAAAATACCTGCCACTTTAGCGCTTTCTAACTGTTTTGAGTGTATAACAGAGCAGCAGTTACTTATTTGTGTTGTAATGTATGTTGTTTGCATTTTTTACTGCTAATAAGCACGTGGCATACTGTTCTGTTGCAAGGCTTGATTTGTGACCATCTTATATTATAAATGACCATGGACCTGAATGTAAAGGTTGAATACCTCACTAAGGAGGAACTGGCACATGAACTAACTGTCTTACATGTACCCTATGACACTGAACACAGTTGTGACACCCTTCGCAAATTGTTTCGACAGACTCGTGCTCTTGTCAGACGAGGCAGTCTTAAGCCAGCAGCTGAGAATAAAGGAGCTGATTCACGACAGGAGGTCGACGCTTGTAAAACGAAGGTGCATGAGTTGCAGTCTGAGGTGTTGCAGGGCACCGGATTTTCAAAGTCTCATCGTGACAGGTTAGTGGGCAGGTCTAATTATTAACTACCGGCTAGCGCGTATGTCAGATTTTGAGACTGAAGTTAACAATTTGAAAGGAATCTTAGTTAGTTGCTTGTCGATTTTAAATCCTGCATCAGAGTCTTCAGAGTCTGAAGATGAGGAATTTCAGGTTCCTTCTGAGCCAGTTACTAAGGTGGTCTGTAACTCTAAACCTCGGTATAAGTTGTCAGAACTTAATTTAAAGTACAGTGGGGACACTTGCGTGCGAGCTTTCATAACACGACTGGAAGAGCTTAGACAGTCTCGGGAGATTCCAGAGCGTGTTATATTTAATGGATTTCCCGACATAGTAGAAGGCCCGGCATTATTCTGGTACCGAGCTAATAAAGAAAATTTTAATTCGTACTCACAGCTCCTTGCGGGTTTGAAAGCTGATTTTGACATCCCGGATTTTGATTTTAAGTTGCTTCGTGAGATAAGGGCTCGTACACAAGCGCGGAATGAATCTATAGTTGTTTACTTGTCAATCATGGGTGGTTTGATTTCTCGTTTAACCAAACCTATATCTGAAGACGAGAAACTGGACATAATTGTCAGGAATATTCGTCCTGAATATAGTCGCGAGCTTGCGTTAGTAGATGTCACGTCAATGCAGCAACTTAAGGCATTATGTATGAAGCTTGAATTAGCGAATGCTCGTGCGGGTGATTTTGTTGAACCGTCTACGTCACGTTGTTCTATGGCTCCAGACATGCAGTGTCGTACCAATAACAGTCGTTTAGGTCGCAAAGAGGACGTGGCCTCCACGAGTAATAATAATAAAAATAAAGAATCAAAAACTCATACTTGTTTTCGTTGTAATGGAGGGCACAAAACCAGTCGTTGTCCTAAGTCGCGCGACATTGTATGCTTTAAATGCGGGGAAAAAGATGTTAAATGTCCAAATTGTCCAAACTGTGTAAAGACTGTTTCCTCGTCAAAAAACTAATTAGGCCAGTCTCACGGGTTCCGTTGGTGCGTAGTGCTAAAACGCCCGATGAGACTTATTTTGTGCCACCTGTCAATGACCCCCGCCCTTACTTAACTGTTCAAGTGTTCAATGTTAACGTTTGTGGTTTGTTGGATTGCGGCGCGTCTTGCTCTATTTTAGGAGATGACGCTCATTTAAAGTTTTTAAATTTAAATATTAAATTACACGAATTCGAACGACCTTGCCGTTTAAGGGTCGCTAATGGAGAGGATTATGTTTGTCGGTACTATATGAACATTCCAATTCAATATAAAAATGCGGTGAAGTTGGTCATGTTTCACATTCAACCGGAAATATTATTACCGATTCATTTTGGTATCAACTTTTGGAAGGCTTTTAATTTAGCACCGGATATCTTAGCTTGCCTGCCTAATCACGTGTCATCAGTCAGGACCGGTCAAGATAATATTGTCGAAGAGGGACTGCGACATTACGATTCGTTAAGTATCTCACAGAAGCAAACTATTGACAAAGTCAAGTCGCTTTTCGACTCTATTAACACCGATAAGGTAGGATTGGGTCGTACGTCGTTGATCCAGCACGAGATACACACGGGTGATGCTGCTCCTATTAAGCAGAAGTACTATCGTCTTAGTCCAGAAAAGTTGAAGTTACTAGACGTGGAATTGGATAAAATGTTAAAAAATGGTGTAGTTGAGCCTTCTTCATCTCCATGGAATTCTCCTGTGACTATGGTACCTAAGTCGAATGGCGAGATGCGCTTATGTTTAGACAGTCGTCGCCTTAACGCAGTATCAAAAACAGACGCGTATCCCCTTCCCTATATAAACTACATTATTGATAACTTACGCGATGCTAAGTATTTAACCTCCTTGGATCTTAGTGCTGCTTATCATCAAATACCTCTTCACCCGGATTCGAAGGAAAAGACAGCTTTTACTGTTCCCCGTCGTGGACTTTTTCATTATAATGTCATGTGTTTTGGTTTGGTCGGTGCGTCTGCTACCATGCAGCGTTTGATGGACAGCCTGTTCTCGGCGGAGTTTGATAACAAGGTCTTTGCGTATGTCGATGATATTGTCATCTGCACGTCTTCATTCGACGAGCACGTGCAGATCCTTAAACGTGTCTTTGAGAAGTTGAAGTATGCTAACCTGACTATCAACATGAAGAAATCTCAGTTCTGTCGGAGTGAGTTAAAGTACTTAGGCTATGTCGTAGATCGTTTCGGTTTGAGAACGGACCCGTCCAAGGTTGAAGTTATCATGAATTTTCCTACTCCCAAGGACCCGAAGGAACTAAAACGCTTCTTAGGTATGGCTGGTTGGTACAGGCGTTTCATTGAAAACTTCTCTCAGGTAGCTCGTCCATTAACTCGCCTCACGAGTAAAAAGGTTCCTTTTGTGTGGTCGAATGAAGCTAATGAGTCCTTTAACACTTTGAAGTCTGCACTTATCTCTGCACCTATCTTAAAGTGTCCTGATTTCAGTAAACCATTCTATATTCATACAGATGCGAGCTCGTTTGCTATCGGTGGTGTCTTGACGCAGCGCGAAGCTGATGTAGACCATCCTGTCGCTTATTGCAGCAGAACCCTGAGCGCACAAGAGGTCAACTATACAGCAACGGAGCGAGAGCTCTTGGCGGTCATTTACGCTCTCGAGCAATACCGTTCTTATGTTGAAGGTTCCAAGTGCTATATAGTTACTGATCATGCTTCACTTCAATGGTTCTATAAATTAAAAAATCCGATGGGAAGGCTAAATCGGTGGGCGTGTCGCTTGAGCCAATTTAACTTTGAAATTATCCATAGAAAAGGAAAAGAACATGTTCTCCCGGACACTTTATCTCGAATCAAGGTAGACTCTATATCATTCGACCCCCAGGTTATCCAAGATTCTTGGTATACTAAACTCTTAAAAGATTGTAGCGACAATCCACGTTTATTTCCCAACTTCACGGTAAAGGACGGCAAATTATTTCGTTTGTCTAAAAATAAATACAATTTAACGTCCCAGTTTGAGTGGAAGTTGGTCGTACCTGTTGACCATCGCGAAGAGGTCTTAATGAAGTACCACGATGACCCGGTGTCTGGACACTTTGGAGTGGCTAAAACTCATAAGCGTATTAGTGCTGTTTATTTTTGGCCAAACCTATACCGTGACGTTGAGAAGTATGTCGGGGCTTGTGAGGTGTGTAAGTGCTATAAACCCAGCAATGTTGCCAGGGCGGGTCTGATGGGCAATCCACGCGTCGTCACACGTCCATGGGAAGCCATTTCTTGTGACATTATGGGGCCGTTCCCACCTTCATACGCGAGGAACCAGTATCTCTTTGTATGTTCTGATTACTTCAGTAAGTACGCCCTTTTGTTTCCTCTGCGTAGTGTAACGGCGAAAGCCATAGTTAAATGTCTAGAGAAGGGCGTTTTCTTATTGCATGGTGTGTGCAAATTTATATATGTTGATAACGGACCTCAGTTTATTTCGAAGGAGTTCAGGGATTTGCTCTCTAATTATGGTGTCCCTAACGTCTTCTATAACCCTCGTTATCATCCCCAGACAAATCAAACGGAGCGTGTCAACCGCGACATAGTACGTGCCATTGCATCTTACGTGCGTTCTGATCATCGTAAATGGGATCAGAACATTCCTGAAATACAATGTGCTCTAAACACTGCTGTTCATGAAAGTACAAAGTTCACGCCGTTTTATTTGACTCATGGTAGAGAGATGATATTGGACGGTTCTCTTTATAATATTGAGGAGCCGTTAGATCCCTCGACGGTTAGGATGAATGGTGAACCGTATTCGTCTAATCTTCCTAAATTGAACAATATATTTAAATCGGTTCAAGCCCATTTAAAAAAGGCTTATACTCATAATGTAAAGTATTATAATTTACGGAAGCGACCAATTCAATTTGAGGAGGGCCAAATTATTTATAAGCGTTGTTTTCCTCTGTCAAACGCTTCTAAATACTTTAGTGCTAAACTTTCTCCCAAATATGAAAAATGTGTTATAGATAAAAAACATTCACCGCTGGTTTATTCGTTAAAGTATCTTAACGGTAAACCCTTAGGACGGTTTCACATAAAGGATTTGCTGGACCGCGGAGGTTCTGATCCTCCAGGGGTACAACCCTCAAATTAGTGTTAGTACTAGGTTAGAATGAGCTCATGGCAGATTCTATGCGCTATTGAACTCATCTAAACCTAAATGCTTAAGTTTTATGTTAAGTATGATTGGTAGGTTAATGGAATTTATGTCTATGTGTTAAGTACCTATATGTATACTTAGTAAGTAAGCACTTAGTACTTAAACATGTCTGGACTTGCTGAGATTTTTGGCGATGGTAGAATATTTGTCCCGACCGTTGGCTCTCTTTTAGGTGTGATTTACTGGTTTGGTTGGTATCATTTCGTCCGGACTGCAGGTGGTTTATTGATAGGAAAAGATTCGTCCTGACTGTTGGCTCTTTTAAAGAATGAGATTACTGGAAGGAAAGTACGTAGAAGTAGATTAGGTAAGTTTTAGTTTTAAGTAACCAAGGATGCGCATCCACCTAATTTTAGTCGTGCCGTCATGTTTTGTCCGTAGTCAAGTAAGGCATGCAGAGATTGGTAATGCCATGCTTACCATTTTCATAGTGATAGGATTTCTTCCGTTTATGCCATAGGTGTAATCGGTTCGAGATAAAACTAATTTTAAAGGTTTTATCTTTTGTTAGCAAAGTTGTTGAGAAATGGACATTCTAAGTACAGAGTGCGTCCTATTTCCTATTGTTTGAAATTTTTTATATACTGGTTTTTGTTGAAATTTTCCTCTACCAGTCTAGGTTGAAATTTGTAGTTTCACTTAGGTTTACTTAATTAATAAGGTTAATTCCACAGCTCTTATAAGTGGTAGTTTAACCATTTCTTAAGCCGCTTAAGAGGTTGGTAGTGTGTCACACCCCTCACTGTTTTTGCTGTCATAAGTAGAGCTGCAATCTCGCGGATATTTCTTTAGGTTTAGGTTATTGTGTACTGAAACACACTTAAGTTTAGTACATGTGTGATCGTTTGCTTTAATCAGGAACGTTTGATTGGAGGCAGAGCCAACAAACACTGAGAAAGTATTTTGTAAGCGTTTGTTAGTAAGTAGTAGAAATTAATGTGGTTCTCTTTGGTATAACGTCTAGCGTTTTGTTTCAGATTTCAGACGTCTTCCCCTGCGGGCGAAGGCGACCTCTCCCTTGAATATTTCTCGACCCCCTTGATGGTGCAGAATAATTTTATTTCAGAAGCTGCACTTCTGAAATAAAATTATTTCCCCAACTAAGCCGGTACTGTAACACCCGTTTTTTTTGTTAAGCTTTTTCATATAGCAACACTACAGCTGGCGGGCCTCTGCACCAAAAACGAGGATCGAATACAAACCCACTCTGTCCTTTTCACTCCCTACAGCTGCCCATTGAGAGTGAGCGGGATGGAGCAGGTACGGCTTCCGATTGAGCGTTACGTTTCACTGTTCTTGCGTTTTGACATATAGACGAGACTCGGATCATGTGTTACTATTCGGCATGTAAAATTATATTGTTTCAGGATTTATAGAGTGTCTGTAGGAAAATAATTGGGAAAGATTATAGTTGTTTTGAGGTCTAAATTGTTAAATAGCGCACGAGTACAATGTTGTCGGCATTGAGGAGTGAAACGAGTCGTGCGCCCGGAATGACGTATGAACTTCGCCACATCAGCGTTGAATCGGTTCTCGCTCTTAGAAATGGCTGCTTAGCCGTCGACCAAATTATTTAAATAACCCGTATAAAGGGGCTTTCAGCGGTGAGTTACGGTGTTCATTCGATGCGTCTTGCCATCGTACCCAAGTGGAATTTGTTATTATGACATTTGTCATGTTGTTTCAGGCGAATTACTCGAAGACATGTTAGCGCATCAGAGCAGGGCATAAGTCTGTGTCGCCGTCTTAATATGAGTTAGAGGCCGCTACAAATACCACCAATGTAAGTAACTCCTGCGTCCCACCCTATTAAAGGTGTTGTGTGATTGATGTGTCGACTTACGTAACCTCTTTTGTTATAGCTAAGGCAGTTCCGAAACCCAAGCGATGACTCCTGCCTTGTAAAACAGGGTCACTAGGTGGCATACGTGCCTGATTCAAGTGAGTATCGTGAGAGCCCACGTTGCCGTCGGCAAGTTCCGCTATTTTAACTTTGTTCTAACAAGCTATGTTTGCTTACAGTCAGTGCCACGTCACAGGGAGGCACCGTGCTTTTAGCCGGTCTCAACTAGCCTCACGCTATAAATTTATATGAAAACCCACACTGTGGTAAGTGCACATCTTTACCTTATGGCTAGGGCTGATAGGTTAGCTTTCAATTTATATTTCTTTTGTTTACAACTGCAATTCTTGTTGCAGGGTTTTTTTTTTATGTCTAGTTTCAACTACCGGATTTGACCGTGAGGGGGCTGCAGACTCGAACCGCAGGGGCGTGGCCTGCTTGCCACGTGTTGCGACTTAGGGAGGCTCGGTGCATTAACGTGCCTCTTCGCTTAGATCCTAGTGTTTGAGTCCTCGCTTGCCATTCACCCTCACATCACCTACACACCTGGCTTCACGCACACTTCACCCTAGATAAGTGAACTTTCTATTTCTTAGTTTATTATTATGGTGCATATGAACCTACTTGTTACCAAATTTCAATAGAGCGGCTCTCGCTATAGCCGACCTCTATAAATGTACTTAGGGTGAATAACAGGATATTTAAAATGTGTTAAATATATCAAGGAGAACAATACTTGTTGTTTCACTTCACACAAGGAACCATTCCTGTTTGTAGTAAGTTACCCAGGGCGCCTCTATTTCTAAATTCGAGGTAGCTTGCTCTCAGGCATATGAACCCGCTGGCCCTCTTCTAAGATCTCATGCCTGGTCGCCGATTGAGGATGTTACAAAGTTAAATCACAAATATGAACTTGCTCTTGTTACTTTTAGCTTTCAGTTTCATTCAATGTATGCATTTTTCTTTAGAGTTAAATATTTTAGAGATCACCAATATGTCCATCACCAATCCCAATTGTGACACAGCCAATTCACGCTATACCCATTAGGATACTAATTCATTTATCAAGCATCTCTACTCTATACATATATACATGTATTAATAACCATAAATGAATCTCAAGCTCCAACCTCGGTACGATTGTAAACAGCAACAAAACGATAACGCCCCGAGTCTCGCTCGAACACAAATATTTGTCTTGCACGATAATCGAATCGGATCATGGGAAACTTACCAAACAGCTCGTGTGCGACTGTTTCATCTTCTTGGGCGTGAATAAAACATTATTGACTGCGGAAACTGAGCGGAAATGTACAATACGTAAAATATGTAAAATACTTATAACTAATGCTGCTTTATTTAACTATGTTTGTGCCGCTAGTTTAGTGAAATGGCAGAATAAATTTTATTTTGCCAAATTGTATGTTAAGGTGTTTCACTCTATTGTAAACTAGAATAAGTTTGAATGTTATGAAAAAATCTGTGTTGCGATACGTTTTTATTGGTTTACCAGAAATAGAATAAAAAGCCCGCTATAAGTATTGCTAACTGTACAAATAAAGCTGGCTACACAACTTCAACTCGAATTCTCGAGCAAAACAGATGAAGCGGTGCATCGCGAAATACCCGGGAAAATTGCTTTATAAATGTCAAACGTTGTTATAGTGGAGCGAGATACGAAACGAAATGGAAGGGAGAAGCGCACTGGTGTGAGCTGGATGGAAATTGCAATATCCGACCGGCCGAATTAGCCGCCGGCTGGATATGACATCGACATTTTCTACCTGCTTTAATCAACGCAGATGATAAGGCGCTGGATGATTACTACCCGGTAGAAGCAAGCGCGTCACTGCGACTAGACTTTTGACTCTCTAAAGTCACGAATTTAATCATCACCATTGCGCCGACTTAAGAAATTATTAATTAAACTGATGATGTCTTTACAATTATTGAAATTACAATGACCTGTAGATCTAAATTAACTCACTCTAATTTTGTAATAATGACTTCTTGCACTATAGCCCGACGACTGATACCCACCACTTTAACGATACTCACGTTTGATCTTATGAATAAATGTGAAGGGTTGCGAGGTAAAACCCGATAAGTAATACGTATTTACCAACGTGAATTAGTGAGACGAAATGACCACTTTTATTAATATTGGCTAAACAGTAGCCGAGGCAGAGCGTTTGCAACATAGGGGAAGCCTTATTTTAAATACATTTTACGTGCCTCCTTAAAGTCTGCAGTTACCACCTAGTCTACCTATAAATCAAGTAATGCCAGTATAGACGTAATATTTTATAAATTTCTAAACGTACATCTAGTCACAAGGCTCGATATATCCAGGGGATTAGGCCTGGTGGGAGATTGGATCGCACGAGCCGGCTTAACTTAACTTCATTAGTCAAGTTTGGATAACAGTGCGACGTCGGATCAAGTCGTTAGTAATGCCATATACAAACAAAATCATTAACCCAATGTGTTCTAACTCGCACGCGCTCGAGCACCAGTATTCAATGATTAACGAACCCCGCATCCGGCGCAGTTGCTCATTGGATGTGGTTCTGATTGCGCTGTTTGTTCTTGATGGTTCAGCTCGGGTTACAATGGTTGGTCCATTCGGGAAATCATCTTTCCCTTCTGTATAGCCCCCCAATTTTGCAAGTGTGACAGCGCCGGTATCGTGAGTTTTAGAACTACGTGAATATAAGGTCTCAAAAGATGCGTATTGACAAACGCTACAAGATTGCGCTACATTTTTTTTATAGAATAAAATAAATATTATTTTTTTTACTTTGCCTTGACGGTACTCATTATGTGTTTATATTACTCTTGCGTTTTTTAGGGTTCCGTACCAAAATGGTAAAAAAGGAACCCTTATGGTGAGACTTCGTTGTCTGTCTGTCTAACAGTCTGTCTGTCTGTATGTCACATCAGTTTTTCTCAGCAACTACACAAGCCATCAACTTGAAATTTGGCATAGTTGTATAACTTGCTTGCCCGCATCTGTTTTTAGTAAAAAAAATGAAATTAATTTCATAAATAATTAAAAAGGGGTCTTTTATTTTAAACCTTAAGAGTTAAGTTTTACGTTAGAATATGGAATAGATAATCTGTATATGATTGGCTGTATGTTTTTTTTTTTCAATTGTGGACCGATCTTAAAATTATTTTTTTTTATTGAAAGGGTGGTCTCGAGCCTCCCGAGGTGGTCCCATTGACGCCAAGTCAGAATCGAATGATGTGATCAATGAGGAATCGAGGGAACTCCTCAAAAGTCATAGGCATACATACACCGATTTTGGTATTTCCTGTAAAACCTTAAGAATTTGCATTCAAAAAGCACCGCTTAGTGAAGAGGAACTGATGATGAAGACTAGAGATGACCACCGGGACTTCTTAGCCGTAAGTGGTTGACGCCAGCAGTGAGATTTATTTTTCAAGATGAAACTACTTTAATACTCATAGGAATGCATGTGGTGAAGTGCAACTGATGGTGAAGTACCGGGAAGCGTAAATACAAACCCGGATGCAACACAGAAGCTCATAGTCTGTGCTGCATTACATTGCGAATGGCTTGACGCAGTGTTAGTTCGTCTGAACCCTGCTGCAACACAGCGGTCGGTAGTGCAGCCGTGTTTGACTGTTTACAGACACCCTTAGCTGGTGCTGCACGAATAAGTATGGAGAGCATAATGCTTAATAAATATAAGAAATGTATCTACGACAAAGCCGACTTTGTCGTACATTGTCAGGCTGTAACACAAAGCAGTGAGTATTGGTTTGAAACCCATCGCAATACAGACAATCTTCGAGTGTCTGCGGTGCAGTCGTGTTTGTAATACGTTATCCATACGAATGCGGCTGCGTTACAGATGAACTCGTGTTTTTTTAATTATTTTTTTTTTATACCACGATGGTGGCAAACAAGCGTACGGCCCGCCTGATGGTAAGCGGTTACCGTAGCCTATGGACGCCTGCAACACCAGAAGTATCACATGCGCATTGCCGACCCTTTAAAAACCTATTTATGTCTGTGGTGCATCTGAGTTTATATTTACGCTACCGGGAGAACTCATCAATGATTAACGGCCCTGCATCTTAGACAGCGATATTTTGTTAAAGGTGATGAAAAATTGGTATTAGGTTGTAAAAAATGTTTCTTAATGTGATGTTTATGTGTTTGTCACAATGTATCACTAAAAAGAGAAAAAAGTTAAAACCGTCTTCAAAAACCCACTGAAAAGGGTTAAATAAAGACCGGCCTCCTAAGAGTCCTGTCAATTGCCTATTTAGTGCCTAATAGGTACATTAAATATATCGAAATCGGTGGCAAGAATCCGTGACACCGGCTTGGATATATTTCATGTACCTATTAGGCACTAAATAATCAATTCTTAGGACTCCTAGGTGGCCGGTCTTTATTTAACCCTTTTCAGTGGGTTTTTTAAGACGGTTTTTTTTATTGTGTTATGGTTGCCTGAATACAGGCATTTCCTACCTAGTTTCGGGACCCCTGTTCTTAATTTTTGTTAAACTTTTTTGAATTTTAATAAACTTTATTATTATTGTATAAAAATTATTATTATTGTATTATATTCAATCCACAAAGGCGCGCGCCGCCGCTCAAATCAAGTGGATTGAAAATAGTAAAACTTACTTTTTTTTAACAATAAATATTTTATTCCCATTTAAATAATACAATACTAACCGCCTGTTTCACAATCGTCAAGTAAAGCGTATCTGTCAAATAAATTTAGCCCTTTCCCTTTCTTACACTTGAAAATAGACAAGGAGAGGGCTACCATTAACTGACAGATGAATTTATTTGTCGATTGCGAAACAAGCCTTAAACCTTGTCTGTGTACGAATTGGTGTCTATGGAACGTCGCAGCTAAATAAGCTCTATATTTAGGTAATATCTACGTTTAAATTAAATTAGCAATGCTCATGTTCGGTAGGTACTGCGTGGACAATGCAGGGCCGCGAGGTTAAATGATTATGAGGATTTTTTTACTAATAAATGTGCAAATTTTATTTATTATTAAAATCGAGACCACGACGAACAAGCGGCTACCGTGCAGCATTTTCACGCCGTCTGACTTCGACGACGATTATCGGATATACAGTATTGTTTTCAAGGTTAATATAAGACGAATAAGTCGCTGATCATCCGAACCCTGGACACCTGGCAGCAGAGCGAGTCCCCGCCCTCGGCCAACATGCAGGAGTCGCTCTGGTCCTCCAAGATCTTCTCCCAGGGACACACGTGGCTTGGCATGCATACGCCCCGCCGCCCTAAACACTTAGTTAACAGGCTATTTCCTGAAACAAACAAATTCGCCGTATTGGTAACAGAAAATGTTGTATTATTTTGTAACATGGGAATTATTTATCCGAAATATAAGCCTAATGTCCCTCTCAATGTTGATAATGAAGATAACGTTTTTTTAATGGTGGTCTTATTACATACACTTGTGAAATTGGTACAGAAATACAAGAAGACCCGAGAGTGAATTTTTCAGCACGAAAAATTGGAAAATTCGGGAAATTAGTTACCGGAATGAAAAGTGATAAACGAATTCTTCGTGAAATTGGGGGCAGACCTAGTTAATTATATATGTACTCACCTATATTAAACGGAAAATAATCAATATAAAGTCGGTTTATAGCTTAGCTATTCAATAGATCACTAGAATGAACACAAAGTTATATTTTACTGCTCGGAAATACTTACTCTTCTTCGGCCCCAATCTCTTCAGATTCATTAAACTTCCAATCATGTCGTATTCCTCTGACTCGTAGTATTTGACGTCATTGCACGCAAGCGAACCAAGAACCACTAAGTACACTATTAATTGATTAATATTACAGAAAAACATTGTTAACATTACGTAACAATTAAGTACTAAGTACCAGTCGTAAGACACGCGCCGATACGTCTTGAGATTGAAAGCAAATTGACAAAAAACAATCAGCACATCAATCAGGGAAACGCGTCGTGGTCACGGTAGTAAAATACCTAACCAATTAGAAGAAAGCCATTCCAATCATGTGAATGCCCGCGTTTGTTGGCTTCGTTACTCCGCGGCGGAGACGGTGGGAAACACAATCTAGGTTGGGTTTCAGTTCGGAAGCACGTACAGTTACGTGTGCCTACGTGATCCTTCATAAAATGTTAATGCAGCGTTGTTTACTCCCTAAGTTTAGTAGGACGCATTATTTGTTAATTTCACTTCAAATTAATTAAACTGAATCCCACAGCACAACTGTACCACTAAATATCAGAAATTGCAATTACAAATTATTAAATATAAATTAATATGAGAATGGGTGGGTTTGCAATTAGTCGCTAAGAGAACTAAGTAATATACAAATTCGTATTTGAGATATAATAAATTCTAGTTAAAAACAAATGGTTGATTCAATTCAAGCCAACACTGTTTAGTACGACTTATAAAGGTATTTAGTAAGAGATATTTTGTAGCGCAATAATCGATTGGCAGTTAGAATGTTATTTTCATTAATAACACAAATTGAAATTTGTCTGATAATATGCTTATTTAATGGGGTGTCTATCAGCGCCATACTTGTTTGACACATTAATCATAATTGCTTTAACATTGTGTTTGATATAAACGTTCAGGCCGCGCAAACAACGGCAGGAAACATTCGCGGGAATTAAATGGTAATGTTCATAAATCCTCTTAAAACAATTTGGGAGTGTTTCCTATTGCGCCGGTACAGTGGGAGCGCGACTAAATTAATGTTATAGTCGTCAGAAATTCAAAACCCAAATACAACTTGGAAAAGTTTAAGTGCTGCTGTTTCTATTGACCTTAGAATATCGTTATCGCTGTGGGCTTAACGGACTTCAAAAAAGGAGAAGGTTCTATGTTCGGCTGTAAGTTTTTTTTATGTAAGTATGTTTAACGATTTCTTCGTCAGTTGTTGACCGATTTGAAAAAAAAAAATTTTGTTTGAAAGTTTTACCTACTCCCGAGGTGGTCCCATTGTCACCAAGTCAGAATCTGATGTTGCGATCTATAAGAAATCGAGGGAACTCTTCAAAAGTCATAGACACACATACATCGATTTTGGTGTTTTTGTAAGACCTTAAAAATTTGTATCCTCATGATGAAGAGAAACGGATGAAGAAGACCAGAGTTGACCACCGGAAATACCATTAGTAGTAATAGTGCTTCACGGGCAGCGATGTGGTGAAGTGTAACTGATGGTGAAGTACCGGGAGAACTCCTCAATGATTAACGGCCCTGCATCTTGGACAGCGACATTTTGTTAAGGGTGATGGGAAATTGGTATTAGGCTATTGTTTATGTAACGTGCTGTAGTGAATCACATAATAAGATTAGGTAATCATTGAAAAGCGAAAACATTTTTTTATTTAACCGTCTTCAAAAACCCCCTAACTACTTACCATTGAGTAATGATCGATCTAGGAATTGCCTATTCGGTTACAGATTACATAATAAGAAGATCTTGTTATGTAATCTGTGATTCGGTGCCTAATAGGTAGGTTGACACAGGTAGGTTGGTACATAAAATATATCGAAGTCGGTGGCAAGAATCATGTGACATTGTTGTTGTACCTACCTATATACCTACTTGACACTGGCTTGGATATATTTCATAGGCACCAAATAGGCAATTCCTAGGAGATCGGTCATTAATTACCCTTGTTTAGTGGGTTTTAGAAGACGGTTTTATTTTGTGTTAATTAATACTAATCTTATGGTCATAATTCTGGTCTAATGATCCACAGAAACAGCAGCAATAAATAATTACTTAATCTGTAGGAAACAGCAGTCTTTAATCCTTTAAAATAAAGTTATTTTATTATTATACTGTTATCTATCTGCACATGCACCATGTAGTGACATACCTACTCATACACAAGGACACATACAGTCAGCATCAAATATATAGGAGCAGCGAAAGTGTCGAAATATATTGCAACACATCTTTATTACTATATATTTAGCCATTTGTTTGCTCCTATCTATTTGATGCTGACTGTACAAGAACGCCATCACGCTGGGATTCGGCCCAGAAGCCTCACTATGCATTTAAAATAGAGGAGTCACAAAACTAAAATATATACCTACTTATGTAAAGAGTCCAAGTAATAGGAAATGAATTTCATTAAATAAATCTAGATGGAACGATCCCAATTTATTTATATTTGGGGAGAGCCCTCGCCTCCGCAAATATATTGCCACTCTAGAGTCTCTCGCGTCGAGTGTTGTACTGGAATCGAGCTCCTCCGACAAAGGACCCGCTACGAGAGCTCCACCTTTATTAAATTTAGATACTTTCAAGAGGCTACCTCTGATATTATAAATTTAACAACTCTTACTACTAGTTAAGCAAATGCAAATTAAAGACGTTTTTGTTCGCGATGTTATTGATCCAATACTAGTTACTTAAGTTTCTTCTAACAGTGATTAAATTATTATTGGCACTGCGCGATTTTGGTCAGGGCAAAGTCAATTTCAAACAGATTTTAGGAAGAAGCTTTTACGCTAGCTTCAAGCTTACATCCATTTAATTTCAATTAAGTACTTATCTATTCCTATTTCTTTATAGTGGTATAAGAAAAAAAACTATTTCAGGAAGTTTCATTTTCAATTTTATTGTCATTTAAATATTAGGTAGATAATAGATACAAATGACATTAAGGGCCGTATTAATAAACTCATCTCAACTCTGATCCCCGTCTCAAGATACGTCAAAGTAGACGTCAAACCATAGAAAACTGTCATTTTTGACGCATCTTGTGACGGGGATCAGAGTTGAGATGAGTTTATTAATACGGCCCTAAGTTTCCGAAACAGTTACCTACTTAAAATCGGAAGCCCTTCAGCACAGCACCATCACAAAGGGTAATTATTTCGGAACCCGCCTCGTAAAGAGTTTAGAGGGGAACGGACGGGTAGATGTGGTCGCTGACGTCGCTGTACGAGGTTCTGAGATATACTCTTAGCAAGTTCTGACCGACTCGCGAAGTTGCGGCTTTTATAAGTTTGATATTAAATTGTTATTTCGCATAAAGTTGAGCATCGTTTTGCTCGAAGTAAAATAATAAATTCATTTGTGAAATTAAGGTGAACAATGTAGGGGGGACTCGGAAATGTACACGTAACTATACCTCTAAAACCGCGGGTACTTCACTAACTCTGTTCTTAATGAATGTAACCTTATATACTTAGTGCAACTTTTTTGATGCACATCAACATAACGTTTTTATTTTTGGTAGATCGTCGGTGATACTGCAATACCGCATAACTAACAAATTCAATAGGTTGTAAAATGCACCTTTCTGATTTATTTTATATGGTGCATTTTGCTCTTTCTTGAATTTGTTAGTTACGCGGTATTGCAGTAGATATCGCCGACAAAATGAATTGTTAATTAATGGTACACGAAGCCAACGCGGTATGTTAATCAATATCCTTAATGCAAAGCTTTCTAAATGAATGTGATTTGACGATTTACCTAGTTACTGCTAGATATAAAAGCTTTACCTAATATTAAGAAAGCTAATACATAGTTCTGGACGGCTACAAACTTTAGTCCATATTAAACTTGCATTAAAATAAAATTGTGTTAAGAATTGTGCCCGGTAGTGTTAAGGGAAGCGAGAGGCACGCGAAGAGGCAGATGTTTGTAGAGGTGCTCGAGTGGAGAGGCGCAGACGCAGCGAGGCGTTATCCTAGACTTAAAGCGCCGCGGCCGCCGCGAGAGCCGAGCGGCGGGCCCGGCGCGACCCCAGGCAGACGCTACAATATGCAACGCTTGAAATATTACATTTTAACCACATTTTATATCCATGATATACCTGTAATAATTTCCTTCTTCATATACTTAGCTAACTGTTATAGACTTATTGATACTTTCGTCATTTTCAAATACTTTTTCTTGGGCATTGTTCAAAATCCACTATTTTTTTTTCTCAGAATTAGGAAGTTTAAGACAATTTAGTTCGGAGGGCTTAGCTAACTTGAACTCTACAAAAGCTAGTGACTGGAAAAATCTGTTAAAAATGCATGAAATAACATAGGCGAAAACACGTATGACAGCGTCTGTCAATCAGTGGCAGCGGGCTTAACATGCATGGACGAGATAAAACTTGACAGGCGCTAGGGAAATAAATACATATATTCCATATTCTAACGTAAGATTTAACGCTTAAGATTTAAATCAAAAGTGTCTCGTCCTGACTTTTATTACCTTTTATTACTAAGCGACTACATTTAGGTCTACTGTCTAACAATAATCGTCATTAATTTATCGTTTTTTGGTTTTAGGAGGGCGCATGGCCCCCGAAGTCAATCAATTTGATTTCTGCAGTCGTCGTTCGTGAAACTGCCACTTGCCTAGTCCAGGCCCACTACTCAAAATAAAATAATAGATAACTATAAGTACTGATAGAAATATTCCAATAGGTACTAGAAAAACTAGTGAATGGTTTCTTCTGACAAAAATGCCAAGTGAAACCGAACTCTGGCGTACCTATACCAATTTTAATTTCGGAAATGATAAATGATATGAAAGAAAATCGCCCTCCGTAAATAATAAAAAGTTGTTGAATGAAGACGGTCGCCGCTTAGAGTAAGATATTCAATCCTCACAACTCATTGAGCGCGTTGGATGCGAAAGTCGGATCGGGAGCAAATGCTTTCATCCTACTCCAGTAAACAGCCCTCTTAACTGCTCGCTCACAAATGGTTACAAAATAAAATGTTTATGTATTTAGGTAGGTAACTTATTGGTGTGAGTTTTATTTTCTGAATTTATGTGATTGATGTGGACTTAAGCTTGAAGTAAAATACCAACTTAGGCTTCGTATTCAAAATACCTTTTGTAGCAGAAGATGACTTGTAAATTTGAGATGTTTCCAATATGGCCGCCTAGTTTATTGGAATTTAAATTTCTTCCATTTGTATAATAAGCAATTGCTACCTACCAACGAACGAACCCATGAAATTTCATTAAAGCTCATTATGGATTTTTTAAATTCAACGCGCGTTCGGTCTATGGAAATAAAATCAAGCGTGAACTTTGCATTCAGGAGAGAACCGAATTTACATTTTCGTACTCCTTATTTTAAGTCTGCGTAAAATAATGCAAATCGCCGCTTAAAGAGTGTCAGAAGCGCATTGGGAAACGTAGTTTTACACACATTACGATAAACCCGACGTTTTACTGGTTTTACTCGAGAGCCAGACTCTTTCATAGAGGAAATCTAGGAATACCGTTCTCAGATATTATACCTAGGATAAAATAAAACGAGATGTTATAGCACTGTTATATCGACTAATGTTCTGTTTAAATATAACATACAATAGATACTTACGATAGAATAATCACTTACAAATTAAGCTAGTTTACACGTCACCCGTGAGCCACAAGATTCGAGTCGAAGTCTACTCGTGGATTCAGCCGAGGGCCACCAGCTCGCCTGAAATATTCAGTTCGGTCGGCAGGCATGTTTTATTTAAGGCCCTGCGCACTGCGCCCCGCTCAAATATTTACTAACGACCACTGAGACGAGGCGATACCTTCGCAGCCACTATTACCTACTCCCATAGTGAACATCTCAAGACATGACTTACTAACTTACGAAGCAACGACATTCCAGTGTACCAACAGGTAATTTATAGCTATATTATTATTATTATTAATCCACCCATACATCGATAGTAATTCCGACTTAGGTGTATTTTACTGATCTACTTAAAAAAGTCATAAACTGAATGATACGCCAAATGACGTATTTTGTGGCGCCCAACTCGCTTTTATGGCGTATATAAAAATCCAATGACAGCTATGTAGCATCGTAAAAACCAAAACAAATACTTACTTTAAATGTATACAATATTAAGCATACTTACTTACTTCAATAATTTTATTTGTTAATACCTAATTCACGGAATAGAATATAATTTCTATTTTCCTGAAAATCTTTTGATGCGTAGTAAGACTAAATAAAAGTGTTTAAGCGAAAATTTTAAATTTCACAATTCCAGTATGTTTCCAAATACCTAGTTATTTATTTGTTATGAACAAGCTTTTTTTAGCGTGAGGGTCCTAAAACCATTTTGGTACGGAACCCTAACAAGAACCCTAATCACCCAGTTTTGTCAAACAGCATCGTGCCATGTTGGCGCAGTGATTAAATAACACGTTGAAGGGCTGATGACGCCCCCGGGCTGGAGCCCAGGTTATTGCATTTAGGTAGGGCGCCCGGTGGCTGTAGTTTGGTATGTAACGCAGTTTATCCTGCACGAGTCACTCCGTGCGCCTAATTGTCACTTAAGGCTGTTACAGCACGGACGATATGCTTTTAAACTGTAATCCAGCTGCAAGTTTGTAGTATGGTTGTGGACTGGTGTAGTTGATAGAACTGTATCGAAATTGTTACACGCTAACTGCGAAGCCTGCTTCAGAGGCAGGTCTAGAATTTCGTTTTGGTGCACGTTCTCTTGATGGTATAGGTAATAACCAGTGATCGGAATAGGTAGAGTATATTTACCTAAACTTGATGCATGTTCATTCAATAATGTGTTCCCATCTCACTCACGCATGAATGAACAAGCGTAAAGTTTAGGTATATATACTCTACCTATTCCGATCACTGGTAATAACTATAGTGTAAACCTCATTTCTGGAGCCGCCGCTCTACCCCGCGCCCCGGTTGCACTTCTCTTCTCGTCTGCGCTGTGTAAATATAGGTACATATTCTTTCTTTTTAACAATTAGGTAGTAAAGTATTTAAATGGTCGTCCATAAAAACATATTTTGTTAAATATGTATCATGTGGCTTTGACCGTCCTTATCAGGCCAAGGTCTCGGATAGAGATGATGTATAGATTATCATTATCACTAACCCCAGCCTTTTAAATACGGTCTAAATAATAATAACCATGAATGAAACAGCATTATTCGTACCAACCAATTCGTATTGATAGAATGTATAATAAAATATTACGATACCTAATATACCTACCTATAACAATTTTACTTCCATTCCACTATTGTTAAATCACAAGTTTTCAAAAGTGGATCACCCCTCGTACCTACCTACTTAGTTACTACCTAATTTATTAGGCTATACGTATATAAAATTATAGTTTTTATTGTTATGCCTAATATTTATATCATGTGTGATCGTTTTCGATATGATATTGGTATTATATCAAATGTTGTACCGCACCCAGTCTGATAGGTAAGTACTCCGTATTCATGGTAGGTACTTAAGAGATGTTGTCCGACCTCCGAGCTTTGTGAATTTTCTACGCGAGCCGCAGGAGGTACTCAGTGGATGTGCGTTGAACTTGAGTCAATACGCTCTATATGTACATATTTACGTTAAAGTGCATTTTAGTGCAAACTGTAGTCCGGCAATATTGTAGATCACCAAATTTGCTGCAACTTTTGGTTTTATATATTTACTCCATGACCTCTAGGAACGAAGATATGGAATCATCTATGGAGAGTAACAGTCGAAAATTTCTACCTTATCCAGTTTTCCTCCCATATTTACGTTTTAGTGCAATTCGATGGCGACACCACATTCAAATCAAATAATTTATTCAATAAATCGGCCTCATACCGGGCTAGATTACACGTCGGCAATATGGAGTGAAACAACTAGCACCTCCATAGGACTAAGCGCACGGCCGCACGCACATGCATGCAGCGACGCCAGCGACACACCTCCGCCGCGAAATCGCGAAACTGTGGCGGAATCGCGATATTTAATACGAAATTGAACTTTATTTCGTTGCCAGTTTTGCTACTACAGTTCCGCGGCGGAGGTGTGCTACCGGCGTCCATGCCCCTGCTTTTGCTCCTATGGTAGGTTACTCAACTAGCCAATAAATAAGCAGCTATAGTCACCATCTGCCCGATTAAATTTTGTGAGATTTTCGAGGCAGATGGCCGATATGCCACACATGTATTTTGATGTTTCCCGAGGGAGGGGAGGGCTAGTAGTATTTAAATGTGAAAGTTTATATGGATGGTTGTTTCAGTCACGCCTAAACGGCTAAACGGATTTGGATGAAATTTGGAATCATTGTATCCCGGAAAATGTGAGTTCTCGGGGATAAGCAATAAACGGCTTCTACGCGGACAGACACGTGGGCAAAAGCTAGTTATATAATATGCTTCGATGACGGGTACCAGAAATAAAAACCATCGAAACTTGTCATACTTCAGTTTACTCATTACAAGTAACATTATAGTATGTAACATAGTAACTTAAATCATACCTCAAGTACCCTATTCTTAAAAACAGCTTAATGACAATATAGCCAGCAAAATTTACAATTATTACCTGAAATTCTTTGTCCTTAACAGATAATTTTTGGCTAAATAATTTAGAGATATAACATTTTACATTTTAGATATAATTATTGGCTAGGTAGATTTCTTTTAAGTAGATTTGCCAGTTTCACCAATAATATTGAGGATTCTACCACTTATTTTACTGTAAAATTGATTGCATCCTAAGCTTTTGCATTGTAGTAATTTCATCACAACAGAACTCAATACAACAGTTTTTCCAGTGTATAATGTAACACTACTCGAAGTGATTTTGATTTACAATGATAAGAGAAGATAACAAGACCTTACACATGAATATCAACCCTAAGAGTTACTTTAAATCAGGATTACATATTGATATTGATGATAGGCTTCATTTCTTTCTTGCTAACTCTTCTAATGCACTGGCTATCCTGAAAACAAATAAAAATATGGTTATCAATAACTCATAATCATACCCCGGGGTTTAGGTGCGGGAATGATTTGACAAAGAGGATGAATAACCAGACAGTTTAGTCTCTATATTATGCCTACACATAGCCTACCTCTCTGCGAATTTTATACATTTATTACATTCTAATACAATTTCATTTAAATTCATACAGCCTTTTTTAAATAGAGAAATACTGTCAGATTTAGACACGGTAAATGTAATACGAAACAAGTCGGACGATATCCGACTTAACAGTGTTAAGTTAACACAACGTGCACTCACGTCACTCAAATTGGCACATATAATCGCTTAGCTAACAATACCGCTCAAAATTTGGGAGCTTATAATTTTAAACTTTGTTTGTCATTGAATTAGCTTTTAATTATCGCGCGATGTATCGTTGACTTGAGCGGTATTGTTAGCTAAGCGACGATAATGTAGTCTATTACATGGAACCGGATGTAAAATTATTTTTATCCTAATATCTTACAAGAATGCTCAGATATCTTATAAATAATGATAATAATAATTAGGCGTATGGAGGTGACGACCCCATCGCCCGCTGGTTCTTTCAGTGCAATCAGAGCAGCTAGTGGCGACACCACGGACCTGTTTGCTCCCGAGGGAAGTCTGTTCCTCACTTCCCACTTGCCTTCACCAGCCGGTTGGGGTTTACTATGACGAGGAACAGACCCTCACCTCTGGCTTGCCTGTGTTGGTCGGTCAGAGTGGAGTCGCGAGAGCTATATGTTCGAAGGGCGGATGTGTTGCGTAAGTGGCGAGTGTGCACCTTACGGTCGTTTAAAGTCCAGAAGCACCTCTCTTGCCCCTTTGCTGCTCTGTGTATATGATGCTTTTTTGAGGGGCCCATTCCATTGAGATGGCAAGTCACGGTCTGCCGTTTTAACCAAAGTTATGAACATTGGCAGGCAGGCCCCATAGTTTTACCCATTATACTTAGTCCAGTCTACCAATCCATATCATTACATCTGCATAACACATTATTTTTGTTTCCATCCATCAAAACTAGTTCTATGCTCACCGTGGGTTGTCCATAAGAGCATACTTAGGTATATGGTGTGAACTCAGGGATAATCGCCAGTTGGTGTCCTATACATTCCAAAATTTAATTTTTCTAAAGGGCCTCTGCATGTTGGCTTCAACTCCATGTACACCTTTCAAAGGTCCAGGACTCCCATAGTCCTATGCTTGGTAAAATGATAATAATAATATAAACTTTTATTTCAAACAGTTTAACATGTTTAAATTCTTACTGCATTTAATTAATTTATATTTCTCTGTTTGTTTGTCCTGTGACAAAGGCCTCTTCCATCTTTTTCCACTCTTGTCTGTTTTGTGCCATTCTGGTCCATGTTTACCTACTAATTTCAGTTTCATAAAGTCGTCTTCCCATCTTCTGCATGGCTGCCCATGTTTGCGCTTGCTGTTTCTTAATGAAATGAAATAGAAATCTTAATTTATAAATAGGTCATTATCAAATTTTGTGCAGGTAAACTAGTTCCAACCAAAAAAAAGTTGTTACTGTTTACATTATTCATTTTCTGTGGTTATTTGAGTGAAATGATGAATGATTTGCAGTTAGCTATATACCACAGATAATTATTCATTATTGGAATCGAAAAAATATGCTTAGTATTTATGTAATATTTGTAATAATGCATGGTAAGAGAGTGGTAGCTCCATACAGATAGTAACAGTGTTCTGCGCAAAATTTGATAATGACCCAAATATTGGATGACAAATGCATCTCAACAGCAGATATTGTTGTCTTTTAAGCTACCTACCTATTATAAGTCAAACCGAAAAGTTTTTCTACCTACATGAGTTTCTCTTGTGATGTTTGTATAAAGTCAAACAAACTAAATTTCTATAATTTTTATCTGTGTTTTTTAACTATGCAAGTGAAGCCACAGGTTGACAAAAAAACGTTTGCATCTGAGGAGTACTCACCCTGTGACGTATATGTCATCCATAACGTTTTTGGCTAATTTTCATGTCTTTACTCAGAATTCAAAACACATGTATTTTTTACATCCTCTAAACAACAATATTTAAAAGAGCTCTAAAACATTTTCAGTGTTATTATAGAAACTTAAATAACCATTCAACACTTGTTTAGTAAAAGTCAATTCATAGAAAACTGTCATTTTGGACTTGTCTAAGGTGTGTCTAAGTTTTTTGCAATAACACTGTTTCAGTCTTATTACAAAAAACTTACACACACCATTAACATTTACTAAACAAGTGTCCAAAAGTAGTTTAAGTTTTAGTAATAACATTGTTTATGCCTAATTTGATTAAGGTTACCAAATAGAAACAAATCATGCTTGCAATTGGCATATGTGAAAGCCATATTTAAAAAAAAGCTTACATACAATATAGTCATTTTGATTTGAAAAGAAATTGTGGAAAATCTAATGTATATATAACACCTAATGATAATCAGAGGATTTATTTAAGTTTTAAGTTCTAACCTGCCAAGAACTTCTATTTTCTGGACCTTGTAATCTCTATCCACTTCCAGCTTGTCTCTTTCAATTCTTAGAATTTCTTCATCAAAGGATGCTGGAATAAGTAGCATAATTACATTAGAACATGAAGTTAAATAATGATTATACTCAAAAACTCACAGCGCAAACAATTGTTTACAAAAAACCACTTACCAAATCTTTTTTTGGGTGGCAAATAATCACTATCACTATTCTGTGGATCAGAACCCTGTGAATTATCCATACCACTGGTGTCACACAGAGATTGTTGCTGTTTTAATAAGGCCCTTTTCTTTGTGTTTGACTTTAAGTCCCTCCAAGTCTGCAATGATGGTAATTTAAAAATATGAATGCTATTACACAGAGCTAAGTGACAAAACAGGCAATCAAATCAATCCATTTTTTATTTATCTGAGCATTTTTATATACCTGTTTCCACTTCTCAGTGGATTTGACAGCTCCGCCCATAGAGTTGAGCATCGCAGTGAGATCGCGCCACTGAGAGTCGATATCTTCTTTTTCGAGGCCTGAGCTCATTAACCCCTTGGCCACATCCGAGTGTACCTGCATATATTCCATCAAAGCTGTCACTTGACTTGCGGTAGCATGTCTTTTCGATGTATCCATCTTTGTTCCTTAATCAAGAACACTATTACACCGAAGGTCCTTTCTGTTACTTATTCAATCAATTGTGCGTTGAAGATTTATAGTAACGATTGTTACTAAAAAATAATAATTGATTTCGGTGATAGTGTTATAATAAACGTATGCCATAAGCTGATGGACGGCATAGTAATTCTAAAACATAATACTATGATCACACGTACTATTTAAAAACATCTCAAATTAGACTTAAATAAAAAAGGAACAATTCTTTGACTTCTTGGTTTTTTAGAACAATACGAATTTATATTGCTAGTAAACATGTATTATTTATTCTTTCATTGCTCTATCACACACGCAACGCACCACAAACAGTTGAAACAGTAAACACACGCACACATACGAGAGCGGTTCCCAAATTCGACATCGACTCGACGATTACCTACGTTAACTCTGTCTCGTTTTTACATTCAACTACACTTTGTTGTAGAAGTATAGAGTGAAAAAGTTCGAACATCCGCTTTGAATCTGATTTGGAATAACCATAGTAACCATCAATTCTGCTTGTTCCAGCTACAAAAAAAAACGTTTACTTGAATCATCATCATATCAGCCGAAAGACGTCCACTGCTGGACATAGGCATATTTACTTAAAGCCTGAATTTTGAAAAAAATCTTAATAATCCCCGGTGTTCAATAGTACATAAATTAATATTGAAATTTTATTAATTGTTTGACCATGATTGTTTAGCTTCATTTTTTTTAACTATAGGTAGGTACCTTGTTCAGTAATTCCGTGGAATTCTGACATCTGTCACATTCTGACGTTTCAGGAGTAACAAACATTTTTTATTGTTGATGTTATTGACAGACAGACTGAAGCGCGTTACACATGGAGATATAATATATATATTATAGGTCGGTATATTACGATATATTTTCCGTACTAGTTGACAGACTCCACACACGCAGCTATAATATATATTTGCCAACTAGTACGGAAAATATATCTAAACTATACGAAAATATATCGTAAGATGCCTTGCTATAATATATATTAATATACCAAAATATATATTATAGCTACGTGTGTGACGCGCCTGACGACTCGTCTTCATTTCGACGTTTATTAACGTCTTTGTTCGGTTGGGGTATCGATTTCATTTGAATTTGTGGCCGTAATCCTGTTCCGTACAACAGAGACTGCCTTATGATTTTAATAATATTTTTACTGGCGGATCGAATAACAATTGACAACTGTCATCTTATACAATTTTTTTTCCAAAAATATTTTTAATGATGTAATATGATATGTAATATTTAGAATGTAAATACAAAACAACGATGATTAAATATAATCTAACTCCAAAGGCTTGTAATATATGGCAATGATCAGAATGATACCCACAACTATTAAATTTTTCCTCAGAAAAAAATATAACAAAATATTATGTCTAAATTGTGCGATTTTAAATTAAAATAACTTTGTACTATAAAATGATACATTATTAAATTGTAAATTAAAATACCAAAATCATAGAAGTCATGTTCTACTTTTATTTATTTTTTTCAACTTTTGCACCACAGATTCAAGGAATATTTTGTAGTCTGGTAAGACCAAGAAACGTCAGAATTCCACGGAATTACTGAACAGTGTATAGGCACGGTCACCTAGCAACACCCTTCTCTTTCCCTAAGTTCATACGGCCGTACTCAGAGACGTCAATTAACTTTTAAGTTCGATTAAAGTTGCTGCTGTCACTTTCTTTGCTAAAGCAATAGAATAAGACGCAGCAACTTTAATTAAACTTTGACATTAATTAACGTCTCTGAGTGCGGCAGATAGAGTACTATACTATAATATAGTACTCTATCTGCCGCACTCTAAGGCATATATATGCCTTACTGTCGCACTCGGAGATGTCAATTAATTTTTAAGTTTCATTAAAGTTGCTGCGTCTTATTCTATTGTTATAGCAAAGAAAGTGACAGCAACTACTTTAATGAAACTTAAAAGTTAATTGACGTCTTTGAGTGCGGCCGTAAGCTCACAACGCGAACACAACTCTTTCTGTGTAAACTTGTTTATCAATTGAAATAAATACAGTTTTTCTGCTTTGTTTTACTATTAAACACCCGGCACATAACTAGACCACTTAATCAAGAACACCTTTGGATCCGAAATTCGTTGTTTGACGTTTATTTCGAATGAGTTACCATGAAAATCGGACTTCGGCGTTGCGCGTTGGTTTCGGATTTTGATGTAGTTCTTCGTGGAGAAACGTCAAAATATCACGATAACTATTGAGTTATCGTTTGACTTTCGTTTGATTGTACTCTTGTTAAAACTCAGTAACGATCGCTCACTAACGTAACGTAGGTAATCAAAAAAATTATTAGATTTGACTTATTGTTGTAATGAATACAATTTCCTAAGGCCGGCCACAGACCTACCGATTCTGTTCCGATGTTTAACAAGGACAGAATAGAATCCGGGTTCATCGTCACACATACGCCGATTCTTGATTCTCGCTCAGTCGTCAGTCGCAATCTAGTACACACACGTACATACTGTCTTATATTACAGAGCGAAATTACCTCCTTAAAATCCCGGAAAAAGGAATATTCATATTAATCTTCCATGCAATTTTTATTAAGTAATCTAATTTTTCAACAAAATAAGGGTCTCTGATGATTCCGCCATATTTTAAACTCCAAAACGATCACTCACTAGATTTTTTCAAGCGCGCAGTTGCAGGCATACTGATGCAAAATCGCCGGTGCCGGGTTGCAACCGGTCTGCGTGTGACGCACAGACTACTAAGAGATAGATAGATAGTACGCCTCTTTCTCACCGGCCAGAACGTTCTGATTGGCGATGCTGGCCAGTTGCTGTCTGACCGGGCATTCTTGCCAAACCGGGTCGGTAGGTGTGTGACGAGTGGTACATTTTGTATTGCATTCTAGCTAGCCTTCCAATTTCAATTCTTTTTTATTCTGTTCCATCTAGACCAGAACAGAATCGGTACCTATCTAGGTCTGTGGCCGGCCTAAGCTTATTTTATCGAGATTTTGTTAACGTGAAACATTGGAACATTATATAGATATGACTCGATTTTTGCTGGTCTACGAAGCCCTCCGCGAGGAATTAACAACATTTCAAAATTGCAACTGTGGCTAAATCCAAAACCGTTTGGATAATTAAGGGCCAGGATTCCAAAAATAGTTTTAGTTATTTTTTATCTACAGTAGTTGAGTAAATAAATAAGTGCAGACCGGAAGAATGACGTAACTAATATATGCCTGTATGCTCCTTGCAAATCTTAGCCTGCGTGGAAGAAAAAAGAAAGAGATTGCAGGAATAGTCCAATTTCCGGTTGTCTAAACAGACGTCCTTGAAGACCTTGAAGTCCGAATTATTTACGATATATTTATAATCAAATACATTATTTTAAGATGTCTCAGTTAAACGCCGGATAAAATATTTAAAATAAAGTACCTAAATATTATACAATAAATTCGTTATCCTTCATGTTGTCACAAGGTTTGAATTGAATCTGTCAACGCCAGCGTTGTTGCTGAGTCGACAATAATATCGATATCGATTCAATTTCACTGATTTCACAGTTGTACTTTATTCTAATGAACTAAGGGCTGATTTTTCTAATTGCCAAATAAATGCATCTAGCAGTTAAAGTTATCACTGTCCTTTTTTTTAAAGCTTTCATTTAACTTGCAATGTTCATATGAGTAACTTGTCCATTTCCAAATTTGCACACCAAATTTTTCAACGACTTCCCGGTGTTGGATTAAACTAAAATTTGGAATGCGTATGTATTCCCAATGACAATAAAATATTATGGTGTCAATGAGCAGATCCAATGACGGAGTCGGAATGTGGCAACAGGATTCTTAGCTGTATTTAAAGTAGACCCACCGAGATGGATAAGTTATGATGACAGTACAAAAAAAAGAACAGTGGCAATAAAAGCTTCTCCCAAAATGAAATTTTTGAGAGCTATTTGTCGTAAAAAAAAGGTTACACGGTCACTTGCGTGAATGTCTGTTTCTTTGTTATATTATGTTGTATCTCTTCGGTATCCAATTTTCCCTGTCAGAGGCGAGTACGCCGAATCCATTCTGCTATAAAGTTTTCATCTTTTGAAAATCTGAAAATATAGATATATTTTCACATCACTATCAAACTAATAAAGCTACTATATTAAGAAGTCACTCTGACACAAAATTAGCAATTCGCATATCGACTTTTATATTTTGTAGTACTGGAGGTTCGTAGAGGTCCACTCGCGGGCTTTTAGAGGTCCATTCAAATTTGACGTCTTAAAACCTTTCGACAGTGACAGTTAAAGAAGAAAAAACAGCCTACATTTCGTCTCATTTCCTTTTATGAAATACGTAGTCTAAAAAGTAGAGAAAGGTAGCTGGTGCAAAGCAGGGCTTGTTAACGTTACTAGATAACATAATAAATAACATTACTTAACAGTTATTTCATAAAAATACCTTGGTAACCGTATACATTTTAATGTTATTTGGTACAGTAATTTTATTATAATGTTAACTTACTAACGTTAAATTTAACAATAGCCCGAGGCTTGTTAATTACTAAAATAAATACTTACCGGTAATATCATAAAAATAATATTTACTACCGTTAAATTAAAGTTAAATACCGTTAAAAATAACGTTATCAAGCGGATGACGGACGCAGATAACGTTCGTAAAATATTGTTAATATTAACAATACTTTACTTTTAACGTTACCTCAACTTACCGGTAAAAATAACCCTAAATATATTAACAAAATTTTAACGCTATATTTTGCTAACGTTAACAGCTATCGATCAGTGGGTAACCTTAGCAACTTTTTAACGTTAAATCAAGCCCTGGTGCAAAGTTCATCTTATAGTCTCAGTATTATATAAAGTACTCTATGTTATAGTCCGGCTTCTATGCTATATTTATTCTATGGCTTAAGCGGCAAAGTGACAGTTCTTTGACATTTCGCACAGAAATACCCTTCCGTATAATCTGTGCTTAGACAATTTAATAAATAAATATGTTGATAAAATCAACAAAGTACCTATAATATAACTTAATATTAGCAACTTAAATGAACATGCTCAACTCTTCCTTATTTAACTTGACTTTGTTTCATTAGCAATGTCAGTGTGGTCTTGGGCAAGTAAAACATCATGTTTTTGTATAATCTAATAGAAACGTAACCTCAAAATTAAATATTAGTATTCTTTATTGCAGGGTGCTAATTCCCACGGTCAATTGAGTCTAGGTGTCATTAATGAGCAGGTCAAAACTCCGTCTAAAATCGTGTTTGATTTTTGTAACTGTGATGGAGTTAAACAAATTGCTTGCGGAGGTGGTCATTCCCTCCTTCTTGATAGAGAGGGAAAACTATTTTCCTGTGGCTGGAATTCAAAGTTACAGCTAGGAAAAGATACCGAAACGCAAATATTTGAAAGAGTGTGGAAATTGAGTGGGATTAAGTTTTCCAATGTTGCTTGTGGTTGGGACTTCAGTTGTGCTGTAACTGATGACCACTTTCTGTTCGTCTGGGGATCTAACAGCAATGGACAACTCGGTTTGCCAAAAGAACATTTTAAACAAGTCATAAAACCAATCAGGCTACATGTAAATGCCTGTGCGATATCAATGGGTTTAAGACATACTGCTATTGTTAATTCAAAGGGTGAAGTTTGGGTTACAGGCTGCGGTCGGCATGGACAACTAGGGATGGGAGATGAAATATTGAACATTGATAGGTTTCAAAAAGTTGATAAAATTGGAAAAATTACTCATATTGCTTGTGGTCAAAACCATACTGTGGCTTGGTGTACAGATGAAAACGCCTTGTATGTTTGGGGTGACAACAAACATGGGCAACTTCTCCTCAGTACTGACAAGTATAAAAAAATATATAACCCACAAAAAATTGACATAGATGTCAAACAAGGTATTAAGAAGCTTTTAAGTGGCTGGACAAACATACTGTTGTGGCTAGAGGATGGCATGATGCTTTGTTGGGGGCGTAACAGTTATGGTCAACTTGGCACAGAGCAAGCTTTTGTTGGAAAAATCATAAAAGTCTGCTTACCAGGTACACATTCTACTCAAAATAAGCAATTGATATTTCTAATACATTCATTCCTAAATTTAGTCACTAACAAGAGGGACGCCGCAATACATTGCATGAGACGGAGATATTGCCATACATATCTAACGTATTGCAGTGTCCCTCTCGGTAGTGACTAACTTAGGAAGGTGTAATAAGCCTTTTATTGCTGTATTTTACTATTAATTGGTTTCAGATAACAGAGTTGTTGAGGACTTAGCACTGGGATCAGAGCATACAATCTGTTTGGCTACAGACAACACACTGTGGGCTTGGGGTTGGAATGAACATGCCAACACTGGAACAGACTGTGGTGAGCAAGTGTTTCAGCCAACACAGGTCTTGTTGGACCTGCAACTTGGTAAAAGAATAACGCAAATATATGCAGGTGGAGCACATAACTTCGTCTATATTGAAGATAAGGTAGTAGGGGAAGAGAATGCAGAACAAACATAGTTAAAATTCACAAAGATCACACTGTCTAGTCAAGTTGGATTTTGATAAAATGTATTAAACCAGTGGTGCTAAGTTGCATAATTATCATAGTGTAAATAAATATGAATTTAAATCCTAGTTATTTATAATATCTGTATTTCCTGTGGAATTGTCACTTGATTAGCGCTGTACAAAATTGCAGACAAACAAATGACTTCATATTATATACTGGGTGTTTTTTTATTCGTCTACAAAATTTTGGGGCTTAAATCAGTAAGTCATACTGACCTAATGTAAATAGAACTTTTAAAAGGCCAATGATTTTATTTCCGAAATAAAATATCCATTTACTTGTGTAGGTATGCTTCCCTTCTTGGTAATAAGTACTGGGTGTTTTTTTATTCGTCTACAAAATTTTGGGGGTTAAATCAGTAAGTCATTCTGATCAACTTTCACTATAGGACCACCAACCCCGAAATCGCGAAAAAAAAATTGACCATACCTTTGACATACATTTTGGCTAGTCAGCTGACGATGTTTTGTAGACGAATAAAAAATCACCCAGTATACTACCTTGGCCAAAAGTGTTGAGCACCCATGCATTTTTCATATGAAACTCAAATTTTAAAAAGGGCAATATCATTTATTATAGAAAGTTGTATATGTATCGGAAAAATTAGTCATATTTATTGACGACGTTAAGGGAAATTCAGTGGGACAAAAAAATACAATTAATCATTTTATTGTAAAACCCGACTTTTTCTAGCTTCGTTTTCACATGCAAATAGCTACTTCGAAATGATAATATTTATCTACTTATGATTTGCACATGTTAAAACACTTATTATATTTTACGTCTTTGTGTATTTTTGAAATTGAAAAATAATACTCTATTTGTAAGTTACAGAGGAAAAAGTGGGGTGCTCAATACTTTTGGCCAAGGCTGTATATATGATTTAAACAATAATTAATCAATGCTCTTGCGTTATTTTATAAGACGAAATTACTGTTGTTATAACAGTCAATGTGGGTAAATACTCACATTGACTGTATACACAAACACCTGTGCAAGTGTGCACGGCATTGCCCTGCAGACGGAGTTTAGCCACAGTCTCCATAAATAAATAAAATGTTATTATTTACAAAAAGCATTTTTATTACAAAATATTACAGATGTCTATCTATTAATATGTAATAATAATAAATAACAACTATTTAGATTAACAAAAAGCACTACATTACAATTATATATTTTTCGTTATTTCAATATAGAGGCATAAGATGTACCTAATACTGTAATTTTTAAAACTTTTATGTCATAAAATGACTAATAACTATTTTTGCTATAAACTGGAGAACTACAAAAGTCCATAGAGTTATTAGCTCATATAACAAATTGATAGTATGATAATATTTTTGAAGAAATTTCCAGCAGATAGCACATCAGCAACACTGTTAACTGACCACTTGTGAATCTTCTCACCTTACAATAAGGCTCACTAGTGGTCAGTTAACAGTGATGTTGTTTGTACAAATGTATTTTAGGCTGTGTTCACATTAGGCGAACAGTGAGCGGCTGACTGTCCGCTAGTTGACTCTGAGCGGCGAATCGGTCGCAAACTCAAATGTCGAGTGAACGGCGAACTGTCGCAAATTAACCGCGAAACGCTGCGAACTCTAGACAAACAAGGTGCGTAGGCGCGTGGCGTAGCGAGCGTACTTCGCCTCCGACTCGAGCTAAGTGGCCGCTCACTGAATGCGTCGGCAAGCGAAGCGCCACAAACAGCGTACAGTAAGCCTAGTGTGAACACTCCATTTACGCTGACCCCACACTAGCGTCTTTTGAGCATCGGCGTCCTTGTCAGCGCTCGCGGTAGCGGGTAGCGGAGCGAGGGGATTGCCATATGCACTAGGCGCTGGCAGGACGCCGACGCTTAAAAGACGTTAGTGTAGGGGGTCAGATAAAATATATAGGAGGCGAACTGGAGGCAAACAGTCACTTCAGCCGCTCACTGTTCGCCTAATGTGAACTCAGCCTTAGTCACACATTGAGCAATAGCAACAGATCCCCTATTCCTATTTAAGCTGGGTTTTATAAAGATCCGTTAGATCAAATTTCGATCAGGAATGTCAAAAATTTTACGAAGTTACTAAAATTTGATCTGACATACCTATTTACTAACGGGCCTTTATAAAAACCGGGCTTTAGAAAACTGAGTTTATGGCAGTAAATTTCTTCTACGTTTCGAAACTTCAGATACTTTTGTAATCCGAATGACAATGTGTTACAAGCTAATGAATCGTCAATGTCAAAACTGACTAAGTAGCAGGTATGTGGACCCACAGATATACCCCTTTATGGCCGGCCGCGCATGCTTTTAACTTTGCGGCTTTGAAGATAGCAACAACGTCATACATAGCTTTATTCAATCCTACGGCTGACATTATTAGAAATTGCAACGCAATTGATTTTAAACTAACTTCCAGATGAGCAAGACGCTTGAAACTTTAAAGTTTAAATTTACATACCTCAGAATTAAAAGGCAATGTAAAATATAGTACCAAAACTTTATTTAATTAATCCGTTTTAAAAAACGTATTGTATTTATTTTAATAATTATTTCTTAAATTTTTAAATTTTTTTAAGGACAGTATCCAGTAAGTATTTCGTCAGTGAAACTGCAATACCGCGTAACTAACAAATCCAAGAAAGGGTAAAATGCTCCTTACCATTTTACAACCTATTAAATTTGTTAGTTACGCGGTATTGCCAGAGATGTGCCGTTCTCGGAAACTTACCCATTTTGTATGGGAAATATTCCTCGTCGAGAATGTTTTCCATACAAAATGGGGAAAGTTCCCGAGAACGGCACATCTCTAGGTATTGCAGTTTCACCGACGATTTGTAGATGGACTAAAAGGTTGGGACATAAGTATTAATCCTCTGAACTTACTAATATGACGCCCCTCGTACACCTACAGACTATATCCAGCCGATTGAAAAATTTACCGACAACCACAAAAATACTTTATTGAGTTAATATTTATACTGTGTGTATCAAAGTAACTGAATTAAAGAACCTCTAAAAATACCTAAAATTTTACCGTATTATTTAATAATAGCAATTATTCTAGGAGAATGGATAAATAAACCTCAATTTCTCCTTAATGCCCAGTTCCTATATCCAAACCGCGGATAGATAACGATACCTCTTACCAATTTGAAGTAACCTTATCTATCCGATCTATCCGTGGTTTGAATATAGAAACCGGGCATAAGACAATCATACAAAAAAAATTAAACATGAGTAACTCTGATAAGGATATACCAATGGACTATGCTGTATGCATTTAAAAATGCTGTTCCTTCCTGCTCACCTGGTGCAACATTAAAATCTCTCAAAGCACAAAAAAAACAAGAAAACTGAAAATATGCGACGTTGCCAGCACGAGTTTTGTGAGGCGGCGCTTGAATTTATTAAATTTTACAGCCATATTGACAAACATTACAATAAAAATTGCTGGCTTAGCAAAGTATATTATAAATAGGCAAAATAAACTTCAACATTGGTTGATGTGTAGGCATACCTAGATGACGCAAGGAGAATGTTTTTATAAATTATCTTTGTCCTAAACTTTTCACAATTTGGTTAAGCCAATCAAACCAAATTCTATTTATATATTTGGGCGAAATCGAAAAATCCTTTAATTAAAATGTTCTGTCAACCTAAAATTATAAAATGTCAAAGTCTTCTTGTTGAAGAAGAAAATTCAAGTTAGAAACATCCGTTTCTAGACATCATTTTTGCCCATGGTTGCCAGATCTCCTGATTTTTCAGGAGATCCACTGAACTTTCCTAAGAATCTACTAAGTTTTTTTAGTCTTGGATTTAGATTTAAAAATCAGTACATTCTCAGGAAAATTCAGTGGATCCGCAGAAAAATCAGGAGACCTGGAAATACTGCGCTATACTTACAATAATGATTCGACGAATTGCCACGCCTGCGTGTGACCAGGATAGGGGCCAGGTTGAATAGTTGACATTGACAGGTGACATGTGATAATTCAGTATACATTGCGAATTTGTTGAGTTTCAACATCATAATAAATCGCAATGTACTCCCGAATTGTCACATGTCACCTGTCAATGTCAACTTTGTGAAATAGAGGACGTGTAGGGGGGGGGGGGGGGTGTAAGGGGATAATGTCGGATTTCACCAACCACTTAACAGATGTTTAGAGTGCTAACAGCTGTCAAAATGTATGAGCTAACAGTCAATTAACATTTAACATCATATGGTGAAATTGGTACTAAGTCTAGAAAACATCACGGTTGTTCAAGGTCCTCGTATGAATATCAAAAAAGGGAAAGCAGGCATTATATAGGAACTCTAATATTTTATTGCAAAAATAATAATTAGGGGTTGTCATAAAATGGATATTTATTCATGTTGGACATTGATTTAGTATATACTAGATACACAATCCTGAACAAAAATCTTGTAAAAACTGGCTGAAAATGACATTGACAGGTATATTCAGAACCATGCTAGTACCGCTAATTTTTACTTTGTAATGTGAACAATTTTTCTTGCAAAATACAACTCAATGTAATTCACGTCAAGTGTCAAATTTGCAAACTTTCATTTCAAAATATTGAATACTTTTTAGTTACATGGTTATTGTCGTAATATTTACCAATACCGTAAAGTCTAATGAGAACATTATGAGTTTAACTAGAATCTTTTTAATTATAAATAGAACTAACGTAAAATAAGACATTCCATCCCCTTTCTGTTTTATTTCAGTTATTTACGCATTTTTTTATCGAACATTTAATCATTATCGACAACTGCCACTGTCTACAGTCTGAACAAGACTAAGAGCAAAACTTATGCCAAAGTCGATTCGGCATAAGTTTTGTTATGCCATTTTTTCCTGCTGATTGTGTAATTTTGGAGCATGAATATTTTGTTTCTGAGTCATGGATGTTTTTCTATGTATTTAAATATATATAAGTATGTTTATCATTGCCTAGTTCCCATAGTACATGCCTTGAGCTTAGTTTGGGAATAGGTAAATTTGTGTGAGATTGTCCTGTGATATTTATTTATTTATGCTTTTAACCCTTCACCTTTTCAACAACATGTTATAATTCACACACTCAAGACAGAGCTAAACAACACAAATTTCAAAGTATGCAATGACAAATTGATGTTTGGTTGGTGACAATTAAATCTGTGCTACATATACATAATGTCAATTATATTGTAAAAGCAAAATGCAACACTTTTTATTATTTTAATTATTTGTGTGCATTTTAGGAAAAATTTAAAAAAGAAACCATACACAGTATATTAATCAACATAAAATTGAAGGGTTCATTTTCAAGCTGCTTAGGTGTTAGCCATAGCATGGCAGTCACAGTGTTGAAACAGTATTTCGAGTCCCATGATATTTTAATTCCTAACACTTTTCTATTACTATTAAATTTAGAGGACTTTTTATTGCTCACTGACCATTATGCTATGTTGCTACCTCTTTCTCTCACCCTTCTGTGTCTTGCGCTTTTCCTTCTTTTCTTCTTTTAGTTGTTTTTGTTTTTCTCTGAAAGATAAAGAAAAGAGATTTAATTATTATTTTAGTTAAAACCTGTCAATGTGCCAAACTACTTTTAGTTTGGTAAATTGTCAGTTTTTAACTAAACTAAACTATTGATACTTTTATCACAGCCAGAACTTTCATACCAAGAACCATTAATTGGTTATATTTATATTATATTATTCCAGACATTGATTTTATTTATTGCTAATACTGATCACAAATAAATAACAGAATTTACCATAAGGCTTTTTCTACAAAACAAAGATACAACTAAAGATATCATAATCACTTTTCTATATTTAGAAATAAATGCTCCTGGATCCACCTTTGACCATAATATTGATACTGATGCAACTTCAAAATCACTACATAGTATAAAATAAAGCTGCTTCCCTACGTCTTTCCCTTTGAATGTATGTATGCTTAGATCTTTCAAACTATGCAATGGATTGTAATGTGGTTTTCGCCATCAGTTAGTTAATTTTCATGGAAGGTATATATATGTGATGTTCTCAATATAAAGGGACCTTATGGAGGCAGGCGGTTATGCCGTTTTTAGAACTGTTACCATAGTATTGGTATAGTTAAAAGAATAAGAAGAGCGTAACTGCATTCCTCCATAAGGTCCCTTTATATTGAGAATGTCACATATATATACCTTCCATGAAAATTAACTAACTGATGGCGGGTCTCTAGTAAAATATAATCAGATACCTTCATAATATTGCTGTGCTAATTGGAACTCTTATCACTGGCAGGTAAAGCTAAGTGATTGAATAAAAATGAGGAGAGTGTGAATTTGGCAACATGATCCAATTTTTATCTAAAAACTGATCTTAATATGGTGATTGTCAACTGAGAATATTGTAGTTCCCGCTTTTAAGCCAAACTATAGTTACAAGTTTACCTGTCTTCTTTATCTTTATCTTTCTTGCGCTGAGCATCCAGCCGCGCCTGCTCACGTCGCTCCCTGGCAGCAGCTGCCACATCTAAGGCATTAGTGTTCTTAACTAAGTCAGGACTGTCAGGCACTTCCACATTTTCTTGATCGACCTAAAACACGACCAAATGTCGACACTATACATTTAACTAATTAACCAATTACAACCATAATCAACATGCCACAGAATATACTCTTACCTCATTGTCTGACAACTGACTATATTGAGAAAGTATAGCTTCTCGGATTTTTTTTTCTTCATCTGTGTATTCTCGTCGCGTGGTGGTGGCGAGCGACTGAGATTCCAACAATTTTGTTAGCTGAATGTCGACGTCCGCTGCAACTTTTGGAATTTCTTCCAAGGGACGACATGATTCCCATTTCTCTAATATCTCGGTAACATGAATGGATATATCGCGTTCCTGTTGATCATTTTACAACTCAATTGAGATGTGAATTCATTGAATTAGCCGAAATAACCCTTGAGAAGTTGAAGTCCATGACTTACCACAATCTCCGACAGAAGATCCTCCAGGGCATCTCTTTTTTCATCAGTGCTATCTTCGCTTTCTAAAATACCCGATATGTATGACCCAAAAACCCCTTCATCGGTTTTAAGAGATTTTAATTTATCGTTAAGCCACGGCTCGAAGTCGCTTACCGCTGCCGCCATATTGCTAATCTGTCATTATCTGTCAAAACTCTGTCAATAAAATAAAAATATTTTTACGCGGTTCAAAGCGTGTTAAACTATAACGCGAACAACAAGAGATAATAAAATAGCGTTCAAAATGTTCTTTCTTATGGTTAGTGTTACTTTATCCTCTATTGTTATGCAACAATTTGCTGATATTTTAAAGAAAATAATAAAGAAACTCAACACAGTAGAAATGTGTACGCTATAAAACTCGAAAGAATTCAGAACGTCTCTACGTCATTACGTCAAAAGCTAGCTTGCTTCGAATTTCTCGTTGTCATCTTCGTCGTACGAAGTTACAGGTTTTGTTGTATAGAATCAAAATTATTACAAAAAATGTCGGCTAGATACGATAGAGCTATTACAGTATTCTCGCCGGATGGCCATCTGCTTCAAGTGGAATACGCTCAAGAAGCCGTTCGCAAGGGATCTACTGCTGTAAGTATTCTCCTCGCCTCGTCTTTTTACCTTCGAACTGTAACTGTAGTCGTAAATATTGTTTGTAGTATGCTATGTGGATTTAGATTCCTCATTTGAAAGATTTTAATAGTAGTCCACGAGTTGTAAGTTTAAATTTCTATAATTTATTTTTAGGTTGGCGTCAGAGGTGCCGATGTAGTTGTATTGGGCGTTGAAAAGAAATCTGTTGCGAAACTGCAGGAAGAAAGAACTGTGAAGAAAATCTGCCTTCTTGATGATCATGTCGTCATGGCATTTGCAGGCTTGACGGCTGATGCTCGCATTTTGATTAACCGAGCACAAATTGAATGCCAATCTCATAAGCTGACTGTTGAAGATCCTGTGACATTAGAGTACATCACTAGATACATTGCTGGCCTTAAACAAAAATACACCCAGAGCAATGGCCGCAGACCCTTTGGGATTTCTTGCCTAATTGGAGGGTTTGACTATGATGGTAAACCTCATTTGTTCCAAACCGAGCCATCTGGTATTTATTATGAATGGAAGGCTAATGCAACAGGCAGATCAGCCAAAACGGTTCGTGAATTCTTGGAGAAGAACTACAACAATGATGAGGTTGCCAATGAAAATGGGGCAGTGAAGGTAAATTATGTTGTTGCACCTAAGTTTACAGTTCTGTAGTTACTGTTATCATATTGTAAATATTATGGTTTGTCTAATTCACTTGACAGTAAAGAAGGCCTCAGAGGCCAGAGTCTGTAAAAACATTATTGTTTTGAAAGCAAGATGGGTTCAAAGCAAAATAGTATCCCTGGGTAGGTTCAATCAAGATCTTAATCTGGTACTAGTGTGTACTGCCATCCAAAACAAAAATAGATGCAGGCAAGCAAGTTATAACTTAATAGCTTTTTTAGTTGCTGAGAAAAAACTGCTGAGACATACAATCAGACAGACACCAAAGTCTCACCATTAGGGTTCCTCCTTTTTTATCATTTTGGTATGGAAACCTAAAAATAAATAAAAAAAACTTAAGTTAATTGACATCTCTGAGTGCGGCTATATATGTGATACTGCCATTTTGCTTTGATCAGCAGTGTAGGATTGTATAAAAATAAGAAAATATTTTTTTACATAATTATCATCATGTTGACACCCTTGAAAATACGTGTGAGTGTGGACTGAGAGACCACTTGGTTTTTAATGCTTTTAGTAAGTGTAAAATTTAGTAGTAGTACTAAATCTGTAACATCAAAATAAGCCAGCATATTAA
Organism: Tortrix viridana; assembly: GCA_963241965.1. Taxonomy (NCBI): domain Eukaryota; kingdom Metazoa; phylum Arthropoda; class Insecta; order Lepidoptera; family Tortricidae; genus Tortrix; species Tortrix viridana. Next base: position 4,926,552 of record OY725172.1, on the reverse strand, counting down.
ACACTTGCCCAGAAGTGGAAGGTTCAGTGTGTGAACTGAGGGACCACACCTTTGGCTGTATAACTTTTTAGTGAATTCTTTACGAATTCTAGGATTTTTTTACAAAATAATTTGCTACTACTACTAAATTTTACACTTACTAAAACCATTAAAAACCAAGTGGTCTCTCAGTCCACACTCACACGAAAATACTACATCAGTGCTAAAAAAATCATTAAACAAAACATTGAGCCTGTAACATGTGTATTGTTGGCCAGCCTATTTAAATAAAATAAAATAAAATAAAATAAATTAAAAAAAAACTTTATTTAAGGTCAGAGACGGGCAAATGCTGTAGTGGATTTATTTATGTTTAATTTAATCTCTCTTATGCCTGTAAATGGTATGTCCCATATTTTCCACTTTTTTTATTTTTTTACCATTTTAGCACCGTAAAACTTCTGCAAGCATGTCTTGATTTTTAAAGAATGAAATATCAGGAATTTTGTTATATTGGTTGGTCTTCTTTGTAGTGTGTAGTGGTCTACACACAATGCCTATCAAGGCCTTTGTAAAAATTCCTAATGTTTCTCTCTGATTAACACCAGGCGTAGAACAAGCACAACTGTATAGGAAATTATTTTTTGAACTTACAGCTTGCTATTCGTGCACTTTTGGAGGTAGTCCAGTCTGGGCAAAAGAATCTTGAAATAGCTGTCATGAGGCGGGGGCAGCCCATTCAGATGCTGGACTCTGACACAATCAACTCTTATGTATCAGTGATTGAAAAGGAAAAAGAAGAGGAAGCAGAAAAGAAAAAGCAAAAGAAGTGAATAAGAAAATAATATTTTTTCTTACAATATTATGGTTTAAGCAATACATTTGAAATAATATGTGGTTTTAATCATTTAAGCGTTAAGTAAATCTATTGTTCTTGAAATCTGGGAATAGAGTTCTTTCATATCAGAACCACAGTCATGACTGGAGCTCTTGTTGCTGATAATATCATTGAACATTTGGTCCCACTCTCCATGGTAATGCCCTGCATCATCATCATCATCATCTTTCTGTAAGTGCAGAAACATAACATTATTTTATTCATAAAACTTATTTGTTTAAAAAAAGAGCCAGGAAATTCTTACCCCAGCCATGGATACATCGTCAATAGGATCATTACTTATAGATGGAAGGACACAGTTTAAAGAGTTCAAGTCATTATCTTTATCTTTCTTGATTATTATGCCTTGATCATTGTCATTGTCAATGTCAAATTCTGCCAGTAACTCCACACCAGAATTGACTTGGGATGGCCCTTGATCGTCAAGGTCAGGCATAGACAGGAATTGGTTTGGGAATTGATCATTATTTTGCTGACAAGGTACATCATTAAATGTTATCAAACTTTCTTGATTAGAATCCCTGCAATATGAAACAATTATTTCCAATTATATGTACTGACACCGGCAGACATTAAAGATTGACTTTTCCAATCCCTGGATAAAACTATCTGACAGTTTAGTTATGGTGGCTAAAGACCTTCAGCACAATATAATTATAGGTAAAGCAGTAAAGAAACTACAAACAAACGTTCGAAACGTCGCACTCACACAGACGCACGTCTCAACGAGACCCCTAAGCGGACATGGCAGTGCTTTCAGTGGCGGGTGTCGCGTGGAGATGAATGGTTTCGAAGGAGAAGAATAAAATGCAAATATAAATAAACTGAAGGTCTGTAGCCGCCATTAGGTATCGCTTTCTTTGTCATATAAAAGAAAAGGACCTTATTATCTATTCTGTGACAGAGCTAAAAATATCTAACAGATAGTGTTATCTGGAGATCAAAAAATCAGTACTAGGATGAATCGATCTATTTTATCAAAATCAGTCAACTAACAAATACCTAATAGGTAATAAACAAAAATAAATAAGAGACTTCCCAAAGGCCATTCTAGAAACCTCGAAAATATTTAATTTTTTATAACTACAGGTTTAACACAGGTTAGGTTATACCTCAAAGTTAAACATGAAATACCAATCTAAGTATGTACCACAAAGCTGCATTAATTACCTACAAAAAAAATCAGACGAATTGAGAACCTCCTCCTTTTTTTGGAGTTTGTTAAAAAAAAGATATCTTTATGTATAATGTATAACCCATCCTGCGTGGTTCTGCTCTTTTGTTTGCCTAAGCAATGCCTAACTTAGTTGGTTAAACATTTTTTTAAAGAAGTTGCTGTTATATTTTTATCTTATTCATTCATTACTATTTAAGTAGGTACTTTTAGTTTTCATATTGTGTGATTTATCAAAACTCTGTCCACAAAGCTGACTCGCACTTGACTGGTTTCAGAATTTTCCTAAAGTTTCATGCAGATTAAAATGTACGGTGTTAAGTGTAAGTACCAATACTACTAATTTTGCCAAAAATTATTAAGTAGGTCATAAATATGTGTACACACTTAGTAAGTACCTTGTCACTTTAATCGCTGTGACATTCATATACTTATATATACGATATATTTGATTAAATGGACAATGTACTTAAATGTACACATATTTATGACCTTGACTGTACTAGGAACTTAAGTAAAATGTTATGTAAATAACCCTTTATAAAAGATATAACTAAAAGTTAGGTACCTACGTAGTTTATTTGCAGACTTACCCATAATTATTATTGTTTTCTGTGGTAATGATGCATGCGGTTTCCTTTTCAGTTCTTTCTTCAGTGGCTATTGAATGATTATAAGGTATGTTTTAAGGATAGAGTAGGAAATTAAATAAAAGGAAATATAATGTAGACAAGGAAATTATGATAAGGGAATTGTGAATGGATAGACCTGGTGGTGGGGGTTCTTTTTCTGCCATTTCATTTTTTGGAAGAAGCCAGTCAAACTCTATGTTCTCTTCTCCCTCAGCATAGTCGTCTGGAGATTCTTCTAAAAGTTATAATAATTATGTACCTACTTTGTAAGTATACATTTAATAAGTAATTTGGGTCAATTTTACTCTAAAGGTGAACATTCACGGTCAGTTAAACTGATCAGTTAACTGACGTAGGTACATCCAGAAGCTGACCTTGAGTTGGTATAATTTCAACTTAGATTTCACATTCACGGTCAGTTTTTGGATGTACGTCAGTTCAACTGATCAGTTTAACTGACCGTGAATGTCCACCTTAAGATAGTTCTTACCATTACAACTGAAGTTAAGATTACACAACTGATTTGGTGAGTGTTGTATGTATAAGTCTTGGGCAACTTTCTTTAAAGCCAGACGTAAGGCCCGACGTGCTTTCTGCAGTGGCGTCAAAAGGAGAGCTTGGTCAGCATTACTATACAGGCCCTAAAATCATTCGGTAACGTTCCATACCTTCAACTTGCAATATGAATATGAAATGTTAAGAAGAAGCGCCGCAAAAAACTCAATAGTCGGGTCTTTTTTTGGGGTTCCGTACCCGAAGGGTGCATAACGGGACCCTATTACTAAGCCTAACCTACACTATCCGTCCGTAGTCCGTCTGTCCTAACTTTAAAGAGCTGTTACTTTTGAACCGTAAAAGATAGCCCGTAATTTTTTTGCAGAAAATGTGATAGAACGGAGACTACTAAAAACCGGCCAAATGTGTACGGAACCCTCAGTGCGCGAGTCAGACCCGCACTTGCCGAGAAAATATGTAAAAGTAAATAGGTAGGGATCTATACTAATTATTAAGAGGTAAAATTATGTGTTTGTTTAAATGTTGGGGGTAACCCGGTTAACTAATCTGTGAAACTACTAAACCGATTTAAAAATTTATTTCACTACTAATACTGTGATAAAATACCGGAGTGAAGCAAGGCGCAAGGGTGGTCACTAGTCCGTGATAACAAGAGCTAGCGGATGTAAGTAGTAAGAATGAGATGGATAAAATTACCCCTCCGAGCGTTTCTTTAATAGAGGAGTAGGATCCGTTTGATAAGTCCCTGATAAATAAACACCAACCATGGGCGTATTATTATTATTATTTTGGAAACTTGTAAATAAATAATTACTTTCAACACACCTTGGGCTTAAAACTTTTCTTTATTGTTAATGCCTTTCTTGTTATTTTATTTAACAACTCGGGCCTACCGAATTGAAAATAATCGTGAACGTACTCGTGCATATATGGATTACTTGAGTTACACAAAGGATCCTGAAGATGTGAAGTAACTTTTCTAAATCCGTACAGATTTAACTGTCTCACAAAGCTTGAAATGTTTGTAGTTTTAAAAACCGAATGATCACATTGCAAATATTTGTGCAATACTCGGTAATTCAATAGAATCGTCTGTCCTGTCCCTCCCCACAAAATTGCATCTGTGCGTAAATTAAGTAAATACCAAAGTTTCTGCGGAAATCGCATTTGGAAAATTCCGCTCTTATCATCTTCCATTTTTATGCTCTGAGACTCACGTAAAACTTTTAAAATTAAAACATGAAATTAAATATTTGCGCCATTTGCCATTTTTATATTTACCTCTTTTTTTAATAATGACCACAGATAACGGTGATGATGCCCAAGAAAAGAAATTGTCATACAACGCTGTCAATCCAATGAACGTGAAAGCGCACAGGTGTAGACATAGCTAATAGCTATGTTTACACCAGTGCGCTTTCACGTTCAACTTGCGTTTTCCTCTGACAGCAGAGCATGCCCGTAGCGCACGCTGATCCGTCACGTTGACGTTCAACATTTTGCAAATAAAATGGCGGAAGATAAAGTCAAAACATTGGATTTTAGTGTCACCCTCGTATTGCATACGCTTGACACATGACGCAAAGTTGAAAGCGCAAGATGAACATGAAAGCGCACTGGTGTGGACATAGCTAATAGCTCAAAGAAAAAGGAAAAAGGTCAAATATACGTCTTTTGCTCTTTCTTATAGTCCGGTTTCAATTATGTACTTATTCTGTGGATTGATGCCACGGCCGAATAGTCTTCATAGAAAAAAAACACAGAATAAGTACTTGCATAGAAATCTGAATATGAGAAATAACAGAAGACGTTTGACCTTTTTATATTTATGGCATTCATAACTAGTTAGAAAGAGATGTCCTTATAGGTATTCTTTCGTTATCGTTCATGTTGCCAAATGGTTTTAGACGTCAAATTTAAATGGACCGCGAAGAGCCCGCCATTGGACCTCCACACGAACCTCCAGTACTACCCCCTTACTAATAAACGTTGAGTAACGGCTGAGTAGTTATACAATGCTTTGTCCTTATGTCATTGTGACATTTGAATTCGACAGATAAGGACAAAGCATTGTATAACTACTCAGCCGTTACTCAACGTTTATTAGTAAGGGGGCTACAAAATAAAAAATCGATACTTTATGCTTATTACTTTAAGCTGCTAAAGCTTAGCATAACATAATGATTATGTTTTAGGGCCGATTTTTTTATCTCCGGGTAACACTTTCTGTCAGATAAATTTTAGCTCTCTCCTTTTCTTTCATATGACAAAAGGCTTCTGTCAAAAAAAATCATTTTGGGACAAGTTTTTATTGACAACTGTCCTTTTTTTTGCACTGTCATCATCAAATTAAAACCAAACTAACGAGTTCCATCTAGATGGGTCTACGTTATATACAGCTGAGGATCATGTTGCCACCTTCCGACTCTATCATCAGATCTGTTCATTGACACCATAATATTACATTGACATCGTCATCATTACGTATTCCAAATTTCACTTCAATAAAACACCGGGAAGTCGTTGAAGAAGGTCTGCAAATTTTGAAATTGACATATTACTTATTATTATGAACATTGGAAAATTGCAAGTTAAGTAAAGCTTGTAAAAAAAGGAAAGTGATAACTTTTACTGCCAGATGCTTTTATTAAGCTGGGTCCACATTTGTATCATTTTGGCGATCGCGATCATGAGTATCGTATCGAGCACGCGTATTCTAAGTATGGACGCTCAGTTTGGGCATGCTGTATCATTAGCATCGTCGCACGAAAAAATGCGTCCATACTAGTAGCGTAGCAGCGCATCGTATCATAACGCCGAATCATTTTTGCCTTGCTGTAATTTGGACGCTAGCTGTAGCATAGCATCGTTTCGTATCACAACGCCGTATCATTTTGTGATCGTTCGTCTGTGCACTGCGTTCAAATGTCGCCTGCTGAGGTCGCTCACCGAAATTAGCAATGTGTGCTTATTTTATTATAATAGATTCCACTAAAACATAAACACATAAGCACTGTCAGCACTGATCTGATCGATGCTCGGATCAGTACATGTACAAACTTGTCAAGAGTGTATCCGTAATCCGTATCCCCTTTGATGATCGGGGAAAAACCGACTCGAGGTGGATCGCGGCGTATCATGTATCAAATCATAACCGCGTATCATGATACAGTATCAAAACACGTCCATACTTACCGATCTTGATACGCGCATCCGATCGCGAGCGTGTGGGGTGTACTAATACGAGAAATAAACCTTTTACATAAAGCTAGGCTTTATTCAATTCAATTATTTTTTTTGTTAAAATGGCGTCTTTCCATGAGGACAATTCTGCCAATGTCAAAGTTTCAGGATACATGTGATCGGTTCTTGAAAATGTTATTAAAACATTTAGAGTGTTATATTCTCCGAGATCAGAGGCAAGAGTGTCAGCCGCCGCTCGCGCTGACCACTCCCCCGAGCTCTTCAACACCACTGAGGCACTAAAAAACGCGACAAAATAATCGACACGTGCAGCAACCAACACTCTTGTCACAGAACTCTTCTTCTTCTTCTTCTCTTTAGAAAAAAAATGGCCTCTGTCCACTTATGTAGACAATTTTGCCAATGTCAATGTACGGTTAAAATATATTTATAAAATTGGTATTGTTCGGTAATTTGGAGAACTGTGGCGAAAGTGTCAATCGGCTCACGCACCAACCACTCCGACGCGCACAACACCGCCACGCTTCACTTCTCCAAAGAGAAGCCCAAGATGGCGGCCGGCTCAGCAGAAGCGATCGACACGTGCAGCAGCCAACACTCCCACCACAGGACCACCCAGAACTCCTTTATTCAATTAAGAATTATACATGACACAACTTGACAGTTTGACACAATACATCACAGACTACTAAGAGATACTACATAGAGATAATATAAAGTACATAGAGTTCAGCGATGTGCATAAATACTCTTTGAATCAGCAACGAGCTGATATCATATCATTCTCCACGGCTCTGAGAAGATTCCTCCACAGTTACCACAACAGCACACGCTCATGTTGTAATCCTTGAGGTAGTACGGCGGTTTTCAAGCCCTGGTAAGTCTTCTCAACGTTTCTGGCTCTGGCAGTGGAGCCGCTTCAGACTGTGGCTGTACAACATCTCGAGGAGGTGTAAAGCTGTTTTTTCCTGACACGGATTGGTGCTCGGAGCTGATATCTTGGGTAATTATTGGGGATTCTCACGTATTAGAATCAGGTTCTGTTTCTTGAGCAATGATTTCTCCCTGAACTCCAATCGGGGCTAGGTGCCTATTTGACACAGTTGTTTCACGGCCATCAGGGAGCCGAATATATGAATAATCTGCATTTGCTTCTAGCAGATCCACTTCTTCCACTAGGGGCTGATATTTGCTGGCTCAGTCATAGCGTCGTAGAAGAACCGGCCCTGTTCCAGTCAACCATGTAGGCATCGAGGTTCCGTTAGGGGAGCGTCTGCTGTGCCGGAACATCCTCTCGTGTGGTGAGCAATTAATTGCCGTATACAGCAGTGAGCGTATGGAATGTAGAGCGAATGGAAGGACTTTCTCCCACTCTTCCTTCGGCAAATTGTGGGTCCGTAAAGCCAATTGAACTGTTTTCCATAGTGTTGAATTTAATCTTTCCACCTGGCCATTCCCTTGGGAGTTGTAGGCGGTAGTGCGACTCGTAGCGATACCTCGTGAGTGAAGAAATTCTTTAACTTCTGTGTTGAATAAAAATGTTTTGAACTCCTGAAAGCTTGTTTACATTATTTATCTCGTCTCGTTGGCCTACTTTAAAGTCAAACATACGTCTTTCGCTGTTGTTTATAGTCCGGGTTCTACGCAAGTACTTATTCTGTGGTTTGACTTGACTGACAGTATTGACAGTCAGTTCAGTTCAGTTCAGTTCATTCACGTTTCAATAAACACTACCTAGTAAATAAATTCATTGGTTATCAACAGTCTTTCAAACAAAGGAAACATATTTTTATGACTAAATTATAGTGGTTAACGTATATATTATAAGTTTGTTTGTGATTACATACAACTTGTGAATTGTTTGGTAACAAAAAAAGTTCAAGGTAGTTACGTACCTTTTCATAACAAAACGGGATACAATGGATAAAGCAAGGTATTACAGTGTCCTTATAATAACAAAGTGTTTAAAGCTTTTAAATATGACCTTATATGTTAGTACAGGTCCTGATGTACTTACTAGTTTTCAAGATATAGAAGTACTTATTGTTTATTTCTCTCAATACATATTTGTTTTCAGATTTTCCATGCTTCTTTTGGAACCTGGTGAAATATACTTTGAAGACTATTCATGTGTATTGAATGATTTAGAAACCTTAAATGAAGGTGTCTCTAGACAAGGCAGACTCAAACTATGTTCAAAGTCCCTTGTATTTGAGCCAAGAGACTGGGCCTATCCATTGATAAAATTACATTTTAGAGACTGCATAAATATTGCTGTGATACAACCTAAGACTACAGAGAGTCCACAGAATATCCTTAAAATAGAAATGAAACAATATGCAGAAATGCTTGAAGAGAATATCTTAGCCCCATATACATTTAAATATGAAGAGAAAACCTTTTATATATTCCTTGATTTTGCCTCTGCTGTAGAGACTCTTTGTCAGATGCACCAGTTGCTAAGAGCCTCTACATTAAATGCACCGGAACATAACAGCATGGTGGCTACCATTTTACACTCGAGGTACATGCGGATGGTGTTTGATCCTGTGATGATGGATGACTTTACTGAAGAAATAGTTTGTGAGCTGCAAGCTGAGAAGATATCACCCCTTGTGAGGCATCAGGGCAAGTTGGCCCTCACTCCTACCACTCTGTATTTCCAACCATTTAGCAATGTGGAGAGTGTGAGTATCATAATAAAATTATGAGTCATACTTTTTGTGTCTTATCTTAGTCAAATACTTTTATTTATAGTTACTTTTGTTTAATGCTTGATATATCTAATCTAATAAAGTTAGTAATCAATAATAAAACATAAAAATACTCAAGATATTATATTACTTTTTCTAATAATTTTCAGAGTCCCATTTTGAAATTGAAGCTCAGTCACTTAAAGAGGCTGTACAAGCGCCGATTCTTACTAAGGCAAGTTGTATGTATCTGTCAATTTTGTTTTGTTATTATTCAATTCAATATATTTGTGCAATTTTACACCATTACTGTCAGTGCAATATCTATACAATACAATACAAATACTCTTTATTAAACACCACATTCACAATATCCTGGTGAAGCATAATTTATAATTTTATAATTAAACTGTTAGAGGAAAGTTGATTTATATTGTTTTTTCCTGTTTGGTCTAAAAACTGATTCAATTATGTCTGCTTCCACTATTTTTAAATGGACATTGCTATATCCTGAACATAAGTGAAACTTGAGTGGATGAAGGGAGTATATCACATTGATTTGATCTACATTTTTAGGGCATAAGTCAAGGTGTTAATTCACATGTCTTGGATACATACCCCATTCGTCCACTCACATCTTCAAGTGTGTTTACACCAATCAGTAATAAAATAACACCACACTCAGGGGATAAATACATATACATATAATATATGGTTGCTTAGCTTACAACATAACCTTCTAATTGTAACAACATCATGTAAGTTAACACATTCACTGCCACGTAATTAAATGTTTACTCAATCTACAAAATTCAAGATACACTGCCAATTTTGACTTGAGTGGTGTTGTTTGCTAAGTGATGGTAAATAGTAACAAGTGCAAGCATGCCAAATGTTTCTGGCCAAAAAAAGAATCTCATAATTTATTATTAATCAGAAAATTTAATTCAAACAAACCTCCATTTAGTTCAAGTTATTTCTACTTGTAATATGAGCAGAGCATGGTTGTTGTTTAACTTGTTTAGCTTGGCATTTCTTTACTGGCCTATGACCTTCATGGTCACTCATTGTAACTTGTGATTTACTTTTTACTGTTTACTATTTGAGGCTGTTGTTACAATTTGTTGCATCACTTCCTACTTATGCAACAACATAATTTATGAAAAATATATTGTGCTTTTAAAATTAATATGCGATGTGCAGAGTATTTCTGTTGGTATGGTGACTGATTGACTTTAAATTCTGTTGTTACAGGGCCTTGAAATCTACAGTGTTGAAGAGAGCTCCACAGCTCATATTTACTTGACCTTCCAGTCTCAGGAAGATAGAGACAGAACTTATGATATTCTGGAACTATCTCCAAATGTTCACTTGGAAAATATTTATGCTCAAGAAACTACACTGCAGTGGCAGAATGGAATTGTCTCTAATTACGATTACCTGATGCATTTAAACTGGTGAGAACAAACTGACAGCATTGTTATTTTTTCAAATGAGCTATTTTTTATTAGCTAGTTAAAAGAGAATAAAATGTTATTATACCTGTTTAGGTGTTTATATTAATTTATTCTATATTATGATTTCAGTCTTGCTGATAGGAGTAAAAATGATCTCACACAGTATCCAGTCTTCCCTTGGGTCATTTCAGATTATACATCAACAGATCTAGATTTAGATAATGTTGATGTATTCCGAGATTTATCAAAGCCAATGGGTGCTCTAAATCCAGATAGATTGGAAAAGTTAAAAGAAAGGTATTATGAAATGTCAGATCCAAAGTTCATGTATGGATCACATTATTCGGCCCCAGGGTTGGTGCTTTTTTATCTAGTAAGTTGTAATAGTCAGGGCTTTTGTTAATTTTACATATTGATATTCTGTTTTGTATAAGGTTACAGTTACATATTTTTATTTCAGGTCAGAAAATATCCAGAATATATGCTTTGTCTTCAAAATGGCAGATTTGATCATCCAGATAGAATGTTTAATTCAGTAAAAGATGTTTATAATAACTGTTTAAGGAATATGTCTGATTTTAAGGTAAACTATTTTACATTTAAGTCATAGTTCTTTAGTAGCTGGACAAGGATATAAAACCAACTGTAAATATATTTCAGGAACTTGTTCCAGAGTTCTATGACACGGATGGCAAAGGCGATTTTCTAGTGAACAAATACCAAATAGATTTCGGGGATCGACATGACGGGACCAAAGTAAATAATGTTGCGCTCCCGCCGTGGGCCGACTCGCCGGAAAACTTTGTGATAAAACTAAGAGAAGCTTTGGAGTCCGAATATGTCTCTAGGCATTTACACTTGTGGATTGATCTCATTTTTGGCTACAAACAAAAGGGAGAAGAAGCAATTAAGGCTAACAACGGTTTGTTTTTAATTAAATTTCCTTATTCTAATACTAAGTACTTTCGCTTTTGCCTGCAATTCTGTCCGAGTAGAAGTAGTCGTTTATCGCTTTTCCCTTGACAACTATCAACTTTACCGTGATAAGTGTCTTGTGTCAATCCAAGACAAGGCTCATCTGTATTTCAAATTCCATCTAAATCCATTCAGCCGTTTAGGCATGATACGAGTAGAAACACAAACATCCAAACATCCATACAAACTTTTACTTTTAGTAGAACTATCTATGACTGAACATTTTAAGAATTATTTATATATTTATTTTTCTTAAAGCTGTTGCTTTAAAAAAATATACTAAGTAGATGGTAGACGGTAGTCCGGTGCGCAAGTTCCATTTATTATCCAAGAAGCTAAGTTATATTTTGAAAATTTATTTATTTTAGTTTTTCACCATGTGTGCTACGAAGGCTCTATTGATCTCGATGATATTTATGACATGAATGATAGACATGCATTAGAAGTGCAAATAATGGAATTCGGCCAAGTACCAAAGCAGCTGTTCACCAGGCCGCACGTCCGGAGAGTCACGCATCAAATACCCAAAAGTGTAAATGAAGAGTTAAAAGATGATGGAGTCTCTTACAGGATAGAATGTACTGATAGTATTCAGCTACATAAAGAGGAGGTCACTTGGGCTATAAGACAAGGTTCGAAAGTTATCTCTGTGGGTAAAGATGGGACCTTGAAAGTTTACGACACGTTGCTCAAAAAACAAATAAGGAGCGTCATACTTACCGCGACGCCGCTCAGCTCTTGCGTTATGGTGGATGAAAACATTGTCGCAGCTGGCTCGTGGGATAATGAAATGTAGGTTCTTTCTTTTATTTATACATGTCAAAGTAGAAGTTATTTGAACAATTTATTTATGTAGAATTATGTACTTAATGCTTATATCTATTTCGAGTACTAATTAAGTAGGTACTCGTATATGTATATTATTATTACATAAAAAGCCGTGGTAGCCTAATGGTTTGACCTGCCGACTCTTAAGCAGAGGGTCGTGGGTTCGAACCCGGGCTCGCACCTCTAAGTTTTTCGGAATTTATGTGCGAAATATAGTTTGTAAATTTACCATGAGCTTTTCGGTGAAGGAAAACATCGCGAGGAAACCTGCACACACGTGCAAAGCAATATACGGTGTGTGCGAAGTTCCCAATCCGCACTGGGCCCGCGTGGGAACTATAGCCCAAACCCCTCTCATTGTGAGTGGAGGCCTGTGCCCAGCAGTGGGACGTATATAGGCTGGGTTATTATTATATATATTATGTATATTATTTAAATAAATAGGAGATGATGATGAATTAAGTTTACTGATTGTTTCAGATATTTGTATGACGTTGACTATGGTCGAGTGGTGGAAAGCTTCAGAGCGCATGATGATTGCGTCAGTTGTTTATTATGGTTAGATAAAGGTAAGAAATGAAAAATTTACCATTTATTTCTTGATCCTCCGAGAAACATACTTATTTTGATGTTATGTTTTTAATTCTAGAACGTCTGCTTATATCGGGTGGGTACGACGGCGTGGTACGGGTGTGGGGCAACGTGGGGAGGACGGGGCAAGCTCTACGAGGACTGAGGGCAGAGTTCGACCATGATGGCAAGATCTGTGCAGTTACTTACAGGTGCTTACTGGGTTACTATTTTATGCCATTTTTTATGTGGGGCGTACCCTAACTGGAAGACGATACAGCAGGGGTGCCGTATCAGCATGCAGCTTTTTTTCATTGCAATTATAGGTACCAAGTAAACAATCTGAACTGCGCTTGCCGAGCGTACTGATGTTGCACCGCTGCTGTACCGCCAAGTCAGGGAGCGGCCTAAGCCAGTAGTACCGCATCTGCCGTATACCTACATCTTAAGCCATCGCCAGTACGCTCGCATATCTATACAAACTTATAGTTTCGTTTTAATTTTCAATTAGCATAACCAAATTATACAACGACCTAAAAAACATAAATAAATTAATTACCGCTACTTTACCTAAGTTTTGTATGAGAACTTGAAATTGCCTTTGACTTTTCCTCCATTTTATTTTTCGTAACCAAATCTTATTTCCGATATTGATTTTATTCTTCTTTTTAAATTGACCAAGTTTTATTTTCATCCGACGAGTTTGAAAATTAAAACAAAAATACGTTTGTACGCCGCGAGCGTCCTCGACACGTCTTGGTTTTGAGGATCATCAGTGAGAGTCATCAATCCCCCGATTCGTTTCCAGACGTCGTCACCACGACGTGGACGTGATCGCCGGCACCGGCGACGGCGAGGTGTTCATCTGGGCTCTGGCGGGCCGCGAGCTGCTCGGCAAGCTGGCGGTGCACGCCGGCGCCGCGGCCGCGCTGAGCGTGCTGCCCGGCGACCGGCTCGTGTCCGTCGGCGACGACGGCGGCATGAGCGTCACTGACCTCGGCGTCTGCGACTCGGTAAGCAGTTTTAGGGTTGATCCGTCGCGGGCCGGCCGTATCACAGCAATTTTATTCTATTTTTGTCAACTAAGAGAAAGTCACTCTTGGTTGGTTTTAATTTTAACTATTAAAACCTTTTATTTAACTTGCTTTGTTCTTATATCCGTCCGGTTCAAATCTGTAAGGTGAAATTTGAATCACTTCCTCTGAATCTGAATAGGCTGAAATTTGGAATACACAAGTAAATCCGAGGGCAATGCACTATTATGAATATTATTATGGTATCTAGGAGCTGATCTGGTGATGGAGTCAGATGGTGACTGGTGACAGGATTTCCTAATGTAAATAGACCCATCGAATTGGGATTGATTGTTAGATTGGTTGTGATAAGCAGACGATGGCTGCACAAAAAAGGGACAAACGGCCACAAAAGCTTGGCTCAAAAATTTAATTATTGATAGAGTCTTGAATGAGTGTATTTTTATATCCAGATATACCACAAGCGGATGTCAGCGGCAGCGGCGCTGTGCTGGGACGGCGCGCGCGTGCTGTGGCTGGGCGGCCGCGCCGGCGCGCTGCTGCAGTGGGACGTGCTGCGCGCGCAGACGCTGCCCGACCAGCCCGCGCATCAAGGTAGGTACCTACCGCCATAATAAGGAAGAATATACTCATGGAAGGAACTCCTTTGTGCGTGCTAAATCCGCGATGTTATAAATACCTACTTCCCCGATCACCCTACTGATGCCGCTAGGGTTGTTACCTATTTAATCTGATATACAGTTGCAGTTGCAGCTGTGTATCGTGCGGAGTTATCGAAGTAGTGCTTTTTACTTTATTTTTATTTTTATTTAGGGTTCCAAGCTATACATCCAACCAAAGAGTTTGTATGTTCAACCACTTTATAAATTTTTGATTACGTCACATTTAGCATTGAAAAAAAATATATATATATATATATATATATATATATATATATATATATATATATATATATATATATATATATATATATATATATATATATATATATATATATATATATATAACATATATATAATATATATATATATATATATAACATATTTAAAAGATTAAAAATTGCATACTTGACTAATAAAATAAAATAAATAAAATTCATTTATTTCAGACCTCAGCTAGATCCATATTGATTTGTTAGTAGCACACTAATTAATAACTATTTGTTAGATAAACTTATACTAGCTAAAATAAAAATAAAAATAATTAAATTACATCACACGACACAACATAAAAAGGCCATTCACTTGGTCCGTCCTACCTGTGACGATTTCGACACAGAACTTTATGAAGGGACAGTCGAGTCGTTCTGCCAACACCTTCAGGAGACTGATTAAAGGGTTATCTTATCTAATATTGAAAATTCTTCGAAACAGTTTTTATAAAGGTGGCTGAATGAGTATTAGAATGATCGGTTAAATGAGTATTAAGGTGGCTTCGCGTTACACTATGCTGGAGCGGGGCCCACGTGAATCCACCTCTATGCGTGACGGCTGGCTGGCTTTATTAGTGACTGCCTGGCTGATTGAGTATTATGAATGATCGTTGGCTTTTGAACACCAAATAATAAATTAATTTGCCTATAAATCAAATATAAAGTAATATAAGTATTTATTGCTTTTTATTGTTAAATGTAATTAAATTACTATGTGATATTAAACCTCTTCGCATAATAGTTTCTCTTGATTTGGCTGAATGACGGCGGTTGAAACGCCCGGAAATTTACCCAACTGTCATTTTCACTCGTCCCGAGTCTTGGCACTTACTTGTCACATACTTTCCGCACTTGCATCAAAATGTACTATTAGTATGTAATAGACGTAAAGGCCATAAATATAAAAATATTTGGTGTTAGTATACCCTTGATTTTACAGTTGTAAACGAACGTTGTTACAGTTAACAATTAAAAATCGCAAGAGACGGTTCTTATAATTTATAATTGTTGCGTGTAAATTAGATTTGAGGTTTAAAAAATCATGTAAGCGTTAAATTCAAACGCCGAAAAATATAATGCGGTCTGATGGAAGACAAGAGCGTCAGCGCGCGCCATGGAGATAAGTTTATCTTTTAACATAATGTCTTAATTTAGTATCTCATTTTAAGGGAATCCCTTTATCAACAATTAAATCGCAGTTTCACGTAGTTCTGTCCCTTACACTTGCACTCATTACCCGCAAGAGCAAATATAGCAACCGCTCTCGCTTCGCAATCCATCACCGCCGTGAGTGTTCTCACACTAGCGGAGATTTTTACTCAACTATAGATACAACAGATGCACAAAAATGAGGTTCGGTGCCGATGAGTGTGGTTCCACCCTTATTATAGTAGAATGTACAGTGCGAATAGCCCTTAAAACGTCCTTCGGGTTTAAACTTCTCTCTTTCGCTCACATACGCTCTTATGCCGGCACTTCACTTAGCCATATTTGCCAAATATTGATATTGCATCTCTTACATTTGACATATCGAATGAAAGGGATGCTACTTCAATATTTGACAAATGTCAGCCAAGCGAAGGGCCGGCATTATGCGAGTCTAACCAACTATACCAGAGCCCGAAAGACCGTTTAAGACCTCTTGCACTGTTATAGACCCAAGAAATTAATTAATTTGTTTCAGATGTGATTAACAGCGTGTTCTTCGATGCGGCGACCAACTCTCTGGTCACGGCGAGCAAAGACAAAACAGTCAAAGTGTGGGAGCTGATCTCAATGTCTTGACATACGGGACTATGGTTATGTACAGTATTAGTACAGTGACATCAATATCTCCAATATACTTCACTGTTTCAATCGTAATATTTCTATTTTGTAGGTATTTTAGTGTCCTTAATATTTTTAAACTATGAACAAAAAGGGAAATCCATAAATAAACTTATTTCACTCAATGATAGTGTTGATCAAAATTTTGTTGTATTAAGGGCCTGTCTCACAATCAACAAGTAAATTTATCTGCCACATAAAGTTAGCTCTCTCCTTGTCTATTTTTACGTGTACGAAAGGGAAAAGGTGTAATTTATGTGACAGATATGCTTTACTTGACGATTGTGAGACAGGCGGTAAGTCTTAAAAAAGGTAGGTTATATAAATAATATAAGAGGTTTGCAAACGTCCATGCAGTGCTAAAATATTGTTAAACCTAATAAATATTTTAATGTCAGTCATAATGTTAGAAATTGATTAAAAACTTCTGAATTTGTGGAATGTGATAAATTTGAAGGTTGTTTTCACGATTTTGCCTAATATGTTCTTCCGCACAGAGTGCAAAATGGTTTGATTTTAAAAATACTATGTTGTTTTAAGAGTTAGAGAGATATTTATAGAGCATGTACCTGTGTAAGATCCATTTATGACAATAAAAACCTATTCCAGTACTATTTTTTCATGTTCCTCTATTTTATAAATCTCATAAAACAAGACCGGGCCGGCTGGCTCAGCCGCCGCCGTACCGCAGCGTACTTACGTAACTCGATAACATAACGCTCCTTTTTGGGTACTTAGGGTTCAGTAGCAGCAGCAGAAGCAGTATCTATCAGATACATTTTAGTGTTATCATTTTCTTTTATATGATAGAATTAAGCAGATCACACCATTTGTTCGAGCATTCCCCACTTTTTGGCTTCACATGCTCAAGTCTTTAAAAGATCAACGAGACATAAGTATAAATTGTACCTACCTCTTGCAAAATTAACTGCCGCACTCAGAGACGTCAATTAATTTTTAAGTTTCATTAAAGTTGCTGTCTTACCCCCTTACTAATAAACGTTGAGTAACGGCTGAGTAGTTATACAATGCTTTGTCCTTATCTGTCGAATTCAAATGTCACAATGACAGATAAGGACAAAGCATTGTATAACTACTCAGCCGTTACTCAACGTTTATTAGTAAGGGGGTTATTCTGTTGCTATAGCAAAGAAAGTGACAGCAGCAACATTCATCAAACTTAAAAGTTAATTGACGTCTCTGAGTGCGGCCGTAAGTGTTCTAAAAATAACTCGTTTCATATAGAAATTAAAATATTTATAACCATTATACCAAAATCAATATATATACAGGAATGTCCGCCAAAACAATTCAATAAATGAATAACAAGGTGGCAACTTTAACTAGCAGATATTTCTAACTTGATTGAGATTAGATTATTCGGGCCCTATTCGGGTAAAAACTCCATTTTAAACTGTTTTTTTATTATTTTCGCCTTTTACGGTGTTGGTGCGAGTAAGGACTCGGCTAATCCCGTATGCTTAACTCCCGACGTTAGGTAATTACGATAACTCTTCAACTGCCTAACCGATTTAAGTATATTAAATAAATTAGAAGCATCCCGATCTAACTAGCTTTAGCTAGCTCCGTGTAGGAGCCTCGAAGCGACGGACGAAAGTAAAGCTGTTAACCACGTTTACAAACGTACTGAAGCGTCGGCGGCGGCGGAGGAAGCGGCGGCGCAGCCTAAAACCGCCTCCGCCACGCCGTTTCTAGTGCGTCACCTTACATTACATTTATGAGGCTACAGCAGAGCGGCTAGCACATCTTGTATTTCCTCGCTTGTCGCTCAGTGCGTCTCTACCGTAACAGACTAGTTAGAAAGGGCTTTCCGAGCGATGAACTTGTCGCGGACAACTTGTCTTGGTGCTCCGCCCCTTGCCGCGCCGCGTATGTCATGTTCGAGCATTTTGTGGTTCTGTAGTCAAGCTAAGACACTTAGGGCCTGTTCGCAGTACATGTCCACATTTTGAGACATTCTGTAAGTCATCGTTTGCATCAAGAACTAAGCGTATTTGCAAAATAGGGTTCACTCTACGTCTACGCAGTTTGGCGCTAATCAGTGGCTGCAAAATATATTTTTTAAGCTTCTTACTGCCGCACTCAGAGACTTTTTGTTTTAAGTTTTAAGTTGCATTAAAGTAGCTGCTGCCACTTTCTTTGCTATAGCAATAGAATAAGACGCAGCAACTTTAATGAAACTTAAAAATTAATTAACGTGTCTGAGTGCGGCAGTTACCCGCTAGCCGTCATGCGCTCTCAGGGTTAGCCAGACAGAAAAGACGGGGCACGGATCGACCGTGAAACAACACGGTCTCTTTTTCTCCAGTAAAAAAGGGCAGCAGTCCGCGCCTTGTTTATCTGTGTCTGGATTGAAGAGACTTCGTAGAATCTGACGTACTGAGAGGGTTATTAGCTTGTGCGCTTTGTCGGATCTGTAAACAAGCCTGGGCGTGTATTCCATTTCTCCTTAAACAATTTCCTTACCATATTGGTAACGCACTTGACAGTAAAGCGAGTAATTACGCGTTTTAAGCGTCTTATGCAAGTCTTTTGACAACTATTAATGATAGAGGTAAGTATATTGGTAAATTGCCTGCGACTTCGTCCGCCTAAAAGTCGTTTATTGCTATTTCCTCGAGAACTGCCCAATTTTATATACGGGATAAAAATTATCCCTTGTCCTTCCCCAGGGTATAATATAGTCTGTCTCCTAGCCAAATTTCACTAATACCCATACAGCTATTTTGTCGTGAAAAGGTTACATAAACAGAGATACTTTCGTGTTTATAATATTAGTATGGATATGGATAGTGCATAGTAGCTCTTAAGCCTTTGTCTTTCGGGTAAAGTCGGTTAGACAAGCATAAGAGCCTAGTGTATGAGAGTGAGTGAGGCCCTCACTACACACAGTAAGTACACTTTTTATAAAAAACTTCAGATTCGCAGAAGTCTAGTTCAGAACTACCTAGTGCAAAGCCGGAAGTTTTTTTAAAGTGTACTCGTACTGAAACTGTTTGATTTTACCAAATTCGCGAATTTACCTACCTGTTGTTAGTGCGAGAAATATGAAGGCTGACTGTTTAACTGTTTATATTGCGTCCTTCTGTTGCTAAATACTTTACGCAAGTAGATCGCGGTTTCGTATTTTCAGCGAATGAATCTGTTTAAGTACCTACCTACCTAATTTCCCGCACTATTTTTTGTATTACAGCGACAACTTATCGCCATTAGAGATGACGACATTGTTTAGTTATTTGTATGTTTTCTTGTCGTCTGTCCGTGGATATCAGAAGCGTGACCTAAATATATAGGTATACTTACGTTGAAATTCGAATCATCTACTCATAAAGTTCCTAGAACTCCTAGGAGAATGCAATAATCCGATGACCTTGACCTGATGGTAACCTACCTTTATAGTCTCATAAATAGCATCCGATGTTTCGTGTTTTGGGTAGTTATACTAGTTACTAGCGACCCGCCCCGGCTTTGCGCGGGTAGTTAACCTTAATGAATTATACACCTAAAACTTTCTCATGAATCACTTCGTCCATTGGTGAAAACCGTAAGAAAATCCGTTTGTGAGTTTATCGCGAACAGACAGACAGACGCGGCGGGGGGAATTTGTTTTATAAGTAATTTATATATAACATGTAGTGAATTGACATGATGTACCTACATGGTTCGGTATGGTTGACGATGGAGCTGGTTATAAAAACAATTGTGTCAGCAACTTTGTCTGCATTGCATTTCTGCTATGAAAACTAAAAAAGCAAGTTTCAAAAACCCGAATGCAAGTTTTAATGTTGTCGTGTATAGATGTACGTTAAGTACCCACATTATAAACTTTTAAATCCGCCATTATGAGAGGTTTTATAATTAAAGTACCTACCCATTGACAACGAACGACGCTAAAACCATAATAACTACACTACACCCCGTTTGTTGAAATGGGGGGGTACGTAACGGTCGCTATAACAACTATTGATATATTGGTCGGTATAACGAGTGCATTATATCCCTAATGCACTTTTGGTATAACGATATTTGGCATATTCTGATATGATCTATCATCAGGTATAATGAACTTATAATATAACAACTATTTATCTAACAGTCATATGGTATAACGTATATGCTATATAACTGTCTTCGATATAACGTTCAGTGGGTATAATGTAGTAGTGGTATAATCTGGAAAGAATAATTCAAATGAATTGATATGACAAAAAGTATAAAGACAAAAATAGGAATTTTGGGAATGTACATGTTGCGGCGAGCGAGCGAGCAAGATGGGTCAGGGCAGAAGCGACTCGGATAGGTCAGGATCGGTCGGATAGGATAGGTGCTTCCACGCATGATCCCTTGCAGACGTAATATTTTTATATCTTATAACACATTATATCACTAATACTTATATCATTCGTTCATTATATTAGGTAAACATTATATCAAACATTTATTATACTTATTGAACATTATACACAATGAAAATATGTACTTTGTTGTTATATCAATAGTTTATTATGCCACTTTAGTGATTATATTCTATGAAATTATATCAAAAGTTGTTATACCAATCATTACACACCCGAAATTGGGCCATCCGTTTAGCCTCTACAACGGAATAAAGAACCATCCATACCAATAGACGTACATCGTAATAGGTCGGGGCAAAAGTATTTTTGTATTTGGACCGTATAAGTTGTAATCAAACCTCTTCGTCTATACTAAATGTACCTGGCTGGTTTTAATACCATTAAAAGTCAACATTCTGAAATACAATAAAATAAAATAAAAAATTGGTTCCCGGCATTTTTCAATTGTTTTTGAGCTATCAAAATAGACGTGTGTGACGAAGAAATTCGGTACATTTTAAAGTTTTATTACAAAAAAGGCAAAAATGCGACTAATGCCGCGAATAAAATTTGTGCGGTTTATGGACCTAATGCGGTATCAATAAGAGTAGCACAATTGTGGTTTAAGCGTTTTCAGTCTGGAAATTTTAGTGTGAAAGATGAGGTTCGCTCTGGACGCTCTGTTACTGATAAAATCAATGCCATCTATGAAAAAGTGGAGCAAGATCGACATATTAGTAGTTACGACATTGCTGAAGAATTGGACATTGATCACAAAACAGTGTTACGTCATTTACAAAAGTCTAAGTACAAGAAAAAGCTCGATATTTGGGTGCCACACGATCTCACTGAAAGAAACCTAATGCAACGTGTTTCAATTTGCGATTTATTGTTAAAACGAAATAAACCCGAACCATTTCTAAAACGGTTGATTACGGGTGATGAAAAATGGATTACTTACGATAAGAACGTCCGAAAAAGATCGTGGTCGAAGCATGGACAAGCTCCACAGACAGTGGCAAAGCCCGGCTTAACTCGAAACAAAGTGATGCTGTGTGTATGGTGGGATTGGAAAGGAATTGCCCACTATGAGCTTTTGCCGCCGGGTCAAACTATCGATACTTACCTATACTGCCAGCAACTCATGAGATTAAAAGAAGCCGTTGAGAAAAACCGGCCGGAGTTAATAAACAGAAAGGGCGTAGTCTTTCATCATGATAACGCCAGACCGCACTTATCTATAGCCACCCAGCAAAAATTGAGAGAGCTTGGCTGGGATGCGTTGATGCATCCACCGTATAGCCCCGACCTTGCTCCATCGGATTTCCACCTGTTTCGGTCACTTCAGAATTCTTTAGGAAGCATAAAGTTAATATCAAGAGAACACTTACTAAACTACCTGTCAGATTTTTTTAATAAAAAATCTCAGAATTTCTATAGCAATGGAATCATGGCACTACCCACAAGATGGCAACAAGTCATCGATCAAAACGGCATGTACATATTATAAATAAATAAAAAATATAACTTAAAACATTGTTTTTCCTTTGTACGAAAAATACGAAAATACTTTTGCCCCGACCTAATACATTAATATAGGTCAAACACATTGCCCTCCTTCATCGACAGTCTGATAAAAACCGTTCAAGTGCGAGTCGGACTCGCGCATTGAGTGTTCCATACATATGTGGCTGGTTTTTAGTATTTCTTGTTATTCTATAGGGTTTGTTCTATAATCATTTTGACGCTTGTATGTTTTACCGTTTTTACGATACAGCAAAAAAAAAAATTAACTTTCTTAATTTTTTAAGGTTCCGTACCAAAATGGTAAAAAAGGAACCCTTATGGTGAGACTTGTCTGTCTGTCTATATGTTACAGCAGTATTTCTCAGCAACTACACAAGCTATCAACTTGTGGCATAGTTGTATAACCTGCTTGCCCGCATCTGTTTTTGGTAAAAAATATGAAATTAATTTTATAAATAATTGAAAAGGGGTCTAGAATGGGGGGTTGAAAAATGAGTAATTTATTATAGCAAGTAGGGTGACATATGATAGGGCTCAATCTACACATTTCAAAACTATTTTTTTTTATAATTTTCCGTGACGTACTTTTTGATGTACCTACTGCCATAACCAAAAATGTTCAAAAAATTACCGTCCCCCCCTTATTTCCGAAACTTATGAACCAAAAATCTGAAAAATTTCTAACTTATAGATAATTACTTATATTTTACGGGAAAATAAAACGAAATGTTCAAAACTTATAGTTATCGAGAAATTCACAAAAAACTTTAAAGATCTGTACTAAAATTTAGGCAAGTCAAAATGGACCTTATTGCATACAATTAAAGTACATAAAAAGGTATATTTTTGAAGTACGGACAATAAGGAACCCGCGGTGCGCGAGTCCGACTCGCATTTGACCGATTTTTTTGAGGAAATTGCCTTAATAACACATTTTGAAAGAAAAAAATCAACCCTCTATGTATTACGGTTCAAAAGATACAGCTCTTTATAATTAGGACGGAGGGACGGACAGCGTAGGCTCTTTGGGTACGGAACCCTGAAAAGGAGCCCATGCCACTCAGTGTTTTAATTAAAGAATTATCAGAAGCAGATTTTTAGTATTGCAGCGATTACCTCCAACAATGATTTTGTCCTTTTACTAGTGTTGATTGTGTAAGCATTGTGCGAGATTGTGTGATCGGTTATATATTTTCGATTTGGCAATGTCCTTTCGTTAGGGAAGAGACAAGTGGAAAGGGACAAATCGCGGCGTCACCGTAAATATTTCTAATAGCTAAAATTGTAAGAAGTATGCTGCGATGTTGCCCCACCACCATCCTGGTGATGTTCGCGGGCAGGTTGGATGAGGCATGCCTCAAACAACCTCGCCAACAAACTGTTGTGTCAGTTTGGCGAAGAAAAAACTTAATGTAAAATGTTACGTAAAATTTTGTTATTAAATAAATAAAAAAAAACACGAAGTAGGTAGTAAGTATAATAAAAAAATATTATTTAACAATGTATCTGAAATGAATCATTGTTGTTCGAAATTAAACCTGATTAAACTAGTGGCTTTGTGAGCTGTAGACCTCGCGACGAACTTAACGTTGTCTTTGGATAACTGTTAACTCCATACATATCGCGGTCAGTTCACCAACACCGCAATAAATATAAGTTGGTAAATCGCAAAAACCCCCATATCTCCACCATATTGAAATATTTTGAAAAACTGAATCGACAAAAAAAATCCATATAGTTATCGAATCTGCTTACAAAATTTCACGAGAATCGGTTGTGAAATGCGACCAGTAGAGGGGAACAGCCGGACAGCCGGACATACGAAAGCATTTTTGCCCAAGCTGAAACGGAGACGCTTCGCTCGCTCGGTCACTAAATATTAATATACTTATTGTTAATACCAACCTTGGCTTGTTTTTGTTTGGTCTGCTGTTGACTGAAAGAGAAGGCTTAAGCCTTTAAGTCCGCCATTTGTTGCTTTTTATTTTGTAATTAAGTTTAAATAAATACGTAATACACACAAACTATATATAGTCGGCCTAGCTATCACAACGTTGATTTGGGTATTTTGGACTAAGTAGGCATGACATTCTTAAATCTAAAGGATAATAAATATAATCTGCTGAATATCCCAATATAATTAAAACTTAATAACATGATAATCAGCTTTAAGATGATAAAAGACAACAAGAATTCATCTACACAGTAACAGACTCTACCATTGTTTTCTTAATTAGTTCACCGAAATTATCCGTGGATTCGGGGGCATTGTTTTCCAGCGGCGGCTCCGCGGGCGTGTGCTGCAAGTCCGAGGCGTCTTGCGTCGCCTGGTCGGTGTGGTCCAGGTTCAGCAGAGTGTTGTGACTGAACCAATTCTCGTCATTGTCTCCTGTTTGCAGCTTATTGCTGGCTTGATATGGCAACGGCGTCATATTGGTATAGTGTGAATCGCTCTTATTTTCTGAATTCAAACATTCTGTGGTATTCTTGTACACCCCATAATGGTTCTGCGATAGCTGATACGGTACGTCGTGATCATGCCGGCTCGCGTTTGGTTTATGGATATAGTCTGGGACGTACATATGGCCGTAATGACTAAACATAGAAATATGAGAATTGTGGGCAAACTCTTCGAAACTGGTAGCAGAGAAACTTTGCAGTCCCTTAAAATGCATGTTGTCGGTATGCTGCCCGTAAGTATAATTGAGATCATTATTAAACCTTTGTACATTGTTTGATATGTCGAACCCCATGTTGTTAGCCATGGGGTAAGGAGGACCTTTTTCTTGAAGTACGTTGCACGTATATGAGTCAGCCCGGTTACCGTGAAGGTTTTCGTCAAAATGCATGACATGATTATCGTTGATAAGCCTATGGTTCATTGTATTGTTTGCGTAATTGTATCTTTTGTCTTCCTGGATATTACTACTCTGAATGGGAACATTGTTCATGTCGCAATGTACATTATTGAAACTTCCAGCGTTTACGCACGATTCTACTTCAACCCTTGGAGTCAAATTGACATCACGCAATAATCCATCTTCGTGAGTGAGACAGCGTTCCGTCTCATAAGAAGTGTTTGAAACACAAGGAGTGGAATTACTGTTGTGAGCTTCAGCCCATTGCCTTTTAGCTGCTTCGTTTTCTTCGTTTTTCTTTTCGAGACCTAATCTCATAAGCGTATGAATAAAGTGAGTTCGAACTCTTACAGGGTTGAACTCTATCCGGCCGGTGGTGTTTCCACACCCGTCCCTGGTACAACCACAGGGGAAGTTTAATCTATCGACTTGGCATTTTATGCCTGCCAAGCTACACGAACAGTTTTCTGGATTGCACACTCCTTTACAAGCGCAACCACAGAACTCTCGCGAAGTTCTAATGTCCCTGCATTCGTCCTTTTCGTAGCCTTCAATCTTTCGTACTCCGGCTGCACGTAGAAGAGCCCGCCTTTGACGCGTCGGGACTGGTTGAAGAAAATAATAATTATCTAAATCCAATTCTGATTCAGAAATGTCGCTTGCTTCTTCTTCTGTGTCGCTGTCTTCACTGGAAGACAATGCTGCTCCTTGCAACGAATGGCGCTCGCTTTTTAACTGCTGTAAAACTTGCCTATGTAACCTTCTTTGCTCTAAAGCATGTTCCGCCAAACTGAATTTCTGCGTGTGAGTGTGCTCTCTTTCCATTCCTAAAGTTGAGCCACCTTGAGATGGTACACACGTAAATCCTTGAGTTCTGGGAAAATAGTATACGGTTACGTTATCGAACTTAATGCCTTCTTTTCTTTTTTTCATCAGCTGCTCTTCTTGATTGTCGGTACTACACTTTCTTTTGAGACTACTTCTAACGGGTTTTAGGTTTTGCGTCTCTAACGCTTGCAGATTCTCCTTGATGTTTTCAATAGTTTCTGGCTTGTTTAAATCCACCAGATGTTCATTATTTACGGCATTGTTAAGTCCACTTGTGCATGGCAGGTCGAGACTAAACTTTTTTAATTTTCGTTCTTCTATGGTTTCTGAGCCAATTCCAGAATCACTTCCATCAGACCTGTCTTGGACTTCTTCATCCCTATCATTGCTGGCACTATCTGGCGGCAAACTCCCAAGAGCTGAGTCCTCACTATCTGCTGATGCACTGTCGGTCTTTAAATCATCTACGTCACTTAGTGTATCATTGTCATCTATCTTAAGAGCATAATCTGCTTTCCTATCGGTGTTCTCATAAAACTGAGAATTACTGCAGTTGTCTGCATTATTTTGTTCATCATTAGAGCTAAGATCGTCACTGTTAACATCACTGTCACTACTTTTTTCGTCTTTTAACACAAATAAAGATTCTTGATTCTCAGGTTTTGCTTCCATTTTCCTTGAAGCTTCTTCGTGTTCAGCAATATCTTTTGTTCTTTCTGGATTTGTTGTCAGATTGCTGTTTGTTTGCGCTGTAGTTTCTTCCATTGCAATCTGAAACAACATAAAATTTCACAAATTAATATTAATACATAGGTTGTAACGGGCTAGTTTTCCGAAAATCGACGGCTGAATTATGCGTCTAATTTGCGTGATACCTATTAATAGATAGATAATATTATAAATGAATTAAGATTACATTTAGCACACAGTTTTTATTACTTTGTTCGTCACGGAAAATTGTGTAGTACTCAGGGGAATAACGATAAATACTCGGACGAAGTCGCGGGAATAAGATAATTATAAATTTTTAAACATCTCGTTGGTCGAATTAATAAATGAGTAAATCGTTACTTAAGAGGTCAAAACTAGCGTACTTTTATTCATTGACGTTGTCAAACAATACGACCCGGTAGCACTGAAAAATGTGATGGTGATAAAATGCATCAAGGCACCTTGCACTCGGCCGAACTCAGCAACGTTATAAATCAAACAAAATGATAATTCAAAACCGGTACCTGTTTCAAAAGGCAGTGGCCTCGACGAACTTCACCGATATTGGTGGCTTTGCCTTCGAATCCTCCAGTCCATGGTGATAACGCTCTGACGCGCTAGCGATAACACTGTTCACTTCTCATCACCGTTCGACATTTTCAAACCAACGTCAATGTTTTTGTCACTTTTTTATATATTATTTATTTCCATAATTCGGTCACAAACGTAAATTCCTTTTTGCAAAATTAACTTTAAACTGCAACACAATAAGGTTCACTTTAATCACGAATCACTAGAGCGATATAGAGTTTTTAACCCTATTTATTATTTTCCGCCTTATTTTGACGGCCACCTTCTGCTCGTTTTATGGCTGCTGGGCCATATTTTAAAGCCAGCGAATTGTATCCTCGTCTTCTATGTGAACAAATCGCTAGTGGATTGGCTTATTTTTGCTCCTTTGAAGATCAACACTGCACAGAGCCAGCTACTTTTACTACATTGATCTCGTTGTTCCCACCTCGCCTAATCGCGTTGGACGACTCAGCCAGCGAGCGGCTCGGACGAGCGACGCAGGCAAGTATTTACCCTACCAAATTGCGGAGATCTTTAAACATGGCTGCCGGAGCGCGCGGTAGACACTTTAAAATTAGTAGTATTCGTTCGTTGTTCGACGTGACGTTGCCCCGCCCCGCCGCGCGCCCCGCACCCCGGCCTTGCGACCCTCCACTCCGCTCTGCGTTCACCGTTGGGCTCGCGCAAGCGCGTTCAGTTTCTTACGAATTCTGTGATACCATCTTCTAAATATACATTCCCGTAGTAATTAAAGATTTGAATTGATTTGACTTAATTGCATATAATTTAGGTAATACTTACTTTTTAATTTGCAACGTACCTGTGTGTAATTAACATAGATTGCGTTGCTATCAAAAATTGTTTCTTTGTATAGATGAAATTTATCTATAGGTATTTTCTTATCTGCGATTGCAATACTGTAGTTGTTGTATAAGATGCTACCTACCTACTACAATTGTAAAATACTCGCTCGCTGTTTATTATAATTCGGTCAATGTAGGATCATCCCTGTGACAGCCGTATTTCATAAGGTAGATACTTATATAAAAAGAGGTGAATAATCATTTTAATTACTGAACGGTTTTAATTTATAAGAAGTTAAAGAAACAAGTGCAGTGCAACACGTGTTTTAAGCTTGTTTGAGCTATTTTTATACTTTTATCCTTCAAATATGGAAAATAAAAGATGGCAACCCCGGTAAAAGCCGCTCACAACCTTTTGCTCTTGCTTGCTTGGGCGAACTCAACATAAACTTACACCATTCGCATCCTGCCAGCGCCAGCTACGTCATTGTCATTTCATGTTATAATTATTATGTGTCGATACTTAGGCTATGTTAATCTACCTCTTCTTTCATACACTCTGTAGGTGCATATTCTTTACACACGTAAGTTGATGCCGTGTCTCTATTACACGATGACGTAGTACTTCGTCATTCTGATAAGATCGAGTGCAAAGATTGCCTTAGGCATTTGGCAAATGTTTTGAGGTAAACCATCCTTGTGGATATTGGAGAATATTAATAACTATACATGCAGAATAATATACGACTAAAATATTTCAAGCATACCTAGGTAGGACAAGACAAGATGGTGATAAAGGTCCACACTACGCACCGTACCTACTACTGTTGTAAAATTGAAACGTAAAACATCATAACAATTGGGAATATGCATTAATTTTTTTATCGCATTTCTTAACAAAATATGAAAAAACCGTAAAAAAGAAGGCAAAAAATAAAATTTAAATCGGCCAAAAAATACGGATAATATAAGCATATAAAACTACGAATTAGACAGAGAGATCCGACATGTACTGTGACGTCAGCGGGCACTACGGCCATATAATCGCCATATTAAATTCTGTTTTGCTACGTCTAGCGAAACAGAATTAATCCAGTCATTTTACAGTTTTTAAAACATTAATTTATAATAGCCTGATTTTTTTTACTCCATTTTTATAAGATATTCTAAGACACTTGTTGTAAGGTGCTTCCGAACGTAATAGGTGGTTGAGTCTGTGGGCGAGCTGGGAAGGACAGAACAGAATACACGCTTTTCCAATAAACATGTAACTATGAGTTTTATTCAAGTGATCCTCAAATACAACAACACTATATTCATGAATCCAACAAACTTTCCACCCGGAAGTAGGTATATAAATATACTGTTAAATAAATGCCTTTTTTTTAATTAAAAATCGTAATTGTAACTTTTGTGCCTAAGCATAATAATATTTTTCTCTATAATGAGTAGAAGGTGAAATATAACAAAATATTTACACGGAAAGCCACTAAATCAGCAAAATACATGGCTCCGGTTATATAACCTTAAATGATAGAAAAAGTTAGTAATAGTATGCTTTGTTAAAAATGACATAAAACTATATATGAGTGTTAAAATACACTGATAAGTTTGTATTTTTTATAAGGAATTATTATTTACCACCATAAAATTCACCTTCCGGTATAATTTTGTGTATGATTTGCTTGCAAACGTTTATGTTTATTGTAATCAACAAGGAATGAAGGAAACTATAGCCAATTACGATTTTTAAATACGGAAATATGCAAAATGAAAACAATATTCTAGGTAATTGAATATAAATGAGACATCCTTAATATTTTTTTGTGCGATTCATCTTGAATATTATATTATAGATCAAATATTAAGTACGCAATATGACAAAAAATGTTTATAATTATTTTAAACAAAATTTTCAGGATTTTTTTAAATTTATTAATTATTTTTAAATAACTTATTGACTTATATTTACAATTCGATTATGTTTTTACCTAATTACTAGAGTTATAATATATCGGATACACAAGAAAAATCAACTAATATAAATTATTTCCGTTTCACCATACTAGCGTCTGGAGCAAAAGCCATTAAAGATTTGTTTCTATCTCCTTCGAGATAGAAATAATTCTTTAATGGCTTATATCTTGGTTATTTTTATAGGTATTCGAAAAATATTTTTTTAACACAGTTGCTTAAAAAGTGGTACTTTTCGTAGCTGTATATCGTGCGGAAAGTTGGTTTTCGCGAACTAGTGCTTTTTACTTTTCCAATTTTTTTAAATTTATACTTGTTCCAATTCATGACTACTTATTGATGAGTGTTAATATTTATTTCCTTTAAACATCGTAATCAACATAAAAACCTACTGTTAATGTAATAATATTAAAATATACACATTTCATATATTATTACTTACCTCTCCATCATTATAACACGTTTATTTTTTAATATTGAATATTGAAAAACCGTTCTTAATAAGTTGTCTGAATGGAACGGAATAGC
Source organism: Tortrix viridana (assembly GCA_963241965.1). Classification (NCBI taxonomy): domain Eukaryota; kingdom Metazoa; phylum Arthropoda; class Insecta; order Lepidoptera; family Tortricidae; genus Tortrix; species Tortrix viridana. The sequence goes on along the minus strand of OY725172.1, from coordinate 4,895,674 downwards.
CGCCGAAACGCCTGTCAAATTTTTTGACATTATGAAGAGGCGTTTTTTCTTACTGCAAGCATTTTTTAAGTTTCCAAAGGCAACATTCGATATTGTTTTTATAAATATACGATACACAAATAATCGTAAATAACAATACTTAGGTAATAATAGTACAATGTTTTATATTTACAATTGTTTGTCTTATAGAACAGGCATTTGAAAAAAAAACTTTCTTTGAAGTGGGTTCAATAATATTAACAAAATACATTCTAGTCGAATAAAAACTAAAAAAAAACACCTCTTCATAATGTCAAAATTTTTCTTCAAATGTCAAATGAAAAAATTGTTTATAAAATGAGTGAATCAGAGTTTGAAATTGATTTATTTTTTCGCAACTGTGTTAAAAAACGTCGTTCGATACACGTGCGGAAATGTCATTCTTCACTCGTCCCGAGTCTTGCCACTCGCCTACGGCTCGCGGCAAGATATCTCGGTACTCGTGAAGTAATGACATACTTTTCGCACTTGCATCGAAATGTAACTATTTCTCTACGGTTTGTTATATGAATGACTTTAACTTTAATACAACAAAAAAAAAAAACATATTCCCTATTAAACCATGCCTTGCGATGCTCCAGGTGCACACAGCGTGAGATAAAAGTTCGTGGTATAAATATACATTGTAAGTATTAAATGATCTTAATTTACTCAATCTTTACAGCGCACGAAACCAGACGCTATATCAATTTATATTGTCTGGCTTTAGCTGTAGAGAAATACCATAATATTAGTATATGTAGAGCCGAAATTTCATAAAATTAGGCTGGCCACATACCTACCGATTCTGTTCCGATTCTGTTCTTTTCTACAAGAACAGAATAGAATCCGGGTTCATCGTCACACACACTCTGGGCGCCGGTCTTTCTTGATTCTCGCTCAGTCGCAATCTAGCGCTTGCACGCTTGCTGAGAGACGTAACGTACTTAAACTATACTTAAACGTACTTAATACGTGAAAAATCGTAATGGACGATGATGAATTGGTCTGTTTTTCGGATTCCGTAGCCAAATGTCCGTCCGTCCGTCCGTCCTACCGCGTGTCACGGGCATTTTACTCAAAAACTACAAGATGTATATTGATGAAATTATAATAATAGGTGACTTGTATAAGCAGCAGTAGCTGCTTTAATTAGCAAACTAAGTATAGTTTGCTAATTAAATTACAAACATCAACGTGTGACATATATTTCGAGAGTTCTTTTAATTTAAGGTTTCTAACTGGCCTCTTTCTGACCGGCCAGAACGTTCTCATCCGGCGATGCTGGCCGGTTGCTTTCTGACCGGGGCACCGGGCATTCTGGCCTAACCGGGTCGGTAGGTATGTGACGATATTGGTACAATTTTGTATTGCATTCTAGCCTTCCGATTCCAATTTTTTTCTGTTCTACCTATAGAACATAACAGAATCGGTAGGTTTGTGGCCGGCCTTATTAACCCTGTCACTTTCTTAGGACTTTATAATAAAGCGTGAAAGGGACAGAGCTTTCGAAGTTTTGTGTTTGGTGCTTTGAAGTAACCCACTTAGAAGTCCAATTGAGTAAATTCTCTAAAACACAAATAAACTTTTGGCGATCATGTCCCCCTCTCACACTTCATTGAAGACAGCGTCGAGGGAAAAAAAGAGTGCTAAACTAATTAAAAATTAAAGTAAAAGGGCCCTTTTTCTTTAGTGAAAAACTTGCTTTTGCTTCAGTCTTGTATGAGAACATTATGAGAAGAGGCCAGTGAGCTCGAGTTTCAGACGCATCCATCTTTTTGTGCAAGGTACCAGCTAGGTACCTAAAGGTGTCAAGGTAGGCGCCGTGCTTTGCCCAAAGGTTAACTGGTAAAGAGTGTCATAAGTCATTAACGTTACACCTTTTATAATAATATTAATTATAATAATAATAAATATCAGGAACAATCTCACACAAATTGACCTAGTCTCAACCTAAGCTCTAGGCTTGTACTATGGGTACTAGGCAACGATATACATATATATAGAAAACATCCATGACTCAGGAACAAATACTCGCGCTCATCACACAAATATTTGCCCATACCGGGATTCGAACCCGGGACCGCTAGCTTCGTAGGCAGAGCCACTACCAACTAGGCTAACCGCGTCGTTATAAATTAAGTGTTCTTTTTGTGCAATAAATATTAAATAAACAAATTAACTGTTTTGGCCAACAGTAGGTTTTTTATCTACCGGTGGAAAGCGGTCAACGTTGCCTAAAGATATCAGCAACGCCAGGGGACAGCCTAGTCTCCTTTCTGTAAATACTCAGTGGGTACATTAGAGTTAGGGCTAAGGGAGGTATATATATATATATATATATATATATATATATATATATATATATATATATATATCTCGAATATCATCCATCGTCGTCTTGCAACATTCTCGGATCCAAATAACACGAAGGCTGTAACATTAGAAAACCTTTCAGAGTGTAACTCACTACACTAAATAGGTCTCTATTGGTTTTTGTCCCGCTAATAAGGGTGGGGTGAAGGTTTAAGTTGTGTATAAAAAAAACAGCAATGCGAATGCCTCGGAAAACCCGCGGGGAAAGTCGATTATGTAAGTTATGTATGAACAACAACAAAAAATCGTCAGCTTAAAATTACCAGACAGAAAATAAATTTGGTATGTGCCTATAGTTAAATTATTATACGAGTAATATTTATAGTAAGTATTAAAATGTGAGCTTACTTTTAAATACACTATACACTTTATTTCCTGTGCTTTATACCTACTATATGTAATTAGCCTTTGTGTTAGTAATATTGTTACACATACAAGCAGTAGAATACAGGAGAACGGGGTAGAAAATTAACACACTGCAAATAGGATCTGCTATTTAAGTTAGGCACAAGTCACAAAGTCAGAAATTCTATATACTTACTCGTATAATTCAATATCGTATAAGAAACATATTAGGATATTCTCGTTTCAGAAAGGTACTTCTACCAGTATACAGTGAAAGGGAGAGAACTATGCGATTACTATAACTTCGTCTCTTTTGCTCCCTGAAGCCCAAGGTTGTTATATGTAGTTGCTAATGCAACCCTTCAGAACTATAATATACATGTGTGAACATAGGTACACTTTTACAGTTTCAAGTGTTATTATAAACTAAAAATAGTTTTTAGGAACATAACTTTACCCCAATTAGTAACAAGTATTTAGGAGCTGTGATTGCTTGCGTATTCAGACTTGTTATTATTGCTGAAAACTAATCACTTCGTGCCAAATCGAAACAGAAAATGCTATTTTTCACCGTCACACGAACTATTTTTAACGCGAGCGCGCTCGTGGGAGGTTATGACGTTTGCCGTCGTCACTGCAGCAGCGATAGTTAGCTCGTTCGCCTTACTATACATGAATGTACTTCAAATAAATTGGCACTCCACGGCACCTAGCGTACCTACGTACCGCGGGGCGAAGAGACAGTCTATACGTACCGCCGTACGTATACGATAATCAATAGATATTTTCAGGGGGCTTTTGCGGAGGGAGAAAGCGACGCTTGCATAGCGCCCTTCTCGCTCTCTCCTGTAATTTACGTAGCCCACGCGAAAAAGCTCCAATGAACATTTTTTGACATTGGATTCTTGATTGCTTGAGCGATACTTGTTACATAATATATTTTCGTAAAAATAAACGGAGTGTTTTACGATGACGTTAAATATACGTTAATGTTACTCGTATTCGTGATTAGCGTGCCTGTATGCTATTTTTGAATTCAAACTTGAACGTTAGATCGAGAAGAACTTTTACTACCTCGAGCAGCAAGGTCCGTTAGTTATTAAAACATGACAATGTTTTTTATCTCTGTCGTAACGGCACGCTGTGCTGCGTCTGTGTGCGCACTCCGACGTACTCGTAGCTATGCGCGTCGCCTGTGCTGTACGCGCCGTCTCGGCAGCCCGGGAGGCGAGCGTGATTTCCCTATGCAATCTAGCACAAGTGCTGTTGGTGAGCGAATGTGCTCGGGTTTACCAATATTTACGTGCTAAGCCTTCGGGTTTCAACCTGTACTTACTATATCAGTCACATTTGGCAATCTAGTAAATTGATCTGCTAGGGGTTACGGTAATTTTAAGTGAGATGTAATATGTACTTTGGACCCTTGTAAAACACGACTTTTTGTTTTGCTGTGTGGAAATAAAACTTTAAAAAATATAAATCACGTATAATTCCTAACCATAAACTATTAATAAGACCAATGTCCCAAAATTGTTGAAGTTATTTTGAGCTAGGCATAGGTTATTGTAGCCAATGAAATGTTTAATTTAGAATAAAAATGGCTTGTATTTTAGATGATTAATTGGGGTTTCTAAATCCAATCAACTAATTTTAACTTTGGCCTTAGCAGGTTAAAGCTATATTTGAAAAGTGTTTAAAAGTTACTTAATTACTTGTCGTAATCGTTAAAAATAGTTATATACCTAGTGTGTGAAAAAGCTAATGAGTTAAGGTCCTTTTTGTTACAATCCTTTAGAAACGTCTGAGTTCAATAAAGGACGCCCTTTTAGCGGACACTAGGTAGGTATATTGGCGCAGAAGCCACGGGTAATGCATAACAAAGTAAAAAGTATTCGGCGAGTATTTAGCGCTGTTTTTAAAACCGCATTAGTACGTATTATGCATGACGATTTCTTTAACTTTAGGGGAGGCTTTCTCAGACTAAGAAACTGTCACTCGATTAGTTACCCTTGCGCCATGTTATCGTGGCTTCGAAATAATCGTTTACATAACGAAAACAAATGGTCACCATAACCTTATTACAGTAATGGCGATAGTACTTACCTGGCCACAATAATGAATAAATTATTAGAGAATGTACAGCTCAAGGCTGGTCTATGTATATGTATATACCTATATCTAATCTGTTATGTGGGTAGGTGCCGCGCTAGGTCGGGCGGGGCGGGCTGGGTGGCAGACGGGGGGCAGATTAAATTTCGTACCACACCGCTAGCTGCCTCAAGCTCGCTTATATTCATCACCATTAGGGTTGCAATTGCTTCCCGGTGTATTTCAGCGCACAATAGTCTCTGCATATTATATGTAGGTAAGTAAGTAAGCAGCTACCACGATGCAAGCTTCAGATATTGAACTTTTCATATTATTGACTATTATTCGATTCCATTATGAATTTTAACTTCTTTTGAGCGGTATTTGAATTCAAATAGAGAACGGTTCCATATATAGACGACGAGATTTATAAATATGTGCGACAATATTTCGTCTACTAAGTTGCTTAAATATTGATCCAGCTCTTACATGTCCTAGTTCTGGACCAACCTACAAAACATACTACTCTGTCAAGAAAGTACCGGGAAAAGATCAATAATACACAAACTGTTTGTTAATCATCCAAATTTATTTTATCACCTTCAAAGTATGCTCCTTCAGAAACGATACACTTACGCCAACGAATAATCCAATCATCAAAACATTTTTTAAACGCTGTTTCCGGAATTGAATTCAGTTCTCGGCGCGAATTCTCCTTTATGTCTTCTACCGATTGAAAACGGGTGCCACGAAGAGTTTAGGAAAAAGAAAGAAGTCGGCAGGAGCCATATCTGGTGAATATGGTGGTTGCTCGATGGTATTTGTTGAGTGTTTGGTCAAAAATTCTTTCACAATGATGGCCTTGTGCGAAGGCGCATTATCGTGGTGCAAAATCCAAGAATTTTCATTCCACAAATCTGGCCTTTTTCGTCGAATTTGCTCTCTTAAATGCCGCATAACGCTCAAATAATATTCTTTATTTACCGTTTGACCTTCCGGCAAGAATTCCGAGTGCACAACACCGCGATAGTCAAAGAAAACAGTCAACATGACTTTGACTTTTGATCGACTTTGGCGTGGTTTCTTCGGTTTCGGTTCAGTTGGAAGGCGCCACTCCGAAGCTTGTTGACTAGTTTGCATGTCAAACTCGTAAACCCACGTCTCGTCACCAGTAACAATGCGTTTCATGAATGTTGGGTCGGAATTGACTCGTTCTAGCATGTCCTCAGCGACTCTCATGCGATTGAGTTTTTGGAGAAAATTCAGGTCTTTTGGGACTAGCCGAGCGGTAACATGTTTCATACCCAAATGATTAGTTAAAATAGTACGGATCGACTCGTGAGATACAGAAAGTTCGGCGGCTATCTCTCTCAAAGTTGAATGAGGATTTTCAGTCACTATTTCCTTCACTTTTGCGATGTTAACTTCAGTTGCAGACGTTGATGGCCTACCAGAGCGAGGCAAATCTTCCATCACATCTCGACCGCTTTTGAACGCTTTGTACCACTCATAAACACGTGTTTTTGATAAAGTCGAATCACCGTAAGCCTTCTGTAACATTTTCAGTGACTCCGAACACGAAATTCCATTGGCGATGCAAAATTTAAGACAAACTCTTTGTTCAATGTTTTTGTCCATTATGAAATTCGCAATACGCACTAGATATGATATAACTAAAAACAGCACTGTATTTAATATAAATAACAGATGCAACTCAAACTCCGCGCCAAAATAGAAAACAGTTGTGCCAATCTAACAACAACAAAAAAAACAAAAATTTGAATTTGGAACCATAAACAAATCATCCATTCCCGATACTTTGTTGACTGAATGTATGCTATAAATATTTTCTTTTTCCTTTAAATACATATATATCTACAGTACACCGAATGGTTGTTTGTATAATCTGCTCTCAATAATGAGCAGGCAAGAAAAGTATTCAGGTTTTACGTATTGCATATATAGAGCACTTTTTTAATAATGTTTTCAACCTTTGCTATCACATTTTTCTGGTTAGTGCACTTTATAAAGACTCGCCCTATATTAGATCTCTGCGTTCAAACAACGCGGGATATAATAATAATAATAGTAAACTCATCGAATTCCGTGACTAACTCAATCCCTTGGTAGCAGTTCTATTATCCGCCAAAGAACCCTGCTAATAGAATCTAGGAACTGAAATACAACCTCAGACTTTGAAATAGGCTCATGGCAAATAAATAAAGGGTATATTTTTAGGTCCCAGATTAAACCTGCAGGGTGCCAAGCGGGTTCTAGAGAAGTCATCACGGGATAGAGCGAGTCACGGAATTCGATGAGTTTACCCTAACCAGAACCGTAAACATTTTCACTAATAATTTTAACATTTTCCACGAGTATAATAAGTGATCACATTTCAAAGCCATAGGGAGCACAGTAAATGAACAGAATAAAAAAAGCATGCCACAAACAAAACCCAACACTAGAAACCATCTAATACCGTAACCAAAGGTTCATGATTTATTTACTACCTGTCGAGAAGGGTGCTTGAGATGATAAAAAGTATCGATGGCTCACTCTCTAGTCCCTCAGGTAGCTGTCTGTTCGAAAACAAAAGTATAAAAAATAAAAACAGGACGCTGTGGTAAGAATAGATATGACAAAGTTCTGATAGACAGGAAAAGTAGGTTTCGCTACCTTTGATTTGACCGAATATTACTATGTACATACTTGTATACATAATATAAAGGACCTATGTACGCATTATGTCCATTTTTTGCGCATAATGTAATATTACGCATAATTTATTTATTATTCGGAAACTGTTGCACGGACTGGTTCGGTTACGTTGATTTCATCGCAACTATGAATGGCTTACGTTTCAAGTAAAATGCGAGTTAGGATAAATTATTACTATGCGCAAAAAGCTAAGCTAACCATTATGGATCCATTTATATCATCTGTTTGATCTTGTCATTACAAGTAGTTATTCCAAGTCAATGATTGTTTGAATACGGATCCCTGGGAAAATCAAGTTAGCGAATCTCGCCGCAGTGGAGCTCCGCTGACGTCATTGCTGTACCGTTGTATACGAATTGGTCGAGTTGGAACATTCTCGTGCTATGAACTTGATATGAAACTTATAAGTAATAGAGGAACGTAATTGGTACCTTTTAGGCGCTTTCCAAAAAAAGTATGGACAGTTAAGGACTAAAATTAATAACGGTACCAAATTGTTTCCGTTACGTCACAAAAAATAGTCATACATTTATATACCGCCCTCATACGCCAAAGTTGGCGTGATCTGATGATGGGATCCATGAGGAATCGAGGGAACTCCTCAAAAGTTATAGGCACACATGTAACGATATTGGTATTTTCTGTAAGAACTTAAGCATTTTCATCCTAAAAGCACCGTTAAGTGGAACTGATGATGAAGATCAGATACGGTCACCGGAACTCCTTAATCATAAGTGTTTCACGGGCAGCGATAAAATTTCTTTGTTAAGATTATGAAGCTACTTTTACTCATCATGATGCATGTGGTAAAGTGGAACTGATGAACTCTTCAACGATTAACGTCCCTGTATCTTGGACAGCGATATTTTGTTAAGAGTGATGAGAAATTGACATTAAGCTTTTGTTTCTTAAGTGTACATGTACTGTAGTGAATCACATATAAAAGTACATCACTAAAAAGCGAAAAAAATTAACAAAAAGTAAAACCGTCTTTAAAAATCCACTAAACAGCATTCAATAATGAGCAGTATCCTTGGAATTGCCGATTTGGTGGATTAATTCCAAGGATAGTGGTCATTATTGAATGCTGTTTAGTGCAGGGACTGGAAAACCCCTTCATTTGATTAACCCTAGCCCTATCATTTGGTTACCCAATCGATGTGGTTACCCTATGATTGTGTTACCTTAACGTTAGGGGAACCCCTTTAAACTAGATAACCGCTTAGAGCTTACCAAGTTCATTAGGGTTTCGGTAGTTAAATATTTAAGCACTAAGTATTAGCTGGGCTGGGTATTAACCCATACCCCGATCAATAGAATGCCTCCTCTTTTTTGCGCATTCGGGCGATCTTAGTCTAGCCGCTACCCATTCAATTGTTAGGTAGTGCAACAATAAGTCGAAACATTTGCGCATATAGATTAAAACAGCTTGAAACCGTTCGATCAAGTTTAAAAAGGGTAACAGATGATAGGGTATTGGAATTGGGTTAGGGCTTAGTCGAATAAACTGTATCGTTTAGTTGCCCTTTCATCGGACTAAGTCGACGATAGGCTTAGTGCATCCTTGGGGTTTATAAAGTTAGATAAGTCTATCAAATACCCTATCGAAAACCCCTTTAATAGTAAGCGGTTCCGGTCCTTGGTTTAGTAGGTTTTTGAAGACGGTTTTATTTTTTGTTAAAATTCACACACTCATTACACTTTCTTTTAGTTGGGTTCGAGTTTCTTTCTGCAAATAAAGGTACCCAATTTCCCTAAAACAATGTTAATGCTCGTTAATGTTACTGGGACGCGTTTTAAAAAGTTTCCGGAAATACTACACCAACTTTCCTAAAAGGTTTCCGACAGTCGGAGTAGTCACTGATGGATTCTACGTTCATAGTTATTTTCTATATTTAGGCAAATTATTGTTTGTACGCAGGTAATAAATGTATATACTATATCACTCATTGTTTAAGTTTTAGTGTTCTAAAACTTAAACAATAGAGACCACATTAGAGACCGTTGCTTGATCAATTTATTGATTAATATTGATGATTGACGAGTAAAAGTGCCCGTGCGGTCTACTTACTGAATAAATATATTTTACCTTTTTTTATCTACCTTAAACTCTTATAATTTTACGATATTGAGTTCTTAGACGCGTACTCCCAATTTTGCACAGACTTTTTTTGATAAAAATACGTTATTGTTTGGCTTAATTAGAGTATGTTCTCGCTTTTAGCATTTATTCGCCGTTCGGTAGTGCGAAATGTTACTGCTGGAGACCCGGTATTACCAGACGGGTTTAATTGTAACAACGACCTCAGTTTACATAGCTTCTAGGTACATATTATATCGTTGTGATATGTCCACTGGCAGCAGCTTGATGAGACGTGTAGGATTTGAGATGCACTCTGTAAAACAAGTGTACAGTCGACTACAAAGAGATGTATACACTTTTTTACCTTATTGCATTGTAATAAGGTCCAATGGTGAATACATATCTATGTACTGTACTAATTTGTCAAAATGTATGATATTAACCAAAGCGTATGCACGCAGTGTACGTTAATGCTTTTAATACATATATTCTTTGATTTCTACAGTGTCGTTATCATGATTCATGTCCCCATACAAGAGTGCATTTTACTTGTTGTACGTGTACTGTTCCAATATGTAAAATTATATCCAAAACCACATTCGATTCATAAACTTATCAGACCACGAGACGGACAAAACTGCATTCACAAATCATTTAGGATTCCCTTAAAGGACGGACCTGTTAGAACGTTAGCGAAATGCCATTTTCTTCGCCCCTATTTTAAACCTATTTGTATCAAACTAAACTATCGACTGCCTAATGAGTTCAATTATCATAATATAAGGTTGTGAATCACCTATTAAGATGTACAGGATATAGTTTGTTCAATTTTATTTACGTCAGTCCTAGCATGAAGGTAAGGCTTATTTTTTTTAAGAAATGTAGAAATTGTGGAAAACTAATTCTATGCTATGAAGTGCTCCAATATTAAGTTCAACATGATTATCCGTATAAATCAACAACAATTGATAGAATAATATTATGGTTGATAGAATAATATGAGTACCTACATTGTTATTGTTGTCTATTCCATAAGTCCGTACATGTTTTGATGTTGTTTGAACACACCCTATTATTTTCAAGGCCGTAGCCTTTAAGCCGAGGATTATAATAAGCCCGATAAAACGGTAGAAAAACATTGATTCTTACAAATACAAAAAAAATAAATACAAAACGCGCCATAATATCGAGCCCGAGTTATGATACTAATATACTAGAACAAAACAACTATCTCATAACGATCTTAATGATCGAGTTCAAGTGTTACGATTAATCATACGTATCAGTATTTTGTTATGGCTAATATTGATAGTAATGGCGGCACTTTACGTGGCTGTTACTTATTTATTAAATATTTTCATTGTGTCTCTTTTATTCCCTGTGTCAGATTGAAGATTCCCGTGGAAAGATTGACATTTAAAAGGTCATGTCAATCGATAGCAATATAATAATGACAATTAGAAACAAAGCACGAAGGCAGCACAAACGTACATGCGAATGACATGTGACAGATGAGAAATATGTATTTGGAAAATACTGCCAAATAATAAAAATAATATTGTCGTCTTTGTTATCCCGAGTGGTATTTCTCTTGTCAAAGAAAGGCTCGAAACTCGGCAGACACTCGACGCATGGCGTGCCTCAGCACTATGTGCGTGCATTTGTGACGTCATCGCCGAAGCATGCACACACATCGGCGGCTCTTGTTTTTGTTCAAGAAAAAAACGCTTTCATTTGTTATTTTCGTTTTGTGAGGCACTTTGCTATCTCCTTAATGAGCAGAGACCGAACCAAAACTCTGTCGGTGATGGATGGTCCTACTTTACAGCGGAAATCCTGTTGATGCCATCTTTCGACTCTATCATCAGATCAGCTCTTGGACACCATATTGCATTGTCATCGAGCCTAAATATTTATAATTTAGACATTTCAGAACATTCCAGTAATCAGTATAGGTCGATTCACAAAAGCTGCCACTGAATGTGTGAATGACATAAATGAAGGTAAAGATGTGTGGAAAATAAATTCAGGTTTTGTGCTAAGAATTTGAACTTTATGTTTAAGAGAACGGGACTTACACAACCTTTTTTTTATAGTATTCCGTCGTGATTTTCAGGTGGCATAAGTTTCATCCATTCCATTCGTGACAGCTCTTGTAAATCGACCTGTACTTACATACCTTTCTATTCCTCAAAATGGTTTTAGTTTGAGCGTATTTATAGACACATTATAGTGCGATAGCTCTTAAAACAACCTTCGGATTTGTACTTCTCTCTCGCTCACTCTCATACGCTTTTATGCTAGTCTAACCGACTTTGTCCGAACTCGAAAGGCTTTTTATTATTGTATTACCTTACTAATATCTCAGTCTGATGCATAACTTTGTCGTTTAGGTACTTATGCTTTGGGTAACGATTCGTTTACAAGAGCCATTACATTATAAATTGTGGTACGCAAACAAATCGCAACAAAAGAAAACCATGTTTTGTTAACTATTATTTGTTGTGGATAATGATTATGATGAACTAGATGTTCTTTACATATTTACTATTTGCTGCTGATTTTGATAAATTTATAACTTATGCGTAAGTTTAATCATGAATTCATGAGGCATGGCAACGGCGAAACGATTAATCAATAATCATAAGCTAGCATCAGGTAGGAGGTTTCCTTTATTCTTCTAATTTTTACGAAAAAGAGCTGCTAATATCGCTTCGACGGCGATAGATAGGTGTTAGAACGCGACACGTAATTCCTTCTACGAACCACAAACAAACACGTACAAAGCACGCAGTGTAATTATAACATGTGTACTTGGGCTTGTACCGTTGTACGATATAATCTAAGGACCTCTGCACTAAAGATATGCAGTAAGTAGGTACCTCTACATAACAATATCATAATTTGGCGATCAAATGTTACGATACATATATAGCACACTCCTTGAATAAAGACCGTGGCAACAATATCTCTCGTTTCAAAATCCGTCAAACCCTAAAAGTTAGTAATAGTAGTAGTAGTTAGGTTTAGTTTCTAAAAATGAAATAAAAACCTTGTTGTTAGCTGTCTATTTTGGTTACGAAGCGACAGTAAGGGTTATTTTATTGATTGTAGATAAAATAAGTGCCTAAACTGCCTAATATCACACATAAAACCTTATGTAGGTACATTACCTGCTAAAGTTATAATCTAAAAAGTGAAAGTAGGTAAAGTCAAAAACATTTTTTCAAAATACACTGGCCCGCAAAACTAAGTATCACACTTTTAAAATTTCATTTTTTTCTAAACTATAGAAGTTAGAGATTTAAAATAAAAACGTATTATAGCAAATTTTATCAGCTTTCTTTCCAACTATAACTAAAATAAACAGTAACATTTTCAACTAAAAAAAAAAAAGATAAAACAATAAAATAGCCATTTTTAGTTATTGCAATTTCAAAAGTGTGATACTTAGTTTTGCGGGCCAGTGTAGATTCATACAGAACACTTTTTGAAAGTCAAAATATACAACTAAATATGTACACAGCACTAAATATTTTTATGTAACGATTATGTCATGTTTTGCTGGAGGTACAACATTCGGATGTTACGTACGGATACGGATACGTCTTTGTCCACTAGGTAAATAATCATCTACTCTATTATAGGCTTTTTTTGGTAAGAGTTACCTTGACATATATCTATCTATATCTTAGTACTAAACCGATAAACGAATTAATGAAAGGTATCCCACTAGAAATACGAATGTAAAAGTTTTATCAAAATAATCATTTGTTCTCTCTTATGTTGTCGACTGTACTTCTAATCTAACACTAATTATAAACTCGTTATAAAAAATGAGTAATACGAGTCCAAAGTCGACGGATCTAGTTACTATTAGTCATTGAGGAGTTCCTATGGCCACCATAGATTTTATTTTTTACCTTGTTTCTTAGTAAGTTCGTTAGTTACAAGTGAAGCTTAATATAAGTGTGTTAAAAATAAAACGCGACACACACGGAGCTATAATATATATTATAGCTCCGTGTGTGACGCGCTTAAGGCCATGTTCTCATGTGGCCCATTAAATACTGGTTCAATAAGCTCTTATCACATTATTTTAAAAGTTAGAACCTTGCCATAGTCAGACAGTTAAATCGGATATCGACGACAAAACAAGGAACTCTAAAACTGTTTTCTAGAATCTCATAATATAAATCGAAATTTAAACAATCGACATTGTATACTGCTGTTTGTGTCGTGGGGGGAAGTCATACATTTTATAACCTATCTGTCCATCTATCTATCTATCTTGTCTTATATCTTATATATCTTCTTCTATCTGACTAATATAAATTTTAAATTTTGCTGTGTATGACTAAAATCGCAAAAACTCGAGAATGGCTTGATGGATTGGCTCACCGAAAAATGTTTAATCCGAATGTATCGTTACTCCTAATCATCGCAAGTCCTAAAGTGAATTTTACTGAAACCGTTTTGATTTTACGATTTTTTTAAAACAAACCTAACCTAACCGAACCCTATTTACCAGTTAGATATTTTAAAAATCCTGAAACAATTATGGTTTCAGCTAAAAATACTTTAGGACTTGCGATGATTGGGAGTAACAATACATTCGGACTACAAATTATTATGTGAACTTCGGCGCATCGAGTTAGGACAGATAGAAAGACGGACGGACGGACAGCGTAGGCATATTAATAGGGTCCCGTTGGGCGCCGTATGGCTACGGAACCTTAAAACCCAAAAGAACAGCCGAAAAATCGAAAAAAGTGGTACAAAGTTCACCTAGTTTACTATAATATCCCCATTTCTTTTTACAGGGATTCAATCTCGGTTAAGATCAAGTCGTTAATTTGATTCCAGCCGGAGGAGGTGGCAGGAAAAGGTAAACTCATTAGGTAACTCGATCAATTTGATTTCCGCCGGAACGCCTCCCCTTGCTTATACGGAAATACGGAATAATTAATATTGCTTAAGAGTCATTTTTCAAGTATAGGTATGTAGGTAGGTGCTATCGACTATGTTGCCACCACGAGGCTTTAGATACTTATTTGCAATCTCAAGATTGCATATTACTATATCTCAAAATAAATGTTTAGTTAAAGAATAGTTGGCGACCATCCCGAAACTGGGGGCCGATTTTTGAATCCCATCCGGTGACTAAAGCCCGTGATTTAAAATACGACCCACTCGTAAGAGAGATCACCGCGTGATTAAATTTTAATTGTTCTCACTTATCGTCAGTGAGATTCAAAAATCAGGACCCTGTAAGTTAACGTCAAGTGCATAGATTTCCTTAAAAAAAATTGTAAGTTAAACATTATTGAAGTAACACTTAAATGCCGCCTTTATTTACACTTATTTTGAAAAATACTGAGGACTTCTTAAATAATACTTAAATACTAGTTATTTACCGGCTGGTTTACCCCCGCACCGGAACAAATGTGAACACTGTTTATTATCATGTTTTTAATTAACATTTCAGTCAAAGTACTTACCACAAAATTAACGGTTAAATTAAAATTAATTAATTGAACTTTTCTTCCGATTTCGACGAGTCGTCGCTTTATCGTAAGATTAAACGCAATAATATTTGAAGATTTTCTTGGCAATTTTCAATTTAGTAAGTTAGCTTCTGATGGGTGAATCAACTTTTAAGGTGCTCCCTATTTTTCGAGATGTTTCACAATTTTTATTTTTTTAGAAAAACTATTTATTTGCTAACGTCGTGGCGTACACATTTATAAAATCAGACATATAGGCTAACATTTAAAAAAAGTTGTTCTAATATGGTACAATTTTAAATAATAATATAGTTGGTAACGCAGGGGACGATGTTGTCCCCAGGTTTTGTATGAAAAATGTGCATTTTCCCCTGAGTTACCAGGGTTTTCCGAAAATTAAGAAATATTTGAGGTGTCTAACATGTGGGATCTGTAAATTTTATGGTCTGATTTTAATATTCATTAATTATTATTAATCATAAGTCACCAGGAAAGTTTTAGTGCCGCAAAAGAAAAGGAGTACCTTAAAAGTTGATTCACCCTGATATAACACCATAATTAATATGAAATTCAGGAGAACTTCATCAACTGATTATCATGAACTGATGTAACTTTAACTTTAGGTATGTACCTACCTATCTTTTAAATGAGAAGAAAAAGAAATTGCTGAAATAAATGTACCTATGAAACAAGTACATATACTAATTTGGATCTGTGTAGCTCATTTTGACGTCATTCAGGTATTGATTAGTTGTATGCCGACATACTAACAAGTAGCGCCATCTCTTGCTTATTGCATGAACTGTGTAATGGGGCAAACGTTCGTTTGCTCCGGTGGGCGATGGTTTCAGCATGTGACACTGGATGTCGCATGAACGTTTATGGTTTTACTGGACATATTCATCTTTTAAAGGCAAATTAATTGTATCAAAATAATCTCAAGCAGGTACAGGTTTTCCATGTCCTCATTTGGTATACGACTTATGTACATTGCAATAGCTTTTAAAGTTACTTTTGGACACTTTCACTTGCTCTCAGACAGTTTTATGCTAGTTTAACCGACTTTAAGCAAACACGAAAGACTTTAAGAGCTATTGATCTAAAATTCTTATAAATTCTCCTTATTGCCCCATGCCAACTTTACTAGTTCTGGAACGGAGTTAAGTGTTTATAGTATAACAAGGATCAGTCTTACGAACGAACACCTTGAACAGGTACTGCGCTCTATATACTTGCGGGTAATAGCCCTATTACACCACCCTTTCCCTAACCCTAACGAGAGGGACGCTGCAATACGTTAGATACGTATAGAGATATCTCCATCTCATTCCAACGTATTGTGGCGTCCCTCTCGTTAGGGTTCGGGAAAGGGTGGTGTGATCGCTGCTTAAACCCTGACTCGCCACTTGAATGACGAAGATCTTGAATCGAATGACCACGGTTAGGCTTCTTAGGATGATGAAGGAAATGCACGCCACGAAGTATCAAAATAAGTAGCTTTTGATAGTCTATCGTTTTTTTTTTGCCCCACGGAAACGGAAATATTCAAATGAAATAAAGATAGTTATATTCTATATCTTTATTTATAGTCACGTTAATTATTTAAGTTAATATTATTGCTAATAACAATCACATTTTACTTTGGCTTCAACAACGCGTTGATTGGGCACTAACTACGCTAATATTACTTAAACATAATAAATTATTATCTACTTATAATATACAATCCTCAATCTCGTAAGCACACACATTCGTATAAGTCTACAAAACTATTAGAATATCTTACAACAATTTAAATATTACTTTCTATATCCAGAAGACGGTTCTTAATTATTTTGGCACGGTGATTCACAGTTCTCTCTTGTATTCAAGTAGAGAAATAACATAACTTACATCACTTTAAATATCTACATTTAAAAGTATAAATAAATACTGACAAGTAAGACCGGAAAAGTTTAACGGCACCTGCTTACTTTAAGTCCTGTAAAAGAATATTGATTGAGAGGTTCTGTACAAAATTCACACCGAACTCTCTCATCAAAATGAGCAAAATTGTAAATTTATTAGGTAGTCTTCCTATGAGCAGAGCACTTGCAAAGCACAGGGCCTCTATTTGACGACACGATTTATAACCTAGGAGACATCACAGCGTTAATAACGATCGTTTTCAATATCGCTCAATGTTGAATATAGATCCAGAATTCGGATAAATATGGCATTATCTAATTAATAAACTGAATTGAACTGGTCACATATTTACACACGCTGTCATACATATTATGTTATCCGTGTAAGTACATTATGTGTGGTCACCACTACATAAAAAATTGCTGTTCAATATTAGGCTCAAAAATATCTGACACTTGTCTATTTTACAAGTGGCATACGAGCGTCAGATATTTTTAAACGCAATGTTGGATAATATATTATTGCTGGTGATACTGTACATAGAACGTATCTTTAATATTTAACGGCCGCACTCAGAAATGTCAATTAACTTTTAAGTTTCATTAAAGTCGCTGCTGTCACTTTCTTTGCTATAGCAATAGAATAAGACGGAGCAACTTCAATTAAACTTAAAAAATAAATGACGTCTCTGAGTGCGGCAGTAAGACCGATATATTCGAAGTACTCTACCTTATACGTAATTGATTATCTACAAAAACTTTGAACTTGTTTTCTCGAACTTTATCGCTTTTCCTACAAAGTCGTTACATGGACATTCTTCGACTTAAGCTAATTACGTACTCCAATAATTACGTAGTTACAAGATATTTCGTTTATTTTATTGAACGCAGACTACTCAGTTCTATTTAGAATTACTCCTTTGACTAGTCTTTGAAACGATCTTTAGTGTAATGCGGTGTCTTCGTGCAGTTCGTGTATTATGTTATGAGCGTATTTTTGAGTGTGGCAGTTAAACGTTTTAAATCTTATTAATAAAAGCATTTTACAGGAAATAAATTCTTAACCATTGCCATTATTAGTTTAAATTCGCGCTTAAATATGTAACTTAACTGTAGTTAATTATGTAGCTGGGGGGATTTTTATTTTCTTGTTTCCAAAACGAAATAATAACGTGTTCCACTGAGTTACGCATACACTGTTGTACCTATATACAGGTGACACTCAAGACATATACAAAATATGAGTTTCCGCCTCAGTTGATGACGAGTAACATAATGCCTACCTCATTTGTTAAAAGTCGTCTTGTTTAATTTTTGCTACAATCGTACTCAGTGGAATACGATGGGACACGTAATTTTTTTCGCTATTAGGGATCGTTCCATTGCCAATTAACATCCGCACAACTAACTAGCAATGTTTTACAATCTAATTGACTGGAAATTTTGCACACTTATGTAATTCCGACGACAATATATGGTACCATCAAGCTGGTATGATGATGGAGACGGAAGATAGACATAGGAGCTCTTCAATCGCTAAAAACGAGTTTGGGCTTGTTTTGTTTGTCTGGTCTTTCAAAATGAGCTAGTTATCAGTGATACAAGTACAGTCGGCAGCAATAAAATATGACATAAATATGAATATTTAAGAAAAACTTATGTCGAGCATTGAATTCAAATGTTAGGCATTATCATTTTATTATTCGTACTTATTTTAACTCTAACAGTTTCATGAGCTATTCACATAAATATTTCAAAACAAATATGTTTGTCTAACAGTTTTGCACAAAACCTAATAATTAAAGTACATAATTCCTGTTTACGTTCGCCGTAATTGACACGTTTGAGCTACTCACTCACAATGTTACAATAAAATTGCCTTAAGACCAATAATAAAAAAATACTGATACCAACGCTTGTGCGCATATCCCAGATGAACAGAAATCTACAGTAACCTTGTTAAATATATCGCACGCCCAGTACAACACTGCACTAAGTCAAAATATTTCAGGTTTTCAGAATCGACGAAAAACCGTTATCTTATGTTATATCAAAGTGATTGCAATATAAAAAGTCGATTTTGAATCTTTTCGACATAATACAGTGTTGTACTGGGGGTGCGTATATCATGAGACGTTTGAAATACAAGTTAAAATTTATTTAAAATATTTGTTTTTATAATCGGTATGTTTATTGATTTATATTTCAGAGCGAATATTAGTCCTATTAAACTTACGTGTGAAGTATGAGAATTAGTTATTAGGATTGGTAATTCTACTTTTATGGCCTGCAGATTTGCAGAAAAGTGCTACGGCGTAAAATGCGTAGCGGTAATTTCGTAGCTTGAACGCCGTATGTTTTTTATTTGTAAAATTTTTTAATCTTAAATTTTGTTTTAAACTTTTTAACGCTAACGATGCTTCTATCCGTCACGGAGCATAATAGAGACCCGTCTGTAAAATGTTTCAACCCGCAACGTCCCGTCCGCCCCATTATTTAATTATACGACATTGACGGAACCGTGCTACGTCAAATTGAGTGGCTTGGCGCGCCGTCGTAGATTTAAAATGCTTCCAGTTAGGTTGAAACTTGCACTGCTTATGAATCAAGTTTAAATCACTTTCGACATCCAATTTTTTTAAAACCAATGCTACGTGTACTCGCAAAACCCCCATATTATTTATGTCAAGACTAGATGCCAGCAATATGCACGATATTGCTTTTATCTTTAAACTTAATACTAGACTAGGACTTTAAACTTTCAGTCTGTGAATGTCGGCACTATAGCTGCACTAGGGACACGACGGCTCGAGCTTGACGGGCGGGTCTCAAGAGGGCGGCTCGGGGGGTGCGGGCGGGCCCAGCGCGGGGGGCTGAAGGAGCTTGGCAGCCGCCGGCAGCCCCGTCAGGTCGAAGCCGGGCGGTGGCACTACTATGCCTGCTGCTGTTGCAGTGCCTTGGAGGTAGGCCACCAACCTGGAAAAGAGTCATGTACTTTGAGAGAAATATTAGTAATAATTCATTGAAAATTAAGTGCAGCTGTGAACCAGAAACGTTGATTGACGAATTACGTTGACTTTGTTGTATTTATCTATTTAGCATGGACTTTCGACTTTCGCCTACGTCACTGGGTAAACTTTTATGGATACTATACGAGTCATCGTTACGCTAAATATTTGAATCGTTCTGTTTGCACTGGAATGAAGGTTGGTGAATTCTGTCATGTGTGTTATTCCTATTTCACAGAAAAATAAAGCGTATCAAACAAAATTGAATTGGGAATATGCATGGATTTTTTTATCGCATTTCTTAACAAAACGTGAAAATGCCGTAAAAGAGATGGCAAAAAGTGATATTAAAATTAAAACCAGCCAAAAATTACGGATAATATAAGCATTTAAAGCTACTAATTAGACAGAGAGATCCGACACGTATTGTGATGTCAGAGGGCACGTCGGCCATATATAATCATCATCATCATCATCAGCCTATAGGTAGTAGTCCACTGCTGGACATGGGCCTCCCCCAATGAGCGCCATAGCGCCCTGTCTTCAGCTTGGCGCATCCAGCATCTGCCTGCAGTCTTTTGCAGATCGTCATCCCACCTGGCCTGAGGACGTCCTACACGACGTTTGCCGAGTCGCGGTCTCCACTCAAGAACACGTTTACCCCAGCGGTTGTCGGTTCTTCGCGAGATATGGCCGGCCCACTGCCACTTCAGCTTGCTGATTCTTTGAGCTATGTCGATAACTTTGATTCTCTGTCGGATGTATTCGTTACGAATCCTATCCTTCAGAGAAACTCCATATATAAACTCCATAATAAATTCTGTTTTGATAGAAAGAGATAGAAACAAATCTTTAATGGCTTATATCTTGGTTATTTTTATAGTTATTCAAAAAAGATTTTTTCTCTACTGTTTGTTACATGACTTTTTAATAAAGCAAAAAAAATAATTCATGCATATTCCCTATTGTTAATTATCGGATTTAACCGCCTTTTCATCAGAGGATGGCAGCGGCAAACGTGTTTTGGTTTGACGACTATGCGATTGTTCAGGTAAGCCACATTGAAATAATGTTTTCACTTCTCATTCTCTAAAATGACTTGTAATAGCCATGTATAGCCTAAAGTGATACATGCAATCCCTAGGGACTAAAGTACTTTAACTTTTTAATTTCCTTATAAAAGCCTTGGAAAACCACAAACAGCCAGATACATGTTGCCATTTGATGATGTTGCCCTTGTCGTCGTAGTGCGCGGTGGAGAGCAGCGGGCTGGGCATGCAACCTCCACCGCCTCAGTCTTCGTTTCGGAAATGTTGTCTATGGGCTATTTGTTATGTTCTAACCCCAAAATTAACCTTGTTGTTATCTCTTTCTGCATAACAGTGACGGGTTGAGAGTCTTGAGAGTAAAAAAGATAGTATTATTAAGTTGTAATTTTAAAACAATATCTTTGAATATTAAGAATAGTTCGTATTGTAATTTTAATTTTTAATTTATTTTATTTTTATTAAGGATTTTTTCTCGCAATAGAAGTGAAAAACATTTTAATTTGACCAATCAAAATACTTCACCATATTAAATCCACCAATCACAATACACATCGACAGTCAGACAGAACGTTGGGTTCTTTTTTGGTACGTATACTGTTTAACTAATTTAACTGTTTAAAAAAACTTTGTATTTGGTATCAACCAACCAGAATACAGCTATATTAAAATCGACGAATCGCAATCGAAGTGGAAAGTAGAGTGTTTAACTCGAGACTAAAAAGCCGTAATGACACTCGAGCTTCATCCACTCCGCTTTGCTCGTGTGGATATTTATTTCGTGTCATGATGGCTTAGGTACTTTAGTCCCTTGTTGAGCTATATACTATTATACTACTACTATACTACTTAGATTTTGACCATAGAGTATAACAACATAGATTAAATGTATAAATTGCAGCTGTTGAAAGGTCTTGGCACAGGGCTCTTTACCTTCGCAGTTCGTCCAGCGCGCTGGCCTGCATAAGGATGTAGTTCTTGGCCAGGAGTAGCGTCGCGATCTTGGATAGCTTGCGGACGGACGGAGAGTGCGCGTACGGTATCACGCTGCGGAGCTCGTCGAGGGCGTCGTTCTGGAGATGTAAAAAGGTAATATGTGACGTTCTCAATATAAAGGGACCTTATGGAGGCAGGCGGTTACGCCGTTTTTAAAACTGTTACCATAGCATTCGTATAGTTACAAGAATAAGAAGAGCCTAACTGCCTTCCTCCATAAGGTCCCTTTATATTGAGAACGTCACATATATTATTGGAGAAACTCAAAGGACAAGTAATCTGAACTGACTAATTATATAAAAGTTACGTAAAGTTGATAAGGATTTTCATATATGCGCTCAACAATTACGAACGATAGCTCGTTTGCCTTCGTCTAGGTACACCATCTATAAATACTCGTATAACGGAACAAACATCAAAGGCATATCATTAGGCAACTAGCACTATCTTCATATGAACATTTACACAACAAGATAACAATATCGGAGGTTCTAGACCGGCCGTTTTTTTAAATAAACAGGTACCTAAATTATAAACAATTTAACGAAAACAAGTACTTATTTAAATTTCTCATCGAAAAGCGTTTAGTACCTTAGCAAGAATAATCGCTAAAAACATTATACTCCATTTTTGGGCAGTCGTGTATACATTAACATTTGTAACTAACTGCCGCACTCAGAGACGTCAATTAAGTTTTAAGTTTCATTAAAGTAGCTGCTGTCACTTTCTTTGCTATAGCAATAGAATAAGACGCAGCAACTTTAATGACACTTAAAACTTAATTGACGTCTCTGAGTGCGGCAGTAAGTTAAGTATCGGCAATCTCTCCTTACCAAATCGTGCATCCTTCGTCGTTCCCTCGCGTTAATATTTAATCTTACGGTTTTCCCTTGTCGCATTTTTTGTTTCGATTTACCTTCTCCCATAGACCTGCAGAAGAAAAATACCTAATAAATTATAAGAGCCATTTTTTTAAACTACATTTTAGGCGGCAATGATACGCTTTTTATTCAGAGAAGAACTTTTATAATTAATCTGGGTAGGTAGTTGTTCATGATGTCGTAATAAAAAACCGGCATTTGCTCAGTTTTAACTTTGGCCTACGATTTTCTTTTGTGGGCCGGAACAAGTGGCCTGTTTTAGGGTGAACAATGGATGAGTTGTGGGCCCATTCGTCATGCGCTGGCTGGGGGACCGGTACTTCGGGGAGTCTGCGGAGATGACGATTATTCAGATTTCACCCCTTACTTTGAGTTGTATAATTTAGATAAGGGACGAATATCATTGTTTTAAACTCGCGATAGGTTCTGTTGTATAGGCGTCCGCAAGAGAGTTGAGGTGAATTATTACACAAACAGAGTACTAATGGCAAAAGTGAAAGAACGAAAGAGTGAATGGTGAACAAAATCCCGCTGTCAATACATGACATGATGTTAAGTGCGTGACCTCAACTCTGGTACCGATACCTATATGAAAGGGTACTTACTTCCTTCCTTGTTTTATTCCCTTCATTTTTGGTTAGTTCTTGGTATACATTTACAGTGGAGATCTTTGGGGAAGGCCATGTTTACTAGCGGGTTTTGGTTGACAATTATGATGATCATGATACATTTAATTGCTATTCTTTACAGTATTATTTATTATTATTTCGTTATTAAATTATTGAGCAATATATGTCGGTGACGATTCGCCAGCTTTCAATCGTTTTGTTAAAAGAGTTAACCTGCTTTAGTTGTCATCTTCTATCGGATGTCAGCAATCATCATTACGTGCTATAAATTAACGCTAACTTTAAGGACTGCCGCCTGGAACAATGATTTAGTTTTCTGGCACCTGGCTAAAAATTTCAAACTTAAACTCAAACTCAAAACATTTATTTGACAAACACACTGCAACACAAAAGACAAAGTTCAATGAAAATTAAAAACCATCGTCGAACTAAAAAGATAAAAAGATATAAAATTAAAAATTAGCAAAAATTTAGTAATGTTGCGCTGCAGTGTGAGGTCAGATAGACTCAGCTCAGCACGTGCTGCAGCCAGAGCCGCAGCGCTGGTTTTCAGCTGAACCCCGGTGTTTACCACGTAGCTGAACGCGAACGCGTGACAAGAAAATATATATAGTTACTTATATGAATAAATAAATTTGTAAATTGTGTGATGTGGTCAAAAAGGTTTGAGAATTAATTAATATGAAATTGGGTTTGCCTTATAGTAAAGTGTGACTGGTTTAATATTATGTGTGTGTATGAATAATGATAGATTTTATACGTGTAGAAAAGATACTTAAAGGAAATATAATAATTTTTCGACACTACCGCAAATATGTTTAACTAGTTAAACTTTTGTTAACGCATTCACTGTTTTTTCCTTATTTTATCTCAGTGTACGTCGTGTAATCCAAAACGTGCGGCACCTGGGGAAAGACCTGGGAAAAGGGAATGCTTCGCATGCGTTACATTTCATTGACTTATTGGTGTATTTATAAAGAAAAGGTGGTTTTAAAAAGTCTTTCGGGTTAGAGTAACTTCATATACCTAGTTATGACGGCGGTTGAAACGCCCGGAAATTTACCCTTTGAGTAGCATAAGGGCCAGGCGACAACACAGCGTAAAAATCTACGACGTCGCACAACGCAAATGTAATGTGAAATGTAATGTAATTTCGTAATGCGATGCGACGTCGTTTTTGCGATGCGGCATTCAATTCAATTCAATTCATTTATTCAAATCAGACAACAGGAATCCATAATTGTTAGTATGACTTAACTTATGTTAATACTTAATATGTCAATACTTAATATTTAATAATGACTTCGTCCTCTGAATCATTATCCAAATTAGGGGATTATCAAACTTATCAGCTTCAGCATTTTCAGGATGGTGTTACCGCTCCCGCGCACTTTATTCAGCAATGAGGCAGTTTTTTTGCGCCAGATGGCGTCAAACCCGTCTGTGCGTGCCTCGGCGAACATTGCTGATGCACTACAAAAACGCGGGAGCCGCAACAGCGTCCTGAACGCATTGTTATACTGGACGCGCAGAGCATTGTAAGCCTTTTGGGTATACCTGAACCACAGACTTGCCGAATACAGTGATGTACAGTATGCTTTAAAACGCGTTATCTTGACTTCATCTGTACATCGCGCAAATCTGCGGGCCAGCATGTTCGCCCGGACTGACAATGCCCTGCGCTCCCTGTCTAGATCCATGTCGTCCTTAAGGTCATCCGTAACCCAGTGTCCAAGGTATTTAAAGTGGGACACCCTTCTAAGAGGGACTCCATTTAGAATCGGAGGTGGTACGAACGTTGGACATTTAGTTCCAGCCTTAAAAACCATGTATTCTGTTTTCTTCACATTATACGTCATACCATGAGCAGCTACGTATGACTCACAGGTTGCCAACAACATCCTTAGCGCGCCAATAGAGGGAGCCAGCAGAACCATGTCGTCCGCATAGCTGACGTTATTTACACAGACCCGGTCAATAAAGCAGCCGACATGCATTCTGCTGAGTCGTTCAATCAATGCATTCACGTACAGGCAGAACAGCAAGGGTGAGCTGAGCCCGCCCTGCCTCACGCCGCACTCCGGCCTGCTGGGGTCCGAGAACTCTCCCGCCCACCTCACGCGGTTTTCTTGATATAGGTACCAATACCTGAAGAGTGATGTTAGCTCCGGCGGTAGCCCAGACTGTCCCATTTTTTACCAGAGGATGTCATAGCAGACCATGTCAAACGCCTTTGAAAGATCTAAAAAGCAAGCGTAAATTGGCGTCTCCCTATCGGTATAATACTTGACAGTGTGCTTCAAGGTAAGAATGGCAGTTTCTGTTGACAGCCCCGTACGAAACCCGTACTGAGCGTCATGCAACTTTACATGCCTAATCAAAAACGAGTTGAGCACACTGTCAAGAACCTTCGCGACAATGGTCGCCAATGAGATCGGCCTATAGTTTGACTTGTCAGATACATCCCCTGTCTTGCACTTGACAATAGGCACCACCAGAGCTTTAACCAATTCAGGAGGCAGGTACGAATGACTTAAGGAGAGGTTGAACAATACCGCGAGTATCCGCGCAAGGTGGGGACCCGCATGTCGCAGGTGTTCCACACTGAGCCCATCGTGCCCCGGTGACTTTCCTCTAGTCATTTTAAGAATAGCCTGCTTTATGTCGCTAGCAAAAACCATTATAGCCACTTTTTCCCCCTGGGTCTCAGTGTCGAACCCCCGCTGCGGTGGTCCTAGCGGCGACCGAACAGCAAAGTGTTCTTTAAATATGTTAGCGATAGCAGCAGGGCTAGAGGCGCCGTCGACACTCACGGGGACACCAGGCCTGGCGTTCAACTTATTGGTGGCCTTCCAAAAATTTTTAAAATCCGATTTTGAGTGAAGTGATGCAATCCAGTCCATTTTTATTTGGTCCTGATGGTTCTGGCACCACTTCAACTTTCCTTTAAAAACTTTACGCGCTTCAACCATAGAGTTAAAGACAGGACAGGCATTGCACCGCAGTATTGTGGACTGGCCCTAAGAACGTATAAAAGCGTGCGAAAGTGAAGTACAAATCAGAAGTATTTATAGAGCTATTGCACAGTATCATACTCGTATTTAGCAAGTATAGTGATTGTCGAGTTACCCACTGGTAGTTAGCGTTTGCAAGCGGGCACTTGTCCGGGGGGCGACCGCTGTCCCTTTGTGTGCAGATGCCACTCTATTAGAAGTGCGTTATTGTTCTACCCCCTGTACACATGTGCACATGTGGTGCAAATCTATATTCGTACATATGCCATGTGTACCTATCAAAATCAAAGTAATTAAACGAACCGGTTAAGGATGGTTAATACATTTTTAGTAAAATTTTATTTATGGAATTTTATTTGTTACTTTTTGGATTTCAGTTTAGTTTTATTTATTTATGGTGTTTACTCTTAGTAAACTTAATGCCTTCATCAGCATATTCAGTATTCTGTTTTGGCCAGTCGCAGTATAGTCGTAGTCGTAGTCGAGTGACTAAAACTTTATCTATAATATAAGGAACAAAATAATGTTCAATGGCCTGCTTATAAATAATTAATTAGGTAAGTACACATCGAAACTACCTACTTAATTATGACCTTAAATATTATTTTCTTTATCTAAATATCATATCAGTTACCTATTTTATTGGATAAATATGTATAAATATAGTTGAATAGTAGTAATAAAAACGTATGTATCATTGCCCTCAAATATATCAATAGGTAATGTTCTCATATAAATCTGAATTTGTCTTTATTGCTAAAGATGTTAGAGCGTGCACAGATATTTTTAACACCTTGTACGCTCTAATATATTTGATGTATGCGTACTGAGTGCCAGTGTAAATATTATGCTCATACATTATTCATTAGTGGAGCGATTGAAACCGTTCAAACCCAATCGCTTTCGTCCAACAAGGCGCATGCGCAGCCACTGAATCGGGACTCGATTATGCAAAGTAGACAATAGCGGTATACTATTAGCACCCTGGTGCCCGCCTTCAACAGCTACCGGAGTGAACCCGTACGGACTGCGTTTAGCGTACGATGGTGACTTCAAAAGACTTGCTCACGGTGGTAGCACATAAAGTCACCGTTGTAAGCTAAACGCAGTCCGTACGGAGTCCGCTCCGCTCGCAACGCTAGGTGGGCATAATAAGATAGTAATGACAATGACATAATACTTGCAATATCATTATTTCACTGCGTTTATTGCAAGTCACCTATTTACCTACTAGCTTATGTTTAACAAGAATGTGATAAACAAAGAAATAAAATGTACTGATAAGATAATATTCATGTTTCAAATCAAATAGTACAAGCCCGAACTAGAAAAATCGCATACCACAGATTTGAATTGTTTTCAATATCTAATCGTTGCTATTGGTTATCATGCAATTTGGCTAGGCTTTCAGTTATATAGATTAAGCTTACCTTTGACCGTAGCTGGTGCCTGGTTCGGGTTGGTTCTCATCTGTAGGATAGCAGTGCTGAGGCGGCGGTGGTTGACCGCCCTGCATGTAGAAACCGCCAAGACCCACGGCTCCGAGCGGTGTCCGCCGGCCCGGCACCGATTGCGGCGGCGAGTGAGACTCCACCGGCACTCCATCCCAAACTCTTCGCCCCTCCATTGAAAAAAAAAACTACATGCACATAACACTAAAAAAATAAATGTTTTTTTTTCGGCACGGCACGTTTGATTTGGGACCCGCGTAGTCGGATAGTGCAGCGAGTCTGGAGGGAAGTTGGCGCGGACCACGATCGATCGGGCTGGGGCGCGCACCCCTCTGATCTCGCAATGAGCATTGGGCATTGTCCCGAGATGCGATTGTGATTTGTCTCGCGTGCCGGCATCAAATTGGTTTTAAACGCTTATGATATTGATCGGATGATGACATGTAGAGTTTGC
Organism: Tortrix viridana; assembly: GCA_963241965.1. Lineage (NCBI taxonomy): Eukaryota > Metazoa > Arthropoda > Insecta > Lepidoptera > Tortricidae > Tortrix > Tortrix viridana. The sequence continues at coordinate 4,867,153 of OY725172.1, read as the reverse complement.
GGCGGTTTATCATGATAGCAGATTTTTTTTAACTGTTTATCGTAGTTAATATTTTTGCCGAAATAATTAACTTATTGTATTTTTATAGAAACTCCTTCCAAAGTTATTTAACTGTTAGAATATAATATTTTATATAAACAAAATCAAAGCAAGCTTTTTATTATGAGTGGCATAGTAGAATTACTTTTAAAGAGATAAATAGATTAAAAGTTGTTATTAAAAGTTGGAGAGTTAGTATGTTTCTAATTTGAAAAGTGCCTTTATAAAATGGCTTAATAAATCGCATATTGTATAATATAGTATCATACTCGTTACCGAAACCGGCCATATTAAGTTTTGTTTTGTCTCTTTGATCTATTTTGATAAAATCATATTTTATGTAAAGTTCTGAACGATATTTAATTTCTTAAAATGTTTGCAAACTTTTATTATTTGTGTAAAATATAGATAATCGACAATTTTTAATTATTATAACCAAGGCTCGGAAAAACGCCCGTCATTTTGAAAACATAACCCTGTTCCGTACAGCAAAGACTTCCTTATGACCCATACAGTTATGTTCCTTTTGCAAAAAATAATGTAGTTACATGTTATTATGTAGTTTTTGTAAAATGGGTATATTTTAGTGAACGATTTTGGACAAAGGGGGTCATTTTTGGACAATATCTTTTGCACCACTTCTTAGACGAACGCTCTAATAATATTTTTTATTAACATCATAAGGAAGTCTCAGCAGCTGTACGGAACAGAGTTTTGTTTTCAAAATGACGGGCGTTTTTCCGAGCCCTCGAACAGAAAAATATCACGTTCTCTTCAGCATTCGATTTTTACCCAAGAAAATAATGAAAAAATAAAATACGAGAGGTTAAGATATTATAACATTTATAACTGTCAAACTTCGTAGACAAATTGTCTCGCGGCCTCTACGATTTGCATACCTCAGCCCCATCTATCACTTCCGCAGCACGGCTAGCATATTCTCGCTTGTCGCTCAGTGCATCTCTTTCGTTGCAGACTAGAAAAAAGGGGATTTCCGAGTGACCAGCAAGTCGCGGGCAACTATTGCTAGCCGCCAAGGTATGCAAGGTACCCCGAATTGGAACGCGGTCGACGACCTGCGCATAGGCGGAACTCTGAACATCTATCTCATATCTATCTCATTATTGCCCAAGCTAATTTACGGCCCAGCAAGTGGGTTAACTCGGCCCATCAGCATATATTTTTTGGCGTAATGATACCATTGAAGTGTAGTAACGGGATCTTAATGTTTGTTTTTATTATTTTATATGATGGGTGTGGTACTTTATCATTTTTGCAAATTCCTTTCATGATATGGAACGTGGATTAGGTAAGTTTGTACCTATGATTGAATGATGTGCGTCTATTGCTTATGTTATGTGATGGATTGGATGTTATTTGTGTCGTTTGTTCTGTCATTGATCTGTGATAGTTATTAAATGGATGTAGGCAAAATTTAATGATATGCTTTTTTTAAAATACTGAGTAAATTGCAGTTTCAAAGATGTTTTTTTTAATATTAGAATGACAACAATTTTTGAAAGTTTTAGCTTGATTTCTTATTTATTTGTATGTTTCTATATATATATATATATATATATATATATATATATACGTCTTCTTCTTTGTCGTCACACTCTTGGCAGAGTGGTCGTGGTCGTCACATCAGGGGTGGTGGCAAGCTTCACAATGAATTATATATAGACATAAGTAATCATTTATTGATCCCATTATTCTTTCGCACATTTATGAAGGTATATCTTTATATATGAGGTCTCAAAGAACTTAAACTTAAGAGGATTGTGAGTTGACGGCTTTCCATACAAACGGCGATAACGTTTTCCACCCCCTAAATGTTAACCGATTTCGACCAATTTTTGATATGTGGTCAGTCGGAACAAATCTATTTCCGTACGTTTCGTTTTTTCCAATATTATCAATAAATTTCAATTTATTCTCGTTTTATTATTTTAATACAAAAGTGATTTCGGCCATCATCTCTATCTAATAAATAAATATTTTATAAAACCAAACGTATGGACATAGTTTCTGTTTTGACTGACCATATATCAACAATTGGTCGAAATCGGTTAACATTTAGAGGGTGTAAAACGTTATCGCCGTTTGTATGAAAAGCCGTCAACTCACAATCCTCTTAATGTCTAAATCAATCATTTACCTACTTTCTACGACTATATTTTAGTCTCGGCAATAGGTAAATGTCCGAGGCTGTTATTGTGCATACTTAATAAATTCAGCACAACCGTTTGCCACTCACCGTTTCTGGTCCTTACCCCGGGCTGCAGACCAAGAGCTAAGCTAAGTTAGTTTAGCTTAGCTCGCAAATATCCGAGATAGTTTTTCATACTTGTGTGCAGAACGCGAACTAAGTGGCCAACTGCCGCACTCAGAGACGTCAATTAACTTTTAAGTTTCATTAAAGTAACTGCTGTCACTTTCTTTGCTATAGCAATAGAATAAAACGCGGCAACTTTTAATGAAACTTAAAAATTAATTGACGTCTCTGAGTGCGGCAGTAAGTATGAAAAAAGCTAAACTAACTTAGCTTAGCTCTTACTCTGCAACCCGGGTTATTCTCCTTTAGTTTAGCCCATCTTGCCTCGATGTCTTAATCATATTGTTTATGTTATGACAGTTTTTATTCACATATTAAACTCAGATGAAGCTTCTTCAAGACAACTACACTGGGGCCCTACTTTGAAAATCGAATTTCGAAGTTACGTTAGCTCCATCCCCTTATCTCGATATAGCCTCGAATGACGATTGAAGCGGATGGGAGACCCGAAGCTTAGAATCGAGTGCTTCGTGGTAACCATCCCGTTGATGCTATGACAGCTCGTAAGCTCAAGCTCCTAACATCAACAGTGTTTTAAGTTATAACAATATCGAAGCATGAAGGGCTGTAGAATGTCGATATTCTCGGACGAGTAAAAACCGCTCTGATTAAAATAAAACTTGAGATTTCTTTCTATTTATGTACTTTTACAAAAATGGCTGCCACTTCCAGGTCCGATGTGTGTACGTGTATGCTAATAAAACAAAAAGGTACATTCTTATAAATTTATTTATGGTACTGATATTAAAGCTAGACAATTCAAAATTATGTACAACTTAATCCAATCAGTTCAGACTTATGTAGTCTCTTCATAAATTTACAACATAAACTTTTAATATAGATTTATAAATGCAAAGCACGCCGATGTAATACTGTTCTGGTGTAGTGACACAACGTATTCACAATTCCTTCCCAAATCTCTATATAAAACAGGAACATATTAAAGAGATCAAAGGAAACCTACATTTTTGAACGTTATATGGTTATTAACAGAACGGCTTTTCTTTGGTAATTAGTTATTTGTTTGAATAAAGCTAGATAGTTTTAAAGATCTAGCCAGATGTATGTAGGAAAGAGTGTTAAAAATAAGAACACAGATTTTTATAAATATAATTCTTAGTGATAAATACAGTCCAAAAGTAGAAAACACGTAGTCGTTATTCATACCTCTCGTAGGTACATGTACAAATTTACTCATTTACAATTGATTAAACCATTATTTAAAGTACATTTTGTTTAAAAAGGTAAATATTAAGCTACCTAGAAATTGTGTGAGATTGTCCCTTGATATTTATTTATTATTATTACCTACATAAGAATTCGAACACCCCATTGTAATACAGTACTTTGTGTATCACACTTGTTCATTAACTAGTATCTCACTTGGCACTTTACCGAGTTCTATCTAATACTAATTCCATAAATATTAACATGGAGGAATTAGAGTAGAGTTCGAAAAACCATTGATAGTGTACTTCGTATTGACTACAAACTCGCAGCTTTCCTAAGTAGGTGATGCCTTATAGGTTTGCCGTTATAGGTACTAGTTGGGTTAAAATCTTTTTCGTTGCATTGAAATTTGTCCCTAGGAAATGTGATAGAGTGTTTTTTTGTAGGAAGTAATAATTTATATTGTTTGATGTATGACAATACTTTACTGATTCAAATAAAATAAACATATTTTTTCATATACTCGTAGGTATATAAAGAAAAAAATTACGATCGTGACAGAGTGGAGAATTTCAGTGCAACGAAAAAGATTATGATCCAGTTGTTAGCTAAGGTACTCGATAATTTTCCATAATTAATGACTGTATACAATAAACTTGAAAAACTGATATTGATGTGTTTATTGCCACCGCATTTTAGCGCAGTCGTGATAGCTGGTGGCAAACGGGCAAGACAATATATATCATAGCTCAAAGGCAGGTAACGGAATTTATTGTCTTAATTTATTAATTTAAACTTTAGGTTTATTTTTTATTTTTAAGAATATTTAACACTCACCCATCACTAAATTAATGACTCATCGTGCCCCGAACAAAAACATAATGTTCAGGTACGACGTTGTAATGTCAAACATCTCACTACTTAACTTTAGACTTAGTATACAAAATCTATTTACATTGTCATAATTTATTATAATAAGACTAGGAATTACAATCTTTGGTGAGATACTGCTGTACTTTCCTTTCTGGTCCTTCATGTTTGGTACTATAACACGTTGGAAGGTGGAATTTTTAAACGTCTGACTACTGCTATCTTCTCTCCCGGACTTTAAAAACAATTCCTTCACGATAAACTCCTTGTCAACGAGATCAGCACCATTCAAAAGGTGCTCCACATCCCCGACCGAATTAAGAACTGGGCGCTTCCAAAAGACTCAGTCCGCGAATCCCACGAAATCTTACAATTATTTCGAACTTTATATGCTATTTAGGCCCAGTGAGATGCGGTACGAGTAGGTAGAAAAATCACATAGTGGCGGAGAGGGGCGCGTGAATTAAGCGGGCGGGCACGGGCAGGCAGGCGAGCCACACGGCGCCGGCGCCGGCGAGGCGTCAGCGCGCGCGGTGCGTGGGCGCCGCGGGCGGTCAGGGCGCCGCGGCGGCCAGCGGCGGCCGCGCAGGCGTCGGCACGCGCGGGCACGCCACCATCGACCCGCTGCGGCTCGCTTGGCTGTTGTTCGCTGCGCCACCTGCAGAAATTATCGATTCTGTTGAACATACAACTATTTTACTTTTGAATATGACAATGTAATGTACTTATGAATCTTAACCAAAAGTGGTCGTTTTGTGTGATAATAATAATAGGTGGAAATTTTAATAAACAATTAATGTGACATCCGAGATCACGTTTGGCGTGAAGTAAACGTGTCTTTCTTTTCTCCCCCTTTGAATAAGGAACATCACGTTAATTTATTTGTCTTGATCAAATAACTTAATACCCTAAACAAAATTACTTTAAAAGTGTGTATATTTCTGTGTATTCACCACGATATTATTGGCATCAAAAGGTTTCAAAGAAAATCAGTACTACCCAAGTCACTCGTGGATAGATATTACTACTAGTGTTTGTGCTTACCTATGAGAGAGCCCAGCATTTTGGTGACGGAGAACTTGCGCGTGCGCAGCGGTGTGCGCACCTCGGCCAGCAGGCGGTCGACGCAGCGGTACAGGTCCCCGGAGTTGTCGGCCACGCTCGCCTCGCTGAACGACGCGTTGTGCGCGGCACTTATGCTCTGCCCATCTTTTGTTGTTACCTGCAATAAAAAGAAACGTATTTAATGAAGTCTGAGTTGAGTCAAAAAAGGGCATCCGTTTGAGGCTGCAAACACACTGAGGCGCTTGTAAAGCAGAAACCTGTGCGTTTGCAGCCTAATTACCAATTTCACCATGCGATGTTAAATGTTAATCGACTGTTAGTTCATACATCTTGACAGCTGTTAACACTAATCGTCTGTTAAGTTGTTGATGACATTCGACGTAAAGCTTCTATTGACTAGGTTTTGGAATTATTTGCGTAATTTGCCGCATTGTTCATTAATTCTTTCATAACCGGTTGTCTGATTCTTCTGTAATATCTCGCAATCCTTGTAAGTAGGTACACTTCCATTTCTTATATCACAGTTAGATGTTCACATCATCTGTGAGAAAATTCAGACGTATTTTCTGTATCGGTAATATGTAAAACAATTTAATAACGAGTAAGTTGAAAATTTCATTAGAAGGTAGGTTATCCCTCTAATTATAATTTGGAGCAAACTTTTCTTTTCAGTCGTCCATTTCGTTTGGGCCGATTACGTAACTTCGCTGTCCGAGTTCGGTCGTAAATTGGACCAAAAGCTATTTAGTTAGGAATTTGTTCCAGAATACTAAGAATTAATGTATTTCTGTATCCAATTTTTGTGACAAGTTTCGTAATTGTATAGGTAATTTGAATTTGATAATGTATATTGAATATTCAAATTTTATCGTTCGATCTGAACCCTTAATTATACCTTGAACTTGTCTGATAGGTACTTTACAGAAACAAATGATATTTAACAACCTCACCCTCCCCATCTTTTGTTAGTCGCATCAAAGTTGGCAACCGCACAATGCAAGAAAAGGGTACTTTGCGAGATATGAGAATTCCTGACGTAAATGGCGCTGGTTTCTAGGGAGATCCATTGTCTGTTTACTGAAAGCTGGTTCGTATGGAAGCTTTGTCACTGACATAACTCATACATTAGGACTGCGCCGAGTAAGACCATGACAGCAAGTAGGTACTATATGTACGTAGGCATAACATTAGTCTATTTATAAGTTTACGTGAACTATTTATATCAAACGTGTTAAGGTATTATTTTAATTAATAGCTCTACGTTAATGCCCGCATTCGATCTAAACCACCTAACACCCACAAACTGAGGTTGGCTTTGTTTCTGCTTTATTAGAAATACGTAGTGTATTTAACAATGCCGTGGGTGGGACAATACACAGACATCTATTAATTTGCTAGATCAAAATCAATTGATTAAAAGATTTTAACGTACAAAATTATTTGCTAGAATTATTACCCTATTTATTGTAGGTACTACACGACGAAGCTAGCTAGACTAGATCCTAATAACAAAAAGGTTTTAAATTTGTTAAACTTGAGCTTCTACAATATCAATAATAACACGTTGCGCTTATGAATATTATATCGACACTGTACCGTATTCCACGCGCTACCCTAGCTGCCTTGGGCGGTTAAAAGTATAGGTTTTCAAGGTAGTGTCATCTCTAACAGAATTTAGATAGTCGTCTAAATATTCATGCAGGCTAATAGTCTATTAAAAGTCGATTAGTTTCAGTTCAGCCGTACAACGTAAAGTTTTAAAGCTAAAGGCAGTCTTGCGTCGTCCTGAGCTAATTCATTCGCAATATACATACATACTTAGTTACACGCACAAGATTAAAGTTTTTGCGTTGTTTTTTAAATATTTATTCTAAATACTTTTGAGTAGAAGATAATGTGAGATTTAGTTCAGCGTTTAAAAAACGGAAAGACGTCAATAATATAAAAATATGTACGGCTAATTATTACTTGTCAACGTTAACGGAATCTAAATCGAATCACATAAATATCATATTAACCGTACCGTAAATATCTGAAGCTATTTTGATACATATCCGTGATATTTCAGTGTATTTCGAATATGTTTACTATCATATCAATGATGTCTTGACCACGTATATCACTAAATGAAGAATATAAAATCTACCACGCTGAAACTAAGGTATTTGTTGCTGTATATTGGTGATTGTTATTAGTTATAATATGTCTTATCGCATAAATAATATCAATGCTTTTCTGGTAGCAATTTAAGTGTTTTTAATTTACAGATATAGAATAGAGGTTATTTCTTGTTTATCGAGAACTTATATCAAAACAATTTGTTTCTATAGTATATATAACTGTGCGTAGGCGCTGCCCTTTACAGCTATTGTTTAACGTTTTTATTTCGTTAGTACGCTTTTAAATTCTTTCCTAACTCTATCTCTAATACAACTCAATTTTTTGTCAATATTTGTTAAGTAAATAACCCAATTGCTACCTAAACTCTTCGTATTTACTGACCGAGTTACTAACCAACGTAACGAAAACCTTTTTCCGATATTTCTAAACAGTGTTAGCGAATTGTGAAACGCGCGGCTGTCTACGTTGGGGTGAAAACTAGGCTGGCGCAACCGCGATCGGTCATTATCATAATGCTCGGCCGCCGACCCGAAACTACGTTCAAAGTTTGATTCGACTTTTTTACTGACCTGTCTCAAATGGTCCAGGTCTGTTTTGTTTCCCAGGAGGGCCAGGGGCATGGGCGCGGAGGCCCCCGCGGGCCCGTGCGCCGGGCTCCCGGAACTCGGGGCCCTTCTCAACGCCGTCAGCACTTCCGTGGCGTAGTCAAAACTGCTTCTGTCCGTCACCGAGTACACCACTAGACACGCGTCTGCCCACTGAATCTGAAACAAGAAGCATGAAACGTGATTGATGAGCATACATAACATAAATACTCTTTGAAAACCGTGACGGGACTTTTGTCTCGAAGAAACGATAAAGTGCGAACAAATAAACATGCTTGTTAGCGCATTGCGATGACCTTCTTTTCATTCTATTTTTTTTGGGAGTACCCGGACAAAGAAGACATAATTACAGTCTCGTTTTAGATTTTTCATATTAGCGATGCGTTTTAAATTTAGCATTCTTTGCAATATGAGGGCGTTTTAGCGTGTTGTGAATCACCTGATAATTTTGTACGTAGCTTTAGCATTTATTAATTACTCGAAAGATTTTGATGTATTGTTTTGTTCTAAAAGCTGAGGAAGTACAGACGAGATACTTTCCGTAAAAAGATCACAATTCAGACTTAGATGATTAATTATGGGGTCGAAGCCAACATTCCGTTATAAAATTAGACTGCGGCGGTTCACGGGCGCGCCCACGCGGCGCGACGCCGGACAGCTGTGATTGGCAATGCTCATTGTTGTCGCAAATTAAACCAAATAGCTTCCACCAGTGATAGCTCACTCCCATGTCTCAGAAATAGCCGACACGGTGATCTGCCCGACTCATTCATGAAAACTAATGTTGTAGATACCCATTCCATCTTCCAAGATTATGAATATTCCGTTATACGTAAATATATATATTTCTTAAGTTTCTTTATTAAGTACATAAACCCATAATATATACCAAAGGAAGAGTAGATTACCTACATAACTCAAATGTTACGGGTAACCCTCTCAAGTTCCGCTAAGTAATTGATACTAAAAGTCAATGATAAATTTACTGCACTTACTGCTCATAACGTAATATTACGTGACATATAGGTAAGTATATGTTGTACTGTATAATATAACACAATTACTTGTATAATTTTAGTCTGATGCGTTCCTAAATTGCTTTAAGCCACAGCTGTGTGACTTCCTTTGAACAAAATGTAGATGTCAATTCGCTTGTTTTCTTACATTTTCGTTAGATATACTATTAAAGGTGCCACTCCATTTGTAGCGGCAATGCCGCTTGCGGTCGCGGCCGACCGCAGCGACACTACTGGTTTGTTTTTGTATGGTTTTCTATGAAATAGGTAGGTACGTTCCGGGCGCGGCGACAGTGTCGCTGCCGGCGGGCGTACACCAGGTTCGCTGACTGCAGTCGGCCGCGACCGCAAGCGGCATTGCCGCCACAAATGGAATGGCACCTTTAATAGTATATCTAACGAAAATGTAAGAAAACGAGCGAATTGCATCTTAATATTGTTCAAAGGAAGTCACACAGCTGTGGCTGCACATGTACGAGTAAGATGAGACAAAATGCCTGTGGTGGCAGTACTTGTAAATAGCGAATGTCGTAACGAATTCCTTTATATATTTCCATCGATTAGCTGTCTAGCCGCACCGCCCACTTCAACTAGATGCGAATGACAAAAGCTTTCCACAACATTGATTATGATCTGCCCGTAAATGACATGCCGCCATGTAATACTTATAGCGTTGGTAAAAAAAGCTTATATAAAAATCTCATTTAAATGCTTCATTTATAATTCAATCAAGCTTCCATTAATGGTAATCTAATAATTTAATCGCAAAGTCAGTGCTCAGTCAAGTTTAATCAATTTGTAAATAAGTCATGCGAGCGTCCACGTGGCGTGGCCAGAGGTGAGAAAACATCAGTGGGCAATGTAGCGCGAGTGTAAACATTGTGAGTCACGGTGCAGCGGCGTGCTGGTCACTGGAGCACTAGAAGCCGTAACTCGTTCCACTCGTATTATATTAGCGACGATTAACCTAGTTGCCTGCGCATAAAAAGGCGGTGTAGTCTTCAGTTAACCTCCCATTTTGTTTGCGGAAGGGATACGAGACCATTACTTCGATCCGAAGCAGACGGCACTGGCCAGGTGCGTTCGGGAGCATATCAAAGAAATTATTCATCATAAACATCAGACAAACAAACCCGATTGATTCACGAGGACGATTAATATAAACACGCGGTTAATTCATCGAGACAGCTGATAACACTTGTGGCTTGCACCATTACGCACAAGTGCCTTTAAATTGAAATGTTATCGACTATGTTTAAAACAGACAGACGCCCAAAATACAACGTAAGATCAAGGCGATTACGGATGTTTAATATAGAAAAGCGACGACAACAATAATCTTCCAGTGATTTAGGATGTATTTATTGTTTAAATTAGCCGCAACCTTCCCATGGCTGCCGGAATTAAGATTTTAAATGTGAAGGTGAAATCTATTGGACTGAGAGCGAGGTCTTGTAAAGAACTGCATTAACCTACATCTTGGTCCAATTACTCTTGTTAACGGAGTGTTCATCTGTGAACAGTGTTGTGAGACTGACTATACTAATTTTTTTAATTATTTATATTTATTTGTCAATTATTTTAATTTTGTCATGACTACATACCTGTTCTGCGGGAAACTTGTCGGAGTTTGATCCTGAAACATCTATTACTTCTAATTCGACAGGGGTGCCATTTATAGGTACTGTCTGTCTGTATAGGAGATCTGCAACAAAAACCAGTTTATTAGTTACAAATCATTTGATTACCTAGAAATCAAGTAGATAATTAGATATAGGTACTTATTAGATAAGTTTATTACCTGTATTAGAATGGTATTCCCCGATGTATCGTCTGGTTAAGTATCTTACGATAAGAGCTGAAACAATAAAAAGATATAAGTAATATTTAATTTTAACACGTGGAAAGCATTTGCGCAAAACTAAATATGTTGGTAAATGCCGACGCGAATTGTTTTAATTCTGTCTGGTACCAATTGCTCTAATGGCTCCAAAAATCGAACACCCACGCAATTTATTTAGCACTTTATTTTTTTCAGCTGTAGGTAATATAAATGTCGACAGAAAGTCCAAATTAGACTATACGTTTTAAAATGTTAAACGTTACTGTTTTTTTTATTTCTTGATTTATGAGTTCCTGCAGACATGATGTTTTGTCAACAAGTCTTGATAATTTCGCGATGAATCATCCAAGATCCAGTCCATATGTTGACCGACTTTAAGCAAGTTGAAGTACGAATTCACCAGAGATTGATTGGTTGTTGTTAAAGAAAACATTAAACTATTCGTTTGGATTACATCACCGGCTGACTAGGTCACTAGAGTAAGCCCTGGGTGTTTATCTAACTCCGAGTGGATCAAGTCGTTGCAGCTGTGGTGTTTATCTAACTCCGAGTGGATCAAGTCGTTGCGGCTGTGGTGCTGTCTAGTAGGTGTTCAAGTGGTTTTTGAGTAACTTTTTAGTATTTGTTTGCAACCTCAAATTCGGTAATTACCTACCTTAAAATTGGCTGGAATGAGGTATGGGAAAACACAATTAGGTACGTGCTGTTTAAAAAAGAAACTAAAGTAAGTTAATGCTTTTTAAATTGCAATTAAACAATTTATTATCCGTCTAATTCAAATTCAACTAATTTTTTTACATAATTTGCACACGTCAAAAATACAGATAAAAATTAAAATACAATTAAACATAAAAATCAGTAATTTATGGGTACCTAATGTAATAAAACCCATTACATTTATATTAAATTAAAATCTATGTTTTTGTTATAATTATTTTATTATCTAATAAAGAATTCCTTAACACTATAAAAAGTTCCCTCGAGTAAAAAAATTGCGCACCAGGCTGACAAGTGTCGGTTTAAAAACGCGATCAGTGCGTCTGTGGTCGATCAGTGATCTAAGAGTGTCACACTCACTCCTATGCATCCACATACATTTGGCCACCTCGAGAATAAATAGACGAGGAACCGTAAGTATTTTCAGTTTTCTAAAATACTCCCTAGTCGGTGTAAATGGTGCCACGCATGCCAGGATCCTAACTGCCCTTTTCTGCATCACGAAAAACCTGTCCCTTTCCGCAGCTTTCTAAAGGTACTTTATGTTATTGCCTTCTAACAGCAGGTATATACGTGACCCAAAATAAAACAAACTATCACGCCATGCACCACTGACAACTGGGCCACGAGATGTAATCAACGAGTAGAGAGGAGAGATCTAGAATGTTTGACATGACACATTCTTATATATTCGTCCTGAATACCTCGAGCGAGTATCTTATTTCCTCATATTCTCTGGTTGATTAGCTTGGAATTATTATTGTACGATTTTTTTATTTTTACCTGATTTGCCAACTCTGGAGCTGCCGAGGACCGCGACGCGTACGCGCGGAAGACTGGCGCGTTCGTCCCTCATTATTTTGAACGAAGAAATAACTGAAACAAAGAAACAGGAATCATTATCGCGTTGTCAACATTGTTGACAACGATTATTTAACATATTATTTTGTAAGTTATGCGTATTATAATTATTTTATGGTTGTATCATTTGAAACAGTTCCAAATGCTAAATCAGTATAAAGATAAGCACGACATTACCGAGTCCCTAATTGGCGCGCTTGGGTTTCATTCATTAAGCGTGTTTTCGAATGACGTCCGTTCTGAGCTAAAGACGCAGTAAAAGGACGTCAGAATTAGGGATCACAGTCTTAAAAACGGATACGATAATTCGAGGACTATAATTTGACGGGTAATTAGAAGTCTTCAGGCCGTAACAATTATGCCCTCAAGTAACTTAAAAAAAAATGTCACGTGTTTACTTTAACTATGAATATTGTCTATTAATCAGCATTGTGTAAAACAGTCGCAAAAACAAAACATGTGGGATAGTCTATATTTACTGGGTGAATGCGACAGCCTGCGTCAGCCGCGGCATGCGGCCGCCGCCACTAGTTGAATAACCCTAAAGAGCGATGAATATGAATAACACATGGGGGCGGACACTTTGACAACAATGCGTGACACTGACCATCCAACGCTCAATTATCTTGTGCACCTACATTTTTATTTATTTATTTATTTATTTATCTATTCATCATCTGTTTATTTTAAAATCTGATTGTTTTTCATACAGTAAAAACCAACCTTTAAATAAAACAGAAATAAATACATGCCGAACGATTATTTATCGATGTCCCTCTGAAAACCAGCGCCGCCGCTACTCACGGCACAATGCTGACTAGGGAGCCCTCTTTAACGCTTTTTATGTTTTATTATATTTTTCTTTTTGTTGTTAACAAAAACAAAAAAAAAACAATAACAAAAGATTTACCAAAAAAAGAACAACAAGAAAACAAAAAAAAAAACCGGTCCATAGCAGAAGTTCGAACCCGCAGTCTTGGCGTAGTAGGCCAACCATTAGTAGGTATAATCAGACGGCGGCGGCTGCATCGAAATTACGAACCATATTGCGCGGGCAAATGTTTTTGTGTGAATTTACAGGGAAAACGAATTTTCCCAGATATGAGACCTAGGAAGATCGATTTTTCGCCCCCATAAACCCCGTAGTACCTAGTTAGAGCCGTTTTCGAGAACGTGAGTACAAATATATATATATATATATACAAATGTTTCTCGTTTAATAAGTAGGATACTGTGTGAGCTTTGAATAAACATTTTCTATTCTATTATGTATTTACACAAAACGCGAAGATTTCAAGGTTGACAACTACGCTTTACTTCCATTATGTTGTCATCCGACAAACAATATCGCATCACAATACTTAGCTATAAAACTTTTCTGAATCGCACTATTACGTCGATCAATGACGCAGATTTGCGGAATTATCTAATGTTGATCGAATAAAACACTCTACCGTGGACATACAAAGTAGGCACTACTAGCTTAGGTACATATTATAAGAATTCATAGAAAATTATGTCGGTGAAATATGAAATCTGATAAACAGTTCTACTCGTAGATAATTTTGATTATAACAACTATTAAATTCAAAACGACGCACTGATGCCCATCTCTCTTGCTCGACAGAAATTTAAATTGGTGAATACTCACAAGTTTTTTTTGCGGGATTTCAAGGTTTTTTCGCACAAAGTATCTACGTCTTGATTTTTATAAACGTCAGAAGTGAAAGATATAATTATGTGGTCATTGAAAAATCTTACAAACCGGAATAAGTGATAGAGAGCCGGTCGCCACGCCGCCGCCAACCTTTATTTACGTTTGGCGCCAAAATTAATAAAATTAATCTATCAATGCGGCTGCGGTCGAGAGCTGCCAAAAAATCGCGTTCTCCTCTACGCAGAGCGGGGTTTCCAAAATAAATGTTTTTCAATTTTTTTCACGTGACGCAAACCGGCCATGCAGCAGGAGAAGGAAAAGTTTGTTATATTAAATACTCATCAACCCCGTTCAGGGGTTGATGAGTATTTAATTTAACAAACTTTTCCGCTGCACATGTGATATTCACTCTCTTTGTGTGATCTGTCGACGAGCTCTTATTAAAAGTATTTACCTACCTACGATTTTCACCCCGTATTTTTCACTTGTTTACGGTATAATGAGAAGCAAGTGGCGGAGTAATGATATTATCTTTTTGAACGGCTATTTACCATACACTTTGTATTTTAAGTAATCCTCTAAATATCTAAGCCACCTGCTTCAATTCATTTGTATATCGCTTCATTCCCCGTATTGTGCGCAGTAGATTGTCCTCTAAGCGGATATTAGTCACTATTGTTTGCTGTTAGCGGTGTAAAATATCGCCGGCACGGGGGATTTGGCTACAACCGCAACACGTGAAACTTGCATAAAACAGGACTCTCGATTATAATAAGTAAATGACTTTAACTAATATGCAACTGATTACAAATATCATCTATTAGAAATTTAAAGAGCTTACCTAGAACCCTAAGAATGGATGCGGTTTTGATTGCACCGCTCAATGATCCAAAAATTAGTAGGTAACCAAAATATTGAAGTACGAGTAGGTACACTAAAGTTTTATCAATCTATATTAACTTTAAGATAAGTAAATATATTTATTATAACATTGATTACGATGTATAGTTTTTTTTTTATAATTTACACACTTTTTAAATTTAAAGCTAATCAGAACGCTTTGTTAATTATTTCAGTCATGTAACGACACATTGAGATAAAATTTACTTATAGGTAAAAATGTACACGCAACATAACGAATTGATAATATAATGGTGATAAAACAGGTATTCATAATCATAAAAACAAATCTGGGTAAATGCAAGGTGGTACCAGATACATTGAGCCATTTATTGGAGCTTCACAGTGTGGGTTCGACAACCTTAAACGAAATTCCAAAATGAAACCCACGCTCCCGTGAGCGTTTGCTAAATAAAGGTTCAACTGTTTAGCTCATTATATCCTTTTAAAAACGAGATCTTTTTATTCGGTATCAAAGTCGCGGAGGTTCTATGAACCTTAAGATATAAGTTGCGGGTCAATGACATAAAGCGCTCCAAGAGGAATGTGGGAATATCCTCGCGAATATTTCTAAGAAACTATTATTTCATATTAACGTTCCCCGGCTTATAAAAACATTTATAATGTGCTTGATGGGCGGCCTTCATCTAATCCTGGTACTTAGTAAGAGGCCACGACCTTCGGACCAATAGGTGCGTCGAGAGAGTTCCCACAGGGGTTGAAACTCGAGGGCGAAGAGGCAAGGGCGCGCACGCGGCAGGCTGACGCGGCATCACTGAAGAAGGTCAAGTTTCGCATGACAAACAGCCCTTGGCCTTGGTGCGTCCCGGAATAACTGCTGATTGGATTAATCTCCGTTAACCGCGGAAGATGGCGCTCAGGTGATTTAGATGCGCCAATTACTACGGCAAAGTGGAGCGCCCTTTTGGTTGTGTAAAGGTCACCAAACTTTAAACTGTCACCGTCATTTACGGTTGATTACAATGATAATTGCTATTGCTTTGAACATTTACATTTATTGGAACTTAAATGTAATTAAACCTTAAACCTCAACCTCAACCTAAGATCTAGGAACCTCTACGATATTTGTAACATTTGACTTGCTGCCGGTAAGAAAATAAGCAACACGTAAACCTACTGATCCATTTCAAATACCGCAGTTAATGGCTCAAGTTATTTATGTAGGTTTACACGCGCTTAATGTTGTTTGATACAATACATGAACCTTGGTATGTTGGTCTACTTCTGTGTGCCAAACGTTACGTTAACGCCGCAAAATTTTACGATCACTTTCGTAAGCTTTACAAAAAATCATTATAAGCTTTACATAAAAACAACACCATAAAGTGGGCGCGTTACAATCGTTTTATTGTTGTCAAATATATTGTTTTCAACAGAAAATGGTGACGTTGGATAATAATATTGGTGACTTTATATTGTTTTCATACGTTACCGTTTCCTGGTGAAACGTATTAATAATTGTTTGTAAATAGAGCAATAAGGATGTGAGTGGCAGCTTGATTGTAAACACGTCAACGTACAAAAGTTCCGGCTTCGTATTGTCTCGACAAATTGAGCTGCTTCCGTTAATGAAAGTAGGACTCGTTAGGGAGAGACGCTCCAGTCATTTCCTTATGCCGCGCGCTCGACGTCCGAGAAAGAGCAGGGATTATCTTCCGCGTTTTGTAAAAATACAATATCAAATAAAACAAAATATTTTATTGTACCATATGTGTTCTGGTATTTTGCAGTTAACACCAAAAGCTACATACGGTCTTTGAAAATAGAAGATTTTGAAATATCTTTAGCTCACGAAACCGGGTTGACTATTTTATAAATTTCGCTTCGCTTCGGTTAAAGTTCCCCCTCACATTTCACCCCCCTTAAAGTTGAACTATCAAATTTTTCTTTTCATAAGAACCTTCCTCAGACTGCAAGGAATATTAAAAAAAAAATAGCCGAATTGGCCAAGCCGGTCTCAAGTCATGGCGTGACCAAGGGAAATAGGAATTCGTCATTCGTCAAGGGAAATAGGGATTCGTTTATATTCAAAGAACACTTTTGTAATTATTTTTTTTTATCTTATTCAAATTCCAAATTAATAAATAGGTAAGCCTTTGGCTTCATAATTTTAATTGAGAAATATATAATTGGTTGGCAAAAATATGATGTTTTGGTCATCAGAAAAAATATTCTGTCGGCATAGGTACCTAAGTTTAGGTTTAGGTTTTTTTTTGGTGACCGAAATATATTTTTTTGCTGACCAAAATGTCAATATTCTGCCAATATAGTTTAAATGATACCCGTTTGTATTTACAATAGGAAGAAAATGGTAGAGTTTGCGAAATAGATTTTTAAAGGAGCGTCTCCACTGAGAGCATTCGCGTGTAATGAGCATTCGGCGTCGAATATTCGAGTGGTGTGGATGTTGAGCCGAGCGTACAAAGCTTATTAAATATTGAAATTATTGCTTTTTACATATGCTCGGGTAAGAAAATTAAATTACTTATATAATTAGTTTTTAGTAGGTATATTATAGTAAAGTTTAATTTTAGTTATATATTAAGTTAAGAGACTCTGATCCCACAGTCAAACCGTTGATACGGTTTTGAGGGACAACATTTATCTATAAGAATATAAAAATGTTTAATAATAAATAAATAAAATAAAAAAATAAATAAAGAATGCTCTCAGTGAGGACGCTCCTTAATAAATAAAATTATATTTGATTAACATTAAAATATCTCGGTCTGTTGTTTTCAAAACATTTCATTGTGACAATCTGTTTGTTCTGTGCCACTCAAGCGGACTGCGTTCAGCTAATAAGTATCCTTCCTTTCCCATTTCGCTTTGTCTAAAGTTGTTTGCCTGAGCGTTAATGAGGGCAGCGACTTCAGGAGTCGACGCTCGTTAAGTGTGTTAACTTCTAAAAATGCTAATGCTTCGACCCTTGGTAAACGTTTATAAAGACCATTCGCTTCCTAAATGCGGAAGAAACTTGACACTTTCCCCCAATTTAGATCAAAATACACGACTTTGCAATAACTAGGAACTCAACTCTTATTACAAAATCAATTGTGTCATTTAAACAAAATTTTAAGTTTTTTAACTGTTTTGGCTTTTAATGTTTAAGTTAAAAAATCTTGTTTGGTCATACATAGTTAGGTAATCAGTCATCAAAACCTCTATTTCCTTTGTTCAATAACCTCCTAGACACAAATATTTATACTCCTTTAATTTCTTAAGAAAATACGCCGCCTTAATTTTTTACAGGTATTTCGAATTTAGACTCACTTGCTCGAGTGCCTCTTGGGGACAATCTGGTTCAGATTTAGCTCGACGTTGAGGGTTCGGGACACGAAGGCCCTTATTACCCACAAGACATTAAATAATGCAGAATTCATTATTAACAGACATGATTCCCTGGATAATCAAGTTAAACACTTTGTTTCTGTGTCAGACAGACTGGGTCTTTCCCTATAGATATTTTCTGTCTGGATGGTTACCATGAAACACTCATTTCGAAAGTTCGGACGCACCAACCCTTTCACTCGTCAGTTGTGATTAAATCGTCAGAAAGGGAAGGAGCTAACGTAACTTCGTACTTCGATTTTCAAAGTATACCCTGTTCTTATTTGTGGTTAGATACAGACCAAAGTAGGTCAGCTTTCTGCCGAGGGTTTGAGTCTAAATAAATTAATGTATTACTTTGTCTTGTGTATGCCATAGTTCCCACTGATGGCTTCTTTTAACTTCAGATAATTTATTTGTTGAAAAGCATTTTTTCGTATTCCTTTTTGCGGATTGAATAAATTGTTAGTCATTGACATTTGTTTGCCACTTTATTCAGTGTAGATAATCTATTTTGATAAAAGTAACACAAATATTTAATGTCTTTCGTTACCAGACATGTTTTCAATTTAGAGCACGTCGCATTGTGCATGGTTTTGCTTCATAAAATCATAGACATGTCTCGCCATGTCAAATTTGTGTCTGTTAGCCAAATCTATTTCGGGGTTGTTTCGAACAAAAATGTCACTTTCTGTCATGTAATCATGTTTATTTAAAATAAATAATGGCGTAAAAATCTGGAGCAAATTCAATTTATACTTCAGATTGAATTGGGAGTCTCATTCAGCCGCCCTTTTATCTTGATAATGATTATTGCTAGAGATAAAGCGAATTCTTTGCGGTGTGCTTTATACTTTTATTTAATTTCACCTTGTTCCGAGCCCAAAACATGGAATAATATCGCTTTATTGACATTTATTTTTATTCTGCTCCAATTCTGGATCCGGTGGTATAATTATGTTTAAACTTTTTTGATATGTTACCTTAAAAACCAAGTCTTTTTAAGGTCTTAATTATGATTCAAGTTAATTATTTCTTTATTCAAACATAGATTCGACCTTTAAACCCCCGAGAGTGAAACAAGTGAAGATGTTTTGTCTGGTACACACCTTCATTACTGTACACCGTAATGATGTTGTAACGAAGCGCCCGAAACAACTCGTACTTGACCTAAAATTTCCTTAGTTTATTAATCTATGGCCAGCACAAAGTTTACAAGTGTAGCAAACATCGTTTACGAAACCTTTTGTTACGTACCTACCAGATTTTTTCGTTTATCTTAAATGGTTGGCCTTGCCTGGCACAGAAACATCGATTAAGCAGCCGTCATACTTGTTTGAGTAAAGAGCAAACTGAACTTCAGGGTTTCGGTCAAAATATTTTTATGTAAATATTTCTTAGTTGCTCTAAAATACGACCAGAAAAAACACTTCTCTTGTTCTCTCAAAAAACAATTAATAATTATGACTCTTATGCAACGAACCTATCCATCAATATTAGTATGAGAGGTAAACTTGACCCATTTAACTATTGTTATGAGAGTTGCCCAACGGGTGAGTCATGAGGTTGAACCGAATATAAAATTAGGCTAATGAGGATCGTCGGTGCGCATTTCTAAAGCGCATAATTCATTGTCGTCCTTCCCCGAGTGCACAACGAGCGTGAGCCACCGCTCCAGGGCTTGGACCTGGCATTACTTTTACCAGTCCAGAGTGTCAAGACACCTAATTAATTGCTACCATAGCCTTCCTTTATTTTAAACGGGTTGCAACGGAAACATACAATTTTCTGCATCCTATGTTCACTGCAGCGTGTTTGTTCGTGACCTGTAATGCGCACTGGATGCCGAATGAAATATTGAATTATTTTAAGCGGTCGGATTATGTTCGAATTGCGGGTTTTGCCAAGACGCAGTTTTGTACGAGTAGTATTTGATTAAAATCCCCCAACGATTCTACCAGTCTGCATTGTAGTACTTAGTATTTACTCGTACATACTTAATTGGTCACGTAATTATAAATTCAGCGCGCAAGGACACGCGTGATACGCGTGTACGTCCCGAACACTCCGGCTGGCAGTATCGACGAGTAATATTTATTACTCGTATCTGGATCGGTAGCGAAGCAATGTGTAGATAATAAACGGCATCGCGATTTTTCCGATACGATTACGAAACGTGTAAACGATAAACCACAGGGAAAGCTTTATGAGTATCTATTAATTCCGTCCAACTTCTGCGGTGAAGTGTCAGTCAATTTTGCTGCATTATGCTCACATGACATAATATATATCATCTTACGTCGGCGCAGTTTAAGTGTGCGTCGCATCCGTTGAGGTAGATCTGATTAACGCCTAGACTAAAATTAGGTGCATCGTTAATCACCGCACGTCACACTGCACATACATAGTTGGCAATGTCAGTGTCAATAAAATAAATAGCTATTCAGAGGCATCCAAAATATGGACTTAATGAATTGAAAGGGTTTTTCTTTTTCAGTTGAATAGAAAGTGGAAGTTTTAGAAGCATTTTGAAATACAATCTTTGTAAAATATTATATGTATAAGAACTCTCTGGATGTCATAGATCGATTACGGGCGATGGCATCAATTTGCGGGTAACCTTATTTGCGAAAGTTGTGGAATATTTGTTTATCGTCCACGATAGTGGAAACTGTTGGCGACCTCGACGTCAAACGG
Organism: Tortrix viridana; assembly: GCA_963241965.1. Classification (NCBI taxonomy): domain Eukaryota; kingdom Metazoa; phylum Arthropoda; class Insecta; order Lepidoptera; family Tortricidae; genus Tortrix; species Tortrix viridana. The sequence goes on along the minus strand of OY725172.1, from coordinate 4,845,906 downwards.
ATGTTTGTCTCGTATTTTACTGCACCGCCTCCGACCGAACGTGGACTGTTAATCGTCAATTACCGACCGACTTGTACTCGTAGAACACACCTATATGGATTACTAGTTATAGACACAACAACGGTGCAGCAGTGAGCCACGATGTTATCGCGGGGCAGTACAAGTGAACCAGCTCGTCCTACTTGCACTGTTGCACTTCTCTTGTATGGTGACAGTAAGTCTAAGGGCCTGACCCTTAAACTGACCCTTAGACTTACTGTCACCATACAAGAGAAGTGCAACAGTGCAAGTAGGACGAGCTGGTTCACTTGTACTGCGCCGCGATAACATCGTGGCTCACTGCTGCACCGTTGTTGTGTCTCGGTGTGAACTGATCCTAAGTATTGGAGGCGATGACGCACGCATTCGCAACGCGATAGTCAACCCTTAGTCAAATTGAAATTAACACCCGTCGAAATCTATCAGAATATAATATATGGAATAACATATGCGAATGTACGACAACTTACAAATGTCAATGTTATGTAAATTATTTAGTCGCTAACTTTCGCAGAATACACTTGTATAGGCCCAGGGTGGGCTGCTTGTATTTTCCGCTTTTTTATAATAAAAAGAAAGTGATTCGAAACAAACAGTAGGAGAATAAGTTAGACTAGTTTTCAATGTATTGCAGGGGTAGCCATTGAGCATGATCCGGTATACATAGGCATATTTGAATTTAATGTTGTAATTAAGAGTCAAAACAAACGGGCGAGTTCAAATATCCAGCGTAAAACAAATTTATCTAGGAGCTCTAGGTTTCAATGCAAAGCACGTTGCCCTTTCCGCTTTAACAACTTTTTTGCAGCGGAAAATTACTCCCGCTGTGTATACAAAATATTCGGCTCGGAGAGTTTACCGAGGGATTCAATATAGCCGCGCACGTAATGAAAAAGGATGAGTCTCAGATATCCCCATTGGCGGCCTGCGCCGGTAAGCGAATAATTGTAATTTGTCGTAGAGGCCGCCGCCGGGATAACCGCATGAATTATTGAAGCTGCCTTTTGCTTGCTTAACACATCATGAATATATTCCCTGTTATTGTTACTAAGTGGTTTAGAATTAGAGCATAATATGGATTTATGATTTCCATAGTTTAATTAATCTGCCGAATGCCTGTAGAAGTCAGTGACTTCTTAGACGGTGTCATTACTCCGAATCGGAATTGGGCGGAGCATTAGAAAGGTAAGGCGGTCGGGCATTCGGAGAACGATAGTAAAAGGACAAAGGGAAGAGCCGTTTATTGCCACCTCGGGTGATCCTGATCGGGTGTCCAGAAGCAAAATGGCTCGCGATAGGCCGCAACAAAGTGCCATCGGTTTATATTGTTAAGTCAATTTCGATTTGAATAAGCTGCGCCATCGAATAGAATTAACAATTTAAAACCGGATGTTCAAAAATAACTGGATTTATGACAGATAAAAGGTAGGTATGTCTAGGTGCTATTTTAACTTCGCGGCACGTTATGCGGCTTCTACGATTTTTTTGTTGAATTTCTCGCGTTTTTGTTGGATTACGTATATCTAGCGTACATTTGAGCAATCATGAATATACTGAATCACTTTGCGAGAGTCAGTGTAAAGAATTTCGAATAGAATTATTGATACGTTATTTTTGCTCGTAGGTATAGGTAAGAGTATGGTTGCTTTGGACGCTTTTCAGAAGATAATGTATTATTATAATTTACAATACTAATCTTTAATCTTTGCAAAAATAATGGTTATGACTAATTAAAAAATGGGTGAATTTCTATAAAATTATCATAGGCAAGTTTGTAATACATTGCAATCTTAAGATTAACTTTTGTTACACAAAGGAAAAAATAACGGTTTTTGATTGAGTCATGCTTAGTATGCCATGCATGCCGTATTTTTTTATTAATTCTTGTACCGGAGTTACCCCTCTAACATCTAATATTATTACCAATGTCAGTTCCTCTCTCTGTTTAATTTACTTTCACAGCTGAACCGCTGAACTTGATGGGATTGAGCCCCAGACGTGTCGCTGAAATGTCGCTGTCCAAGATGCAAGGCCGTTAATCATTGAGGAGTTCTCCCGGTACTTCGCCATTAGTTGCACTTCACCATATGCATTAATATGTAAAAGTATCTTCATATTCTTAATAAAGAAATCTCATCGCTGCCCGTGAAACACGATTTCACAAAAATATAGAGTATTAAACTACTCCATACACGCATTGTTCTGCAACAACCAAATATTGGCAATTATTGGTCAAACAAATGGTTGGTCCGAAACGAAAAAAAATAATTTTGTTAGAAATAGTTAGTTATTTATTAATTTGTGTTACGAATCAACATTTAGTTACCGAAAGTATGATATTCCGTCCGAGACATTCTTATTACGGGGTTATTGCTACAGTTTTTGAAAACACATTGAGGCATTGTGACACGTGACACTGTTGGCGTAATTGCAAGCGAACTATTTAAATTCAAATAAGATCCCATTTTCCAAATTTTTTTTCAGTGAAGTCTATTTGTTCGTTTGTGAAGTTTTTTTGTTCTGTGACCGGACCGGAAGCTAGTTTTACGACGAAACATTCACAAACAAGTTGATTGATTCATAATTGCCTCAATTTCAATTTCTGAAATATACATATCTGATCCCTAACGATCGTTTGTATCGATTATTATATTTTAGTTATATAAATGAGAAAATAATGATTAACTTTTTATTTACAGTAAACCTGAGTAATTTATTGAGCGGGTTTGTAAATACAGGTTTAGCTCAAACTTCAAGAACTGTAAACAGTTTCAAAGATCATGATAGACGTTAAGCTTTAACTAGTGAGTCATATAAATAGGACTTTTTTTTTTCCTGGCAAATATTTCAATTACTTAGTCTCCAATCCGCACCAGACCCGCTTGGGGAGTTGAAGACCAGCCCAGATGAGGATGAAAAGGAGGTAGAAAAAAAATAACACAACCAGCATAATGATCATAAGGACAATGAACGAGTGCAACAGAGTGTGTGAGATAATGTGTGCCAGGAAAAGTACCATAACTAATGCCGTCAATGGTCACTAACTTTAATTTTAAAAACCATATTATTGACTTATTGGTTGAATATATTTTTTGCTAATTAATTAATTAAATGTTGACATGATAATTATTATAACGCTGTGGTTTATTACTGTTAAGTTATAATTTAAATAAATGAATTATGAATTATGAACCATGATCATTCAATAGTTCTTTCCTGGTCTTCTTTTAAAGTGTTTTACAAAAATTGGTAAATTGAAGTCAGCTAAATTGAAATGTTAATGTTTACCTAGACATTAGTGATAATTTAGAACAAGTATCTAAAACTAATCTTAGTTAGAACGTGAACTTGATGAAACAAAAAACACCGGGCAAGAGCATGTCGGGCCATGCTCAGTGTAGGGTTCCGTCGCCATTGCTACAAATACAAATAAAGTGCACCAGCAAAAGAGCGTATCTTCATGGCACTTACGTTCTTTTTGTTGAGAAGCGCAGTTTTTCGGCAATAACTTAAAAACGGTATATTCGATCATGTCGAAAATAATTTTGGTTGAAAGTATTTTTTAAACGTTACCTTTGTAATTTTTTTCATATTTTTGGACACACAGTTAAAAAGATAAAGGGGGGGACACAATTCATGCAAATTTCGGAGCGATTATTCCCGAAAATATTCACTTAATCAAAAAAAATTGCTTAGAAACCTTTAAATGCTTAACTTTTAAAAGAACTGTCGGAATATGTGCCACACGATGATGTTTGCTGAAAAAAAAACAGCTTCTGTTACGTGCATGGAGTGTCCACATGACAAAACTATAAGGGTTCCGTTTTTGCCATTTTGGCTACGTAACCTTAAAAACGAACGCTAATTATAAATTTAATGTACCGTCAGGACTGGATGTCTTCGAACCCGTCGAACCCGAACTCTTCAGAAACATCTAAAGACGAAGATTACCGATAGATCGAATCAAAAGCATCAATGGAAAATAACTCCTGACGCATGTTTATGCAAAACGTTGATGGGATGATAGTGGAAGCATAGAGTTCCCACACACTGGTATACATTAACGAAATCGCGGCACATATCACTATTGTTGATTTGTTGTGGTTTTCGTCGCCAAGAACAATCTGAGATAAAACGTCTTTGGAGGGGAACACGTACGTAATGTGATGAAATTATAAGGGGCAAGAGCGTCTAAGGGGTAATTGTCATAAACCGTCCACATGTTTTGCAGTAATACAGTATTTCAAAAGGTGCCATAATCTGTCCCTTTTAAACCAACATTAATTACGGATACGAACTATAATTTGTTAAATGCAAATCGTTGGTCGGTCAATGGTTGGTCGAACTTTTCCCCGTAGACAAACTTGCTAGACCAAATTGATTTTACTTTTTACAGCATGTTTTAACGTAATTCTTTGCTTTTGAAATGATATTCTGAACGGTGTTATCGCATACTTCTCGAGGGTAACTCATTTATTTGCAATTTAAACTTAAAAAGAACACGTACTGGTATTCAAAATTGATCTACGTCAATTAAATATCAATTTCCTGTCTTATTTAAATTAAGTATTACTTGACGGCTGCTGTTTATAAAACATAGAATGAATAAAAGCTTACCTGATTGTGTGAACGGCAGGGTAGCTGGGCAGCTACAGATCGGCTTCACCGGCGTCTCAACAAGCCAGCGACTCAACCCGTGCACACTTCACACGAATGCTTCTCAACCTACACTATAGTCCTTAGTCTCGATCAACAGTTATCAAAATGTAATAGGGATAGGTATAGTAAAAAGAGCTGTCAAAGCGTCAAGTCCGGCGTCGTGGCGCGGCGAACGACGGCGAGCGACTGGGCGCCGCGCAGCCGTCCCGGCTATATATAAGGCGGAGTGGCTCGCGCCGCCCGCCCTCCGCGCGCTTTTTGTGCATACAAAAATACCAAAGGAATCTGGAGCCTAATTTTCGCTGTCACTGCCTTAATACCGACACAATGAGAGCGTTGATCCCTGGGGCGCCTGCATTCAGAGACAGCTGACCAAATTCCTTGAAGCGAACTGATGACCAGCGGCGAGGTAATACATGCGTTTAACATTATACAACCTTGAGAATCGCGTTTGACGTAGAAAAACAGTTGAATAACATATTCGATATCTAATAAATCATCTCGTTAGTTTAGGTTCACACTGAAGAGGAATGAGGCGCAATTACAATAAATCGAACCGAAAAGAAACCAGTTCAAGGATTCTTCACTTGCAATCAACATGATATTTCCCTCGATATTTATTGTTATCGGCAGATACGTGTGCTCCGACACCATGCCGAGGAGTCTGCGACCGGTGCGTTTGATGTGAGGATGTGCCAGAGAGAATGTTCTCTTTTACTGTCTTAGGGCCACTTGCAGGAAATAGTTAAATCAAGATATAGTCATACATAAGTATAATTTAGTTGTGTCAAAATATAAAGAACTGTCAGTCTTAACTCTAGATAAAATAATTACCAAATCTCGATTTAACTCTTAGGGGTTAATCAGCCCTTTGGTAACAGACTAATAATATTAATATCGGATTTCACCAACCACATAACAGACGATTAGATTGTCAAAATATATGAACTAACAGTCGATTAACATTTAAAATCGTATGGTGAAATTGGTACTTAAAGTCATACGATTAAACCATTTTTTTTTGTAGTTAACCACTCTTTGAACTCTGAAATCAATTTAAGAAATACAACAAATAATAGAAAACCGTGACTTTTCCTTGTGTAAGTTATATTGCGACGTCTAAACAATACCTAAAATAAAAAGGTCATTATAGATGTTTTATTGTCAATAAACCAAAACTAATGTGTACTATTCTCAACGACGACCTAGTTATTGAGGCCAAGAACGATGTGATTTCTTTTACTACCTTCGTATCGATTGATTGCGTCCCGACCTATTGGAGACAGTTTAAACTTCTATCTTTCCGATAGAATGCTAATACCTTACTTTACGTTAGTTTAAACTCCGCCGAACGACTCGTACAAGGATTTCTGTTTTTAGGACCTATAAAAAAGTCACAAGGTTAGTTGATTTTTAGCAACTAATGAAACGAAGACGTTTTATACATCAAACGGACTTAATCTTTTATTAAGATTCTAAACGAGCGAGGGCATTTTTATGCATCTAGTCTTCTTAAATGTTGAAAATCCGAAACAAGGCTTACACTGACTGTACTGCCTATTTTTTCCCTATATGTACATCTGGAATTATTGTTTATCAAACGATTCTCTCCTATAACATCTTAGCCATCAGTAATGTTATATAATAACCATAACGTAACGTAACCACGGCTAATAATGATTCGTAGAAAACGTCTTTAGGACTTTGATTATTTGGACTTACATAATTATTATTTTATTATTTGGACTTAACTATGGCAAATAGCAGACACGCGTAAAAGAATACCAGACAATACCGTGTATCGACCGAGCCGAAATTCGGGGAAACCGTTCCAATCATGTCGATGATCCTTCGGAAATTGAAAATATCTCATATAGTAAACAATTCCATTCATAATTACAGAGGCCCATGAGTCAATGCGACGCTCCGCGTTGTCCGCGCTCAAGGTTTCCCGGAACAGCCGGCAAGCGTCGTGGCTGTAATGTTTACCTACTCCGCGCAAGCTGGTCCCTGCTGCTCAATAACTGGAATCCCTATCTATAACAGAACACATTTCAAAAAACCGCTTATTGAATAACTCAATTTACTGTAAACATTATTAAGAAATAACAAGTTTTTCGCATAACTAGTAGGGCGTCAGCGAATCACTGCAAAATCTCGTAACAACTTTCAATCGAACGGCTCGTAATGGGTTCTTGGAGAGGTTTAATTGGATGAGTTCAGTTTTTTGATTTTTTTAATCCTATTAAACCAATATTTTAAAATTAATATGTTGTGACAGTTATGTATTCATGCATTTTAGTCAATACAAATACTTTTGTTAATACATATTTGACTTTTAGAGATTTCTGAAACGCTTCTTTGGACTGTAAAACTGTGAAAACGGGTAAGGCTTTTAAATCTGATTAAATATATATATCACATTGTTTCATTCTGCTTTCTGTTTTTACGTGATTTCGCAAACACAGAAGTGTTAATATCCGAGTTATGCCAAGCTGTATAAATAGCGTCGTCGCCGAGTCCAAGCGCGACGAGCGCAGTTTGCACTGCTAATAGAAATATTTGTTCATATTCATGATTGATTTCAACTAAATCCAGGGACTGTAATACCGGTATAATTTGGATATCGATATCGGATATCAATATAAATATCGATAGTTAGGTATCTTTTTATCGATATAGGTATCGATAAATATTTTTCGGTACATTAATATCGATATTTTGACAGAACCTGATTTAATTATTTTTTTATTCAGTCAGGTAACATACCTACTTACATACCCGAATGAAAAATACCAGATTCAGATTGGTCTCATTTCTATAAGAATGATAAACTGACGATGAAATCGATGAGGAATCGACGGAACTCTTCAAAAATCGTAGGTACAGTCAAAGGTACTAATCCCCATCGCGTCATAAGTGGCAATATTTGGCCAGGTGATTATGTATCTGATTATACCTACTAATACAATTTGCTAAAAAATATGTACCTACCCATTAGTATCGGTACCAAGTATTGATAAAAGTATCGATATCTATTTAACGATATTTAAATTTACCGATACAATTATCGATATATTCGGGAAGTATCGATATTTTTATCGATATTTTCTTAAAAATACCGATATATCTCGGTTATCGATATAAAGTCCCTGACTAAATCAGAGAATTCTTTTATAGCAGCGAGGCGCAAGTTTGAACCTTATTTTGCAGCGATATAGTAACCGGTCGGTGTTTTAGGGTTATTTACCAAAAGTGCACCAACGGACCCTTATTACTAAGGTTTTGCTGTCCGTCTGTCTGTCTATCCGTCCATCACAAGTTTTTAACCACAAACCCAGTGAAAATTTTCACAGAATAATGTTACAATGCGATGCCCTCCAACTTTACTAAAATTAAATTAAATTATTTATTTATTCATTACATTAAACTACGCACTTACAAGATACATATAAATGGGTAATGGAAAGGGTGTAAGCCCAGCTCGGCTGAATTTAAGCTCACCCTTAGTCAGCCATGGAGAGATAGAATAGAATAGGATTTTACAAAATTGTACCAATATTATGTAAACGACCCGTACTGATTAATAATATGAATTACAATAAATGGACCTACCTAACCTAAATTAAATTAATTAATTAACAAAATGTAGCTTTACAGTATGGGATAGTATTATAAATATTAGCTATTTAATGTGCTATATTAGTCAGTAACCATAATTAAAACGTGCAACCAAATTGTACCTACCTAACAAGATAATTAAAATTTATGAGATATTTAAGATATTAAATTGTGGCAACCTTTTAACCCTACTTGTAATAATAACAATTAAGGAGTTAAACCCATTGGTAAAATATTTAGTTGTTAATTTGGAATTGTTGAGTATTCATATCAGAAATGATGTGATAAGGAACCCTAAATTTATGAAGCTAGTTTTATTTATATTTTGGCCTTTGTTATAGAATGTGATCATCATAGTGGTATTACTCCTAGTTATGACAGTAGCAACCAAGTTCTTTTCAAACGAATTAAGACTTATAGTTTACTTTTCCTAACTTACCTAATGAACCTAATTAATACTTAATAGTCACTTTATAAAATGGAGATATACTTATGATTTACTTTATGCATTGAAACAGAAATACCCTAACAACTCGTTTTACCCCATTATTTGAAAATCCAGCAATATTTTCAGTAATAATAAATGTTATCAGATTCTCATACTTTAATGACTTTATTTGATTTGTAGTACAACCTAAAATATTAATTAAATTTATATTTGCTCTACTATTATAGTATATTAACTCATATGACTTTTATATTGACATATTAATGTATGTTAGCCAGTTGGTAACGACCCTGCCCACAAAGCTAGCAGTCCCAGGTTCGAAACCTGACGCAGCCAAATATTTGTGTAATAAGCAACCACCTTGTCCCTGAGTCATGAATGTTTACCATACATTTAAGCATGTCTTTCCCCTTACAAGTATGCATGTCATTGTCTAGCACCCACAGTACAGTCAGAGCTTAGTTTGAAACTAGGCCTAATTTTCATTATTATCTGTATTAAAAATGTTATATCTGAAGAATTGTTATTCTAATTTTTCTATAATAATTATAACATTAATTTCCAAACCCTGTTTATTCTATTAATAGGTACTTATTGGATTTGAATATGGTATACAGATGCAATCAACCAATATAGAGAGTTAATATTGTATCTCCGGCCCAAATTTATAGTTTTATCAGGGGACCTAGATTCCTAGTATCAGATACAAGTCTAGAATAACCATACCTAACCCTGACATATTAAGGCAACTGAGTAGCAGAATTAGAAGGTGGTTTTACTTCATCGCTTTCAAGTAATAAAATCTAATGTCGATTAAAATGAGTTGTATGGTTCTCGGTGACGCTAAATATATATAATGAAATGGATTATGAGGGCCCCCCCTACTTTAGGGGAAGGCTTTCTGCCCACACCCCGCAGGAAGCTGTGCAATACGACTCCTGACTGTCTATTGCTCCACATACTATCTATTTGTTATCAACAAACAAGGTAAATTATGTAAGACATTCTAGCCTTTTATTAGAATTTTACTTTAACGTCTAATTTGACCATTTCAATACATATAAGTAGTGCTTCTTACTTAGAGATGCAGAATTAGCATGTTAGCTAGGTTTTTACTTAGGTTTGCTCTCCTAATAATTGAAAACCAATATCAATAGGTTAATCTCAACCTCAAGAAACATAATAAGATTGGTAATTTGGGCTCTTTACCCACTATTTGTTTTATATTTAAACTCATAGCTTGATTGATTCAGTTTAAAAGGTAAAATAACTGGTATTGATTCCATCTGGAAATTTGTTTTCATTCTAAAACAATCTAGTCCTATCTTGTATGAAGTGCACTTGTTTTCCACTCTACGGGAAGTAACGCTTCGGGACTTCTGCCCGTAATAAGCCCAGACTGGTTTTATGAGGTTCATACTTAGAATCCTCCAGTTTCATAATGCTAGCTATGAATCAACCTAGCTGGAGTATTATTGATTAACTATTTGATCACTTTTCAATCACTGATTTGACTTGGGCAACGTTATATCACTTTTATGTTTCTCGAAGTAAGACTGCAGCTTAATTTAACTTGTAAACAGTCATTTTTCTGCTTTAAATCATCCAAAACCGGCTCGAAATCATTCTCAACGCTTTCTACCAATACATCCGTTTGACGTTTTAAGCGCCCTCTCTACCACAGACTAGTTAGTCGTGAAGTGTCATTCATCTTATGAATTGACTTCACACAATATTTGCCTTAGCTTTTAACTTATTGAATTTATTCGCATAATATTTAAATTCTTATTATTTGAAATATAGTTCATTTTACTATAATCGTTATAATTTATTTAGTTATATGGATATTTTAACTTTTATTGTTATTTTGTTTTTTAACGTGATTCGACGATTTCTTGCCTAGCTAAAGCACAATTATGTGTATTAAAGCTCCTCACGGTGTAATGAGGAAACTTCTAACTACCTAACAAACCCTAAAATTCTACTGTTTTGAACCAAACTAAAGAGTTACGTAACTCTTACATTTACAATTAATCGTGTAGATGTGTAGTGTCAGAATATCTCGGTGTAAAGATACCCTGCTAGACCAGCTAAACCTATCATGACAAAGACTTCGGAACTAGAATTCCTGTGTGTAACCCTAAGACTGTTCCGCCGGCTAATGAAAGCCTTAAGTTGGCATCCGAGTCGGATAAATACCTAAGGTGGTCGATATATAAATATATAAATAAGGGACTATCACTAATACATATTCTGCATACCGTCCCCACTGCCAAAGCATCGGTTCCAGTTACGGTACCTGAAGAGCAAATTTACAGAATATTGCTAGTGATATCTGACGAAACGCGAGTTAACAGCCGTCAGAGCCGTACGCGAAAACCCTTAACTTACTTGGTTAAAAGATAAGATCTGATATTCAAATATCCCTTAACCAAAATGTAAGTGAAGTTTTATAATTGTTATCAACGTCTGCCTGGATCTCAGCCCAACGACTACCAAGTAAGTCGAACAAAGCGGAGACCTGGAATTAAAACCAAAATTAACACCAAGCAAAACATTCACTATAAGTTAAATACCTGGAACACAAATATTAAACCTTAAACTAACACAATTAAATAATATACCCCAAATTTCAGGCTGTGAATCCATTATATCCCATCGAGATGCATCATCAAAACCCCATAATTAAATTCTAAATTAACCCAATTAAATGATGTCCACAAATACCCAAGAAATAAGTATTAACTCCAACCTCCCAGTGGCAGCAACAATTCACCCAACCGACGATTGTTATAAACCCAAATATTAATATCCTAAATTAACCCAGTTAAAAAAATATGTACAAATACATAAGTACAATATAATAAAAATCTGCTCCCAGTTTTCGGCTACAACTTACTCTTCCGACGACCGCCAAGCAAAAGTCAAGATCACCCTTATTCACATCTATTTATGCCTTCTCGACCCCGACAACTTTTACAAGTCTTACATCGCTTCAAATTCCAGCATAATGACCTTCAGTTTACAGTTCATTTTCTATCTACGAGTAACCATTCGCCCTCCCGGTGCGGCGTACAAAAAATGGCGGCCCTCTTACAAGTCTTACATCGCTTCAAATTCCGACATTATTCCCTTAAATTTAAAGTTCATTTTCTATCTAGACGTCCGCTCTCCCGGCGCGGTGCAGAAACATGGCGGCCCAATTCCAACTCTTACAAGTCTTACATCGGTTCAAATTCCAACATTATGTTCCTTAGTTTAAAGTTCACTTTCTATCTAGACAGAACTCTGATGATGTCTAGACATCTGGGCACCCGGCGCCGACGTACAAGAATGGCGGCCCTGCTACAAGTCTTACATCGGTTCCAATTCCGACATTATGGCCTTTAGTTTAAAGTTGATTTTCTATTTAGACATTTGTTTATTCCGTATTATAGATGCGTCTAACGTTAAGATGGCGTCCCTTTTTCTAACTGTATTGTCAAACATATCGTAATGTCTAACAAATAGGACTCAATTTCTTTTAATTTAAATTTCGCTTAGCAACAATAATTTATTCATTCCTTTCCAAGAATTTTAAGCATTTATACTAATTCAAGTTTTATACTGGTTCTAAAACTTTATTTATTTAATTTTATTTTTAAGTAATTGTTACTGAATATTGCCCTTTTTTTAACTTAGCTTACATACATTATAAATGGATTAAGTTTGATTACAATAATTACAAAGCCCCTTCATAGTATTGACTTATTTGCTTCTAAAATTTTAATTTATTTTTAGTATTATTTATTATTAACTTTTTTCCGCCTACAAATTATTTTGTGAAGTGACGAAATAGCTTAGATGAAGCTAGTTCCGTTACAATTACCTCGAACAACGCTAATAATAATTACCATTCTTACATTTTATGGACGCATCCTTTAGCGAGCTCTTAACATCTACACTTACAAATTTCTTTTGGTAACCAATATAAAAGATTTTAGCCTGGATTTGAACTGTTAAAATGATAATAAAAAAAAAGGTGTTGCGTTTGGTTCCATTTAGTCTCATTTAAAAAAATCTGGTAAATGATTGGCAAATTAGCATAATTATGGCTCTAAAACCTCTATTTTTGGTGAACCAGCAGAACCAGTGTAATTAGCACTTGCCCTTGGAGAAACATAAAACAGTCAAGCTTTATAACCAAATAGTTACTATACTACTATACAATGTGTAAAATAAGGGCCTGACGTGAGGAACATAATTTGATTTCATCCTGTCTAGCAGAAATCTGCACACGTCCGTGAAGTAATTCAGTCTAATCCTTTCTGTCCCCGCGTGGGCGGTCTAGCAAATCTCCACAAGTTCCACAACTACCTACGGTATGATTAATTGTCTTTATTTTATTCAAGGGTACGGTTTAACTTAGTTACTGCAAATTATCTACGCACGCCCTTGTATAGATTTTTTGACCATCTGCACCACTATTTACTTCTGTTTTATTGTCGACTGGGTCGTACTGCGTAACGTCACACCCATCGGCCCTAATCACGATTTTGCGTATTTCGGGTCAATAAACAAGTTGGCCACTAGGACACCTCGATTCGACACCGTCTAAATGATTTAAAAGACTTTTTATTATTACTTCTTTGGCATTTCGCTGAGGGCACCAGTTGGCGCCACTGTCGAGTAAGGTCCTGAAGTATAGCTTTCAAAGTTTGTTATTACGGGCGTGAAAACCACATTTAATACCTTAAATATACCTAACTATATACTCGTATGTATTTATAGCTAAAACAGTAATCAAACTAACCTCTGAATTAGCTTTTCTTTCAGCTCGCTTAATTTTGCACCTCTTTTTCTTAGCTCCGCTTTTAAAGCACTGACATTCATTGGCTCGTAACTCATATTTGCCATAATTAATCTATTGAAAAATATTCACAACATTATTCTAATTAGAAATAAACCCGCGTAGCCCACCCACAAACACTGACATTCGACATTTCGGAGACCTCGCGCTGCACTAGCGCCTCTAGCGGCGGATTCACACGCGATAGCCCCCGGCGGTCGTGTGTGCTCCATGTGTGCTCGTTTTATTTTATGGCTGAAAAACTCCTTCGATGCTTATTTCGATGCATCTCGGCCAAGAGCTAAGGGAAATTTCAAAAATATTGTAAAAGTATAAAGTAAGAAGACATTACTTGTTTCATTGTGTAACTAAAATTAGTCATAGGTTCACAATAGTTCATAGTTAATTTTATTTACACAAAGGAAAAAACGATTTGTTAATTGAGGCTTTAAATATGTACAATACTTGCTAATATTATAAATACAAAAGTGAATTATGCTTTCACGGCTAAACCTCTGAAGCGATTTCGATGAAATTTGGTATGGATATAGTTTGAGTCCTGGGAAAGGATATAGCTTTTATCCCGAAAAATTGGACAGGTCCCGAGGGAGCAGTGATAGACGACTTCTACGCGGACGTAGTCGCACATGCGAGAGTACGCCCCTGGGCCTTACGCGGCTACAATGACACCACTAATTCACCCATTCAGAGCGCGGCGGCGAATGCGCTGTGGGCGCGCCCACGCCGCGCGGCCCAGCGCTGAAAGCGCCGGCTAATTAGAACCTAGCACCCGCTGGGACGTGGAACTGCTAATAAAAAACACAGTTTATCTTAAAACCCTGCAATTACTTAATTTAAAGCTCTAAAGGTCACAAAGGTCAAGGTTGAGAAATAATGTGCAACTAGTTAACAAGTCCAATGAAAAGTTTAATGAAAAATAAGCTTTAAAACCCAACTAAGTATTTTGATTCAAATTGTCGTCTATATATGTTAAAAGACACTTGTATATTTTTAAATCCGCCATTTTGTGATATTTTATTTAAAGTAGGTACCTCTGCGAGGGAAAGAAGAACCATATAAATTTAATTTAATTTTTTATTTCATTTATTTATTTATTCCATTAACAAATACATTTTGTGTCGGAAATTTTACAACTAAAATTAAATAACATTTTTATAACATGCATATACTTAATTATAATGTAATTGCTTATTTATTCTAATTAACAAATTCGTCTATATCATAGAAGCATTTCTTCAGCAAATAGTTCCTGAGGCGGGTTTAAAAATTGGAAAGACTAGATATGCTCTTTAAGTCACTAGGCAGGCTATTAAATATTTTTACCGCTTGATAACGAACACTGTGATGTACCACTCTCAGTTTGGGAGCAATCAACACAGACATGTCCTTCCTACGTGTCAGACATCTCGCCTCTCTGTCCTTGTCAGTCTCATACCTCTCTGGGTGCTAAATTACGCTCGTAAGCAATACGAAGATATGGAGACACGGGACAATAAGAATGTTAAGCCTCTCAAAGTGTTCCCGACACAACTGCCAGGAGGGAATACGTACTAGTTCTGACGGCCGGCTTCTGTAGTGCAAAAGCCTTTTTGAAATTATACGCATAGCTCCTACCCTAAAACCTGATACTGTACCTTACGCGCGATTCTACGAGAGCTTAGTACACTGAGATAAGTTGCTTCACAGTGATTTCATCGCGAAGGCTCCGAAGAGCATAGCAAGCAGAACTAATACTACTCTCTATTGCTCTGAGTTCATCTTTCCAGTTAAGGTCAGAGGCTATATGTATGCCCAGAAACTCAACACACCTAGCCAGAGCCACAACTACGCCATTCAACTTCACTTTCAAGGATTCTCTATTCCCAGATGTAGCTCTGAAGAGTATGACTTGTGTCTTTTTCGTGTTCAGTTCCAAATTGTTTGAGTTACACCACGTCTCCTACTTACCTATATATTCCTGCATACATGCTAACATACCTACATACTTACATACAGATGTAAAACATTACCCTCCTTCGGCAGTCGGATAAAAATAGCGACTTCGATCATTATGACTCTTGATATGCTATAAGAGATGAAGCTATGCCACTTATGTCTAAGGTATATAAGTAGGTTTTCTGGCACTAATGTTATAAATTTATCCCATGGGATTACTATTACTAATGTTAGCTGTTTAACACAGTGATAAAAGAACTACGCGAATAGAGCATGCATCAAATGAGCTAAATAATAGACTGTTTAATTACCTTAACACCTTTGAAACGTCAAACAATACCACAGATAGTCGGGTATAGTGATATACATAATTATAGAAAGAGATACCATTGACTGTTTCAAACTAGTTATGTAAATTGACAATAAAAAAAACATTTTCTCGCTAAGCAAACAAAGTTTTTCAAAAAATCGCAAGATTTATTTATTATCAAACGTAACTCGTTCGCAAAAGATTAATTTCTCATTATGATGTAAGTTGAAATACATGATGAAGCGTCGTTTCGTGGTATTGCTGCAGGCTGTCTCGCCCACGGCGATCGTCGTAGCGCCGAGCCTCCGTAGCCGTAGCCCCGTAGCTCTGTAGCGCGTAGCTCGTAGGTGGTTAGTCTACGAATATTATTTCTTCCACAAAGGTCAAATACACTTGTATGTTTATGTAAATAATGCTCTTTGAAGAATTATTATCATAGGAAAATGGATCATGAATTTAAAATGAAATAACAACTTGAACTTACGTATTACATACGAAGATTTTAAGTGATTATTATTTTACTATTATTGCTTTATTTAATTAACATTTCCCGCTTGTTATGGACATGAATAGCCTTTTTTTAATGATTTGCCCTCATGACCTGTCAAGTGAATAAGAGGCATATCGCAAACAATACATATATGTAATAAAATAACGTATACGGTTTAAAAAAATGGAAAAGAGTTTGTATATTGTATACGCTTTTACTGGAAATTCTACAACGTTAAAACGTTAATTAAAAGTGCCTTGATAATGTAATGAATCTCAGCCTATTAAACAATCGGCGTTCTGATCATAAAATAACCCTGTAGTTCTGCTGATAGTTGCGGAAGTTCGATTTGTCTTTGTGTGATGTTTGAGGCAGACTTATGGCAGCATTTAATAAGTTTAACCAATCAGTTTTTTTGTTCAGCTTGAAAGAAGACATAATTTTAAACACACATTTTTCTTATTTTCATAAAAGCCATCAACTTTAAATCAATAAACCCATTTTAAGAATTAGTTATTTATAACTAACGGAGTATGTAAAAATTACGTCATCTAGTTGCAAAACTCGTTTTTTCCCTCTTAATATATATTTTTTTAAAAGAAAAGAAATTTTTAACTTTTTGTTTATTTTATGTAATTATTTGTTTTCCTTAATTAAATGTATGATTGATAACTAGTGGTCTTTCACTTACTTATTGAATGAATAGTTTTTCTCGTAGAAGTGAAAAGAAGAGTGTATTACACGGTAGCAAAATTTTCTTTCTCGGGCGTTGCTTTCTATTCTGTAATCCATTTCTTCGTTCGGGATTCAACACGCTGACCTTCGATGAAATATTGCATTTTGCTCCCTTGTAATACAATCTACTGTTATTCCCGATTTAGTCGTTTGAGCCATATTTTTCGTTAAATCTGACAAAAAAAAATCCCAAAATATTTATTTTGCTCTCATTCGAAAATAATCGTGAAGTATATTTAATGTAATATTATAGGCATGATGACAACTTTTTTAATTTGCCAATCAATCCAGTTTTTTTGGATGATGGGTTTGCTCTTGACTGACTCTGGCCTTTGGAGGACGAAGAGATCAGCCAGAAAAAAAACCTATTCACCCATAGGACTTTTTTTGTAAGGATCGAATTTTAATGTATGTATGGGATCAACTACAATCAGAGAATTGCAGCAGTCGGAAATGAGAGTCAAAGTCCAACATCTATATATATATATATATATATATATATATATATATATATATATATACAGTGTGTAAATGGTATACGGGTGTTTATTAAAAATGGACATAGATTAAGACTCTAATAATCATAAACAGAAAGAATTATTTTGATTACGCTAACGTATACACCGTTTAACCACAGTTAAAAGGAACGCCCGTATACCATTTACACACTGTATATATCTCTTCTAAGCGTTGAAAACGCCCCATACAAATTTTATATAAAAATTTAAAAATTTAAGCGCATAGTTGTCATACAATTTATTTTTAGTTTAAAAATAAGGGTCCTGATAGTACCTTTAATTGGATGAAAAAAAAAAATGACGAAACTTCGAAATTTTGCTATCTCGTATCTTTAAATAACTTTATGTTTTTAATATTTTCACTTTATTATGATAATTTGCAGCTTCTCAATTAATATCTGTTGAACGTATGTATGGATGCCATTATACAAGGGCATAATGTTATCTAATAACAAATCGGTCACGCAATCTATGCCACCATTGTGTGGTGATTGCGTCGGACCTAGCGCCGGTCTACTGTAACCCGCAGAGTCCCCCGGGATACCACCGTATCCCGGATAACCCACAACTGGATATTTATGTCCCGGATCCAGACCACTGCGCCCACGTAATGGGACGGCCGTGTTTCTCACTAAATCATCTTGTAAGAGGCACTTAACAAATTCAATGCCGGTAACTAGCTATTGTGAGTAATCTTGACTCTTACGCGTGTCGACGGCACAGAACGGGTTCGTGATTAGTGGTATAGCTAATCTTGAGCCTATAAAAGTGGCAATTGGGTGGCCTCGGTAAAGAGCGGAACTAACCTAGGGAAACTATCACTATACAGGTTAAGAGGTTACGTAAGTTCAGAATGGAGGTTTATGGCAGTTCTTCGCAAGAGAAAACGTAACAACTAGATTTAGCGTAAGATTTATGTAATCGCCTTATGTGTTATTGTGGAGAATAAGTGGTTAATGGGAGTTTCTTGAAAATATTTTTTTACGATTCGAGAATTACGTATAATCGACTATTAACCTCAAAAACAAGTTCCACAAACAAATAGACATGTCTTTCTTCTCTTTTTAACCTTTTGACCGCCGTAGTCTGATATATAAGACACCCAATGTCCAGCCACTATCGCCGTAGTCTTATATTTAAGACATTTTTTCTGTATGTTTTTTGCAAGGATTTTTTATTTATACCGATTTAACTCCACTGATTCGGATATGAAAGCCGCTCTAATTGTTAATTAAACAGCTACGAAATTACTCTGTTGCTTTATTTTAATTTTCTAGATGAAAATAAATTTGAAAATATGACATTAGATTATCTATAATTTTGCTGTAGTCCCGTCGCCAAAGTCTTATATAATAGACACCAGTGATGTGACGATGACTTGATTGTAACATTTAAGTATATCGACTCACTCAACGATGTTTGTAAGATATTTATTCATAATATGGACTTGCTCGGCTAGCCTATTTTATTTCCTTACCTATTTTCTCATAAAATAACGATATATTATGAACTGTGCCAGTTATGGCATGAATAGCATGTGTCATATATTAAATTCGACTCGGATGACAAAATACAATTTGTTTCACCAACAGGTAAGGTTTGTAAGTTATACCCATTGTGTTCAAATAATTCAAAAAAGTCCGATTTCTGGGATCCGCTTATCCCATGCCTTTCACACAACCAACCCTTTTTGCAAGTGCGAAGGAGTCGGATTCGGGTCCGAGAATTCAGATGCTGTGGATAAAGGCACTTAGGTATACTTTCGTCATTCGTCATGCGTCATGCCCGTCTGCCCGTTGGTCTGTCCATCCATTAACACAACCATTTCTTCGCATAGATATGTGATACTTAATCGACTTTATTTATAACTAATTATTTTCGTTGCGACAGTGAGTCAGGATGAACTACGTAAATAAAAAGATTTTTTATTTGTTAGCCAGAAGGATGGACTTAATTTTTTTTTTTTGGTTTTAAATAAATACCTTAAAACGTTAATGAGTTTTTATACTAAGTAGATATTTAAATCGATATAGCGATGCTTATCGAGGTACAACGTCCACCCCTATTAAGTCATTGTATTCTCAATAACAATCATTACAGACTACGCCGTCGTCTTAAATATGAGACCGCATGTGACGTCAGAGATATAAAATAGGAAATTTTAGTGGTATGGCTCACTCGATATTTCAAAATAATGTTCAAATTAAAAAATTAATAAAGGTACAGATTTGCTATCTCGAAATTTTGAATACCATACGTATTTTGAGATTACAATATTTAATTACCAAAATAGTTGTGTAACTGTGTGAAATTGAATGATTACTTATGTCAACAACTTTGAAATGTTCAGATTCGATACTTTTTAAATATGGTCAATCCTCTCTCTTATAATGTCAACTTATCAACAAATATCCAATAAAGCCTACGCCAATATCTGATATATAAGACCGCTTATGACGTCAGATATATGAAATAAGAAATAATAGTAATGTAGCAATGTCAACCGAGAGATTTTTATGAGTGGTAAAACACATGGAACCAAACCATTGATAAAGGGACGAAACCATTAATAAAGAAATTGGTAAACGTAATTTAGTTATAATAATGTATTTTATTGAATGATACAGTGGTAAAAAGGGTATTATTACTTAATATTCATTACAAGAAAAATCCTATCGTAACGCATGTGGCAAGCACTACACCATTTCCTGTTATTTTATATAGGCGGCGACATGAGCCCGTTCGATGACAGACCAAGCGGCGGTTAAAAGGTTAATTGTATTTACTCGACAGAGTGGATGCGTACTAAGGACTTCTTTTAAAACTCATTGCTGTGCATACACTTATGGTCCATTTTGTATGAGATCAGATCAGTGAGCCTGGGGTGTCAATGAACAGCCGGCGGCCCTGAAATGACCTTAAAAACGTAAAAAATATTTATGTATTTTCTTGACCGGAGCTTTAACGTGGCAGAATTAATCGTTATCGAATACCTATAGTACCTTGGTTTGGGACTAGGTCAATTTGCGTGAGATTGTCCCCTGATTAATAATATATGTTTGAATAAATAAACATTTGTGCGAGACTATTGTCCACGGGTCTCAGCTAGTTGGCATACACGTTCGGTCACGTCGCTGTCGCCGAGCGACCCAGTTAGGTACCTACTCTAGTTAGTTAGTGTTTGCTAAATTGATTCAAAGCCAATAATCACTTACCGGTAAGTTGCAGCACCGACTCAGGATGCTCCTAATAAACCTCACATATAAGATCTTCACTCACGTTAGTTTGTGCATCATTCAATGTTTTGATTAGTGTTCTATAGAAAATAATCTCGTTTTTACGTGTGTTCATGTTTTCAGAGTTACTAGAACCCCTTATAATTTCGTCATGTCCGGTTGTTTGTATAGTTGTTAGTCACGTTCGGTTTTTCTCTGTACCAATCGAAGTCGCGAATTAATTTTGTAAGCATACATATAGATATTTATCCCACGCAGGAGGACAAATTAAACAGTAATTTAATTTCATTACTTAAAACACATATTTATGTAACTTAAAATATATAAATGCGAAAGTATTATTGTTCGTCCGTCTGTTTGTTCTGCCTTCGCGGCTATTCCCCCGAACCGATTTTTTGGTGTGAAGATAGCTTGAATCCCAGGGAAGGTCATTACATTAAATAGGTACTTTATATCACGGAAAATTAGGAAGTCAGCGAGGAAAAATAAGAAACGAGTTCTATGCTTGAATTTCAATATCTTTTTTTAGTTCAGTATGATTTATAATTCATCAAGCGTTCTATTTATCATCATTACAGACGTAACAGTCTGCCTTTGATGCAACTGAGGGATTCTACCTGACATCTGTGAATTTATTAGTTTCACAAAACTGAAAAGCTGGATTAATTTCCATTACCCACTCACTGACAAAGGAATATGGGGTGTAATAATTCATATTCCAACAACATACAGCCTATTTACAAGCTATGACATACCTAATACTACTCGAAGCCTCACAAATGCAGTCTGCAGTTTACAATGTCGGTCATTAGATTACAATTGTCCCAGGATGGAGTGATGCGCCGCCCTACGTGCACCCTTGTGCAATCGCCATGCTGAATTAAAATAGGATAAGATTTTGCAAAACGAAAGTATTTCAATCCCACCAAAAACATTTCATGTGAAATTGGCGGCCAAGACTCACAAGCTCATACCGCTTTCGCTGTAAAAAAACTACCAGATCCCAGGAAAAGCCAAGTCCCTAAGCCCTGATTTTCTAACCCTACACCTTGGCTTTTCCTGGGATCAGATGTCTTTTTTACAGCGAAACCGTTATGATTATGAGCTTGCAAGTCTTGGCCGCCAATTTTACATGACGCATTTTTGGTGGGATCTCATTTCGTTTTGATCTGATTTCGTTTTGTAAGGTGACCTAGTTTTTTTTAATTTTTTTGCGCTGTTGCGTTTCTTGAGCGTCAGCTATTCCTTTTTTAATCTTCCGCTCTCTATCTATGGCTCTTTTTCTTGTTGGCTTAGTCTGTAAGTATACTACTAGGAATTCTCGGGCAGTAACCTAGTTTTACTATTTTTATATACAGATTACACCCCTTTATAGGGGTGGGAGGGTGAAAGTTACAGATTTATTAATTTTTCTGTTCTTTGTAATCCTAGGCTCCACGCCAAATTTCATTTTTCTAGGATATCGGGATGTACCCTAGAGGTTTTGATGGGTGACTGAGTGAATGGCCAAATCGTCGTATTTTAGGTATCAATAAAATCTAAAGTATAAAAGATCAATGAAACTTAGTTTATTTCATATGTGCCCTGATTACGTGTTAATATAATAATAATAATCCAGCCTATATACGTCCCACTGCTGGGCACAGGCCTCCACTCACAACGAGAGGGTTTGGGCTATAGTTCCCACGCGGGCCCAGTGTAGTTTGGGAACTTCGCACACACCGACGACGCGTTTAGCTTAGTTGGTAGTGACCCTGCCTACGAAGCTAGCGTTCCCGGGTTCGAATCCCGGTATGGGCAAATGTTTGTGTGATGAGCGCGAGTATTTGTACCTGAGTCATGGATGTTTTCTATGTATTTAAGTATGTATTTCTCTATATAAGTAATGTTTATCGTTGTCTAGTACCCATAGTACAAGCCTAGAGCTTAGTTTGGGACTAGGTCAATTTGTGGGAGATTGTCCCTGATACTTATTATTATTATTACCGTCAAATTACTTTGCAGGTGTGTGCAGGTTTCCTCACGATGTCTTCCTTCACCGAAAAGTCTTGGTAAATTTACAAATTATATTTCGCACATAAATTCCGGAAAACTTAGAGGTAGGAGTTGTCCCGCCTTGTTTTTTTTTCGTCTTGGCGACGCACTACAGTGCCCCCAGATTCTAAAAATTCTAAAAATAGAAAAAAGCTTACACGTCTTGCAATAAATACTTAACCTTTTCGGTAATCACGCATTCGCTTCCTCCACCAAATATCGTATTGCACCCAATCCAAACGTTTAGGTGACAAGTACTTGACCGGATTTAGTGTTAAGTTACTAATTAAATATTGAATAGCGGCAATCTTGTCTGAATACGGACAAGCACGAGCCGCTACGGAGTGGGCGCCGGAGCCGCCTCCGAGAGCACTTGATAAGTTATTTTTAGGTAGCACTTGTTGAAAGATTGTTGCCTAACAGTATTGCTACAACTTCAACCGGCTGTTTATGAAATCTACGATATTCTTAGTTCTTACCGCGATTGGAGGTCACAGTGACTTCAAGTTGGTGATTGATTGAATAATCGAAATAATTTAAAGGTTTCTCTGGTTACTTAGAAAATGTTTAATTTGTCTTGGTTAATTTTAAATACTTGACATAAACTACTTTTATACTGTGAAATAAAATAACGTAAGTTACGGAAAGATGAAGGTTAGTTGTAGTTAGAGCTGAGAAGTAACTGGCAAAATGCACTTTCGTCAAAATACTATAAGAACCTTACCTTGTCCGCGACTTCATTCGCCTAGAACTCGTTTGTTAGTTTTGTTTTGGGAACATTAAAATTTAATTAAATAAATAATTAGGTACGATAAAATTGACATAAGCAAGTACTCTTACGTTCAAGTTTATGAGCGGCGGTTTACGTAACACTAATTTAAAGTGAAAAATTAAAAATGTTATTGTTGTTTTGTTATAAAAGTACAGCTATGCACTCAGAGAGAGATCGGACGAAGAGCGCAAATTAAGGCCAAGAATTTCAATGGCGATGACAGTCTGAATTCTGGGAACTGGGGCGCAAATTCTTACACAAATACTAGGTACTATTGCGGTTACTTCGGACCGTGATAATCTAGGATACGAGGATATGGATCGGAAGCAGTGCGTAACCGCCTAGTTGGGATTCTGTTGTGTTGTGGCAGGAGCCTACTTGACCGACTTATCAAAGCGTAAGTTTATTTACAATCGGTACCCACGCGTATATCGGCAGAGGACACACTCATGACAAGTATCGGGGTACGGATATCGGGAGAGCTGTGGTGAAGCGCTCACAATAATCACGGTCCTCAGCTATTAGGACACGACAAAGCAGAAGACATGATGTTAGCAAATATTGTTGGTAATAACCTAACTTAACCTCAAAGACTAAAACCCGACTTGCGACAAGTATAACGCAACCTTATAATTTTTTTATAGCCTATGACACTTTCACGGTTTTGACGAATCATATGACACCCCATTTATTAAAATCGATCCAATTGTTTAGGAGCTAGAGGGTAACATCCGATTTAAAATAGTAGTACATATATTTATGTATGTGATCAATGGTCACACACATAAATATACTGTTACAACCATTACCCTTTTTTTGGCCTCGCTCAGTCGGGTGAAAAGGTCCTCTTTCTAAGTATCTATACTCTTTATTGCACCTGAACAAGTTGATGAACTAATAATTATGTACACAAACAAAAATTTATTATAATATACATAGGCGAACTTATCTCTTTATGAAATCTCTTCCAGTTGACATTGTCGATGTAAGAGCGTAATGTATGAGGATAAGCAAAGTGACGTGCATCGGTAGTGTATAACGCAGTATAACTATCATTAACTATGCATAAATAATAAATATTTTATTCTAGTCTAATCTAAGGTCCATAGGTACTAAGTTAATTTTATTAACAAATTACGGACTTAATAAATTACTGATTTTAGGTAATAGGATGTACTTATCATAACATTGCATCCTATCATATCATAACATCCTTTACCTTTACTTAATGGTAATAGGATGTTATGATAAGTATAAGGGCAAATAATCTAAAGAAATGAAAGTCGTTCAGCCACGTGTTTGTGATCACAATTTTAATTAAACAAAGTACCCAGTCGTGTTGTATTAAAAAATCTGTGTTGAACGTAAAGTGAATACTTACAAGAGCCACGGTATCGGTTCCCCGAAGCGCCGTCGGGCTTCTTATCCGTTTCAGGAAGCGCTTCCTCGAACAGCGGACACTAAACCCTCTCACGGCTCAGACCGACTGAACCCGCGACAACGAACATCGTCCAGATTAAATTAAACCAGGCCCGATTTACAACCTCCCTTAAATAACACAAATGAAAACAATTTATTTGCTTATTTGTTATTACTAGAGCGATCAACTCGAATCACAGTAATTGGTGTTTATTACATAAATAATTCGTGAAAACATGAGCAGTTTTGTTTATGCACAACGTCTTTGTTCCGATCCCAGTCAGTATGTAGGAAGTTATTTTAATATAAATTTGCCCTCCGGATTTCATCGCGAATCCAATTATTATTTTTAGTCATCGACGGAGCCCCGGGCGGAGAGTTATGGACAAAGTAGCGGATTCCCGGCTATTGCGCAAACACGGCGTGGTACCTGAAGCATTTCCATAAACACACATTATAAGCTTATGTAGGTACTATTTAATATTTTAAGATCCTCTTACTTGCTTGGTCTTTTTATGGGTTTTAATAAATTAACATACGAACGTTCCACACCTAGATAAGAAACCATGATTGGTGAACGGAGCACAGTAAGTAATAGGCCTACGTGTAACGACCTCCAACAAACAAAGGAAATGCGTAAATTAGGAGTAAACACGTAAGGACTTTAACCTAAATGTTTATATACCAGGTAGCACATCAAATAAGAATGATAGGTACACATATTAATTCTACAGATTTCGTCTATCTTTTCGTTTGTCTTATCCAATCCAATTTTTGTTTAAGTAGCAATCGGTCACTATTAGTGAGCGACCATTACTGCCAATTACTAATAAATTTTTATGTATTATATTTACGATAACTTCTGATATCCTGTATCAAATCAACCCGTCATTCAGGACATTAAGGATGTGTTGAACATGACACGAAATGGTCCTCGCTCACTGACTCATACCTCATACGACCATAACAATATATTTAATAAATATCGTTCGTAAACATCGACGTTATTCAGCAGCTATTCCTTTGATACACGAATTATTGCTGCAATCCTGCATAGTATAAAATAAAGTCGCTTTCAGAGTCTGTCTGTCTGTCTTGTCTGTTTACCCCCTAAACCACCAACGGATTTTGATGCAGTTTTCACCATCAGTTAGATAATTTTTCACGGATTTTTTTTGTACATAATAGTACCCGGAGCGAAGCGAGGGCGAGTCGCTAGTAAATAATAACTTAAGAATGCAGTTTACCCATATGTTCATAAATATGAAAAATATAGGCGAATTATTGTCATTATTTTATTTTAAGGATTGATTAATGCTCTAAAATATAATCAAATACAAAATTTCAGCAGTGATATAACAGTATAAACATAAATATAGGCAAACTGATACGAGTAAGAACACTTGGTAGTTTATCTAAAGAAGATTGAAGGGTGTGATAGGTTTTAATACTGAGAAATAGCAATTATAAAATTAACTGCTTCTGCTAGCATTAACAGTAGATATGTACCTACTTGGTGACTCTCAGAGAGATAGAAACAACAGGCGGGTACTCGCCTACTCGCACTGCAAGCACGTGCACAACTTGGGCCCTGTCCAACGAGTAGATTAGTCAGGAGTGTTGAGGATCAACGTCAAATTCCTGGCAAAACATGACAAATTGAAACGTCAAGTTGTTTGTAAGCATATGTCGAAGGAAATACCAATGATCTTCCTCATGCATTGAAAGAACACAGTGTTACGTAAAAATATATTTTTAACTGTCCACCAGACTGAGAGTAAAAATGGAGCTTTAATAAACATTGGTGTTACCAAAACGGAGTGTCAACGTGCATCCGCTAATATTAGCCGAGTTACGTATCGTAAACTCTGTAAAAATAAGCGGATTTGTTATTTGTCGCCCACGACATTCGCCTGAGTTATGAATCAGCGACTGTCGCTGTGAAAAATCACTTCTCCAGGTATGTGACATTTATTAGTTCACATCACTAGTCGGCGCACAAAACGAATAAGCGATTAACTGTTCCCCGGCTAAATTGAACTGACCTTTGTACAACATACCTAAAGCAAGATTCACACCTGTGTGCAGAGCGTGGGGGCGCATTCTCCGAAGATCACCTATCTACATGTGTAAACGAAGTAATTGCCTGTCTAAATAACCTCGAAAATACATAAGCGTAATACGTTATATACTAACATTTTTGATTAAAACTTCATTAATCTTCAACCCAGGATGCATGACTACACATTTTATTTACGATTAAACCTGATGTGCGTATTGATAAAAAAAGCGGTTAGTCGCCATAACGTAAAACTGTCGACATTTTTTACTTTGTCAAAGGAAATCAGGCTTTTAGGGATCGTTAACTGCGCAATTACGTCGGTCAATAAAACGAAAAGTATTAAACTGAAATAAATGCGTGCACCGGTTTCAGCCGGCGTCGCGGCGGCGGGGTGTAGCTGTCGAATTCCGGTCTGACAACTTAATCTTGGCAGGCTAGTTTGTGGCGCCCGCGCGGGCATCCACGGCAAGTCAAGTGCGGGGTCGACGACCTCAGGTGAGATGGCCCAGTCACTGTCACCGATCTCTGGTCTGACCCCATTTTACAGTCTGATGAGGTTAGGAACGACGGTCCGTTGAGCGCAAACCCCTTTATTTGTCGAGTGCCGGCACGAATTTTCTCCTAAAATGTTAAATAATTTCTTTATACGAATTTCAACAATACCTTCACAACATGTACTTGCGAAAAGGTCGCAACTACAAAGCTTTATTCAAAACATTAAATATTATGCTTGTACTCTACGCTTACTCATATTTCTAATTGTTTTAGCCTCGGTAAACGCATCTTCGGGTTAAACCCCTCAATCTACGAACAATACTAGCATCGATCTTAATACTTTCAATGTAGGAGACGGCATGGCTAACAAATTAAATTTACAATTATATCTGCGTTTTGTCTAGTAAGTGCTAGAGCGTACCAGTTCCATCTTTCCATCCTACTTACTCCTACGCAGTCTGTAAAGACTGCTAACGGAGCTGAATTTCTAATTTGTAGTGGGCGATCCCTATGGACATCGGAAATTTTTCTTACCCGCTTCCGTCTATTTGCTTGTTAAATTTTCTATCGATTTATGCTAGAAAATTTTATACTTAATACTTAAAGAAAGATGTAGGAAAGGAAAGGAAAGATAAAAGCTACGGAAGTGATAAAAATGATCTTAGTTTGTTTTTGGAAATGCCAACAGACTACGCCCTCCGAGGCAAGACATTTGATTAGTGTTATTAATCCGTCGAGATCCCGGCCGCTGTTGCAGCGTATTAAGCGCTTACTTGTGACAACACCTACAACCTAATGAATGTTACGTTCCGAGGTCTCGCAACACTACGCCCGCAACAAAATAGTGCGAAAGGCTAAAGGGCAATTGAAACCTATATTTATTTTGCCAATAGGCATTCCAATTTTAGTTCTAATAGGTACAATAAAAGTAAAGATCAATAGATACAAACATTTACTACTTTTGTAGGAAAATATATTAATTATACTTTACGATTTTAGTAAATGTATTGTTTACTAGCATTACCATTAGGTACTCTGTAGACGTAAAATAATTTGATCACTAACTAAATTAACTGCTCGCTGTTTTTTTTTAGTATTTACGACTTAGGACCACTTGCAGAAAAAGTTAAATCGAGTTTAAGTCTTAAGTCTCTAGATTTAAGATTGACAGTTCCATTCATTTTGACACAAATAAACTGTACCTAAGGCTAAATCTCGATTTATTTTTTTCCTGCTAGTGGCGCTTACTGATTAAATAAGACTTTTTGCCAAGAAGACCGAGGATACCTGACCCCAGAGTTCTTCACTTAATTACTCCTCACTTAAAGCGACTCCTGATGGCTCCACGGCCGCAAGTTGCACAAAATTGTTATTTTGGACATAGTTATACAATATATCAGCCATCGGAAGGTGCAAGTTTTTAGCGGTTCTTTCACTGAATTTAAAGTACTTTTGCTACCGCAGTATTAAGGACTTCTAATCAAAAATCTCAAACTCAACTAGTAGAAACCTATCGAAATTATTTTGAAATTATTTTGAATTTTCCTGCACTCGGCTACAAATACACTAAAGCTGCAAAATCAAGTTGTATTTTTGACTTCTTATACATATCCATAGCAAAATATAAACAAAACCTTGTAACATTTCCTCGATATTGATGTTGTATCCCGAGTTCCCGACAGTCACTTGTTAAAGTGACGGACACTGGAGCGAAATTGTCTTCGGGTGAGGTTACTAAGGTGACACGATGATGGTCGACCCTTTTGCGCGTCACCTGAGGTGTCGACTTACAAATGGGTCACGCTCATTTGTCACGAAATTGAGTGTGATATACGAAACGAAAGCGCTTTTAGGTGTCCGATATATATAGATTTATGAATAAAAAACCAGTCATTCAGTTGTGAAATACTAAATAGATTTATAATGTACCTACTCAATGAAACCAGGATTCTTAAAAAAACAGATTCTTGAAATTTAGGAGACTTTCAGACAGCAATTAATTTCATCACAAATTTGCGCTTCCTTCAGAGCATCAGCAACATTG
Source organism: Tortrix viridana (assembly GCA_963241965.1). Classification (NCBI taxonomy): domain Eukaryota; kingdom Metazoa; phylum Arthropoda; class Insecta; order Lepidoptera; family Tortricidae; genus Tortrix; species Tortrix viridana. The sequence continues at coordinate 4,816,240 of OY725172.1, read as the reverse complement.
CTTATACCTAGTAATTAATTATCAAGTTCAATTCTGCAGTTAGAGTTACTTGATTTAATTCATAACCCTTTAACGTTTGAAAGAATGAGTCATCCTAGTGTGGTCTCTGTTCTGATTTATCACAAATCATATCCTTATCATTGTTAATATTGCGGTCTTATTCGCAGTATCGTAAAGCAAGCAATACGATTTTGGAAGCAAGATGGGTTAAAATAAAATGGAATAGAGGCTTACGTAATGCTGATGAAACAGGGGTTCCCAAAAATTTTCTGAAAATCTTTCTTGGTTGGTTTAAAAAATGCGACGCCGTTCTTTAGCAGCATTACATTCGAATTTTTCCCTTAGAACACCAGTGTGCTGTGTTTACTAAAGCTATTTCTCTGACTATTTATGAAATCTTAAACCATAGATCTAATAAAAGTTCAAGACAAGAAATCTACGGTCAGAAAAAAAGTGGTCGAGTAAGTGACCATTACCCACCTATTTATTACTGTATTTTACGCGACCGCCCAAGGAGGGTATTTTTTAACTATATGATACATGAGCATGACACAAACGTCTTATGTCACCATGTGTTAATTAATAGAACACTACCTATAGCTTTTCTGCTACTCGCATCCAGGTATTTCCGCGACGCTAATCAGATTGTCGATCCACCTTTGCGCCTTCTGACAACAGCCGTGGGCCTATTAATTATCATGTTTATCAACATGGTTAAATGTGGATTGAATTTCTGTCACTTTTTGACCAGGATGTACCTAAGTGCGAGAGTGACGGATGCTTTACTCACATTTATCCACCGCGATAAAGGCAACCATATTATAGAGAATGGATAAGAGTAGCATAGAAACGATCCCAGTGTCTTTGGGATAGGCCTAGTTATGTATGTCCAACAGTGGACGTTTCGACTGGTCATGATAAGCTTTTGCTTGCGACTCCGTTCGCACGGAATTTTTTCATCGGTATTTCCTCAGCAAATATGCAATTTTCCGGGATAAAATTTATCCGCAGTGTCAATTTAGGCTATGATTTATCTCGGTACCAAATCGGTTTATTGACGCGTTGAACCGTAAAAACAGAGACAACCAAGACCATGTTTGGATTTAAGTATATAATATGAAGTAAGTAAGTATTTTGTATTTCTAACAGATTTGTAGGCATAGACAAGCTTAGAACGTTACTTATAAGAAAATAAGGTGAAGCAAACATATTACACGGCGTTTCTTCAACTTTCAGCTAGTGCAGGGCTTCCTCGTCGTTAAGAAACAACTAGAATTATGAACGACTAGGCTGAAAGTTTTAGAAGAATGCCTTTTATTCCAGGAGCAATGTGCTGTGGGGCAACTGGAGGCGTTAATACGATATTTCACTAGTACAGTGTGGTATTGTAGACGATAAGTATTTTAAAAGGTCATCGGTTATGCCGTGCCATGCCACGACATACCGTGACGTGACGTCTGGGGAAAAATAATATGTAGTAAAAATAGTATGTATATGTAGTTAAGTAGGTAAGCCTATATTGTACACAAATTGCAGCGTTGTTGTAAATTCCAAGACAGAAGTATCAAAATTATCACAGCAAATTTTTCTCCTATCTCAGTTGTAGGTACCTATAACAAAAAACTGGTGAATCACGTTTCTCCCAGCATTCGGTGGCGCCGCTGCTATTGTATAACCCTTGTACTAAGGGGATCTTTTTTGTGCGCGTGGCAGACTGTGGAAATGTTTCTACGAAGCAGCGGATTTCCGATCCACGTGCCGACCGAGTAAACATTATGTCAATAGGTAATAATGACAAATAAACAACTGAGGGGTCGTCGGAGGCATTAAGGAAAGTTTCTCAGGTAATTGGGTGTTTACATTCTGATGCTTAGCCACCACCGGTATCCAAGCGCGTGTGGCCTCAATGCGTTTACAATCTATAAGTTACATAGTTACTGTGCAGTTTTTATAAAATATAAAGCTTTTTTATACATTTAGCCGTATGGTAGGATTATCTTGATTTAAGTGCTGTTTATTATACTTTGACCGATTTTCGTTCCTAATAAACGACACGTTTCCGTGAATAATAAGAGGAGTTAATGTTGGTATCTTTGAATAGTTATAGGCATTTTTACTTAAAAACCTTACTTAATCGGCACTTAGGTAAGTTTTTGCTGGTCTTTTAACGTCAATATCGTCAATACTTAAGAAAATGAAGATGAAGATTATCACGTTTCATATTACAGTATCCTACGTACGTTGTATATTGAACGCTTAGCCATAGATTAAACAAGAGTTACTTCGTGAGTTGGCTGAGCGCGTGTGATAGTGTGTGTAACATAATCTGCGCGCGAGTCGGCGCTAGATGGTGCGCACCACAACAATGACTCACGCGCTATCCAGGCCAGGTCAGGCGGCCTCGGGGAAGGCCGAGGCCCACTGCGCGGTGTAAAGTTGTAAACAGTGCGCCGCACTCTGCACTCCAGATTATTCGGGATTCTCATAATCCCTGGTTGACAGTGACAGCAGACAAATGTACCGTCAGCATCAAATACAAAGGAGCAGTCAAAGTGGCCAAATACATCGCAACACATTCTTATTCCTATAGTAATCTTACTTATTAAACGAGAAAAGTTTGTACCTATATACATATATTTGTAATCACATTCTCGAAAACGGCTCTAACGATTTCGATGAAATTTGTAGTATCCGGGTTTACGGGGACAAAAAATCTATCTAGCTAGGTCTTATATCTGGGAAAATTCATTTTCCCCGTATTTTCACGCAAAAAAAATTCCCGCCCTATATGGTTCGTAATTTCGGGGTGGCTGCCGTCGTCTGAATAGACTGATGAAAATCGATGAAAATTCGGTTTCGACCCGAGCGACGACGACGAGGTACTAAAGATGACATGTGTTGCGATATATTTGGTCACTTTTGCTGCTCCTATCTCTTTGATGCTGACTGTACTAATTGGGCGTTTTAAAAAAAGTGTACAGTTAAAGACAAAAATGAAGAAACGGCAACTTTTCCGTTGCGTCACGAAAATTAACGATACCAAATGTGTGACTGATTTTTGTGATGCACTGAAAAAGTTAAAATTTCAAAATTTTTGTCCTTACCTAACTAACGGGCTAACTAAAAAACTAACGGGTGGTCGCTCACCATCCTCACGCACACATCTAAAGCATAGTAAGCCGTTGAGTAAGCCTATCGGCAACCATACCGCTGCTGGAACCTCTGTCACCTTGAATAAAAATGCCGTCTTGTGTTGTAAATTGCTGTCGGAACAGTACAAGAGTACAAAAAAAACAAGTAGGAATTACTTTTCATCGGTAAGAGATTATTATACAGCTTATAGTTTCCTATTTAATATTTAAAACAGTTGTGTAAAATTTTACTTCAAAATGACATCGGCGGCGTACTCATGGTGTGCTCAATGAATAAATAGGGTAATTACCCCAAAATTAGGGAGATTGATATTCTTTGCAAAATACAAGAATAATCACGAAAATGATATAAATCACTATTTTATTGTACAATTTGTGATCACATAAAACAATTTTCATACTTGTTACCTATTTATTTTATTTAGCATTCCTAAAGCAGATGAGTTTTGGGGAAAAGAATTGATAGAAGTAATTGGAAAACCCCGCAAAATTGTGCATTTTGATGAAATTTAGTAACTTCATAAAAGTTTTGACATTCTTAATCGAAATTTAACCTAACGGGTCTTTATAAAAACAATAATATTAATAAAAAGATCATCGACAATTTTCTTTATTGGGGAAAATTGGTTTTACATGGAAACACTCCGTCAATACCAACACAATCACGCGGCCGCCAGTGCTTCGAGTGGCATGGGTCCGGGGCCCGGCCCTGACATAAAAAGTGAACCAGAATCCCTGTTCTCAATCCCGACCATGTCAAGCGATAGGTGACAGACACTTTAGCCCAATTAATAGTTTAATGGAGGCCTGTGAAAGGTGCCACAGACTGACATCGGCCGATATTGGCCTGTCAGTCATCGTATTAGAACACAAGCGAGTTTCTCTTAAGATTTCATACATTTCTTCATAGATTTTGAACGGCGGGCCGCCTGACAGGCTCGGTACTGTAGGTAGACTGTTAGTCTGTGGGACCCTTAAGTAACATTGATTACCTGATCCACATGCAATGACACTGCATGACTCCAAAAGGTTAATAGTCTTACTAATTTCTCACAAGTTCCATTGCAATAAAAAATGTGCCAATTAACCTCGTTATCACGATACACTATACTGGTCTGTAATTGAGGGCTCATTTTAAAGTTCATACTCGTAGTTAATTGATCGCTTAACTAAGAAAAATATAACTTGTAGAGTTGAATGACACCTTTCTAAAAGGTCAAGTCTAAACGCTCAGAAAAATATCTTTAACACGAATAAAGCAGTTCACGGGGTTACTTTTCCTTCTACAAATACAGGGTGAATTTGTATAAGTATACAGTAATCAATTTTTCTTACACTAATCGATGGCGATTACATTTGCATCGGAGGTACATAAAATAAACAAGAATTTTATAAACCTTTTATTTTAATTTAGGATTTAATTTTCAACCGAATTAATGTCACCCTACGCTTGGTTAATCTAAGAGGTTAGTTTAGCAATAAGACCTCTTTAAAACGACTGTTTCCTAAAATAAACATTCACAACCTTATTACAATTTCTTACTCTATGCAAACTTGTCAAATGTTTGACTTATGCACCTCAAGTGACCATGAGGTTAGTTAGTATTATTTATTAACTATTTATTATTCATTAAATAATTCAGGAATCAAGTAATAAAACACGCATAGTTAGACTTAGTTATGTCCAGGAAGTAAGAAAAATTGGTTCCTATATACCTACTATTACAAATTCACCCTGTCTATACAGGGTGTCCAGGGAAAAAGTGCACAAACGAATAAGGGTGAAACTAAATGTGATTTCGTCGCGGAAAAAAAAAAGAATTAATTTTGCATAGCGTTAACAATAATTAGAAAAAATATATAAAAAGAAACACAAAAAATACAGGAAGGTAATTTAATTTATTTTTCACTTTTTTCCGTGATAAAATCACATGTAATTCACCCTTATTCGTTTGTGCACTTTATCCCTGGACACCCTGTATACTATGAAAAGAACTCCCATGGTTATCCAAAAACATCTACGCGATCGTCCTTAGACTTGAATCGACATAAAATTATCCCTGTTGATTACGTTTGACTTCAATAAAACCTACTTACACGTACGTACTAGCTAAATATTTTTAGGGTTCCGTACCCAAAGGGTGCCAAGGGTGCAGTGCGGGACCTTATTAGTACGGAACCCTTGGAGTGCGAGTTAAAGACTCACTTGACCGGTTTTTATTTATTCGTTCGGCCCGAACAATGTGTTTGAGTGTTTTTAGGGTTCCGTACCCGAAGGGTGCCTAACGGGATTACTAAGCCTACGCTGTATGTCCTAATAGCTCCTCTAATATTTTATAATTATTTTATTTAAGAAAGCAAGTAGGTAGTGCTTAGGTACTTATACCCTTACTTACTTAATTCGACAATTATAAATAGCGTCGTGTTTAGTTAGTGTCATGTTTATTTCATAGGAAGTTGTGTCAAAAATATATGACCACTTATTTGGCCGACTAATCTGTAATTTGGTCGTCAAAGGTCGTAGGTTTGATGTCGCACACACTAAGTTGAGATTATATAAAAACAGTTCACAACTAAGTAGGTATTTAGCGCTAGTAATTTCAAACGAGATAATTTAACTTATTTACACATTAGCAAAGCTTGATATAATAATTCATTAATTTTTGACAAATGTAACGACTTGGGTTTTCCCTGTAATGTTACATTTTGGTATTAATAAATAAAGATATAAATAAATAATGTTAAAACCTACTTTTTCTACTAAGGATTTTTATTCTTTAAATATTGACGACTATCCTACGTTTTAAACTATCTCCTAGTAGTAGAAGAAAAAAAATATGGCGATTACGTTATTTGATATAAAAAACACAAGGATGCGAATTCACCATTTTCATCGTCCAATTCATGGACCAAAGAACTAATGGACATAGGGTCACTAATACAAAATTGAAGAGAGGACACGACACGAAGGTCTGGTTGTCGTTCGCTCGGGCGGCTAACATTGATACACTAGAAGCATAGTAGAATATGTGAAAAAATACGTATTCTTCACACGTTCTTGCCTCAACATCGATATTTTCGTCAACTACCTAATTAACAAATCATTATCATTTCATCGGTATTATTCGAGACCCTGAGTCACGTCCGTGGTCGCTGCTGTCCAGCTACCGAGAATAAAGCATACAATGCCAGGCGCGGCTGTCGGCGCGAGCGCATATCAGTCGGCGGCCGCCCGGCCGTCGCAGTCGTAAAGACTACGCTCCTTCATAATCAAAACGACCGAAGTCTAGAAGTAATTCCATTCCAATACCAATCATAAAACGTGCCGATTCTATGCAAAATCACACAAACTGAAAGTTAGGTCTTGTTCAACAACTGCCATTGATCACCATCATAACGAGTGCAGACACGATTTCGCGCATTCGCATATCGCTATAAGCATTTGGCCTCGTGACAATGATTCATTAGACATTACTATGTTTGTAGGTTTAAATAATAAATGGTCTCGTAATTTCGTCCTTCCAAAGTCCAAACTATTAGGGTCCACAAGAAATAGGTACTTAAGTAAAAGATAATTTGTCACCCGCAATTTTGGTCACTTAAAATTCGTTTTTCGTTATAAAATGATCAATCAAAGGCAAAAGTAGTTGCCTTGTTTCACATCACGACCATCCAGAGCTATATATTACACTGGTTTACAAATTTTAACTTTTTTTATATACATTTAATGAAACACATGTTTTCGTGTTTATAGTATTTGTTTTGATACGAAGTTTAAAGGTGACTTAACTGGTTAAAGGTTAACTGGCTGATGTAGGGACATAGGGAGAGGTCAAATTAAGTGGAATTGAACTCGCCATTAACATAAGGTTAAACCAATGTTGTATGTATAATATTTAGTAGTTCGAAAATAGAGGGCAATTAACCTTTCTTTGTGAACCTTTCTCTAAGTCTCTAAAGGGAGGTTAGAAGTATTAGCGAACTAGCTTTTGCCCGCGACTTGGTTTGGGTAGAACTCGTTTAACACTGTGCCCTTTGGGAACTCTAGGATGGTAACTATTCTGTGTCCCTGGGGTTCAGCTATCTCCATACCAAATATCATCAAAATCGTTTCAGCAAATAAATAAATAAAGATAAAACATGTCCAAAACGATGAGCAACATAAAATATTCATTATTTTATTTTACTTTTTATCGGGTAATTAACAAAAGAAGAAAACAGCAAACTAGAAACCAACGTTTGTTTGCAACCTTTCGTATGCCGTGACATATACATATGTATTGAAATATCAATTTAATTTCCATTTATATATGTATGTATATGTCATGGTACGGATCCGGAACGCTTGGGTGCAGACTCGCAGTACGGTTGTCGCAGTGTGGCTGTTAAACCATACCCGGTTTAACGACTTGTACCGCGTTTAAATGAGAAAATATTACTATACTATCCACTTTGGTTCATTCAGCGATGTTATCTTGAGATTAGGTAAGGTATTGGGAACATTTAATGGGCGAATAATCCCGCGTAACCGCGGCACGAGACGTGACGGCCGACGGAGTGTTGAATTCTTCGCACCCTAAACTAATCCGCATAGCTTTCTAATCATCTTACGTCTCTTTCTTCCCTTATGTGAATATTCGAGAATGACAAAGAAGGGTTATGTGATACGGGTTGGTCTCGCCGGCGCAGGCGATGGCGGTTGCAGCTGGCCGCGAGCCAACTATGCGCGCGGCTAACAGCTATGGAATCCACCAGGAAATTTCAATTTTACGGCACCATTTCACGAGTGTGATGCATGAAAATTTCATAAAGTTGTATTTGACCTCGAAAACAAGAAACTGTCTTACCATAATGTATTTATTATGTTATTATTCACTGAATTTCAATCAGTTTTTAGGGTTCCGTACCAAAATGGTAAAAAAGGAACCCTTATTGTGAGACTTCGTTGTCTGTCTGTCTGTCTGTGATATACAGCTATCAACTTGAAATTTGGCATAGTTGTATAACTAGCTTGCCCGCGTCTGTTATTAGTAAAAAAATATGAAATTAATTGATTGACAAATGAAAGTGATTTGATTATAGCAAATGGGATGTCATATAAAAGGCTCAATCTGCACATTTCAAAACTATTTTTTAATAATTTTCCGTGTCGTACTTTTTGATTTATAAACAAAAATGTTCAAAACCGTTGTACCAAAATGTACCGTTCCCCCCCCTTATCTCCGAAGTTTATGAACCTAAAAATCTGAAAAATTGTTAACTTATAGATAATTACTTATATTTTACGGGAAAAATAAAACGAAGTGTTCAAAGTTTATAGTTTTTGAGAAATTGACAAAAACTATAAACTTTGACCACTTGCATACAATTGCACTTGCATACAATTAAAGTACATAAAAAGGTATATTTTTGAAGTACGGACTTAAATACGGAACCCTCGGTGCATGAGTCCGACTCGCACTTGACTGTTTTTTTTATTTTTAATAAACACCTTGCTTAACTTTGATATCTTTTCATAGTTCTAAGTAAGTACTTATTTATTAAGCTACAAAGACTTCATGACTTTACACGCATTAACGCTTTATACCTAATCATAATTTGCGTAAATATTAATACACTCGATCAATTTCAAATCACATACCTAGTATGTCTTCGTAAAATAATAATCTTCATGTTTACATGTAAGAACTTTTAATAGCTTTCTCTGAATTTAGTGATTTACATACCATATGCTCGTAAAAGTTCATATAATGAATTAAACAAAACACATATTTTTACATGTATAAGTTAGGTACTTTAAAGCGTTGAAAAAGTTACATTTTAAAACAAAAATGGAATAAAATAAGCTCTTTCCATACAATAAATTGTAGCAACTAGTGGCGGGGCGGCGCGGCGCCGTTTTCAGCCGGTCCACATTTGTAGCATTTCAGCGTAAGGTATATATCTCCGTCGCGAGCCGCCGCCGTGCGCCATATACGCTAATATGCGCCTTTTCCGTTGCACAATTAGTATAGCATATGTGATACCGCTACTTTTATTAGATAACAAAGTTCACAGTGCAGACTGAGCGGTAGGTACTTCGTTTCGGTTCTATGATAAGGTACAGATGTAGTGAATAAACATACGACATAGTTTTTGGTCGGAAAAGTTCCTATTTAAGATACATTTCTCTTTCTCAATCAGCTTTACTACCCGTCGATAAACTACTAATTGACAACATTTCATTTTTATCACCCTTGTATTTTACGTGTCCTTTGGAAGGAGCATTAAAAATAACAGAACACGTATTTAAAGTAAAAGTCATACTAAAAGAGCGTATGTGACATGACGACGCGGTTAGCCTAGTTGGTAGTGAACCTGCCTACGAAGCTAGCGGTCCCGGGTTCGAATCCCGGTATGGACAAATATTTGTGTGATGAGCGCGAGTATTTGTTCCTGAGTCATGGATGTTTTCTATGTATTTAAGTATGTATTTCTAAGTATGTTTATCGTTGTCTAGTACTCATAGTACAGTCACACCACGGGATTGTTGAGCCACCATAGAACCCTGTCATAATGACAGCGTCAAGTCACGCAAAAGATATTACGCCAAATTTTACCGTCTACTTTCTGTGAGAGGGTTCTATAGTGGCTCAACAATCCCGTGTTGTGACTGTACAAGCCTAGAGCTTAGTTTGGGACTAGGTCAATTTGTGTGAGATTGTCCGCTGATATTATTTATTTATTTATATGCCTGAATCGAGTGCCAACCTTTGTCTATGTTTTGAACCGGCGATATAGAAAAACGTTTTGACAGAACAAATAAGAGTGCTAGAAGTTCTATTGCCATATTACGGATATTTTCACTTGAAGCACAGCTTGAAGTCCGTCTTGTGCTTAATTCCCATAAACCAAGATAATTTAACAACAATATATGGGTCGAATACAACCAGGGGCTTTACTTATTTATTGTATATTTACTTTATTTTAATTATTTTATCCGGCGTTTAAATGACACGTCTAAAAATATGTATTTGATTAAAAATATATCCGTACGTTAAATCAAAATTTTATATCAGTGACGTCATTCTTCCGCTCTGCACTGCACATGTCATATTTCCTTATATTTACTGAGCTACTGTAAATAAAAAAAAAACTAAAAACATTTTTGTAATCCAGGCCCTTAATTACAAAGCGGCTCGCACTAGTGTTTCTTACCAAGATTAAATTACTAAATCAGAAATAACGAGTTGCTGTTGGACTAGTACAACTTATATTATGTTCAGACACATCACATTCAGAGAACTTTAACGCCTGCGGAAAACTAAGTATAGGAATAACATATGTAAAAAAAACCGGTCAAGTTCGAGTCAGACTCGCGCACCGAGGGTTCCGTATTTATTATGGTTCGCATCAAAACTATTTCCCAATTTTGAATGTTTAGTAATTAATAAAATAAATAGTAAAAAATAGAGGGAGACAGGTAATTTTTTGTACATTTTTGGTCATAACTCCGAAACTAAAGTACTAAAAATTTTTTTTTGAAATTTGCATATCAAGCCCTTTCATAATTATGATAACCCATTTGCTATAATAGGTTTACTTCAATTTGTAAATCCTCCATTTAGACCCAATTTCCAATTGCTATAAAACTCTTTTATAAATCCTAATAAATACAACCAGATTGCTTCAGCCTTTCCTGAGAAAAAGGGTCTCGACAGACAGATGGACAACAAAGTCATCTTTTAAGGGTTCCGCTTTTCGGTATTTGGTACGGAACCCTAAAAACAATGTATAATTCACATTTTGAAGACTAACATGATTCATTATTAGGGCATTGAGAATTTATATCACTATTGACTGAAGTCTTCCTCATCGTGGGTTCTGGCAGCCGCGTTCACCACCTGCAATAACATTCCGGCTATACTTAGACGCAGACCACTGTACTATCAATCACACATTTGGCATTTTCGATTGATAATTGCATATGACTATGGTTTATGGCACAATTTGGGACGAAATATCGTGTTGCCGTTGAGTGAATTTAGATATTATTGAGGAGCAACACAACATTCACGTTAAACATCTATTCGGCAAACAAACTGCAACACAACAAAAATAGTACAACATGGTTCACCGTTCACTTGGTTTTTTTAAATAAGTACATACCAAACTACAACACATAAACACCAAAATAAAATTCGGTTTTAATTATTCATCGTATATGTCGTGCTATAGTTTCACTACAAATACTAAACATACTCCTAATAGTACAATTAGAATTCATGGGATTTGATAAATTAGTATTTCCCTATAGTATTACATGTGGAAATTACCAGTGCTTGTGTCAACTACGTAATCAAGTTGTAGGTCCTAGATTAGGTATCGAGATCAAAGGCCCTTACCTGGTAGGTAACAAGTTATAAATGAGTTGTTACAGGCAATGACTCATTCCTCATCCACCTGAGCACTCACGGCCCCGTGGGCCCCCTACTCACTCCAAGGATCGACGACCTCGAAAGAAAACAACCTCTGGGGGCAGGCCGGCCGTTACTGAATCCAATCAAATGTTGCTAACTTGTAATAGGAAAAGTACAAACACATTTCTCGCTTCTAAGCGATGCAATCAATTTGTTTTATTGTTATTCCATATTTTCATATTTTTTAGATCCATTTTGAAATGTGTTGTGATTATTTTACTTCAACGTATCAGCGCCAGAGGAATAATAGAAAATAATTCAGTTGGGATTTTATTATTTTCAATAAACAAACCTTAGAAAATTAACAGGATGACATAGTTGTGATATATGTAGGTATTGACTATGATTAATGTCTTTCTGTTCTCGTCGCATCCATTTACGTTGTATTAGCTTTAAATCAAACGGTGGCCGATGAAAACAACCTCGCACAAAAATTATCATCATTCTAACTAATAACGTCTCATATATACGACACGTGAAATAGTAAAATAGTAAGCCGTTGGCAACGCTGCGCGGGATTTCATTCAGCGGCGCTGGCGCAAGTGTTGCACAATGCGCATTAGGCCGCGCATCCGGATTTATTTGGGTTATTGTTTCAGCTATTCGGCGAATCCTGCGCTCTCGCTCTTAATTAGTTGGATGACATTGTTATTTTAAGTGTCTGAAGAGTTTTGAGTTACATAAAAGAATGCAATTCTTTCGAAGGTGATAAATAATTCGTATCCTGTGCTCATTCATCAGTTAAAAAGTAACGATATAATATGGTGAGTCATTAACTATTTTAAATGCAAGCAATTATAATATCTACTCGTATATGTATATAACATGTTGCCTAGTTTATCTAAAGGACAAGCATAGAGCTAAGTTTGTCCCCTAATAAATATTTATTTATTTACCGAATCTTTTCTTATTTATGCAATGCCACTAGTTCAGAGAGCGTTAGTTCGTAAATTTATTTAGGTATATATTTATTTACTTTTTGAAATATGTTTAGGGGCTTTAGTCATAATTTGACCCTGTCAGCCCCGTTAGACTGCTACAACCCCGCCCCCGCCCCGCTAGGCGTTTAGTAGAGCTCTACTGAAATATACATCTTAACAAACATATTTTGACTTATAGTTGTTGAGTGCGACGTCAATTATCATTTGTTATCGCCGTTCATTTGTTTGGGTCGTGGTTTCCCGTCGCATTATGCAACGGTTACGGGAACGTGTAGACGCCTATGTGGGTCGACCCTTGTCGGCGCTTCCGCGTGGGCGCCGCAATGATCGAGAGGGTATTTACTGCACCGGTGTTATTCTCTCCCGCAACAACCCTCGAAGCAGTTGTCGTATTGACTAAAAATGTTTTCAACATTTCTGACTTGAGACTCGCAAAATGATTTCAAGCGAGACAACCGTATGTATAGTGTATGTATTGGTCTGCTCCCAAACGTAATAGGGAATGTGCATGATTTTTTTTTTGTTTTATTAAAAAAGTCATTCATGTAAGTAAGAAACAGTAGAGAAAAAATATTTTTCGAATAACTGTAAAAATAAAAGATATAAGCCATTAAAGATTTGTTTTTATCTCTTTCCAGCAAAACAGAATTTAATTTATGTGGCCGTAATGCCCGCTGACATCACAGTATTCACAGTACATGTCAGATTACTCTGTCTAATTAGTATAGTTTTAACCCAACCCAGTCAGAACCCAAAAATAAACGGTTTGCCCAAAAATTCGAGGTGGAATTCAACGCTACTGTTGAATGGTAAGTACTTATAGTAACAACAAAGCCCTTTGAGCAGTTTTAGTTTATTGAACACGGATCTTGTGAAAGAATTCCTACGAACTTTATAATTGTCCTAACTTTTACAAGTTTAATCCCTTAAACTAAATGTTACCGTTTCTATTTGTAAATGTGTATGTACCTACTGTAATCAAAATAATGAGCAGATTTTTAAATTACAGTTTAGATAAATACTTTCTGTTAATTATGGTAACTATATAAAAAAATTAATAGTTGCAATTACTAGTACTTATTTCAATATGTAACATAAGCAGTGAGTAGGGTTTTATTTGAATAATACTTACTCATACTATGCACCTAAACCTTTCACTTGTTTTAACGCGGTAGATGTCGCCAAAAATAAAATTTCAAAAGAGATGGTCACCGACCAATCATCGGTTCGTAAAAGTAGTAATTTATGAAAATGTGGACGCGTCGTTAATTTTAGAATCCCGCGCAATGCCTGCTTCAAAAGCCGAATATCGATTTCACCGCTCATTTACTATCCAGTAAACTCCAATAGTATAGTTAACCTCATTTCTATTATTTACACTCAGATTGCAACTATCACCGTTCTACTTTTCAGCGATTAGCGAAACGTTTTAAACAAAATAACTCAGACAGATGTAGGTCTTTAATAACATTTATTAGTCAGATATAAAACGAATGTATAGCAGTCTCTCCATTCATAAAATTTTCAGTGTGTTACATAATTTAAATAAGGGCGAATGAGGTTAAAGACCAGCATAGAGTAGAGATGAGGAGATGTGCAACAATAAAAAAAAAACAGTCCTCCCCCTCGAAAGAACCTCTAACTTTTTCCGTTGTTAAACGAAAATTACTCATATAATTAATATGGTTAACTTTCGTTTCGTTACGAAAACGAAAAAAAACAACGGATTTTTAATTGAGTCCTTAACTGGCCTAAACTACGTTTTTTTTTTTGAAAACCGCCCTTTTGACTTCTTAAGTTTGCTTTCTTTATGAGAGTTTTAATGTTTTCGCAGAAAGATATATAAAGTATAATGTTCAAACATGTAGATAAGATACATACTTACCTACATTTAGTCGAAATATTATCATGTTTTATGGGTGAGTCCACGAGCGTTTTAACCGCCGTCAGTCCCTTGATCGCATTAAAGTCGAAATTCCTGTAGCTTTGGATGCCATTTTCGGTTATTTTGTAGAAGTCCGGACACTCTATAAAAACAGTGGTAAAGCTTTAACACTCAGAAGTCGGCGGTCTTCAACCGGCTGCCCGATACAATCAGCTCGGCGCCCTCCCTGAACTATTTTAAGAGGAAATTCAAGAAATGGCTTCTCGAGCACCCTTTTTACAATTTTAATGAGTTTTTGACATTTAAAAACGAATAAGAGTGGTTATTGCTAAAGACCCACATATATCTTTAAACTATCACAATTTTTTCTTGGTTCATATTGGCTAATTACATTATTATTAAGTATGTAAAATTGCCATATTATTATATTATTCTTTCACACATTTATTTTATTTACAGTAGGTTATGTTTTTTACAATAAATATTTAAAAGTAAAATTATTATTATATTATTATTGTTTTTCTTTTAAGTAAGAACATACAAACAAGCTGACATGTAATATAAAGTTTATGAATAAATATGATTATGGGAAACGATGTTATTTGCTTTTATAAATTTCGCTACATAACCATTTTAATTATTATTACTCACGTTTATTATTTTGAACTTTTCGTATCAATTTGACAGCATTTACTAGCATTTTATTTATGTATAATAAGTGGAGTAAAATGCGGTTGGTACGAATGTATGCAGGAAGCAGAATTTTTTGCACTGAGCAGTATCAAATGAATACCTCGACTACTACTCGGCTGGATACGGTGGTCTATATTAATACGCATAAATTGAATTGTCCTAATGGAAAAACGCATAACAATTTTACGCATAATTTTAAAACACATAATTGAAAACGCATTTTATAAATACTCATAACAATAACTTGGCATAAATTTAATAAGTCTAACGTTAATTTAACGTAAATATTGAAAGCTATAATACGCATAATAGTCAAAGCTATGGTTTATCCCTTTTTTCTTTGTGTATATTATTTGTAAATAAATGTTGATTATTTTGACTATGCGAGTTTTATTAAATGTAATCCAAACAATTTATTGAAATGCAGTTAAGTAAGTATAAAAAAATATTTTTTGGTTTCTATGATTACACTAGGTAGCTATTGCCCGCAACTACTTTCGAGTAGGACTCGTTTATCGTTTTTTCTCTCGGAAACTAACAAATCGTCTAAGTAGTCGTTTATCAAATAAGTATTTGAGTGCCAAATTACATTCAACTCCAATCCAAGGAAACAATAAAAGTAAATTATAGTTCAAGGTACTTATTTTGAGCCTCGATAAAAACAACGCGCCTACGTGAAGTTGTCTTTTATAACGTCTCACGTTATATAAAATTTAGGAGAAATAAAAATTAGAAGCATGGAGTACGTATTTTTACCATTTCAATTGTTTACCATTTGTAGTACAGCCACAGGTAGAGGTATAAGTATTCCCATATAATACTACTCTGTGTCAATAACCTTATTTCGGAATTCAGTAAATATTATGATTAGGTACAAACTGCGTCTGAACTGGAGTCTTAAGGTTCTGTTTATCGCTAGCACGCTCGGTCATCACCCAATATGGGTGCCCTGGTTATGAATGACTCAAGAGACTTATTGGAAATTAGCAGCAATAGTTATTTATGGATGACTCGGAAATGTTACTGCGTTGTAAATTTCTGCATCATGACCAGTTTGTTGAGCTTTTAAGGTAAACTATAAACATTCTCTGTGCTTCATTTGAGGTCACAAGTGACGTGATTGTTAATTGGCTCTGGTGCAGCGTGCACCTGCGTCAACTAAGTACGTTACTATCGCATTACTTAAACATCTTAAAACCGATGACGCCGATAGAGCAGAATTGTGAGGAGCGTCGCGTCGAGTTCAACTCAATAACTCTTGAAAGTTTGCAGAAAATCCGAGCGCAGGACGGCGCTTCTCTGTTCAGTCACGTTTTTATATCTCAGACAAGACCAGTTCGTCATAGAGTTTTATACAATTTAATGGCTTTAACCTGATACAGACGTTGTAAGTCTTGAGAGCAAATTATGCTGGACTTCGTTGAACTTGACGTCGATCTTTTAGTAGTTTACGTCATAGAACAGCAAAATCATACACTCCACACTTTTCTAGATGGTTACCTAATAAAAATGGAGGATCCAATCTGTTAAAATATTCTTGTTGTTCTATGACTATAGATTTCAGTGCCCCATTCATTCATGCGGGCACTACAATAATGCCACGAGGACCGAAGTATGGCCAGCAAGAACATGTTTATGTGCTAACAAATTTATGTCGTGGACGCCTGCCTGTTTCACAATGCGTTTAGTTTATTGAGACAATAATACGCGAATAGCTCTGTTACAAAATCTTACTGCACATTTTAAATTCATTCTTAGTACCTATTTTAATACATTCTACTGTTAGAATTTGACTGTTAGGTTCGCTGAGGGACCTCGAGACAAACGGTAAACGACAAGGTGTTTTTAATGCCGACTATCATTTTCTACCTTGGTTATTTTTGTTTTATTAGCCTGCGTGACCAAAAGTGTTTGATTTCTCTTACTACTGTTTGCCTTGAATGCAAGAATAGACATTATATACCTTTATTTTCTTTGGATTAAACATAGGCTAAGAGAAATTAGTTTCCGCCGACCGTGAACAAAGCAAGGGTAAGTGCTGTCAAAACATGCAAGATGCTGACAGATTCATTAATAAAGACCCGCATTCGAGAAAGCGACGAAAACTAATGATTATATTTAATCAAATTTATGCAAATTTTGAGTAGGAAGGTTACTGTCATTTGCAACGGAGGATCACTATATTCTCATTTATTTCCGTATACTGATTTAGTACATTGTTTGATTTATTAACAAGGGTGAATGTAAGTATTTTTTTCATTTTACATAATAAATATATATTTCAGTTTATTTGATTATCTACTTAAATATGGGTATGAAAGGTCGGTGTACGCAATACGTACCTACTTTAAAAACATTTAATTAGGGTTTATTAAGGGAATATTTTTGTAAAAGGTAACGGAAATAAAGCTATAAACTCCGACCTGATTTTCGTAATTCGTTCAGCGTTGCTTTGATTTGAATTCACCGAGCATAAAGGATTTATGTTATTTATTTTTGTTAATCCTACTTATAAACCGAGAAACATTTGTATATATATTTGTACTCACGTTCTCGAAAACGGCTCTAACGATTTCAATGAAATTTGCAATATAGAGAAAAATTCATTTTCCCCGTATTTTCACGCAAAAAGATTTGCCCGCGTAATATAGTTCGTAATTTCGATGCGGCCGCCGCCATATGATGAGACTAATGTTTAGAGCGTTGGCCTACTACGCCAAAACTGCGGGTCCGAACCCTAGCTATGGACCGGTTTTTTTGTTTTCTTTTTGTTATTTTTTGAGTCAATCTTTTGATATTGTTTTTGTATAGAAATCGATCAAAATTCGGTTTCGACCCGAGCGACGGCGCTCGGTCTCCCAGGTGCTTTACCATAAATGATTAGGTGGCTATAATGAGTGTGTAAAGGCTCTTTATTTTTTTAATTTTAATGCAGCTGAGTAACTTTTGCAATTATGTATTGTGAAATTATGGGAAGTATTTTTTAACCGGTGATTTAAATTGCGTCATCAAGAAGTACCAAGAATCACTTGAACTATTTTACATCTGGTACTTGGTTTGGTTGCATGGTTTAAAAAGTTCAAAAGTCTGGGAACGTTGGTTTAAAGTTCAACGAAGTTTCGAAAAACCAATTCGTGTTCTTATTATTTCTGCGTCCTATGAAATTGCCTCAGGGTTCATGCCTTGGCCGCCTGGACTATCGTTCCAAATATTACTCATTTATTTACGTGGCGGCACTGAGTGAAGCAATTAAATTTTCTTTTAAATAATTTTAATTCGTTATCCAATCCCTGGAACGTCTATTGCTGAACGCGGGAGGCCTCATAGATCGCCACAACGACCGGTTCTCCACAACCGTGGCACCGGATTCCCGCAATCTTCACATATCGCTGATCTGTCTTGGGAAAGCCTGGTTCACACTGCTGTGCCTTCAGGTATGCTGACGCAACTTGAGTACTTTTCCACCCCTTTTAAGTTATCCTTTGTTTGAGGAATGAGGGCGTTCAACATTTTAATGGTCCTTTCAGTACATATTTAACTGTATTAAAAGTATTAAAACGCCCGCTGTATCAAATCGTCCAATTTATTTAAATGGCTTCTGTATATTATCGTTCACTGTGTCATATCGTCTATTCATAACCTTTCTATCATGTTGTCTACTCTGAAAACGTCCACTTACCGTGACCAAAACATTTCTTTCTATTAGTCATTACTACGCGAAAACTCATCTTCGTTTAACCTTTTTATTCGAATGAGTATAAATTCTTGCTAATGACCAATAAGTACCTACAAGTGAGACTCGCCTTCCGCTGTGTACACTCAATGAGACTTTAATCGCTTTCAGAGGACTACATTCAAGTAATATATTTGTTTTTAAGGAGTAACGGCGAGAATGCGGTGAAAAATGTGCGGGAAACATCACGGATTGGCGCCACCAAAGCCGTAAAAGGGTCAACGACCGAATTTATAATGCATACATGTAGAGACTCGAGATTACTTAATATAGGACTGATTTTACATGGACAGGCCCTTTATATTTCTCTTTAATTCTGTTACGTTTTCATTTAATAGTTATAGAAAGATGACAGTATAATTTTAGCTGTCTCGTTGTAAAAATTATACTGTAATCTTTTTATAACTATTAAACAAACAGCCCTTACAGAAACCTGACCTAAAAAGTGATTTAAAAAATCTGAATTAATTATTCACCTCAGGGGAAATATTTATTATTACCTTAATTATATATTATAATTACCCTAATTAATAAAAAAATAGATAAAGGCCACAATGCGGATAATGTCTCTAAATTTTCCTTCCGCCAATTCCAAGGAAAGCCAATATACAACTACCGAGAAAGAGAATTGTCATGAATAAGAAATGCAAGGCCTTAGCCTTCATCGGTTCCACGGTATTGGCGATAGAGGGAGAATGTCGCCACTCGTATGCTTTAAACGTGTTTGTTTAATTAGTAATCACCTCGCTTTGAAAATAGCGACGGCATTGACGCTTCGCGAAAATTCAATAAAAGTGTATACATTATGTACATGCTAGCTTCTTCCCGTGTCTTCGTCTGCGTTTAAGTCGTTATCGCTTTATCTCGAGAACTGTCCAATTTTCCAAGATAAAAAATAACCTATGTCCTTCCAATTGTTCCAATCGATCTCCTAGAAACTTCTTGATTGCAGAAGTGCAGACTACGCCTGCATTTATTTTTCGGGTTTAAATTTAACCACTCGAGAACGTAGCTTCCTTAATCGGATCAGTAGTTCCAGAGATTACAACCGTACAAACAACTTTACCTCTTTGTGATATTAGTAAATATATTAACTTACATCTACTAAAGCCTATATTTACCTACTACACTCTACGAGCTGTAAAGGGATATAAGAAAAGGCGGAAAATATAGCTCTTCCGTCTCATGATATGCTTCATCTTGAAAGTGGCATTTTATTATCATGCTTTGCTCGTAATGGACTGTACTTTATTACGCTATGACATGGAATATTAATATAAGAATTACCATATGTTTATGATTATGGTATAATGGTATATTTTTGAAATACTTTCATTGCTTTTCTGGGTAGTATCGCATTACATCGAATGTGAATAATAACGACATTTGGCACGCGGACCAGACGATATGACAATAGTGTAAATGGTACTATCATTTTCGGACCCTACAATTAATCCGCGCGATAGCTCTGGATACATCGAGTGTCAAATTTTAATTTTAAGTAAATTACATATCCGCGGTTTGAATATAGAAACCCGACTAATCTAAACTTGTGCACGTTACATTTACAGAGTATTAGTACTTGGACCATTTTAGGTAACGCGTTTACTCATCTGTTCCGAGATCATAATGTGGAGCATCGTCCCACATAGTAATCAACATTTGAAACACTAGAAGAGCCCCACGGCTAACGATCCCGAGCAGCTGGCGCCAAGAACTGACGCTATCGACTCCCGTTTTAAGGTCAACCGATATTATATATGATTTCTCTTGACGAACGATACCGATAACTGAGCTTCTAAGAAACTATATCAATTACAGACCTGATGGTACAAATGACACGTCTAGGTCAATAAGAAGGCCGGGAGCAATTGCCTTGATTATGTTATTCATAGATCGCTTCAGTGACGGCGGATGTTAAAAGTGCACCTATATGCCGGATAAACATCGTAAATTATTGGTGCTTTGAAGTCTTGGAAACGCAAGCATGGACTCTTGGACGACGATAACGTTTCCACTTTGGGGTGGAGGCAAAGTAAAATTAGCAAAAGTATTTAAATTTTTTTTAAAGGATAAATTATTAGGCATATTCTGTACGTATAGTCAACAACTTTGTATTTATTGAGCTACTGAAAAGCCCTTGAGCTTGAGCCCTGCTGCAGAAAACCAATGATTAATTTTGACGTAATTTATTTCTCCTGGCTTGACGTTGTTTGTGTTCTGCAGGGCAGGGTTCTACTCGTATGGTGGCTCAACAGCTAAAGATGTCGTCTGTACTTACAAGAGGAAAAACACATGACCAAGATCAACAAACTCCGTCTTCTCGCCGCCTCCCGGTGTACGTACAGGATGAGATTACACGCACGGCTCGTTTTAGAGGAAGCTCTCGTTTACTGCGACTTAATTACTTGTCTGTTTGGTTTATTACACAGCAAACGGGGGTGGTTGTTTAAGGACGGCTATCAAATCACGATCCCATTTCAAAATCTAAGTGGCACAGGCCCTTAACCGGTGGATAAGTGAACGCTCCGGAGCTGACGCCGAGTCAACGCCCCGGCCCTGGCCCGACGTGTTTGCAATCGTTTGATAAACCGCCCACTCGTGCCTAGAACATCTAGGGGCACTTTTAAATTGTCGTTTGTAGCGTAGGAGTATGCATGCACCATATTATCCGTCATATCCATTCTGTGGTATAATATAAGTAGGAACCTATGAATGAAGCTAGAAGGTTATTATGAAACAGTTGTGTTCCAGCCTATTTTTATGTTCCAGTGGTATGTGAGTATCAGTGTCATTGCTTTATTGTAATTTGTGAATTTGGCAAACCTACCGAATTTTAAATCGATCGGTTGAGGCGTTGAATTGTAAAGACGGAACAAACAAAAGACTAAAAATTTTAAACTTTTATATCACTACATACATAATAATATCATACATTATAGTGTTTATTCGGATTTTATACGGTTTTCACCATAGAAAGAGGGATTATCTAGGAAGGCTATTATTGAATGTGATTCTCCCGAAACCGGGGAGCGTCGCTAATTATATATTTGTGGAGCCTAATTAGGTACTACTTGAAAAATAAAGATTATTATTTCCGCTTTTTATGCAACGCATACTCGTACATATACCGATTAACTATTAATAAACGCATTATATGCAAAATAGATATAATCGCAAAATGTTTCCTTTTCAACAAGTCTAATGTCATTTTGTTCAAGGACACATGTAATGACTTCTGTGAATTAACTATAAAAGAGACATTCATTAGATACTAAACCGACGTGCGTGCATGAAAAGATTGATGAATGTAGAGGAAGCGAGAGTTGTATGCCAGGATCGGTCGCAAGTGGAAGGACGTAGTCTCTGCCTGCCCCGTTGGGAAAGACGCGTGATCATATGTATGTATGTATTAGATACTAATATTAGTCACAATATGAACGTTCCGGGTCGGCGCATCTCGGCGGATGTTGTTGTGGCGATGTGACAAACACGAAATCTCGCGTACCTACTTATCTTTTTATTATTAACGGCTGCAGTCAGAGACGTCAATACATTTTTAAGTTTGATTATAGTTGTTGCTGTCACTTTCTTTGTTAAGCAATAGAATAAGATATCACGTCACTTTGACAAGCATTAAATTTAATGGACGTCTCTGAGTGCGGCCCTTATGCCGGTAGCACCACCTCCGCCGCGAAACCGCGAAACTGTGGCGGAATCGTGATATTTAATACGAAATTGAACTTTATTTCGTTGCCAGAGTTTCGCTACTACAGTTCCGCGGCGGAGGTGTGCTACCGGCGTTAATCGTCGGAGACGTCGATTGGAGAAAAAGGTTTGGCCCAAGGTGATCCAGGAAATAGATAGTTTTACTTTGGCTGTGTTTTCGAAATCCCTGAGTGTTTCAGGTGACTTTATTATTAGTCTAATGTTATGAATATGGTTACTTATAATATTGTCAATTAAGCTTTTAGTACTAAATAACCTAACCTAAAATTTCATTTTTGGGACAAGCTTTTGTTGCCGATTGTACTTTTTTGCACAATCATCATCTGCTTATCAAGACAAGTCCAACAAGCCCAAGCACGACGCGTTTATGGGTAATGTGCCATCTTCCATTCTCCATAATCAAACCAGCTCCATAGTACCTACCATGTTATTGCATTGTTACCGAAGTTACGTAGGTATACCAAATTTCAGCTTAATCGTTCAACAGGAAGGGGGTAAAAGTTACAAAACATTAAAATATAGCTAAATATTTTTAAAACTTACTGCCGCACTCGGACACGTCAATAAATTAAGTTTAAATAAAGTTGCTGCGTCTTATTCTATTGCTATAGCAATAAAAGTGACAGCAGCAACTTTACTCAAACAAGTTAATTGACGTCTCTGAGTGCGGAGCTCACAAATCAAAGCGTCACTCGATTGTTATCTTATCAAAGTACGAAGAAGCCCGTAGCGCCTGATGAACTTTGAAAGCAAATAGCTTGTCCGACTACTTTTCCTTTCAACTCTTGTATCTTTGGCAATAATAGCTTTGGCTTCGTCAAACAGCCGAGCGGGGCGCGGCGCGGCGTGATTTTCACGTTGTATTTGTTTACAAATTTACGGTGTATTTGTGACCATGTATGTAGGATTTATAGATTGTGTTAGAGAACGTCCAGTTCTATATGATTTGGGCCATAAAAGCTACGGAAAAGTGTTAACTTGGATCGAGATTGCGACGTTTTCCTGCAATGTGACTGCCGCGCCACGCCGGGAGCTGACGCCACGTTGGCTGATTGAAGAAGCCTTTATTACGACCAAATGTTCCCTGTCGATCCACCGCATTGAAGCACATTGTAGGAGTAGCTCTGTTTATTTTATTAACGAGCGAGTAAGTAAAACGTTTACTGTCGACGTCCCATTCAGGAAGTCGTAATATTTTCAGTTGCAAACGACGTCAAACTTAAAGAAACAAACAGTTCTATTTAAATATCAATTAATATTTTTCTTTGAATCTATAGACGAAAACAGCATGAGAACCGAGCAATAAATACCTACGACCCGTGCCCTACATGATTGAAGGAATTCCCCTCGATTATTGATTTGTTATTCAAAATCAATAATGGGATCAAGTTTTCGAACTGTGTGAGATTATCCCCTGCTATCGATACTAATATTATAAAGAGGTAAAGTTTGTAAATTTGTCCGATTTCAAAAATTCTTTCACCAACATTTAGAATGGACTTTCAGGGTGGATAAAGTACTGACTCTCAGACAAAGTTAGTTATATGAATAAAGTAAAACTATAAGTGAATATCGAGTGGGGGGAATTGGGTTTCCGGCCCGCCTTAATTTCACAAATTGAATTAAATGATTTCACTCGAAATAGAGGAAAGTCACCCCACCACGCAAGAGCAGGGCCAATCACCTCTAAATTATCAAATATATTTTTT
Source organism: Tortrix viridana (assembly GCA_963241965.1). Taxonomy (NCBI): domain Eukaryota; kingdom Metazoa; phylum Arthropoda; class Insecta; order Lepidoptera; family Tortricidae; genus Tortrix; species Tortrix viridana. Next base: position 4,791,939 of record OY725172.1, on the reverse strand, counting down.
GCCAATTCAATACGTTACAGGATGGACATGGGATACTTTTTGAGTTTAATAAACGATCAAAAACGATATTTGTAGGTAACGAACGATTTTTGTACATAAATTAGAGATAAATATAAACTAACCAAAAAAAGTCAAATCAATATTTTTTTTTAATTTGTACCTATTACATATTACGTAAGTTGCAATAGCAAAGATAGTCCAAATCTTTTTCAGAATATGGTGAGGTATTTAATATTCCTGGTAGATACTAATTTATATTTTAATTCGTAATTTGCTGTGTTTAAGACAGTGCCTAATTGCTAATAATGTTGATATAATTAGGTAATAACTCCTTAGTTAAGGTGTTTAGCAAATGCGAATAAACAAATATTTGCACGAGGAGTCAGGGGTCGACCGCAGGACAACGACCCTTCATCTGAGGCTTTTCCTTTTACTTATTTCCGTTTAGGCGGGCAGATAAGCGAAAATAATTTATTTCAGTCAACCTCTGGGCGCAAAAAGATTTCGAACACTTTTGCTTAACTGCCTTTGCCTTACTTGTTACCAGAAAAAATGATGACAAAAAGACCAAGAGGAAGTTTCTTAATAGCTATCGGCAATCTTCGTTTTTAGGGTTCCGTTCCTAAAGGGTCCGGAGCCCTATTGCTGTCACTCACGTGTCCGTCTGTCCGTCATCTGTCACACAGATTTTACAGCCAAACTGTTGGAGCTAGTACATAGTCTTCAAATTTTCACACTGTAAGCACCCTTGTTGACACAAAGCCATAAAAATTTACAAAAAATATTTTTAAATGTTTTTAGGGGGACTCCCATACAGCTAAAAGGAGGCGCAAACAAAATTTTAACTACCCCATAGAATGAAGTGTCGTGGTTTAGAGCTCGTTGAGTAGATAAATAGGTACAATACTATATTTTTAGGTGTAAAAAATATTGGAAAACAAAGGAATCAGAAGCCACTAAAGTCAGCTTTTTTTACGAAATTTTGTTCCGAAGAGTTTTTTAACTTCCCATTGACCTATGAACTTGACATTTGGTGATAATGTTTAATATTACGTATATTTTACTAACAAATACCAATATAATGATAATTTGGTACGGAACCCTAAATCCGGTTTTTCTATGACCCACGAGTGACAAATATACTGTCAGTTGCGAGTGCAAGCGTGATAGCGATAGCCACCCGAATGTTATTAAGAATTTGGAAGTAGGTAATGTGTTCTTAAAACGTCTCTCAGGTTTGTACATCTATTTTACTTGCTCTCATACACTCGTAGGCTAGTCTAGCCGACTTTACACGGACCCGAAAGACTTTTTAAGGGCTATTGCACTGTTTAATGCTGTCATATTCCATGGAATGCAACGTGTCTACGTGCCTTTACGACAGGGATAGATTCTATATTTACGAGAAATGAGCAAGCCAACAAACAAACCATAAACCAACAAACAAAACTTCGTAGTGCTAATCGTCCCACAAAGGTCCACCTATGCTTAATAAAGGTATTTTATGGCTCATACCTTTGGACATTTTAACAATCGCTGCATGATGGCTTCATGTTATGCAAACTATTTATATAGTATGTAGTAAAAGTATGAAGGTCAACGTGTGACAACCTTAAGTATGCAACAAAACTGAAAAATAATTTCAATAAAATTGACATATATATACGTCAAAACTTAAAGAATAAACAATAATCCATTCAAAATTTACTTTTCAAAATATATTTGTGTTAAATATTTTGCATTTTGTCAATATTTACTCATGATTGCACAAAAATGTGTTATAAGTTACAAATGTTAGGTTTAATTTGCAAGGAATGCCACGTCTCAATTCTGTAAAAACTCAAAGTGACAATAAAGTAACACCCCTCGATGAGGCGCTGACGAAGCCCGACGATGAGCAGCTGTTCTACACGGCCAGCCTGCACTTTCTTAGTAAGAGACTACAAGAGAAGACACATCTACCGGTGAACTCCCGCCTGTCCACGCAGAGCTGCTGCCACCTGACCCGCGAGGACCCAGGTGCGGAGCCGGTAGCCAACAAGCCTTCCACAGGCAAGGACGTTAATTGTGATTCTCGTCGGGATGACAACTTTTCTTTATCCATGCGCCAAGTTTTACCATTTCCAAAATCGAACAGGGACGGTTTCTTTTCCCGATTGAAGAAAAGTTTCCGAAAATATCGACGCAATGCCGATATAGTGGACTCAAACAACACGTGTGACGCTGAGAGTTCTAAACATATATCTAATTTTAAATTTCCTCGATGTGCACGTCGGACCAAAGACCTCCATCCATCCTGTTTAGTCAAGATATCGGAGGAAACTTCCAACGAAAGTGTGAAACTGTCCAATATGAAAGATTTTATTAGTCAAGGCGATGTTTTGTAAGTAAACAAATAAACTTAGATAATTTTGGGTGTACTTTATATTGAACTCTTTGATGAAATTATAAATAGCGTAAATTTGTTATTTATAAAGCAGCGGCGTATATACTTTCGGCGTTCAATTGTGATTTGTCAGTTTGCGATTGGAATAATGAGCATGTGTACAGGTGGGCTATTATAAGTTTTGATTATGTAGGCAGGGGTCAGAATAGACTTACAAACAGTCAGTAAATTAGTGGGGCGACAATAGGAAGCCTTGCGTGCCCTTTGTGCGGGCGAGGCTTCACGGCTGTTGCCCTATCCTCTAAGTTAGACTGAAATTTTAATAGCGTAAATTTTAATTCTAATGTCATCTCTGGTATAACACAGATCAGGGCTTGCATAATGTGCTTTTCTAATCCTTATATTAAAGGGCCCTCGGTCGTGCGCCACGGTCAAGGGAACACCGTTCACGATGACCTCACTTCGCGTATCAGGTCCTGTATCTGTCCCATGCTTATTTATAATTCAATAGACATACGACCGACACTCAGTGCATTAATACTTTACGTTATCAGACAAAGCCGCACAGGCTAAATGTTGGCATCAACCTGCCACAGTTGTAGCGGAAATTTAACAAAATCGAAATCATTACCTATCACAATATCTTTATGGCCTATTATTATGGTTTTTAGTTAGAATTAATCTTGAGGTAAAATATTCTTCGGTATCTACCTATCAAGTGGTTCGGATTCTAATTTCAGCTCAACGAAGGCATGAGATCCATTATCATTAGTTTACTATTTGTTCTGGCTATTGTATCGTATTGTAGTCCTAACTTTGAATAACAATAGAGAACCTTTTTAGAGGTGTGGCGAAACACTCGCATGATGTATGTGGGGTCTTAAAATTAGGAGTCGACGAACTTTGGAAGCCTTTTCTTTGTACAGCGCGTGCCTGTTTCAGCTCGCTGAATTTGCGTTTAACTTACTTTGTTTTCCTAATTTTACACTAAATAATTTATTAGGGATGAGGGGGAGGCCTTTGTCCAGCAGTGCAGTAGAACACCAGATAGGCTATTTAGATAGATAGTTATTATTAGTGTAATTATCTTTTTCTTTACTAACTATGTTCAAAAGCAAAATAAGTGTAAATAGTATTTCTGAATAGGAACGTGTTTATTCCTATATATTTTTAACGCTCAATCGCGAGGATTGTCCGAAATATAAACAAATGGTTGGAAATTACAGACATTTTAATAACTATTCACATAATTATTCCCTACGTTATTGTTCATTTCAGTTAAACATTAAAAACCTCCCTTGAAACAATTATTTTACTTCCTAAATAAAATAAACCTTACCATCCAAATTACAGTTATTCAATCATATTAAAGTTCTAAAATACCTAATCAGTACAAATTATGTAAAACGAGTTACTGCTAAATGCCAACGTTAACCGGGCCGTACCAAGTGTAGCGAATCGAGTCTTAAACTATGTACAAATTTTAAATTATTGCAATCTTAAACTAAACGAATTTATCTCTTATAAAATTATTTAATATGGGCTTTCGAACCAAACATTTTCATATCACAGGTTTTTTGACGATTTTTATCCTTAAAATAAACTAAGCTAATAGAAATTAAATCTAACGGCCACACTCAGAGACGCCAATTAAGTTTAATTAAAGTAGCTGCTGTCACTTTCTTTGCTATAGCAATAGAATAAGACGCAGCAACTTTAATGAAACTTAAGAATTAATTGACGTCTCTGAGTGCGGCAGCAAGTACATATATCTTAAGTACTTTATGTACCTATGTATATTTGTATGTAAACTCTTTATTGCACAAAAGTATAACTAAATATTACATGAAATCATAAAATTAAAGTACAAAGGCGAACTTATCCCTAAATAGGATCTCTTCAATGCATGGGGTAAAAATGGGGTTTAAGTAGTTAAAACTAAATACTTTAATTATCTGTCGACCTATTTTATACGGCAAGAACTCATTCTATTTCTGCATAAATTTAAATTTATATATACAAATAAAAAATTTAATTGTTACATAACAAAACAGTTATGTCTTGATGGTATTGTTAAAGAGAAAAATGTATAGTGAGCAAATTATCGAAAAGAGGGCTTGTTCATGCAGTAAATAAACGCTACAGTCTACATTGCAGATATAAATTTGGATGCTTTGTTCGTTTTCACGTTATTATATTACCCAACACAACACCGCAGAAATTTATATTGTGTTTCAGGTTAAATTTAATTTAGAGCAGATATACTCGTACATTGAGTCACATTCTATTTCTAGATAGACTTACAGAAACTGCCATATCACTTTTTGGCTGACTAAAAGAGGTCACTTGTTAAATGATATGATAAGGTCACTTGTTTTCTACCTTGTGATACCTATTTCTGTTATATTTTTCTTGTAGTGTTCATAAAGTGTATTTATATTATAGTCAACACTTTAAGGGTCCCGTGTAATAACAAGTTAAGGAATAAAATTAAGAAACGGTAACTTTTCCATTGCGTCACGAAAATCAACTGTTCTGCTATAAAACAAAGTTCATTTCATTACATTTTCATTTATTCAGGAAATCAACTTTACGGCGAATGGTGGCAAATGGTGGTGTCTCAGACAAAACCTGTAGCAAGTGTGTGTGTGTGTGTGTGTGTGTGTGTGTGTGTGTGTGTGTGTGTGTGTGTGTGTGTGTGTGTGTGTGTGTGTGTGTGTGTGTATGTACTTATATTACTAACGGGTGAGGACTGAACCTGCTTCAGTTATTGAATTTGAGATACCGCCTATTGGCATATAAATGTATGACTAATTTTAACTAATATAAACTTTGTTTAAAAACCGTCCATTCACGTATCGTATTTTCGGTATTTAATATTTTGGATTCGGACTGCACACATTGCTTAAAAAGTGCTTCTTTACTGTAGGGGTTTATTTTTTTAGATCCTGTCCTCAATTTAGGCAATACGTTGCTCCTTATGTATTACGCACGTGTGCAAAAAAAAGCTAAAATCATATCAAATTTACAAACTAATTTACCACGGTATAATTCGTCTTGCTCCCGACCCGCCTGGGGCGCGAACTCGCGAGCACGGTCGGCCCTCTGTTCGCAGCCAGCTTGCGCGAATCTGTTCCATTTTCACGACAACTTTATCCCCTCGTCCTTTAACTGTCTAACAACTTTGGGACATAACTCTTCCTCGCGGAACTTGTAGCCGCACATGATCATTTCCTTTACCACCTTGTGATTTTTCTTCAATGACTCCAACCAGATAGTGTATGAGTAGTCAGGCCAGATGCCTCCGTACCTCTGGGGCAAGTGGTCGGGGTGTATGTGCTTGTGGAGAGACGTGACGTCGTAGCCGTGGAAGAAGATTCTGGCGCGCATCTCGGCGGTGAGGAATGGCTTGAAGATGTTGTAGATCTTGTCGAACACCCACGAGTGGTTGATGACGTGGATGGCGAAGGTTTTGGTGGGGAAACAAGACTGCAAAACAATTTTATAACAAAGCTTAGTTAGATTGTGATACATTTTAAAAGGTTATTTTTATACGCTTCATCAAATGCTCATACGAAATGAATTCAACTGAAAGTATAGCCAGAATACTACAATATTTATAGTGTTTTCAGTCCACGAAGGCGCGCTCAGTCATAAAATTTGGCGTAATGGCATATTTAAAATATTTGTCGTCGAGATTCTTGTAACAATGTATTAAAAAATGTTGCGTGATTTTTAATCGATATCAAAAAAAGTAGGTTATCAATTCGACACGTATATATTTATGTAAAGTTATTGGAACTGCAATATATTGTCATATGATAATCTATTAGGGCTTCCAAACACATATACTAAATTTTATAGGTGTATTTATGTATGTTTGTCCATGCATTTCTCCGAAACTTTTAATCGAATTGTGAACAATTTTTTATCGGCTTAAATTTACTTCAACTTAGGTAACAGTGCAAGTTTCATAAAAATCCGTTCAGTAGTTTTGAAGATATGGACTAAAAAGCGAAAAAAAAATTGATAAATAAAACCATCTTCAAAAACCCACTAAAAAGGGTAAAATAATGACCGGCCGTCTAGGAATTGCCTAAGTGCCTAATAGGTACATTCAGTATATTGAAGTTGAATTGTGGCAAGAATCATGTCGCCGGTCATTATTTAACCCTTTTCAGTGGATGGATGACGGTTTTATTTTACTGAAAATATTTTTTTACACCAACAAATTAGTAATTACCCCTAAGAGTTTGACAATCCTGGAAGCGATGGTGGGCGTGACCTGCCAAGCGTGGTGCAGGCCGATGTCCTCGAGGTCGAAGATCGCATGCGCGCCCAGGATCTGGCTCGTTTGCTCCATCGTGCCCAACTCCATGGCCAACAGCGTCCCCTTGAACAAGTCCTCGGTGGAAATCGCGTTTGGATCCCAGCAACCTGAAGCATTTTTCAGGAGTCGTGATGTTAGGTTATGTAGAACTGCCCTAGAATTCAGCTGGCTTTCAAGCTTTATTTCATCAACATTGCAGTTACAGAATCAAAGGCCTTCAATCGGAGAAACTGGTGGTCTAATACAATTAACTGATGGTGAGTATTAAATATTGACTACAAAGAAATGGGACACTCAGCAAGGTCAGCTACTTCATACAACTAGTATGGTCACCTATTCTGTAAATCAGGAGGCGACGGCCATCCTGGTCTACATAGGGGGGAACGGCCAGCACGTTGTTGTCGCCGATAGGGTGCAGGTCCAGGGGAAACACGTCCTCGAACAGCTCCGGGTTGTCCTCCTTGAACTGGTAATAGTTCACCATCTGGAGGAAAAGAAAAATAAACGTACAGCATTTAAACCGAATCCGGCCTTATCTACAAAACACTTACTGCCGCACTCAGAGACGTCAATTAAGTTTTAAGTTTCATTAAAGTAGCTGCTGTCTCTGTCTTTGCTATAGCAATAGAATAATGGGCCTACCACACGCGCAAGCTTCACCACAGTTTTACCTGCGCAAGCCAAAACTGAACACTTCGTGTCTATAGAGTTTTACCAACCACACGCTCCGTGTTCCGTGTACAAACCGGCCTGCGCAGGCAAACTGTGGTGAAGCTTGTGCGAGTGGTAGGCCTATAAGACGCAGCAACTTTAATGAAACTTAAAAATTAATTGACGTCTCTGAGTGAGGCAGTTAAACCCACTTCGAAAGTTTATGACGATATCAACTTGATACGTACGTATTACATAAATGTTTTGTAGTAAACCGCAACAAAATAAAATAAAAACCGCTAACGCAACTAAGTACTTATTTTATTTTTAAAATGCTTTCGTACTCGTATTTATATACAACTCAGCTAGGTTATATCTAAATTGAATGGGTAAATAAATTATGTTAAGAGGTTTTATTTTGGTTCTAATAGGTCAAATTATGGCTGCAAAGTAAAAACCAGTCTTCTATTTTTATTGCAGACCGATAAACACGCAGAATAATACAAACCACATACCTACGTAATCAGTGGACAACTAGGCCATTCCAATGCTACTTTTGCGTATTATTATGGAAAAACAATTAAACTACGTAATGTACCTAAATAATAAGATAGAAAATGTTACAGGTACCTACGAGTACAATCATACAATAAAAATGTCGTTAGCAGATATCTTCAGATCATTCAATACATATATCTATTGTATGAAGCCGCTGCATGTTTTAAGAAATAGTAGGTACCTATACGATAGCGCTTGAAATGTTCTGAAACTTTGGTACTTGGGTGCGCACGCGGCCCGTGGGACGGGGGCCCGGACAACCGCTCGTTAAACCACTTCCACCCTATCGGGCGGTTGGGCCAACCGAGAGGGACGCAGCTATCTGTCAGAATGAGATAGTAATATTTACGTCTCGTTCCTACAGATAGCTGCGTCCCTCTCGGTTGGTCCAACCACCCTATCGTATAGAAGGGGTATTATACGTCTGTTGTACGGGGCCGGAGTTTCCTATTTCAAAACAAGCCGGACAACAAACGTTTTACCATCAATATGTGTACTTATTACCATCAATATGTGTACCCACTTTTCACAAATAAAATTTTCGTTCATTCATTCATTCAAGTCTTGCCCCACTTTAAAGCCGCGTTTTAGTTTCTTTATATATTTTGAAATAAATAAATATAATGCTTTTCAAACCGTTTTCTTTTGACTTAAATTAAAAATAAAACCATACAACGTGATCGAAATGTTAACATTCATAGTTATATCGAATAACATTTTGTTGCCACATTTACCAATTGGGTAGGTAAAGTTTTTGGAAGAGGTGTAAATTATATTTTTTTTCGATAGTCGTTATCCTAAAGATCAAGGAACTGCGGCTCTTTTATTTTTATTTCCTCTAATATTTTAGAAATATTTTTTTTAGTTATTAAGTTGACATTTGTACACTTTATTGGCCGACAAGCTTGTTGCCTTCGTACTTGATGAAAAAGAAAAAAAAACTGTCACTTCTATAACTGTCATTGTCAATCAAAGTAAACAAACGATTCAATTCTTTCAAGCATCTGAGTAAATCTTTGTAATACTCCATTTCCAAAGTCCGTGTGGGATTGCTTGAATTCATTACGTGTATACGATTCAAACGTGCTCTCGTGGCTATCGAAAAGCAGGGCAAGAGTCGTCGTGAAAGGAAGAAATCGGTGTCCAAGAAGCAGTGCCAATGGGGTCGAAAATAAATCGTACTCCAAATATCGTGCAAAGGTCAAAGCGATCAAAGCTGGAGGAAAGCGGCAAAATCGAAAGTCCGGAGTTCGTTCTGAGGTCGTTAAAAATATTTCTAAAAACACTGATCACATGAAACGAAGGCAAACAGAAAAGAGTCAATTCAATTTTTTGTTAAAATGGCGTCTGTCCATGAGGACAATTCTGCCAATGTCAAAGTTTCAGATTACATGTGATCGGTTCTTGAAAATGTTATTAAAACATTTAGAGTGTTATATTCTCCGAGATCAGAGGCAAGAGTGTCGGCCGCCGCTCGCGCTGACCACTCCACCGAGCTCTTCAACACCACTGAGGCACTAAAAAACGCGACAAAATAATCGACACGTGCAGCAACCAACACTCTTGTCACAGAACTCCAACAGAAAAGAGTCGTTGAATTGAATGGTTTGTTTACTTTGATTGACAATGACAGTTATAGAAGTGACAGTTTTTTTTTTCTTTTTCATTAAGTACGAAGGCAACAAGCTTGTCGGCCAATAAAGTGTACAAATGTCAACTTAATAACTAAAAAAAATATTTCTAAAATATTAGAGGAAATAAAAATAAAAGGGCCGCAGTTCCTTGATCTTTAGGATGACGACTATCGAAAAAAAAAATATAATTTACACCTCTTTCAAAAACTTTACCTACCCAATTGTCGCGAGATCGGTTTGTCAGTTTTTGTGACAGAGCGATCTTATAAATAAGTGTAGTTGTCTAGATATTATGTCTTATATATTAGACAGTGATGGTTATTGATGGAGTTCTGTGACAAGAGTGTTGGTTGCTGCACGTGTCGATTATTTTGTCGCGTTTTTTGGTGCCTCAGTGGTGTTGAAGAGCTCGGTGGAGTGGTCAGCGCGAGCGGCGGCCGACACTCTTGCCTCTGATCTCGGAGAATATAACACTCTAAATGTTTTAATAACATTTTCAAGAACCGATCATATGTAACCTAAAACTTTGACATTGGCAGAATTGTCCTCATGGACAGACGCCATTTTAACAAAAAATTGAATTGAATTGATGGTTATTGATTATTATAATGTGTGTAATATTTTCCCAACTCACCTTTATAAAAATTAGAGCCAAATGACGGATCATAAGATCAAGAATTTCGTGTATCAATGATGGGAGGGAGTCCAGTGCACAACGGTACGAGAATTCTCGGTCCGACGCTGTCTAAAAGCTAGCTTTTTCAGAAAAATGTGAATGTAAGGGTGTTTAGTATTTGGTGCCCAAGTAAGAATTATGATCACATGACAAGATTCATACCAGCCTGTGCGCTCGTTGGGGAATGAACTGGCGGGCGCGGAGGAATTTGATCAGGAACTCATCGTCCATGCGGTGTGGGGTACATTCACCCCGTTCTGTAAAACAGTCAGGTACATTAACACCTCGTTCTAATCATTTCCATAAGGTTGAAATAGGGGATCAGGTTAATAAGTTCAACGTCCTTATACAATTAGACCGATACGACTTTCGTTCATTCACAAGAAAACAACACTACGTTCGTTAGGAGAATGAATTAACGACCTAAAATTTACATTAGTTATTATTGAAGTTTGATTTAATCCACTTATTTTGCAATTTATCATTGAATTATTCATTTCGTCCTCCCTAGTAAATAGGTTTTCAAATGCCCACGCATTATATGTAAAGTTCTAAATAACTAAAAGGTGCAATGAAATGAATGTTAAAAAAAATACGTATGTAGGTACTTTGTGCTTCTTATTTGGAAAACTTTTTTGGAAAGTGTGGAAATTAATTAATTTTTGCAATATGTTATAACATGATAACGACAACTGATGATGATGAATCACAAGCCGCCTACCTGCCTAATAATAATAACCTTGTCATGTATTATTATACATATCATAGGTACCATAGATAATGTCACGGAGCTCGTCGATGGCTCTGAGCCGGATGTTCGGGTCCTCTCCGCAGTGCTCCCGCGCATACTCCAGGACCTTAGGGGACGGCTCGCCCAGGTCCAGGTCTACGCTGTACGTGGGACTCGGCATGCTCTGGAATTCGCATTATTTCCATTAAGCTAGGGTTGGCATTTTTTTTTATTTTTATCTTTATTGTCAGAATGTGAGTTTAAAATAACATGTAAAGGCAAGGGCAGGGCGTCACATTCAGCCAGTTTCCGGCGTACAATATTTTGATTGTCATTAAGACTAAGTCGATAGGCATGTTAAAGATAGGTCGCTAAATACAAATGTCCAGTCATTAAACTACACAAAAGTACACATAGTCATTAAAAAGAAAAAACCTAAATCAAATGAAATGAAACCCCGCGATTTTCAATATTAAATGCATAATTAAACAATGTCAAGATATATTCATCATAATTCCAAACAAAATAAAATGTCAAGTATCTATTTGCACGTCCCATATGTAGAAAATAATGTTAAATGTTAATTATTTAAAATGATCATTAACTGAATAGTACATTTGACCAAGACACCATTTATACAATTTCGTTTTATACTCCGGAAAATCTAGTGTTTTCAGCTCTTTTGGCAAATGGTTAAAAACCTTTACCGCCATAAACAAAATGTTTTTCCTAAAGAAGGCTGATTTGTGCCGCGGTACACACAGATTATATCCATGGTTTCTTGAGGTTTTCCTTATAGAGGAAGTTTGTACACTGAACAAGCTTATATTGTTCTTTACAAATAAACAGACTTCAAACACATACATTGAGGGCAGAGTCATGATGCGCAGCTGCTTAAAGAGTGGTATGCAGCTATCCGATGCTTGAGCACCACATATGGCTCTGACACATTTTTTTTGAAATTTAAACACCCTTGCTGCGCTAAATTCCCAATAAGTAAATCATTGTTTGTGTAAGCATGGTAGCTGACTGAATAGATAGTCGAGTCGAGGGGAACATTCTTTAAATCATATCATACCCTATTCTGATTAACTGTTACTTACAGCCATAGGTTTAAATAAATGTGAACGTTTGTGAGCATTTTTAGACGTGGAATTTACAATCACGAACTAGCGCCTAAACTAATTAAGATGAAAGTCGGTAGTTCGGTACACATAGAACGTATTATAGATACTTATTCAATATTTATTGCTCTATAGTGTTTATTCCTAGAAACAGAATTTTAGCCAATTTTTAGAAAAAGTCTTGCAAACCGACGGACGGTCAACTTCATCTTATAAAGGGGTATAAGGTTATGTTTAACAAGTAAGATTTTATGAAATGTTTTTTAATATCAGTTAGTTGATTTTTTAAATTAGAAAATGTGTGTCATATTATTGAAAGCTTGTTTGGCAATTGCAATTCTTGTGATGATAACTCAGTATTTCATACGGAACCCTAAAAAGGTCCGATAAGGTCCACATTACCATTGTTAAACTGCGATAGTGCCTATTTGCCGCACTCAGAGACGTCAATTAATGTTTAAGTTTCATTAAAGTTGCTGCGTCTTATTCTATTGCTATAGCAAAGAAAGTGATAGCAGCTACTTTAATACAACTTAATTGACGTCTCTGAGTGCGGCAGTAAGTCTCACTGGTTGCGCCTAAATCGCAGTGATTTCGTTACACAAAATAGTTCTAACAAAAACCCACTACTTAACAATGCCTTTATACCCTTACAAAACAATGATCTCTCTAACGTTGCGATGAGATGGAGATATCTCCATACGTATCTAACGTATTGCGGCGTCCCTCTCGAAAGTACCTAATTTAGGGTGGTGTAATCGCAACGAAAGATATTTGCGGTCCTAAAATATAACGCTTACATAACTTAGGTAATATTCCGGTTTATCGAGTTGAATGCAGCATTTGAGAGATAAAACGATCTTACACAACCCAAAACGTATTGCAATATTGCTACAGAGAGTTAATTAAAACGCATCTGGCAATACTCATTTGCATGAGAAAAAAGTTACGTGTACAAGCTTCCGAGTCGACCACGGGTTGTTTACTGCAGTCATAATATTATGAAGGGGCTTCCTTCGATGTTTGTTTTACGTAAACCACTTTCAATGCTTAGAAACGTTTTACTCGTAAACTCCTGGCTAACTATTATGCAGCCTACAGTTGTATAATGGCGTATAATGAAAGAAAAACTGCCGTACGAGGGGAAAAAAATAGTCATTCCCAGTCTCGATAAACAACATTACGACAGTCCTTATGTGCAATAATGGCTGATGATAGTGATGACGTATTGATGCTTGGATTTTCTTGCTTGTCACTCAGTGGGTCTCTTTGGGCAATTTCCTTTAGCCGTAAGTAAAATCCCAAAATATGGTATAACATTGAAATATCACCTAAGTCCAGGAGAGGCTACATGTCAAACTGTTCGTTATAATTAAGTTATTTTTGTAATCAAATCAAATCAAATGTAATTAACCTGACGTAATCATTACTGCTGTGAGCTGTGGAGCAGTTCTAGGCACCTGATAAACGTATTAAAGCTTTAGTTAGTGCAGCTATTTGAAATCAGCTCGTTAAATCTTAGGGTACCCGGTTACGGGCGGCAGAGAAAGTGCAGTGAAATGTGCCGGCACCGGTCAGGAACAGGCTCCTAGCGCGGAGGTTGGTCACGAACTATTGCTTCTAGGTAAAACTTACTCAATTATTTGCTAGTTACAAAATCCATATTGTAAATATTGAGGCTATATAGAGTGCCATCTGCCATTATGACAAATTTTTGGAAGCAGTTATAGAACCCTTTATTCTTAAAAGATGAAAATGAAAATCCCTACCTAAGGTGCCTGACAATGACAAACAAATAGGCGTCGTCCTAATAGAACGCGAATGCGCGATCATCGCAAGTGTGCGCGAATTTTAATCGTACGAACGAACGGGCGATCAAACATACTGATCTCGAATAGGTGTCCTAATTGGCATTCGCATTCACGTTCTAAGTATTAGGACGACGCCTATGCGTGTTTCCTAACTATCATTTAAAGATGTAATTTATTTTTCTCTTCTATTCCTTGAAATGATTTTCGATTTATTATAGATTGTAAAAAGCAGGTGTTGAGGTTGGGGGTGGTGGCTTGTAAAAAGCCTCGTTGGGGTACATCTAATGTTTACGCGTATATTCTATTGCTTTGAAATGATCCAAAATTAATATAGGCTCATTCACCCAAATTCAACTGGCAGACGTTTAATATCTAAGAATGATTTTTTGAAAGGTTACTCGTGTTTTTGTCTGTGGCATTTGTTTGAACTTCAAGGAGCCAAAAGACATCAAAGCGCACGACCTCACAAAATATTTACTATAAAAAAAAATAAGTTTTTGCGATGCAAATAAGACTAAATCAGTTTCATAAAATGGTCTGTAATAAATATTTTTCAGTAAATTTTTTTTTTTTTTATTAACGGACGTCAACAAATATTTAATTTGTCTGTTTATTTATGTTTTAGTGTTACTTTCAACTATCGGACATATCGGGCATATCGGTCAGCAACTTTTTGTAGAAGTGATAATGAGTTGGCATTAAGCTATTGTTTGTCAATGTACAGTCACCACACGGGATTGTTGAGCCACTATAGAACCCTCTCACAGAAAATCGACGGAAAATTTTGACGTAATTTCTTTTGAGTGACTTGACGTTGTCATTATGACAGGGTTCTATGGTGGCTCAACAATCCCGTGTGGTGACTGTGCTTAGTGAATCACATAATAATATAACAATCACTGAAAATCGATTAAAAATATTTTATATCCAAAAATAAAACCGTCTTCAAAACCCACTAAACTTTATAATAACCGATCTCCTTGGAATTGCGTATTTGGTGCCTGCGGTGCCTGAATTTAATGAATCGTAAACAAAATAATTACATAAAATATATCGTAGTCGGTTACAAGAGTCAGAAGTTACACGGCAATTGTTAACTTAAGACCAGCTTGTAAGTATATATTTCATGTTATTTTACGAAATAAAGGCACCGAATAGGCAATTTGAAGGAGACGGGTCCTATTTAACCCTGCCGTATAGTGAAGTACAGTACTTATAGACTTTTGAAGACGGTTTTTATTTTTTGTCTAAAATTGTTTTTCGCTCTATCCCCATTGTTTTCACATTAGATAAAAATGAATACCTATTTACATCAAAATAATATTTTGCAGACATTTGAACTCTTTTGTACCCCTGCTTGCTAATTTATTTGCCTTGCGGGTTATATTCCCATGTATACCAACGTGACAAAAAACAACGAAATCATTCAAAATCATTGTACATTGTCAAATATGACCGAATATGTTTCTAAATGAATAGTTTGTTAAATAGTACGTTTTTCAGAAATTGTTTTAGTTTGTACTACTTACAGAGATCGATCACAGTTGCCTACACACATACATTTACCAGCAACAATATATGTATGGAAAAAAGGTTTTAACCTTTTCAACGCCATGTCAAATAAAATCTAGAGCTAATGTCAACCTTAATTCATACATACTCAGCAGGGTGTTTCATTTTCCAAACTTTGTATTTTCTAATGACTTCGCTCGAATCCTTGGTCCTACTTACCTAAAAGACCATTGTTCAAAATTTCAGTCAAATCGGTTAGTACTTAGAGGTAGCACATTTTGACAACTTTTTTAATCCGTTTTTATATTCATGCAATGCACCGAAACATTAACATACCGTAAAACCGGTTATAATGGTCGAAAGCATTAGTGTTAAATATACATCGACAGAAAAGTTAGTTATTGTTTGTTGTTTTAAAAAAACAGTCAATATTAAAAATTTGCTATCGCCGAAGTGGACATTTTGTGCAACCTTTAAATATTGTCCAATTACCCTTAAATTTAACATTTATTTTTTTTACGTTGTATAGACTCGGGGCGTAAGCAAAGTCTGCAAAAAATATGACATTTATTTTTTTCCATACAAATATGAAACACCCTAATACTCAGGTTTATTTTGCGTTGTCAACCATGAGGGATATTTCCGTCAATGGCCTTGAAAAGGTTAAAATGTCTGATTTTCATCCAGATATCTGATTTGATTCATGTATTTTATTAAGCCATCTGAAATACGTAGGAGTCTTGGCAGAATTCCTTTTCAATTACTAAAAGGGGAAATTGTAAGTTCCAGAATATTGGTTATTATAGTATATAACTAACTCATGTTACTTTTTGTGGAGCAACATTTTGCAACATGATTCGGAAGAAAACAAAATATCACATGAGAAGGAAATATGCTTTGAAAATGGTTGCGGATGCACTTTTATATGAAATTAATGATTTCGACTAGGTGTAATTTATTGGTACGTATCTATTATAGCCTCCTAAGGGCCGTATTAATAGACTCGTCTTGGGTGATACACCCTTTACAAGATGGGTCACAAGACTGAGCTTTGATTAATAAACCAATCTCAACCCCATAATCCTGATCCTCGTTTCACTTGATACGAGAATCTCATCTCCATTGATTATGGTTATTTGGTGACTTGAGTCCGACTCACCTTTTAAAAAATGGCGGATGCACTGCCATAAATCGATCATCTGGGTGCGTTTTCGCAAATAAATCGGTTAAAAAAATAAGAATATCCTAATTTGCAACGTGTATTAGGATAAAAATAATATCTCAATCGTATTTAAATAAGAACATTACCTAAATTGTACTTTTGCCGCTGAATACAAGTGCCTAAAAATGGTGTGCTTTGTGTCGTGTTTATGTGAAATTATAATGAGTGCTAGATAATTTCCTATTAATAGTAAAAATACGAGGTATCGACCAAGCGATGGCAAAATAATAGCTCATGCCCATGTGTACCTATAACGGCTATATATACCAAAACAATGCTTCTGTGCGCGATGACCCTAAAGGCGCGAAAAATTCAACTTCACACAGGCAAATTTCAAGTAAGTACCTACCTACAATTTATATTTTATACTTATTCCTGATCCGTAATATAAATAACATTATATAATAATAACAGCCAGATACTAGGCCAATGTATATATATATAATAGTTATTTTAAATATTTACTTAAGTAAAAATCTACCAACATTTTATTTTGGTAGGTTACTCATCCAACCCGATATGAATCGATACCTCAATAAGTTGGTACCTATGTTTTATGAAAGCTTATTAGCTATTTTATTAATTAATTTTGTACCTACCTACCTATTATAAAGTAAAGCAATAATTTATTATTATTTTAACCAAAACGTAAACGTAAAACGGGTCGCTATATAAAGTAGAGATGAGAGGGATTTGACAATTTTGACATAAGCATGAACGCATTGTCGTTGCATAGGTAGTGTTTTATTATTGTTTGATTAATAAAAAGTGCCTGATTTGTTTGAAAACTTGTACTAATTTTTACAACAATCAACTAGTAATAACAGTCAGATGTATAAAGTTTCGTGTCCTGACAAATGTGGTGTAAAAAGTGTATATGTGTGAAAAGTAATTTCAAACCATAGAACCTGCTGCATCTTCTGTCATTTATAGTGTTTAGATATTGTGTTTAACTTAAATTCGTTTTGTAGGTTGTCGTCAGTCCAATAATGGAAAACTTGGATAACAGGCAAGGTTCGCCGGAAACAATCAGGATTCCAAAAAAGGTACATAAGATATGTATTTGGAGATGTCAGTGTTCAGGAATTTCAACACCGACAGCAAGCAGTTGACGACAATGGCTAATCGTTTGTCAATTGACAAATAAACATAAATTTTGCTTATGTCTAAATAAAAGGGCTTTTCTTTACAATGATGATCAATTTCAAGGCCAGGTAAATTCAGTTTGTAATGTACCTATTAAGTGACCTTTCAAGATGAAACAATTAAGTTATATTGTTTTTAAATAAAATACCTAACTTTAGATATAACTCAGGCGATAGGGTACCCAATTTTTGTCAACGGCATTAACTATTTAAATATAATAATATCATGTAAGATTATAGGTTAGACATATGTTTACAATATGATAGGCCTGCTAAAGATGTCTTGTCTATTTCTAATTTCTTAAAAGCAGTAAGTATAGAGTTGTAAAGATAAGTGTGTTAATTAGTTCTATGGTACTACACATAAAATATAAAAAAAACATTTGACTTGTTTTAGTATTACCTAGTTTTTCAGAGAGCGCTGATGCAGTTAGTTTTTCAATTACATCTGTTCAATATTTAATTAAAAGGTTGTTTGTATTGTATCATCAAGTGATATATAATTCATAGAGTAGATAAAACAAGATAAAGATAGCTTGTAATTTAAGAATACATACATACCTAAATATCACGGACAATCTCACACAAATTGACCTAGTCCCAAACTAAGCTCTAGGCTTGTACTAAGGGTACCAGGCAACAGTATACATACTTATATAGAGAACTACATACTTAAATATATAGAAAACATCCATTACTCAGGAACAAATACTTACACTTATCACACAAATATTTGCCTATACCGGGATTCAAACCCAAGACCGCTAGCTTCGTAGGCGGAGTCACTACCAACTAGGCTAACTGCATCGTCATACAATATTAGTTAAATGTTTAAAATACTGCTTGTAGGAAATATAATATAGGTAAGTATTTAGTTCAAGTTACCAAATAACAGGTTTATAAAGTCTGGAGTTATTAGAAAATTAGTGTTATAGAAACTAAGCATGATATTTTCATTATAATGTTACCTACTTACTTATACTATCACTGCCTTTATTACCATGAGACAGGTTAAAAATATAATTAGGTATTTCATAGAAATAGAATAGTTGGGAAAAAATTGATGACCTTAGTACAAGACTGGGCAAGGTGGGGTGAAAGTGAAGAGGCTTTTAACCTGCAGCCTGCAGTGCATCGAGGTGGACTGATATTATGATATTTATTTCACTTATTTTATATAAATTTATTTATATAATTATACCTTTTACATCTTTGAAACAGGTCAGTATTTGGGTCAGGTTGGTTAATAGTTAGATACCTAGGCTAGCTGTAAATCAGTTAAAAATAATCTCAAGTAGGTATGTTTTGATTTTAAAATTTGTGAATGTAATATATAAATTTAGTGTTTTTCTTTTATAAAATAAACTGACCACATTCTAATAGTAGTTTTATTTATTGGTGAAGAGATATTCAGGGTCTGTTATAAAGTTTTATTTTATTGTTTTGATAAATATAATATTTAACTTAGGTCCTGTTCCACTATTGACATGTAAGTTTAAAGTTTAAAGTTAAAGTTAGCCCTCTACTTGTTTATTTTCAAGTGTATGAAAGGGAAAGGGCTAAATCTATCTGTTGGATATCTATATTTGCTTGACTATTGTGAAACAGGTGGTTAGTGTGATGAATGTGATTAATTAGGTTGGTCCTAATGATTCAGAATTTCAGAGCCACATTAAGATGCTCTCTGAACTCCATTGAAAAATAAAAGTTACTAATCTCTTGACTTTAGAGAGCCTTCACTGAATGTCTTAGTAGGTACAATAAAACAATGTAGTGTGGTTCTCATAGTTATGAATTAAATAGACACAAAACCATCAAGCTACTGTTGAAATTGTATTGGCTCTTGGTGATTCAGTGCTTATAATGTATACATATAATAATGATAACTTTTAAACGTTAATACTTTGACATGAAGTTTTCGTTAGGTTTTCCCCTTATAGACCCAGCTACTAATTGTTTTTTTGGAATGGATTGATTATGGAACTCATATGCCTTTCTTTTTTAGGGTTCCGTACCCGAAGGGTGCCCAACGGGACTCTATTAATATGCCTACGCTGTCCGTCCGTCCGTCCATCTGTCTGTCCGTCTGTCCTAACTATAAAGAGCTGTATCTTTTGAACCGTAATAGATTTTTTTTTCAGAATATGTGTTATTACGGCGGATTTACTAACAACTAAAAAAAAAAGTGAAATTATAAACGTTTACCCCATACAAGAAACGTTTTTTTTTCAACGTATTTTTATTTTTTCTGTATCGTAAAAACGGTACAAGATACAAGCGTCAAATTTGGTATGATTATAAAACAAAACCTATAGAATAACAACAAATACTAAAAACCAGCCAAATTTGTACGGAACCCTCAGTGCACGGGTCCGACTCGCACTTGCCCGGTTTTTCGTAGATACTTTCATTTTTATTCTATACACCTGAATCCAGTTATATAACGAGTTTGCGTGAAGATCTAGCCTCATTTGTTCTGCTCCCACTAAATATGCATCAAGATTAAAGGAACTTGCTCCATCCGAGTTGGAAAGCCCCTGCCGTGTTCCTGGGTACCTACCAATGGGCTAGCAGAGGCCTCCGTTTAAGAGCGAGCCCACAGTGCAGCTAAGTATTTGGGGGCTATCTGCCGCACTCGGAGACGTTCATTAATTTTTAGCAAAGAAAGAGACAGACACAACTTTAAATGAAACAACAACAACATTGTTGTCTTATAACAGCAGTAATAGGTAAGTAGGTAATATGACCGGAAACCTCGTTAAACCTATCATCTTCCCATTGCCTTTATATAATCTTCGGGTCGGCGCAGCATGTTTTCTTCTTCCACACATCCACTTATCAGCCGTCACTATAGTATGTACCTATTCCGTTTTACCTCATACCTATTTATTATAAGTATGTACAGTCGAACTCATAAATAGCTTACATTTTAGTACCATGTCACAATTACGTATTATAAGTGTCAATAGTTTGAATTTAGTATGTCAATACTGCGACAAGGTACTAAAATGTACAGCTACTTATGAGTTCGACTGTACTTCACAGAGTTTATATATGTATTGATCTAACTCTTTTTAGGTCTTATAGCCAGTGGCGTAGCTATATAGGTCACTAAAGGCCCTGGTGCAAAAAAAAATAATGGGGCCCTATTATCTAGATCACTTTGAGGTTGAGGTTTGCTGGTCAGGGTCCGAGCCTCGGACCCTCGGGGGGCCCTGCTTATAGCCCTCCGCATTTAGTCTTATTATTTAGTTTCTTTATCACTGCCGCTAATTTCAATCCTCTCCTTAGAAATTCAAATAATTTATTCAGTAATCAGGCTCTTTTACAGGCGCTTCGGACAAGACCAACATTTGATTGCTGAGAAGAAGCGTCGCAAGAAACTCGAGCATAAGGTTCACTCATCATCATCATCATTTCAGCCGAAAGACGTCCACTGCTGGACATAGGCCTCACTCAAGGTTTGCCAAAAGGACCGGTCCTGCGCCGTTTGCATCCATCGGTTTCCTGCAATTTTAAGCACGTCGACTGTCCACCTTGTTGGAAGTTTGCCCACGCTGCGTCTTCCTGTACGCGGACGCCACTCGAGAACTCTTCGGCCCCAACGGCCATCTGTTCTGCGAGCGATGTGCCCCGCCCACTGCCACTTAAATCTAGCAATTCTTAGGGCTATGTTGGTGACTTTGATTCTCGTGCGGATCTCCTCATTCCTGATTCGATCACGCAGATATACCTATTCCGAGAGCCCTCTCCATTGCCCTTTGAGTGACCTTGAGCTTTCTTATGACGCCCATCGCCAGCGCCCACGTCTCAGTACCGTAAGTCATCACTGGCAACACACACTGGTCGAAGACTTTCGACTTGAGACATTGCGGTAGGTATATTAGACGAGAAGATATCGCGTTGCTTCCCGAAAGCTGCCCAACCGAGTCGGATTCGACCATTAACCTCTTTCTCGAAGTTGGACCTACCTAACTGGACAGTATGTCCCAGGTAAACATAATCGTCAACAACTTCGAGTGCCGAGCCTCAGATTACCACGGGAGTTGGTATTACATGGGTGTTCGACATGATCTTTGTCTTGTCCATGTTCATCCTCAGACCAACTTGTTCAGAGGCTCTGCTGAGGTCATCGAGCATTGCGTTTAGGTCTGCCATGGTCTCAGCCATGACTACTATGTCATCGGCAAACCGAAGGTGTGTGATGTACTCGCCGTTTGTACACGTCCTTCCCAGTCCAGAATCTTGATCACATCTTCCAGCGCAGCGGAATACGCTCAGAGTCCCGGTCCTGAAGTCGGACTGACATAGTGGCATTTTCGTACAAACACTTTAACACCTCGATGTACCTGTAGTCGATTTGGCACCGTTGAAGAGACTGCAGCACAGCCCATGTCTCGATCGAATTGAAAGCTTTCTCGTAGTCCACAAATGCTAGTCTATACACTAACCTATACGAAACTATATTTCCTATCAGGACGAGTCGTGTGCCATACTTTCTTCATTTCTACCTATGTAGGTAGTTTTTATTGTCGCTCGCCACTCGATATTTGAGAAAATCTATTATTGGAGGTCCTTATTAACGCAATAAAACCCAAAACAATGATTTGTGTGAGTTTGTGCGCGCAAATCTCAGAAACGACTTAACCGATTTGGATTAAATTTAGCCCACAGATTGTTTATCACCTGGATTTTAACACATGGGATACTTTTATCCCGGACTTTTACGCGGACGGAGTCATGCGGAGTCGTGGGCATGCTATATTATGAAATAAATAAAAATCTTAATGGGAACAATAAAGGCATTAAGTCTGCCTTTTGTACCTACATTGTGTAATAAATATGCAAGTTCAATAAAACATTAGATTTGTAGGTGAAACTTTATTAAACTATCTTTATTAGATTGCTAAACAAACACCTGGCCTGGCTCGGGACCTTGAATGTGGATCTATAGTTATCTTTTTAGTAATGTATATTTGAAATGTTTAAGTAAATGCACCATACGATTAAATAATTAGGTTGCTTGTTTAATTACATATAGGTATATGCCAATAAACCATGCCATGTCGCATAAACATTCATTAAATTTAGTGTTACCTCAAGTTCCTTGTTGTCACTTTATAGTGTACCTTAGCAAATTAAAAAGTGACAGTTGTTCTTATGGGATATTAGTGGAACATTGATGAAATGCTGTTGATAGTGTGCATAGTAGGTGCAATGACAGAAATATGGTTAAATTTGCAGGATCAATAGCACAAGTTGCCCATGACTTGTTTGTCGCTTGGTAGCTCCTCTTTACCTAAGTTTAAAATCAAGAGATAAATACCTATCAGAGGGACAGGGATCCACTGAGTGACAAGTAAGAAAATACAACTTGTGTTAACCATACTGTTATAATAAAACATTAAGGTAAATTACAGCTGAATTTTAATAGAAAAATAATTATTTAACATGGATATCCTACTATCCTATCTTCCAGGGTGGCAGGACAAGATGATCATCTGAAAATAAAAAAACAACAAGTATATTATAATATACACCAACCTGTTTAATACAGTTTGGTTTCATAATTGTGTTAGGTAGTTTAATCTTTTAATGAACATTCACTAAACATGCATAAATCTATAATAATAATATTACTCCTCATGTAAATTACCTGGCTGTGTTAAAAGTATCTCTGATAACATTATTTAAATAAGGATTGGCCCATTACAACCCTAATAGCCTTATAGATTCTGTTTAACCAAGACTGTCTGAGACAAGAGGACTGATTTATATTATACTAGTATTACCTTAAACTCATACAACTATATTCCTAGCTTGCAACATTAGTCCAAGTTTCTTCATACATTTATTGAAAAAAATATTCAGTTATGAACATTAGTTTTTACTTTTCTATTACATTATATCAAACTATTAATAAAATTACATGTATTGATAATGTGTTAGTAGGAAAATTGGACTACCTACTCTTGCAAGCAAGGCGCATAGTTCTACGAGTTTACCTGGTGTGATTATCCTAGCTAACTAGGTACCATCTTGTTTGTGAATTAATAAATAAATTAACACTACATTTTACCTTCTTTAACCCGTAGTGTCCTGTCTACAGGACCTCTATATAGAAATTTTCCGTAGAAACTGCTGCAGACTACGTCAGTCTATTTTGTTATTTTTCATCTCAAGCAGAAGGAACTCCAGCTCCCTGGTAGAAGTCCGTCTTTCTTCAGGACTCGTTTCATTGATTTAATCAAATCCGGTTAGGACAGCGCTGTTGTGGATTCGAGTCGCTGCACTTTTTCACCTTTATTAATAGATAAAAACCTCATGTATTTCACTTTATCAACAAAGACGGCGATAAGAACTTATAACCTGTACAGCCTATACTGTACCTATAGGAATTCCATTCCCGGCCGGCTCCCAGTATGCGCGTTTTGTTTTTACGATTTCACAGGGTTTTTGAAAATGTGTTATATTTACATAATGACCTTATAATAAAAGCTAGTAAAACAATTTTAAATAAATGATCTAAAAATAATGACTTGCATTTCCACTTTACATCGAAATATTCATTTTTGATGGTTCATAATCTGTGTCAAGTCTAAACGCAAAAACATTTTCTTGCAGAATCAAAACGTTACACCGTTTCGTTCATAATCATCTGTTGCCCATTCGTAAAAAATGTCATCTGCTTAAGCTAATGGCCTAGAAGCCAAAGCTCAAAATAATAATTTAAAAAAATCAAGGATCAAGGTTGGGATGCGTTTCTCGAGTCCGACTCAGGTGATATTAGTTTATTAATAAGCGGCAATCCTAATCCTAGGATCACGTATTGAGTCGGTCTCGTAAAAGAGCGTATCAACGATGGGGTTGAGATGAGTCTATTAATACGGCCCTTAATGTGTTTGTGTATCTACGACCTCTTTAGACTTAAACCTTCAATCTCTCGGTTCCGATATTATTTAGCGACTTCAATGATATATATTCATGTGTATTTAGAGGGGGTAGCTATCACTTTATCGAAACACCTTTCATCGAACGTATCATTTCATCGAGTTTCATTTCATCGTAAGCTAATTTTCACGTGCAAGAGTTATAATTTTTTGGTGGTCACAGGTCTAACCTAACCTAACCTACGTAGCCCATGCTTAAGATAATCTGAAAACAATAATGTTTCAGCAGAAATTAGCTTTCGATGAAATGATACGTTCGATGAAAGGTGTTTCGATAAAGTGATGAAATGCCATTTAGAGGTCATCTAAACGATTACATAAGAATCATCCATGGCCGCTGAAAAAAAAATTACAAACATCTTTAAAGAATTTTACCCAATGCCCTTTATGGTCAAGGCGTTATACTTGCTTGCAGTAATTTTATATCTGGCTAGCGACCCACCCTCGCTTGGTTCTGGTTAAAAGTGCTTATATTGGTATTGGTAATCTATAGGTATAATAAGGATTCTAGGAGTAATAGTAGTTAGAAGTAACCTAGAAAAGTAGACGCAATATTACTTACCTAGTTACTACACACTACTTATTTATTAAAGTTGTGGAACTCTAAAATTATTTATAACAGTGTCCAGGATATACGAAAAACGGTGTCCAGAAAAGAAAGAGTTGTACTCCAGAATTATTTATGATTAACAATCGGTATATTTTGTTTATTTTTGTAAACCAGCATTTTGAACTATTCCGAATCACATTCATTGACTTCTTGGATCTTAAAGTTTTTGATTAAAAAATTTAATATTAAATAACATCGCGTTTCTACATAATCGACGTGCGGAAATGTAACTACCTGCTGCGGAAATCGCTTTAAAATATGAAGACTTTTAGTCACGGTCCTTTAGTGTAGTTATTCATAAAACAAGACATTTTAAAAGGCCGCGTTATTTGGTGGGGGGTGAACGGGAATATGCTGATTTACATTAATTTATTTTATAAATATACTGCCACACTCAGATACGTCAATAATTTTTTAATATTTGCTGCGTCTTATTCTATTGCTATAGCAAAGAAAGTAACAACAGCAACTTTAATCAAACTTAAAAGTTAATTGACATCTCTGAGTGCGGCCGATAGACTAACAGTTTATCATATTCACATCGTGTAGCGCTAGCGTTACGTGGGACTGCGATAATGACTTTGTGCCGTGACCTGACCTGAGTCAGGTTGTTCCTCTTAATCTCCACGGCTCGGTCTGATTATTGCACTCGACAATGATCCTATAAGCGTTGTATAACCTCTAAATACATACCTGTATTAAGTTTATTTGGATTGCCTATACATATAAATGATCTTAATTTTGTAGCTAATTGGTGATGTGTAAAATGGAAATTTTTCAGTATAAATAAAAATATTGCTTGTAAATAAGTCTGACATATTTTTGTAACATAAAAAAATCAACGGAGTCGTAAAAACATAGGTTGTTCTCGCGCGCGTGCGCGGGCGGGCCTATGGTTAAAGTATCCTTTGTCCAGGCATTTCCCGACGAGCCGCGCTCGCCGTCTCGAACAGATTAGTTATTTTACGAGCTGCGGTGTTATTCCCTAAAACAACACCTAAGAGCTCGCCCGTGAGTGCCACGATAATCAAAACGAGTCCCGGGCCTACTGAATTTAATTGAAATCGGAATTATAGTGGAAGAAAATGTGGGGCACATCCGTCGAAGTTTTAAATACGAGACTATCTTTTTACTAATTTTGTACATCACGTACTGTTATTACGGGCTTAAAAGAAATAAAACAGGGCGTTGAATTGCCGCTAGGCAATTTGAGCCCACGATTTTGGCCCTGTGAGTTTAGTTGACCCAGTTTGCATGTTATGAATGTTGCGAGTCCGGAAGTATAAATCGAGTAAGAATTCTATATCAAACTCCTTGCTGGTTTAGAGAATAACACCAAAGGCATCGGTGGGACCGCAACAAGAATGCAAACCGGTTGAGTTCGCCTACACGCGAAATAAAAATTGGAAGCCGCCTGTGCGGCCGAGGGCCCGCCGGTTGGTGTTTATTTTCACAGACGCGGCTCAAATGAGCTTGGGTTTAGTTGCTGCCATGTCAAGCTAAGTCAAGTTGTTTTAAAGAAATCATTCATTCACACAACAACTTTATAATTGAGAAAGACAGGTTCTAAGTGTATTGAACAAATTTGGCTTCCTGTTCTCGTCAACTCGTCTATTCACTAATAAATAAATAAATCGTTATGTAACTAAAACCGTCAAGTGCGAGGCGGACTCGCGCACCGCACAAATAAAAAAAATATAACAAAAAAGACTGGCGGGCGGACGGATGACCAGTGGAGGCTTAATATGTAGGGTTCTGATTGCACCCTTTGGATACTGAACCTAAAGATCAGACGTTAAGCTGGCCATACACACTAGGGTATGCCTGCGCAGTTTTGCCTGTACAGTTGAACTGCACAGGTACACCGGTGCGTGTATGGGACACAACTGTGCAGGTTTCCACGCCTGTACAGGCAACTTGTGTCACATACACGCTCCGGTTTAGGTACCAGCCAGCTTTACATGCTGGATCTTTATGTCACCGTTCAGAGGTATTCAATTTAAGACTACCCAGGGGGTTGCAACCGAATAGTTGGCAACGAAACTGTTATGCGTAATATGTTACCTAATGCAGTTTGACATCTCAATTGGGAAACATTAAGTAACTTCCCAGATAGACTATTAGTAACAGAACCACTTTCGCCCGAAAGCAGGTTTAGTTTTAATACTATCTTAAGACGCCGATCTGGTTCAACAACATATGTCCATACGTGACTGGCTAATGCATGGGTTAATGTAAATTAGACTATTTACTTACTTCAGTATACGTATATAATATGTTGATGCCGCGGAACTGATAGATGCGCCACATATACCTAACTGCCGGAAAGTGCAACTACCGTAGCAGTAGGTACTAAACTTTAAAATAAAAGTATAGCATTCAGCGAATATAGCAAATTTATTAAAAGATGAGAGATATGTATGATTATTCTTCGATGGATTTTAATTCGTATGACGTTTACATCTTATCCCACTTTTTTTCCCACATATACCATCAGTCAATTAAACATTAAGTCCACATTTGTAAATAAACAATACAGGAGGCTACAAAATATGGAATACTTTAGTTGTATATTTGTAATATCATTCGATGAGGCTAAGGTCTCATCTCCTTCCCAACGAGCGAAAAATTACGTCTGTTCTCTTAAGAAACTGTCTATTTTATTGTTCACTAGATTCCATCCCGAGTTCGCAATCTGTCACTCATTTTAATAAATTATTCGAATCGTAAGAGGATTGTGAGTGTGTGATTGATTGTGTTCCCATACAAATTTTGCTCCGGGCGGTATCGTTTCTTACCCCCTAAATCTAGTCCGATTTCCACGATTTCGGAATATGTTGTAAACTAGGTTTGTACGTTTCTGTTTTTCTTTATTGTTCCTTTCCCAAAACTATTTTCTTGTAACTCGCTTTACGGGGACTATCGGACTTGATTTAGAGGGTGAGAAAGTTACCGCCTTTAGGATGAACATTTTTTACTTTACAATCCTCCTAATTGTTTGTAACATACGTCATACATAGGT
Organism: Tortrix viridana; assembly: GCA_963241965.1. Taxonomy (NCBI): domain Eukaryota; kingdom Metazoa; phylum Arthropoda; class Insecta; order Lepidoptera; family Tortricidae; genus Tortrix; species Tortrix viridana. The sequence continues at coordinate 4,763,578 of OY725172.1, read as the reverse complement.
ATCCATTAAATGTCTAAGCTTAATAATTAAGTTTACAAACTCAGGCAGATTTTCCAACCGCAAGTTGCGTATCTACGATTCAGTGAACACGCGGGCGGCCCACTAGGCATGCCTGTACTTGCATTCATTGGCAATTTAATCTGCGCCTGACGCCTGAGTCACCAAGGTCGCGCGGGCGCGTGTTCACTGTGAAATTTAGAAATAGCTATAACGATTGTTTTGGTGTTTCAAAACATATCGGAGTAAAGTTGTAGCTACATAGTTAGTGGCAATACTGTAACTACATCTAAATAGCTACATGCGTTTGTGTAACATTTGGTAATAGTAATAATAACAAATGGATGCCTTCCGATACCGGCACCGGCCGGACCGGTCGGTCAGCGAGTCGCCGGCGCGGGCGCCGACGACCTTGGAACCAAATGCCGGAACCGAACGCCTTGTTTTGCGCGTTTACAACTTATGTATGTACTTTATCAGTTATACACAACGCGTAAACAATATAATGAGGTTTTTGTGGATAGAACTCAATAAGTCGTTCTTCATGCGACACTAAATTTTCCGAGTCATATTCGGAATTATTTTGCATAATTTAATGAACGGAAATTTTAAGAAGCATTTTCAGACGTCTTTGAAGACGTAAGCACATTTGAAATATAGTTTGGCGTTGTAAATATTTGAAAACAAATGTATCTATTTCTAGTCTGGGGTCCTTTTTGATAGATACCTATTAAAGCAAACAACAAGGCAAACTTGTTCACGACACGGCCGCCCTGACAAGTTAATTAGAGCTAGGTACCTTATCATAGCAAAATAATTTGCGATAAATTTACAGTTCCGTCTTTTTAGCGTAGTAATTAAACTGAAGTATTAGTTTAAGTCGTTATCGGTGTTATTGTGTCACATCATCAAAATAACCTAACCTAAAATTTCATTTTATTGAACACAGTTATTTGCCGTTGCCGACTGTACTTCTAACATCTCCACTAATATTATAAATGTGAAAATAACTCTGTCTGTCTGTCTGTTACCTCTTCACGCTTAAACCGCTGAACCGATTTAGATGAAATTTTGGATAATTTTGGACGGAGCCGCAGGCAAAAGCTAGTGATTATAAACTCGTTATAAAAAGTCAAGTAAAACGAGTCCAAACTCGACGGATCTATTAGCCTTTCGCCTCCATCATCATACCGTATTCTATTCTATTCGGAATTACATAGGTAATTATGCAAAATTTCAAATCAATTCGATAATTAGAAGTAGGTTAAAATCGACTTCTAAGATTTGATTACATCGCTAGTCGTTAGTTAGTTACAAGTGAAGCTGATTTTGCCTATAATTGGGTAAACACCCTGATTTCCTTCCCTACAGGCGTAATTTTAAAGTAAATTTGACGGTGTTATAACTGTTGGTAAACCAAATAAATATAAATATAGGCCCTACGTAAGCTTCGGCTAAAGGTACAGGAACATAGAGAGAGGAAACGTTAAGACCAGAGAAAATTGCAATTGAACTTCCGGACCAGCCTTCCGGAATCTAAAATTGAGGTATTATGGCCCCTTTTATAGACGAAGAGACATAAAATAACTTTTTTATGTACTAAACACGAAAATATTAAAATATAGGACAGTTTTGGAAAAGGAATAAGATCCATTTTACACTGTAATGACTTTTTTCCTTTATAGTAAAAAACATGCAACGTTGTGCCCGTTGATGTCTTTTGTTTCAGAAACACATACATTAAAAGTCAAAGACCAAAAAACGAATGACTTGACGAAAACATTACAATTTTAAAATGTGACAATTTAAACTGAATGTGAATCAGTCTTCGAATTGGCTTTAGAATGACCATAGGTATATACCATATAAATATGTATTCCCAATGAATGAGATGGCCGATACAATACAAATCTAAAATCACATTACCAACATTAATTCTTCATGCTATAGATAAGATAAGATAAAAGATATTTATTCAGTAAGTAGGCCGCACGGGCACTTTTACACGTCAAAATCTACCAGCGCTTCCCAAGAGGAGACCACTGCTGAGAAGAAGCGCCGCAAGAAACTCAACAGTTAGTCATTTTTTTAATAAAAATATAACAATGTCACTACTTATTCTAGCATTATATAAAACTGTAAAAATAATATTAAATATCTGCGTATTTTTGCAGGAAAACATGTCAGAATGACTACGAGAAAATTTATATATATATATAAATATATATATCACACAAAACAGTTTTGACATGTCTTCCTACATAAACCGTGTCCCCTAGACAAGATACAGCGTTTACATGATTTTTATGAGGTATGTACGAGTAGTAGGTAAGCTATTGAACATTAAACATTAGTTAATTTTCTGGTTTAGGCCAAGCATTTTTGTCCGTTAGATAGTCCTCGATCCTATAGTACGCCTTTGACATCAACGACTTTTTCAAGTAATTTTTAAGTGCTGGAAGGGGTAACTCTAAAACTACGTCGGGTAATTTAATATAAAAATGAATGCATTGACCTACAAATGATTTATATACTTTACGGACACGGAACTTTTTTATGGCAATTTTATTTTTATTCCTAGTATTTATATTATGTATATCAGAATTTTTAACGAAAGAGTCTAGGTTCTTAATAACATACATAATATTTTCATAAATATATTGGGATACTACTGTTAAAATATTAATTTGTTTAAATGTTCTCTTAATGAATCACGGGAATTTAAGTTATATATAGAGCGAATGGCCCTTTTTTGTAACACAAATATAGTTTGTATGTCAGCTGCTTTTAGGTATATACAAGTACATACATATAATGAGAAGTCTGTAGTTGAGTCCATATCACAAACAAATACAAGTACACACAGAACTGCTAACTAAGGGGTCCCCGAAATGGTCATTTGCTATTGTCAATGTTTACGTGAATATCATATCATTGACATATCATTGATGCGAAAATTTTTTACCTAAGCAATTGATGCGACTGTCAATGTTACTACGTGATTGAGAGCGGATGATATTTAATTTGATTGACGGTAAATGATATTGACGGTCAATAACAGCAAATGACAACTGTTTTTTAACACATTCAACGCCGGTGCCACTGCTGGTGTCAACTTTACATAAATTTGGAGGTTCGGGGCAGCAAATGTGTTAACATTCCTCGATAAAGTTTAGCAATCGACAGAGGCGTAAGCAATTTATGCACCTTCAATCGTAGCTTCAATTGCCCATTATTTGAAACCACCAATGACGTAACAATCATCAATTGACAATCGCAAATGACCGTTTCGGGGACCTCTAACAGCTGCCCTAAATTTATGCCTTATTATCAGCTGAGCGCCGAGCTATTCAATTGTCATGCAATAACATGGGAATGTTATTGTATTACCACAACACAAGTACCTATGCGATATTTAAGGTCATTTAATAACTAATTGAAACAACAACAATAAGTGCACCATACAGGTCAGGGCTGGGCGGAATACCCCTTGTTTTAGCCCATCTTGCTTCCATATCGTAACCATGTTGTTGACGTTATTGGTCAATAAAAGGTGACACTGGAAGTGGGATGACCTAATAGGTCATCTAAATATATAAAAGAAGAAACTGACTGACTGACTGACATATCAACGCACAGCCCAAACCGCTGGGCCTAGAGATTCCAAATTTGGCACGTAAGTTCCTTATGAGGACTAGGGGTGCACTAAGAAAGGATTTTTCAAAATTCATCCCCTAAGGGGGTAAAAAGGGGGTTGGAAGTTTGTATGAAAGTCATCCATTTTTAAAGATAGAAACGTGGAAATTGGTATAAAGGCTACTATTTACAAATGAAAAATACTACCTTCAGCTATATTGGATAAACTACCCCTAAGGGGTTATAATGGGGGGTTAAAATTTGTATAGGGGTTTCTACATTTTTGAAGTTAGGAACGTGAAAATTGGTTTATAGGCTACTGTTTACAAATAAAAAAAGTACTACCGGCAATTTTGGAAAAACTACCCCTAAAGGAATGAAATGGGGGGTGGTAGTTCCTTTTGGAGTGGTGGTTGGTCCTTTTTGAAGTTCGAACCTTGAAAATTGCTATAATGAATACTGTTAACAAATAAAAAACGACTTAAGGCAATTTTGGATAACTACCCCTAAGGGAATGAAATGGGGGGTGGTAGTTTGCATTGGAGTTACGTCATTTTTGAAGTTAGAAACATGTAAATTTGTGTATAGGCTACTGTCAACAAATAAAAAATTCTACTTTAGGCGATTTTGAAAAAACTACCCATATGGGAATGAAACGGGGGGGGGTGAAATGTGTGTATGGGAGTTTGGTCAATTTTGAAGTTAGAGACGTGAAAATTGTTATAAAGACTACTGTTAACAAAAAAAAACAACTTACGGTGATTTCGGATAACTACCCCTAAGGAACTGAAATTGGGGGTGGTAGTTTGTATGGGAGTTTGGTCATTTTTGAAGTTAGAAACATGGAAATTTGTGTACAGGCTACTGTTAACAAATAAAAAATACTACTTAAGGCGATTTTGAAAAACTACCCCTATGGGGATGAAAAGAGGAGGTGAAAGTGTGCATAGGAGTTTGGTCAATTTTGAAGTAAGAAACGTGAAAACTGTTAAAAATACTACTTTTAACAGATTAAAACAACTTCCGGTGATTTTGGATAACTACCCCTAAGGGAATGAAATGGGGGATGGTAGTTTGCATGTGAGTTTGGTCATTTTTGAAGTTAGAAACATGGAAATTTGTGTACAGACTACTATTAACAAATAAAAAAGACTACTTTGGTGATTTTGGAAAAACTACTCCTATGGGGATGAAACGGGGGGGGGGGGTGAAATGTGTGTATGGGAGTTTGGTCAATTTTGAAGTTAGAAACGTGAAAATTGTTATAAAGACTACTGTTAACAAAAAAAAAACAACTTACGGTGATTTCGGATAAATACCCCTAAGGAAATGAAATTGGGGGTGGTAGTTTGTATGGGAGTTTGGTCATTTTTGAAGTTAGAAACATGGAAATTTGTGTACAGGCTATTGTTAACAAATAAAAAATACCGCTTTAGGTGAATTTGGAAAAACTACACCTAAGGGGGAGAAACGGGAAGGGTGAAAGTTTGTAGGGGCGTTTGGTCATTTTTTAATTTAGAAACGTGGAAATAGGTATATAGGCTACTTACTGTTAATAAATAAAAAACACTATTTTCGTTTTGAAGTTAGAAACGTGGAAATAGGTATATAGGCTACTGTTAACAAATAAAGTAATACAATATTCGGTGATTTTGGATAACTACCCCTAAGGGGATGAAATGGGGGTAATATTTGGTCAATTTTGAAGTTAGGAACGTGAAAATTTATTTTGGCTACTGCTTACAAACTAAAAGTATTACGTTCGATGATGTTGGAAATACTACCGTAAGGGGGTAAAGTTGAGGGTGTAGATTTGTTAGAGTTTGGTTATTTTGGAAATACGTTTGTAGACTACTTATTATATAAAATATGAGTTTTTGGAAATTCTGGCAGAGCATATACCTTTAATAACACCTGCGTATGTTCTCGCAAAATAAATAATTGCAATTTATACCCCTAGGCAAGGTGAAAAAGGTTAAAAAAATCGTATGGTTTAAATTTGATTCTATCCCATCATGCATGATACGTACGATAATGGAAACTTTATCTGTACTTTTTAACAAAGGTACTGGACTCTCCGCAGACAAAGTCGCGGGTGGAAGGATTGCGTATATATATATATTTGTACTCAGTTCACGTTCTCGAAAACGGCTCCAACGAGTTTGATAAAGATTGCGACATGGGCGTTTACGGGGGCGAAAATTCGATCTAGCTAGGTCTCATGTCTGGGAAAATTCGTTTTCCCCGTGCTTTCACGCCAAAAGAATTCTCGCGCAATGGTTCGTAATTACGGGGCGGCTGCTTCCGTCTGAATAGGCTGATGGTTAGAGCGTTGGCCTACTACGCAAAGACTGCGGATTCGAACCCCAGCTATAGATTGTTTTTTTTGTTTTTGTATAGAAATTCGATGAAAAATCGGTTGCGACCCCAGCGACGACGCTAAATAAAGTTTGTATGGATGTTGGGATGTTTTTTCAGTCACGCCTAAATAGTTGAACGGATTCGGATGAAATTGTCACACAGGTAGTTGTTATCCTGCACTTTGATAGTGTCCAGGGTAAAAACGATAAACGACTTACTTAAGAAGGGGAGAAAGAGGTACTTAATAAGTTTGGATGTAGGGGGTAATCTCCGAAACTACCCATCCGATTTCTAAAATGCTTTCAGTGATATTCAGAATGCGGTTTCAGGGTGGACATAGGCTATATTTTAACTTATAACCGAAGCTAAGCGAGGGCGGGTTGCTATACTTAATATTATAGAAACACGAAAGTAGACATACTTTTGCGTCTGTCTGTCTGTAAAGCTTTCCCTGCTAATTCACTGAACCGATTTTGATGAAATTTGGTATGGATATAGCCTGAGTTTCGAGGAAGGACATAGGCTACTTTTTATCCCAGAAAATTGAACAGTTCCCGAGAGAGCAGTGATAAACGACTTCTACGCGGACGAAGTCGCGGGCAAAAGCTAGTAATACTATAAGGTATTTGACACAGAACCTTGTTTCTAGCATCTTATACAGGGTTATTTTTTAGTCAGTGCACGAATTTTGGGGCTTAAATCAGTAAGTCATACTGACCAACTTTCACTATGGGACCAACCCCGAAATCGCGAAAAAAAAATTGCGCACTGAATAATAAATAACCCTGTATGTTTAGCTAGTATTTTCAATCTAATTTGTTAATCATGAAAACAAACGTGTTATCAACTCGACCATCGACTGTTTCATGATGACAAATCCAAGAGCTAAATACCTACAAATCAATAAATTTTCTGAATTACCAACTTAATTTATTAAATTGAATTTTTTTATCCATAAATTACAAGATGTCTTTTGAACCCAAAAAACAACCTCATTCTTCGACTTAGATTTTTTAAATTAAATATAAAAATATTAATCAAACAAATATTGCTGGAAAAAGTGATGAGATATCAAGTTGAAATCATCGAAATACATGTGCATATGTTTTTAATTCAGTTAAATGAATGATCGTGTTGGAATATTAACAAAATCAGTATGTTTACATTATTAACAAATTGGATTGAAACAGACCAAATCCAGATCTATAACTAGATCAATTAGCTCCGTTCGGACCTAGTTCTACTTTCAATTATGATGCTTAGGCCTGAAGGCCACAACCTTCTCTGCCGTCAATATTCTAGACCGTCTAGTCTCAAGTTAGGTAGACATCTCGCGAGATAAAATCAGACCAATAAGGGTTCCCTATATCTAAGTTTCGCCTATCGGGTTTCGAGTACACAAAGTTAACGAAACTTTTATTAGGGCACCCAGCCACGGATATTATTTTCGTCCTAGTACCTTCGGGGAACAAATATTAAGGTTTATTTATTTATTTAAGAAGAAGCCGTTGACCTACTGATACCTTCTTTTTAAGGATAAGTTTATTTGTAAGGTAAGGATGATTGAGATATGCCACATTTCTACAATGTGTGGCATGCTTTAATTTTTTTTTTAGAATAAGCTTACCGACCCGTGACCCACATTATACTTATTGTCAGGCATATACTCGTACTTGTTTTTTTTTCGACACGTTATTCGTGTTTTGTATTGTTTGTAGACTTTATGGTTTTTCAAAACTTTAGACTTCAACGCGTTATAGATTCGCAAAATATTTATCTCCTAGGAACGTAGAACAGTAATTAAATTACAAAATGGGTTAATATTCTTCAATATTTTTAATAAAAGCTGGGTAAGTATACTAGTACACTATTTGGGTCATACTCGTACACAGTCACAGAAACAAAAGTTGTCTCTCCTGTTCCAGAAAGTTAAGGACTTTTTGAAACAAAATTTTTCGGGTTAGGATATATCCGCGTAATGGGAGTCTGGTGTAGTTTTGGCCTGTATCGGAATTATATGAGTAAAAACTCCCAAGTCGTTAACTTTTAGGAACAGAAGGGACGATGTTGAACCTAACTCTGTGTATGACCCATTTATCTCATAACAAATCGTCATTAGCTAATATCAGTGATAGATTTTGCAGTCTATCGTACAGTAAGAAATAAATGGTTTTTAAATAGGATTATCTAAAACATCCTAATTGATTTCAACGAGGAGAACAAAGCCGCCAATATGACAAAGGAGTCATCAAGGAATAATCAATCAAGAAGAAGTATTTAATAACAATTTTTTGTTATACACTAACTTGAAATTCCCTTAGTAATCTTAAATAAAAAAGGCATTACTTTGAAGCCTTACCTTGCCAAATTCAAATTTATAAGTCACAAACGATGCGCGCGCGCAGTCTTGCGGCGCGGAATAGACTGCGCGAACGCTCCGACGCCGGGACTCACATGACGCCTTTACTCATAACAGCACTCCAAATTCTGAGTTTGCTTAGTAAACACTTTCCATTGCGTGATCTAAGCATGGTTTAAAAACATTGTACTTTTAAAAATGTGTTGGATATCAAATAGATCGGATTGTTTTGCTGAACTATTTCCCTGCACTTGCAAATTTCTGGAGTAAACCGAGTCGGTGTAGTGTGAGGAAAGTTTGCTGATGTTTGTTGTCCAGTTGTGTTAAGCATCTGTATGGAAAATACCTACTTGGTTAAGTATGTGAAATTAAAATAACATTATACTGTCGACATTAAATGATTCTTTTTTGTTGGAAAGATCATACTATACTTCAGATTTAGTCCGATAAATATGTTGACCATAATAATCCATGAGAAATCGACGGAACTTAAATATAATTTTGGTATTTTCTGTAAAATAATTCTTCTTCTCTAAATGATACTTTTAGAATACAAATGCATTCCAAAAGTATCATTTAGTGAGGCAGAATATAGCAATTTTCGTGTTTTCTATAAAAACTTGAGCATTTGCGAACCAAAGGCATCATTCGGTAAAGAAGACCAGAGATGACCTCTGAAACCGAGACTCCTGATAAAATGTACCTACTTCATGAATGGCCCATACATTTCTTCTTAATATTATCAAGCTGCTTTTAACGGAGGTGAAATACAACTGATGATGAGGTACCAGGAGAATTCCTCAATGGTTAAAGTCCCTGTATCTTGGATTTGGATAACAACATTGCGTAGGTTAAGCGTGATGGGCAAATGGCATTATGCTATTGCTAGTTAATGTAGTGAATATATGATGTAGTGAAGCACATTACTATAACAATCATTAAAAAGCAAAACATATACAACCACCTTCAGTACCGACTCAAAAACGTACTTAAAACAATGACTGTGGTCCTCGGAGTAGCGTATTTGATACTCGTTTCTAATGTTTCGTGTACTGAATTACAGATGAAATAATATCTAATCGAAGTCGCGGGCAAGAATCAGGTTACATTGCTATTGTTTTCTTTGGTTATTGGTTATCATAGGTAATATGACATGTTGATAGCCCAAGTAGGACACAAGCTGTATAAGAGCTTATACAGCCCCAAAAATGCTGAAACTAGAGTTATAATGGCTGTATAAGCTCTTATACAGTTTTTGTGCTACTTGAGAGGAAACCTAATAATCAGACTCGCACTTGACCAGTCTTTTTTTTGACATAATCCTTGCACAATCATTAACCGACCACAGCGGCGTAGCAAAAAAGAAGTTTTTTAGAAGGAGGGATTTATAGAAGTTAAATAGGTACGTAGATGACGATATCAATTCCTCAAGAAAGGAATAATTACCTAGCTACTTACCTACCTACCTGATTTATACGAGTTTATACACAACTTATTACCCTTGTCAAGGCACAGAGAGGCTTTTTATCATCCATATGGTAGGTTGAAATATCAGTCTTATTACCTTGATATAAAGTTTAAATATGATTGCATTTACGAGAAAATTTACTTGTTCCAAAATTACTCCCCAATTCATAACCAACTTGAATATGTATTTTATTTGAATTATTCTAAGTTTATGCCATTATTGTTTCTTCCTATTCGAAATTTTGCACAATATGAATTCCACACAATTGCATTTGACCACATTCGTTATTTTTCACAGTCATTATTTTTATACAATCCTGTTTCTTCCTAGTCGCGATTCTGCACAATATGAATTCTACACAATTGCATTTAATCACATTCTTTATTTTTCACGGTCATTATTTTTATACAATCCTGTTTCTTCCTAGTCGCGGTTCTGCACAATATGAATTCCACACAATTGCATCTAATCACATTCTTTATTTTTCACAGGTCTTACTGTTACACAATCCTGTTTCTTCCTAGTTGCGATTCTGCACAATATGAATTCCACACAATTGCATTTAATCACATCCTTTTTTTTCACAGGTCTTACTTTTACACAATCCTGTTTCTTCCTAGTTGCGATTCTGCACAATATGAATTCCACACAATTGCATTTAATCACATCCTTTTTTTTCACAGGTCTTACTTTTACACAATCCTGTTTCTTCCTAGTTGCGATTCTGCACAATATGAATTCCACACAATTGCATTTAATCACATCCTTTTTTTTCACAGGTCTTACTTTTACACAATCGCGTTTCTTCCCATTAGATCTCTTTATTTTCTCAGTTAATTCATTTTCAGTTAAATAAATACGAGATACCAAAAAATACTGTGATAGCGTTTACACTGATTCGGATTTTCCCATACATTTACATGGCTCATTTACAGCGTTTACGCGTAATGCCAGAAAAAGTGAATTTGCTGTAACCGACAATAAAAAGGAAAGCAATAACTTCTGTGACATAACGGGAAAATAGCCTGACAGATAATAAAAAAATTCGTTATAAAAACGTTACCGGTCGGTTAAAAACTAAAGAATTTATGATTTTTTTTGTAAAATTCGAAAAGTTTTTGGGCTCTGGTGTAAAGTTTGGTTTCTGCGGGTTATAGCGTTTACGATTTTTACCGTCGATATATACAAATGTTTCTCGTTTAATAAGTAAGATAAGATTTTGAAAACAAAATAAACAACGAGAAAAGTTTCTCTCGTCATCATAATTTAAGCAATGTTTCTAATCTCATCGACACCTTTACGTCTGTTACTAAAAAGATATATCTTCCGAGGATCAAAAATTAATAAAAATGCAAAAAAGCAAGTGAAATATTTATTTAATTTTGTTTTCAACTCTGTCTGGAATGGTTAGAGAAGGAGAAAATAAAGAGATCTAATGAGAAAATGTAAGACCTGTGAAAAAAAAGGATGTGATTAAATGCAATTGTGTGGAAATTATATTGTGCAGAATCGCAACTAGGAAGAAACAGGATTGTGTAAAAGTAAGACCTGTGAAAAATAACGAATGTGGTTAAATGCAATTGTGTGGAATTCATATTGTGCAAAATTTCGAATAGGAAGAAACAATGATGGCATAAACTTAGAATAATCCTTTTATTTGTAGTTATCGTAGATAGCTAGATATGTCGGGCCTGCTTAAGGGTTAAAATCTTCTTTTTAGACTTAAACCAGATCAGTGGCAAGACTGGCAAGCCGACTCTTTCGCATCTATAATAAGCAATTCATTGAACAATGCCATCTAGCGGTCAAACATTGTGTCATAATGGCAGTACGTGCTGAAGAATGTAATCTTGGATACAAAATGGTCAAGTAGTGTTGCTATTCGACGGCAGATGGCAGTATACTTAACAATGTACAATCCTAATTTTTTTTTATGTTATCTTATAATATTGCGTTATTTTATTTGACATGCTGTACAATTTATACTGTAAATATTACATTGAGCAATTAATAAACTAAACTAAAATGTACTTTTATTCGCTGTAACCGCGACTCAGTCAACGTAGTTAGTACCTAATTTTATCGTGAAGACCGAATAAACAAACAGACAAAAAAATAAACATGTTTTTGCATTTATAATCCTTCTCGTGATTATTATTATTATTGTACATATCTTTTTTTTATAAAGGCCTAGAAAAAAAAATAGTTCAATCACGAAAGACCGGATATGGATAAATTAGATATAAGAATATAACCATAGTAATTTTTTGGATTCGAAAAAGATTATAGTTTCCATGTGAATAATCATAAACCAGCTCTACGCGAATTAAGTCACAAAGCTTAAATTGTTCACTATACCTATGTTAAATTGAGGAAACTATCCTAATTGTTTTCTTGAAATTAATCAGTTAATCACGTTCAAGTTCTTGTTGCGGTTTGGAATTAATGAGACAATAGTTTATTGGGAGATCCATACACTTAGTTTTGCCTTGAGAAGTTGCGACGAAAATTGCGTACCTACGTAAAAGTAAAAACAAATATAAGTGGAAATATGAATCATTTAAATTTTTACCTTGACACGAACGAACAAAGTAGCAATTAAAATAAAATAAACATGCCAATTTACGTCATTTTCATCTGAGCATGCGGTTTGTTATACATTAGGCCAAACCGGAAGTGAAGTCGCGGTCTCTGTCAGCTCCAGAAACAACAATGTATTATCCTCGGATATCCCTTTCTTACTATTCTGTTACGATAGAGACGCACTGAGCGACAAGCGACAAAATACAAGTTGTGCTAGCCGTACAGAGGCGATGATGCGTAGCGGTTTGACGCGGAAACAGAAAAAATGCCATTGTTAGAAGACAAAAGGGACTTTTATACGGACAGACCTCTTTCCTTGGGTACCTATTATTTATTTGTTTAATCTTAGTAATACTGACTATGTAATGAATATTTATTTGTTTAATCCTATCTTAGTAATACTGACCATGTAATGAAAAGCAAACTCCAACAAAGTCATACTAGATGGGGACCAGGGCACTTCAACATTGATGGAAACGAAATAGCAGATGAACTGGCAAGAAACGGTGCTGATAACCTCCTGGTCGGCCCGGGCCCGTTCTGCGGCATCACAAAACAAAGAACCTATTCTTTGCTAAACGACCTTTGTAAACCCAGGGCGATCGAGTTATGGAAGTCTGTTGAAGGACAAAACACTCGAAACTAATTGAAGGGGTCCTAAGGGCCTGCGCAAACCGGCGGAGCGCAGCGCAGATCACTTTAAATTTATCAATGTATATTCTTTTCTATTTTAATTACAATAAGGTATAAATTTAGAGCCGCAGCCGCAGAGTAGAAATCCCCCGTGATGCTCCGAGGTCGGTCTGAGAGTATTCAAATTTATACCTTATTGTAATTAAAATAGGGAAGAATATACATTGATAAATTTAAAGTGATCTGCGCTGCGCTCCGCCGATTTGCGCAGGCCTTAAGAGATTCTGCAACTCAAAAGAAAAAAAACCGGTCAAGTGCGAGTCGGACTCGCGCACCGAGGGTTCCGTATTTAAGATAATATGGATGGTAAATATAGTGTTGCGCTTTCTTAATTTATCTACAAGTAAGGAAGTTTTCAGATTTTTCAATTCATAAACTTTGGAGATAAGGGAACATTGTATGAATATTTTTGGTTATAAATCAAAACAAGCGTCACGAAAAATTATAAAAAAGTAGTTTTGAAATGTGCAGATTGAGCGTTCGCGGTTATTTTTTCTATTTTCATTCCTCATGCTCTAAAGGTGACTCTTTTAAATGCCATGTATCGATTAAAGTCATACTAAAGTTGAACTTTTTTTCTCCAGGAGCTAAAATACTTTTTGGTGTTTCCTTTGTCACAAACAGCCACAAATAGTCAGCTAAGTATAGATACATGTTTCTCGTCGGACAGCGCGGTGGAAGTATAGAACAGGCTGGTCGTGCATTGGTAAAATGGGGTGACTTTCAAACAACGGGGCGATATTGAATTTTTTTTTTAATAATTGATTCTGTGCTGTGTCCGTTATTAATGAGCTATTTCGCGACATAACTTTTATTTGTTTCATACGCGAGCGCAAACTATATATAAGTAGTTTAAATATTTTCAGAAAAACAAGATACAAAAACTTCAAATAAAAAACCCAAAATGACAGGCTTCAGGGACAAAGTAGCCTCAATTTAGGAACCGAGATTTTAAGTTAAGTACGTTATGTTTTTTTCTCCTGAGTTATATGTATATCGCGTAGTTCTCCCCTAACTGCTTTAAATTACTCCAAATCAGTAGTCGCCAATACTATATTTTATACATTTTATTATATGAATAAATGCAGGAGACAGGAAATTTATTTTTTAAAATTAATCATTAGGGCCTCGTATTATGGTCGCCTTTATCGCGGTGAATAAACATCGATTTATTTATTAACTTTTTGTTATTAATTGGGTGATTATCAAAAAATGTGTACGTAGTTAAGGCCTTAATTAAGAAACGTTAATTTTCTTCCATTATGTGACGAAAGATAACCATATTAGGCCTTAATTACGTAAACATTTTTGATAATCACCCAATTAAATAATTTGGGAATTAAGTAATTACCTTGTGGTAATGTACAAGCGTGGTGGTACAAGCGTTGTAAACTTTTTTTTTGTATAGCTGGAAAAATTGATTCCTGTATACTAATACTAATTCACCGGATTTTTGTCTGTAAGTAGGTATTTCGTAGTGACCTCATGCTGGGTAAACGGCTTGCCAGATTTTGATGTGCAGTATCGTGAGCTTATGTACAGAAATATGCAGTTCCACGATAAAGTGCACAAACGAATAAGACTGAAAGTCTGAAACTACATGTGATTTTATCACGGAAGAAAAAAAAATTAAATGAAAAAAAATAAAAAGAATGTATGGGGTAAATGTAAAAAAAAACGATAATAATTATCGTAAACTACGCAAAATTAAAAAAAAAAAAAATTATTTTATTTTATTGTTTTCCGTGATAAAATCACATGTAGTTTCACCCTTATTCGTTTGTACACTTTATCGCGAGACACCCTGTAATGAAACATTTATTTAACATCCCTATCCTGACTATTTAACATATCCCTATCCTGATGGATTTTAAAACTTTTGGTTTTGTTTTAACAATAAATTTAGTAACAATTCATTTATTATTATGTATTTCTCCTTGTTTACCGCATTAAAAAGGTTAATTTTTATTTGACTTTTATGTTACTAGATCCATGTACTTACGATGGGCTCTTAAATGAGGATAATAGTTAAACGCGTCAGAACTATGAGTAGTTCAACTAGTGAACGGGTCATTCGTGACGTACATTTTAATATCGAACAGTCATTAAATAAGGTAGGTAGTCCATATCGTTTGTTTTGTAATAATTAGGGGCTCTAGAAAGTTCAAAATTAAGTGTAACAAGAAAGCGACCTCATCACTGCAGCATTCAGCCGTATTCTAACTTAAGAATGGTGGAACCGTTTATTTAAATAACAGTAAATTTTGCAAGTGTTTTAAATAAATTAACTTGCTAATAACGAAGAAAACCGGCCAAGTGCGAGTCGGACTCGCACACAAAGGGTTCCGTACCATCCTACAAGATTTAACACTATGTATTTTTAAATACTTTTGTAAAAGAAAATACCCCGAGAAAATCACGTTTCTTGTATGGGAACCCTCTTTAATTTTTACTTTATTTTATTTTTATTATTTGTTGCTATAGCGGCAATAGAAATACGCACCCTATGAAAATTTCAACTGTCTACCTATTACGGTTCATGAGATACAGATACAGCCCGCTGCGCTGACAGACACATGGAGGACGGACGGACGGACGGACGGACGGTCTGACAGACAGCGAAGGCTTAGTAATAGGGTTCCGTTGCTACCTTTTAGGTACGGGACCCTAAAAAAAAACATTTTAAGACAAGCTGATTTTTAGCCCATTTTACTTCTCTATCATAATAATATTATTGACGTAATAGTAACTCTTACTGTCATATTAAAAAGAGCTCCCATAGCGTCAACAGTATGATCTCAATTTAGAAGCAAGATGAGCTTTAAGTAAGTTAAATATACATACATATAAAAGAAAAAATTAAAGCCTGTAAAAATCATATACTCGCATTAAACTTAACAGCCTTTTAGATAAAGGACATGAGAAATAGAATCATATCATTTAACCGCAGTCTAAGGAACAGAAACAGGAGCTTATCAATGCGCTGTCTCCGCTCGGAGGCATGACGAAACGCCGATAGCCGCGGCCGCGGGCCGGCACGTCCACCGCGCCAGCGAGCCGCCGGCAACATACAACAATGAACATGACCGGCCGGAGAAATGCGCCGCCACGGCCGACCAGACAGTCTCTGTTCAACTGCGACCAGCGGCACTCGCCCGCTGCGACCTCTGCTTACGAAAAGAAAGTATGAATAAAAAGTTCCATTAACACTCAGAACAGACCTCTCGGTGTGAAAGCCTTTGTTTGTAAACTGCAGCTGTGACACTTGTGACAATGCCCGAAGAAATCGAGTCCGTCTCCCGGGTTATTTACCGTGAAGTCACGCCGGAACGTAAGTATTTGTTATTATTTATTTTTCATGAAAATTCAATTTTCTACTTAGAGTATAAAAATACTGTTTGCTAATTTATGAAGCTGTAGATAAGCATGCAAGTCGAAATATTTGTAGGAAGCTTATCTAGTTTTAAAGTTGTTCTTCCAAAGTTTAAACTCTTCTACTGGTAAATTGCTTAAATTACATTAACCCGCAAAGTTGTTTGTATGAGCAGCCGTATCTCCAAGCGCTCATAAGTTCGCGGGTGACTGAGAGGAAGTAAACAATTGCTCTCAATTTCCCATACTTCGGTTTTGTATCGATATTCTCACCCTTGGAGATAAATACGTGCAGGTGGAAACAAAGGCATATTTTATATTCCGTTTTGCAATACAGATTATCACAATCGTTGTGAAAACGAAACCGGAGTGGTTACGAGAATGTTACAAGCAGATCATTAGTTTGTTTGTAAATTAAAAATATATATTTATCTTGCATACTTGCATACGATGGATGGTCAAATTCATTTGAAACCTAACAAATAAATTGATATTGCGTCAGACGCGAAGCTTGGACTTAAGCGTAATGAATAATTTTGTGTGTTAAGTTGTGTTAATGAATGTAAATACAGCAAACATTGCGACCTCTCGATAAAGGGTTAAGAAGATGACACTAGGTACTGAACAACAATATCGACTGACGTGAAATTTACTTTACGTACCTATCGAACCAACGTAAGCGCTCTGCCAATTTAAACGCCGAGTCTATTTGCACCTCCTGTTACGCGTTTCAAGAACACGCATTATTATGGTGAGTTGTAAACTTTCTAGCAAGGTAAATATCGATGCTGTTGGGGCTGTTGCCAAGTTTTGAGCTTTAGGTAAAAAGTAATCATGTATAAAGTATGCCTAATGGTACGGAAGCATATTATTTAGGCATTGTCCGTATGTTATTTTTAATAAAATTATCATTAAACATCGACTGTTACCAGATTACCTAGTGTTGATAATTGTCATGCTCGCCACGATCGATTTTCCATACATAGTCATTCCGTGGTACAAAGCAGACACTGGGATCGAATGTTACAGTGGTAGATTAGCATAGCCATATGCACTTACCGGCAGAGCAATGATTCAACTAGGAACAATACAAGCTTAGCGTTAGTCATCACACATGATTGTCGAGTTATTTTCCGACAAAAAAAGGATTTTCCATTCAAATTTAGATACTAACTTTGTCATGTTATATACATTAATGGGATTATTCTGCATGGAGACGAGACTTATTATACGTACAAGTCGATATTGCATAAAGGTTTTCAGTTGGTTGAAATCGATGTTTCCCGTCCTATTTGAGGACATTGACCGGGCAACGGTTAAATCATTTATGCGGCGTGTACAGGCTATCTAAGTGTGACTCGATTGTTAATAATACATAGGCATTTTGTAAATTAGGTCACTATCCATAGAACACTACAGCAACACTATTGAAACCCAATCGAAAAGTATTCCACACCAAAATATATATTTACCCACCAACAGCAACAGGGTAACAAGTCGATATGTTTTAAAAATGTTAATATATGTATAAATGGTGTTTAAAGTAGGTAAATGAAGTATTTTATTTATTTACAATATGACACCTTGCGTTTGTTTTTACAACGTAAAATCCACTAAAGTATTCGACAATTACAAATCAACGACATCAGCCTGGCTTCTAATAACTTACCTACCACCAATCAGTTAACGCGAAATATCTAAATGGGCAGTCACTCACACTACTCTAAAGCTCTTATACACATGGAAGAATGTACTGATAATATTCTCTAAAATACTCTCAAGTAGCAACAACATTGATTTGCTGATAAAGCTACAGTACCAGATTTTTCTCGAATTGCTAATTTTACAACACAAATCAGTCAGTAGGGTCTCCCTCTAGTCGCATACGTACTATTGGCATAATTTCGATTGGAATAACACTTTACGCATATAGATGTTGCTCATAAAAGTCTTTTGTCATAAATGATCCTTCGCATAATACTTGTCGTAATAAGGGATCGTTATGACTTAAACAGTTATGCCTATCAACAGTATGCCATAAAACTGTATGCAACCCAATATGGACCCCAGTCAGTAGGTACTGATTTACCATTATGCATCCTCTCAGTTCATGCAATGATCATTAGAATACGAGTACAAAGTAAAAACCTTGCTATAATAAGAATTTTTACAACATCAAGCAGATCTTAGCCAACCTAAACTGACCCCTAGGTAACTAAAAATACTTTACTGATTGATAGATCGAGTCGAACCATGGTGTTATGTAATGAGACAACCGAGAAACATTGGTACCAGCGAATATTTTCCACTCATATGAACAAAACTAGCCCATCCGAACCTTGCGCGCTATCTGCCGATCCAAAAATATCGGTTTACTGCCAGACGTGGATGTTCATTTCGCAAATAACAGATTGCTTTTGTTTTATCAATGATCTTATAACTTAGTATTTCCTGTTCGTTAGTTTTTAGATTTGCGTTATCATTTTGTAAGTCATAATGTACCTATGTCACTCGTATTACAATCGAATTTGGGGCACAACGGTGTTATTATCCAAACGCTGAGACGAAAAACATTGATACGCGAGGGCAACCAGTTCACGAGGCAACGTCGGTTGTTGTTTCTTAAGATGTTTGTTTTCCGTTTGACCTAATTCGGTCATTCTCTGAGCGTTTCAACCGCCCGTCGTCTTCTAATTAACGAGACGCCTCACTATTGGCTATATAGACAACTACCGTCAATTTTAAAGCTTATACACAGACCTGTATTATCTACGGGTTAGCATTTGATTATATATCAAGATTTTAATATATTTAACAATTACGTGACTCGTTAATTAGAAGGACGACGGGCGGTTGAAACGCTCACAGAATGACCGAATTATTAAGTAAACTTTCTTAACATAAAATGTGCCAACAGCTGAGGAAAAGTTAGAAAGCGGTACACGGGGCGGGTAAATTAATAGATAGCTAGCAACCAACTACGTATTTAAGATATTTACAGGAAAAGGTATGTTAATGTATTCCTTTGCTTTTTGCTTTTAGATTTACGATGCAGGTATCCCACTTAGCGTTTAAAAATCTACCCACGTTTCAAATGTGGAGTCGAAGTAACTTCTATAAAAAAAATTGCGTTTGGTCGTGGGCTACGAATTAAAGATTCGCTGGTGAATAGCATTTTCATTAGGCGACTACTGAAGTGCTGATGTCATTTCAATGCTGCCAGCATCTTCGGGATAATGCCGCAGCGGCCACTCTAGATTTATGCTGGATTTCACCAAACACTTAAACAGACGATTATGGTGATAACAGCTGTCAAAATGAACTAACAGTCGATAACATTTAACATCGTATGGTGAAATTGGTACTTAGTGTTTTAGTTTTAACTTTTAGTTATTTATCTTAGATTTAGTTTTAATTTAGATTTATAGTTTAAAGATATTGTATTATAGTATTTTGTTTGTTGTTTTTGTTCTTTCAATGCATAATTATTTTTTATTCCTTGTTTTTAATTCCACCTCTAAGTGTTCACATTAATGTTAAGACCGAGCTTCAAAAACATGCTTTAGGGGATTTATGAAAGCCCGAAAAGCAAACGACTGTTGAGTAAGCAAATGCTTGTGAATTCCTCCCAAAAATACTTTTTGAGAATTAAGCCAAATTAGTATAACTAGGTCATAACATAACCGCAATCACAAACCAGCTGACCTTGGTAAATGAACGTTAACGATTTCATAAAAACTTTTATCGAAGTATCAAGGAAATCAACAAATAAATTAGGTATTGATAATTTTCTTCTTATTGGTCACTGCGGGACAGTCAGGGTCGTTCCTATTTAACATTGGGACCGGCAGGGTTGATGTCAGGGCTGGTGTAACCTTCGGAGCACGTGGTCACGTCGCGCACGTCTCGCAGGGCCGTGACTTATCGCCGGAGACTTATCAGGCAGTGATCTCCTTACTTTAGAGAGACACTCGTTAGCACAGATAAAGAATGATGATTAGATTATGTTACGCAACACCATGGGAGTTAAGGCACAGATTACCTTACTTCGTAACAGATACACCACTCCGCAAAGTACATCCGGTATTAGCCTACGATTTTCTGACCTTTGGACACCTGTGGAACGGACTTATCGAAACGGGCTGCCAGCGATGTTGCCACGCCGCGCCGGCACGCATTCAAGTGTGACGGCGCTAGGTGGCGCTGGCGCCGCGCGGACCGCGCGGTCATTCGGTCGCTAGCACGTGTTTAGGGTTTGCAATTCGAATATTCGAATATTCATATTATTCGAATATCCGCCAAAAATAAAATCCGAATTCACCAATATTACTTATTCGAAAAAATCGGATATTTTGAATAGTACAAAAATGGGATTTAAATAGTTAAATGCCTTTAGTAAAACGCTAGAATAGCTTTTCTTCATACCTACTGACATGACATGAGGCTTTAAAACTAATTTCCTGTTTATTATACTCCCTGGCAAAAAAAACCGTTTAGATCCCTAAAACTTATAATCGAGCAAGCCAGTGACAAAACGGGGTCGCTCGGTACCTAATTATTGTTAATTACAATAAATTGTGTTTTTCATATTATATTTTGGGTAATAATATCTGTGATGATATAACGTGAAATCATTATTTCGTTTTATTTCATAAAATATTCAAATTATCCGAAAAATCCGAATATTCGAATACAAGAAATCGAAATTTTAATTAGTGCAGTTTTTATTATTTTTGTCCATTTGTTTATTTGTGTTCTGTACTTTTGTTAGATGTATGTAAATAAACGTTTTTTCTTTCTTTCTTTCTTTCAAATATTCATATTATTCGAATGTAAGTGAACGGATATTGCAAACCCTACACATGTTGTTGTGATCATTGACGTACTACTTACTCAAAGTTATTTAATATTCGTTTAATTTTATTCGTGAAGTTGAAGTTGTATATTAGGTATTAGCATTAGTGTAGTAGTTAAGTTCAAAATGGTGAATCATGCATACTGTGCGGTTAATGGATGTATGAATAATAAGAAAAATAATCAAAAACTATCGTTTTTCACACTTCCAGCTAACGAAGAAAGGTGAGTTTAATACTATGTAATGATATATTTATTTGTAATACAAATTGGAGTGGAATTAAGCCACGCGTTAGGCATATACCTATTAGATCAATTGGATTTAGGTTTTTATTTTTGCTTGTACAACATATTTACTTTGGGTTTCATGGTTATTTAGATAGTTTTCTATGTTTTCATTCTATAGTTTTACATTCAACGACGTTTTACACACATTTTATCGTACCCACGTTGTTTTGCTTACATGTGAATATGCATAGAAGATACCCCCAAAAAAAAACTTTTTTTATTAGCCGCTTTTTGCGCACGAAAGTATTTTATTTTATTTTTATCATAATGTTGACAACCCTAATTTGATCATGATGACGCAATTGATACACTTAGCGCGAGCGCGTAAGGTCCATTCTAGCGTGCACGCGCGCAGAATACGTATTAACAAACACAAGTATTCTGCGCTATACAAGCTATATGCGCGTTCAAATTGTAGGTTTTATCATTTTCTATGAGAGTGGTGGTAGCCTGGTTAAGGTACCGTGTAAGATATACGGTAGTGCTTGTTATGCGTAACAAGACGTAGGCTATTTTAATATTACCATGAATGTAATAGTACCGGATATAGTTGAACTTAGTAAAGGCTGCGCAACAAGGGCACAAGGGAGATTTTGTAATGAATACCTACGCGGAATAAACATCTGCTTGCGGCAATTATCGTCAGTGCCGCCCGCCGCTTGCGACACGCTCGCTCTGCTCGTTCTTTGTCCGTGCCCATTTGTTCACTAGATCATCTGGCCGCGGCGTTGTAAACAAACATACTACCGTTTCTACGGAAGCTCCGAGCTTGACGCATAGCAGATGTAGTGGCCTTTTTTGGATTCCAATCTAGCAGCTAAAGTATTAAGATGTGTAGGTACTCTGTATTGCATGAAAAACTCTAAGTATCTACGTAGGTGTCCGATCTGTTCTTTATCTATCTGTGCAACAGTTAAAGTACATAAGTAGGTAGTATAGGTACCTCGCTAATGATTTCCTGGTTTTGGATATGTATGGAGTTGAGACTGGTGTTGCTGTCCCGTTGTGTGATAACAACAACTGTGTAAGTAATCTCAGAATGAAAGGTTATTATCAATATGTGCCCAAAAAATTATAACAAAATTTATTTTTATTATTGTACCTACCCACTCAAAAAATATGTATGTATATTAATGAAACCAGGTACTTAGAGTCGTCTTTTAATTGTCCTGTCTGTGCTAATATCAAAACAAGGAGATAAAGTACTCAGGTACCCATTGTCTTTTAATGCTAATCGCAAAATAAAGAGACAAACCGTTAAAACCTGGACTATTAACACGGCTTTAACGGTGCCCGTCATATTACGTCGTTCTTGCGTTTGCCAATGTTATGGGGTAATCCATCATGCCAATATTCCGAATTTAATATTGGAGAACAACTTTTATAGCTTCGCAAATACGTTCCAAAACAATTTATTGAAATAAACAGTTCTTGCGTCATTGTCATAGATTTGAACAACTATTGACGTAAATTCATTCTTGTTTCGATATGATTAGATAATGATTTTGTTTAGATATGATATGATTGAATCGAAAGTATTGTTGATAATGGCACGTGTAGGGAGAGAGCATCAACCTTCTCGTTTGGCGCGCGCCCAAACATGTGGTGCATATGATCGGCGTTGTTACAATACCGGCCCCTTACTTTGTCAAGCCTTTAATTGAGCCTAAATGCTGCCTTTTTCACTGAGGTACGAACGGAGCGGAACTGTAAAAGTGGTAGGTGGTTCCACTGAGACAGAGGCGAGCGAAGACGAGCGGAGCGGGGCTATAGAAATAAGTAGGTCCACTCTGCTCGTAAACGGGCTGGGTTCCATTAAAGCGGAGCTGAGACGTGACGTTGATTTCGACGACGCGGTTAGCCTAGTTGGTAGTGAACCTGCCTATGAAGCTAGCGGTCCCGGGTTCGAATCCCGGTATGGACAAATATTAGTGTGATTAGCGCGAATATTTGTTCCTGAGTCATGGATGTTTTCCATGTATTTAAGTATGTATTTCTCTATATAAGTATGTTTATCGTTGTCTAGTACCCATAGTACAAGCCTAGAGCTTAGTTTGGGACTAGGTCAATTTGTGTGAGATTGTCCCCTGATATTTATTTATTTATTTATATATTTCGACTAGCATTTTGTAGCTTGTCGCTTAGTGCGTCTTTATCGAAGAAGGTGGGTAGGAAGCTTGGCATTAGCCAAGTTAGCGCAGTAGCGCTGCCTGGGGCAGAGTGACAGGTAATTATTAACCCTACTGATAAGGAGTTTTTTATACACATTTTATTTAGGAAGCCTGTTTTTCCAAATGATTTGATAAATTCCATACATAAGTATATGTTGAAAAATATATGGAATTACAATAAGTTTACCGCGAACAATTTCATCTCGAATGAAGTTTTATCGGCGTTGTTCTCGGTAATAAGATTTGTTGAATAGAATAGCTGAAGACTCGAATGAATATTCAAATCCAAGTACCGAGTGCCGACGCGGACGCGACGTTAAGAGAAGAGCACAGAGAGTATCAAGCGCTAAATGGAAATGTTATTACTTTCTACTACGAGTAGCTAGTCTTGTCAAGCAATGTATAAACAGGAATCCGGAACAAGATATTTTAGTCTAAAATTTCTTATTTATCCGTATATCAAACCACAAAATCACTACATATTAATTATTAAATAATATAAAGTAAAGTAGTAGCAGTTTAACGTAATATAAATTAAAGTTCTCCACTGCGTCTGCTGTATGCACGTTTGCGCTCACCCAGAAACTATGTACTGGATGGAATTTGATTCGGTTTTCATCATCATCATAATCATTTTTTGAGGAAGATTTCGAAGTAAGTATTATATTTTTCCTCGAGGAAGTGTATTACTTTATAAAAAAACTTCTCAATAAATTGTGATAAATAGGAAATTTAAAACAATGGGGTGCTAAAGCGAGATGCCACGTCGAACATTAGGATAATGATTCATAATACATTACAAATGGATGTCCCGACCTATGTTCTACAAACAATTATCACGGACATTATCAAACATTTACATCTTTCGCACGAGCGCACAAGCTGTATCGTTATAACACGCCTCATGTCTGTAGATAACTTTTAGTCGATCAAAATTATCATTATAGTCATCTGATTGATCTGTAATGGATCATCCTAAATGTTTAGAACGGTCTAGGTTTGCGTTTTAGTTTCACCTCGCTATGGAGGTAGTAATAAATAATGAATTCTGCTCTGGAAATACACAAATACAAATGTACATTGAGAAAGCGTATTAATACATCGGTACGTAGGTACTAGTACCTATATGTATATGTATTATGCCTATAAAACGTGTTCAGCACATCCAACCAGTTCGTATCGTAGACAGCGACCCACATGAATTACTAAATTATACTTGCAAGTAGAAATTTCAGTTACGTAAGTTGGAAATCTATGTCATACAAAAATTCGAAGTTTTGTCACAGTAAAGGAACAGTTGGTTGTATCTATACAAATAACAATAAATTGCCGAATGTGTGTACGCGCATAACTTGAGAGCGACTCGACCGATTTGGTTAATTCTTTTTTTGTTGTGTTTGTAATTGTCAGGAAAAGGTTTGTATGTAAGTTTATTTTTTTATTGCACCCGGGCGGAGCTAGGGCGGGCCGCTAGTATAATATATAACCGATCATACAGACTTTTAACAGCAACCAAACAAGAGAATTTCATGACAAGCATGCATTGAATCGGTCTGATTGGAATCAAAAAAACATCTGAAGCTATTACGATAGGTCATTTAGGATATGACATGTTCTTTTAATAAATAAAGAACTTATTAATATACTCGTAATACTATTCTAAAATGTACTTTAAGCCAACGCGCAAGTATATCTATACGTGCGTGAGTCAACCAAAATAGTCATTAAAATAAAACACGATACAATTTTGTGTCTTTGTAGTCGGTAACTGCCACAAAAATACTCTGGTTGCAGGACTATAGTGACCAATTAGCGTAAAGTTAATAGCATTCCGTTCAATGAATCATTGATCAATACAATACAATACACCTTGAGGATGATGATGCGTTAATAAAAGTAAAAGTGATCGGGCTGCTGAAACTTGGTGTCACTAGTCAACTACGCGTAGTAAGCGACACCAGAAAATGGTCATTAACGAATAATTATCGCATTGACAGTATAACATAAATCTTATAAAGAGGGATGTGTGACCGAGAGAAAAGGAAAAAATACAATAAAACGTGATATGTAGGTACATATATTTTATTTGTACTATGAAATGGTATTTTTATATTTTTACAGTGAGACCGATAAAAACAACATATTTTTTAATTTCAACCTCGTTACAATATTAAAACTAGCGACTACTATCTAATCTACGCAGCATCGGCATCCCTAATTTGGCAGCAACAGCGCAATCCCTGCACTATTGACAGCCCGAGTGCTCGTTCTAGTTTGTCTCAGTGTGTACTTTTCTGACTAGTCTAATTGGAGAAGGACACAGTGAGCATAAACGGAGAACCTGCTAGTGGTGTTGGGAAGGGGAGCTGGCGCATTGCCCCCGCGCGGCCGCCAGCGCGGTTCTAGGTCAGGGGCTTACGGCTCTCACACTTTTGCTCTACCTTTATTACAGCACCACCACACAACGGTACGACGCGACAGCCCATAGCAAATCGATTAAATATTATTTAAGTTAGAGCGCGCGTTCCTCGATATACCTATTCGATTAAGTTACCTAATCACTAATCACATAGATAACTCTTTTCTTATATAGGCTGACAACGTGTAACAAGGTGGTTACAACCTCCTTTATCTATTGATTTTATTTCTGGCCACTCTTACGTTTCTTTTATTGATTTAAATTCTTCAAAATTCAAAATTATTATGATTGATTCGCTGATCGATAAGGGATTGAGTGTCTCAGCTGATTGAATTAAAGACATACAAAATCTAGAATAATATATATTAATTTAATATTATATTTTATTAAAAATGAGATTGATGTATTAGAGTATTAACCTATTGAAATATAAAAATAATTAAAATTCAAGTAAAAGTTTAAGAGATTTATTTATTCCATCACCTATAATCTCGTCATCCTGGACATGGTGATACTTACCCATACTCTCAGAAACGCATCTGCGATTACTATCCTGGTAAGCGGCAGTGACTTTCCATCGGGTAACCCGCGGGTCCGTTGCCTACTTTAACATAAAAATATAAATAACTGGGAAACACTAAAAACCTTGATTAATATGCAGAAGCCAAAATGCAGTTTTTTTTACGTTACGTGATCTGCAAACAATGGGAGGCCGGGGGACCGGAGAGTGACATGACAAGGCTACTTTCCAAACCATCCTAAGAATAGGGAAAATGCATGATTTTTTTGCTCTCATAAAAAGTCATCAAACAGTAGAGAAAGCGTATTTTTCGAATAACTATAAAAATAAGATATAAGCCATTCAAGATTTGTTTCTTTCTCTCTCTAGCAAAACGGAATTTAACATGGAGTTTACATATATGGCGTCCATTAGACGGTAGGTTTTGCGTCAGTAAATTCAATCAGTCATGGGTGAGATGCAAAAATCAAAATAACTGGATAATGATCATGCAAACATCAGTCTAATGGCGGTAGGTTATTCGTCAGTCACAGCGGTGACTGTGGCAAAACTGACAGCACAACCTACCGTGTAATGGGCGCCTAAGGCCGTAGTGCACGCTGACGTCACAGTTCATGTCATCTCTCTGTCTAATTAGTCGTTTTTAAATGCTTATATTATCCGTATTTTTTGGCCGATTTTAATTTTAATTTCACTTTTTGTCAGCTCTTTTACGGTATTATACGATAAAAAAAATTACATTCCCTATTCTCGAGAGAATTTGTGACCTCTTAAGGCCCACGTCAAATTTCGCTAGTTCGAAACAGAATCTTATGTCAGTCAACAAAAGTAAAAAGTCATTTTGACAATTGTCCTAAATATAGGACGTTGGACCTCAAGAGCTTAAAAATGAAAATACCTGTAAATGTAACAACACGGCTGAACTAATTGGCAATATTTTATAAATCCGAACAGTTAATTATATCAAATTGCTTATTAAGTTTTACCGGTTTAAAGCAAAAGAAGAAGGAGCTTTTGTTAAAGGTCTTTTTTTCCTTGAATAAAGTTTGCTTTCAAGTCAAGGAATTCAATTGCTCGTCGCCATAGAAATTACATAAGCTAGGACATTTAATATCATATCGTTAGACGAAGCCTGTACCTTAACACGCGTAAAATTCTCACAGCAGCATTCTCCACATAACATTATGTTATGATGACATAACAATCACTCGAACCAGTCCCTCCCAGACGTGTTCATCAAAACATTAAAATAAAATGTTTCTTCGTTCATTAAATATTTAGACCAGCAAACGAATTTAACGGTATTTTATTATTCAATTTTACATTTTTGAAACTCACTCGAAGCACGTAAAAAATATATTTTTGAATTTGTTTCTACACAACCGCAAGATAGGGCGAATCTTTTAACTCGTATCTCACTAAGTAAAATCATAAATCTTTTTTCTTTTGTTTTTTTTTTCGACGCGACGCGTTTTAATGTTACACTGACAGCTCACTGTTAAAAGACCAATCTAAACTTGACGCTCCGACTATTAGCCAAGAGGTTCCTATTGCCACCTTCGTCTTCATCATCATACCGGCTCGATAGACCAACTATTGTGATGTCGTCGGAATAACACAAGTAGGTATGTATATGCAAAATTTCAAGTCAATCCGACTTCATTAGAGATTTCATTACATTGTTAGTTAGTTACATGTGAAGATAATAGGTATAGCTATATTGTGTTTACAAGTATATTATGTTAAAATAATATTAAAATGCATTGCTTTGTGCAATTTATTTCCTTGTTAGGAAACCGAGGTAGTTAGTGCCTTGATGTTGTGGGGTGTGATGTGAAGTCGCTACTCAACACTAGATGGCGGAACATACTTGCTCTACCATAATATCTAACTTGTTACTAGAAGCGTCAACAGATGTCACTAGCACATCACTAGTGAGAACAGTTGATTGTATAATGTATGCGTTTGTTACCATTATAAGATTGGTCGCGGTGAAATAAAATAACATTAACAAATGTAGTTGATTGATTAGAAATAACATTATAACAGTGAGTGTACACATACCAGTGTTGTTTATGCTTGACAACGCAATGAATCAAAATAACCGTGCAAAATCGCTCACATGCTTGACATGCAATTTTCTCAGGAACGCGTGGAGGTATCAAGTTGAAATTAATATCAAATACTTAAGTCTGCAATCCCTTGGATCAGTAAAAAAAATCAAACATCGAAGTCAACGCATTCAAAAGATACGGCCGCATATTCAAGGGAATCTCAAGGGAATCAAAACCTATAGGGTACTTCCCGTTCACTTAGAATCATGAAATTTAGCGAGAAGCAATGTCTCAGAGCACAAGTAAAGGAAAAAATCCGAAAACCGTTAATTTGTAGTAACATCACATAAAAAATAATGTATAAACTGACACACACTAAGTATGCACACTCATACTTAGCGAGTGTCAGCTTATACTGGACATTTTTTTCTAGATCTTATCTTTAGATTGCGTTGGCTTAGAAGTTTTTGACTTTTTCACAGCTCCAAGGGAAAGCTTTAAAAAAGAGGGAAAAATCTTCGAGCCTCGATTCCCGTGATTTACGAACTATTTGCATATATCATATATCATATCATAATATTTATTGTACTTATTAAACATAAAGTCAGATATTTATCGTTCTTAAACAGTTCATTATACAGTTCTACAACTTATATATGGTTATGTGTCAATTTAAATTACAAGTACCTACATGTTTGTGCGGAACCCTCGGTGCGCGAGTCCGACTCGCACTTGACCGGCTTTTTTTTTAAATAGAAATCGATGAAAATTCGGTTTCGACCCGAGTGACGACGCTCGCTCTCCCAGGTACTATGGCCAATTATTATTGATTCATCTTGTTTGGACTCGGGAGTCTTAACATTGAGATTGTAATCCTAACTCAATTATAGTCACCAATTAAATGTGTCAAAGAACTAGAACTTTAAGAAAAATAATAAAGTCTTAGACTAAATAAGTTTCTGCCAAAAAATTCATTTTTGGGACAACCTCTTGTTGCCAACTGTTCTTTTTTAGGGTTCCGTACCTCAAATGAAAAAAACGGAACCCTTATAGGATCACTCTGTTGGCCGTCTGTCTGTCTGTGTGTCTGTCAAGACCCTTTTTCTCAGGAACGCGTGGAGGTATCAAGTTGAAATTCATATCAAATACTTATTCGAAAAAATCAAACATCTAAGTCAACGCAATCAAAAGATACGGCCGTTTATGTCGCATATTGAAGGGAATCTCAAGGGAATCAAAACCTATAGGGTACTTCCCATTGACTTAGAATCATGAAATTTGGCAAGAAGCAATAGCACAAGTAAAGGAAAAAATCCGAAAACCGATAATTTGTAGTTAAATCACATAAAAACAAAGTCCAGTATAAACTGACACTCACTAAGTAGGAAAGTGCATACTTATTGCGTATCAGTTTATACTGGACCATTTATATTGCATTCCCGTGATTTACGAACTTTTACATACCTCACAGAATAAGTACCTGCATAGAAACCGGACTATAAGAAACAGCAAAAGACGTATTTGACCTTTTTCTATTTATGGCATTCATAACGAGTTAGAAAGAGATGTCCTTATAGGTATTCTTCATTTTCCTTTGTATTGTTACAAGGATCTGTCAGCGCCAGTGTTGTTGCTGAGTCGACAATAATATCGATATCGATTCAATTTCGCAGTTGTAATTTGTTCTAATGATTTAAGGGCAAATTTTTCTAATTTCCAAACAAAAGCATCTGGCAGTAAAAGTTATCACTTTCCTTTTTGTGCGGAACCCTCGGTGCGCGAGTCCGACTCGCACTTGACCGGCTTTTTTTTGCACAGTCACCGTCTGCTTATCAAAACCAAAGTAACGAGTCCCAAGTCGGTCTACAAAGTGCCTCGGGCGAGGCACGCCCACACAACCCGAGCTGCTTCGTGCGGCAATTGCCTGGCTAGGCTGCTCGCTCTGTGTGGACCCCTGTTAGCTTCACTTAGAACGTTTACCGATTTTAAACCTTAAATTCCCATAAATAGAGGCGAACCACTGATTGTGAGTATAGAAACTTATAGGTCGAGTATACGGCGTACGTTTCACCTTCGCCGCTGCTTACGTTCGAGCACAGTTCAGCGAAAAGGTTAACACATGTTTTCGTTTATTGTTATTTCCTCGTAAACAATACTGGTAAACTAAAACCAACTAGGTACTGCTAGATTCTAATTCATAAAATGTAGCTAAACCTTTACCAATTTTACAAATGAAGCGTTTGAATGTCCTTTTCTCTATTTCCATCAGGTAACGCGCTGACTCTATTTCGCTGCTCTACCATAAATAAAGCTAATCAGAGAATCCAAGAGAAATATAGTTTTTTTGGTCCTGAAAAATTAGGCAGTTCCTGAAAAAAAAAAACATTAGGTTAAACTTCATTTCAGGCTGGTTCGGTCCGTCGTAGGCTGGTCTACGTCCAGTGTTAATGTGGTCTACCGATATTGGGACACCCTGTATGTGTGGTTTTCATGGATTGGCCCAGCTTTGGATCGGTTTTTTTTTTGTTTTCTTTCTGTTTTTGTATAGAAAATCGATTAAAATTTGCTTTCGACCCAAGCGACGACGCATGATCTTAACAGTCGATTAACATTAAACATCGTTTGGTGAAATTGGTAGGTCTAGTTAGAGCGACAATGTTTATTTAACATTTTAACTGGTCGAAAAAGGTAGGTATATGTTTTCACAATAATCACCATCGCTTTTAGGTACTTAAATTATTTAATTTTGTTTATATTACTTACAAAGGAACTTACTGAAAGATATTTAAAACGATAAGAAAATACACAAAAAGTTCAAATTTCTTGCCTCAAAGCGCGTGAAAAAATAATGGAAAATCGAATACAATTAATGTAGCGCGTGTTACCTAAGTTACTGCATTTTTTTTATGTCAATAACAACAAAGTGTCGTCAACAAAGACGTCAAACCTATGTATCAGTTAAAAATGAAGCTAAAATGTTTCTTTAAAATTATTAAACAAAATAAATAATTACAAACATGTACACCAGACCATTGGTCAGACCATTTTTGGAGTGTGACCTGAATGTTTTAGCTCTTAAAATACCGAATCAGATTACGGCAAATAACAATATAAATGTAATTTGGGGAGAAAGGTCATCAAAGCAAATTACGCTGTTTGCCATCACATGCTAAAACCTATCGATTTTCCTGCTAAACTGAGGGCATGTGCTGATAAATTTTGTCAAGATCCTGGGCATAAAAATATACTAGATGAGCTGTAGTAAAATAACATATGCACTTAGGAAGGCAGCGAGTGTTGGTAGGTGTGGAAATAGGAATAGGGATAAAAAAACAGGTTGCAGGCTGGAATAAGTTTGTCAGTGAGGCTCACGCACAGTGTTCCAGGAACCCTTGGGACCGGACATTTTTGGCTGACTCCGCAGATCGACGTAGTTTAATATTCTAATTAAAAGTCCAGAAGTGACCCCCTGTCAATTCTTTATAGATTTACAGAAAAAAAAATTCAAGTTGGCCATTTCCGGTAGGCATTGAAACGGAAAAATTCCTTATTTTCTTTTATTGTGGATTTATTAATTGTCATTTATTTATCATGTGATAAATAATATCATATCATATAATTGTGCGTTTTTTGATCAATTAACCGATCGTCAATAGTTGATAGAGTCAAAGAAATTTACAAAAAACCGTTTTTACGTTATTATTTTTTTTATTTTTAGTCTTAACGGTTTTGCACTTAATTTTTCTTGAAAATGATTGCTAGTGTTTATTTCTATCACCATAAATAATATCAGTTGCAAATCTCATGGAGTATCCGAGATATTCCGGCTGCTGCCTCGTTTCTGTAGCGCTTCCGGGATGTTTGCGGAGGCTCGCGTTGAATGTTTTTATGCAACCATGCGCGAGCACGCTGCATTCCTGGAGCGCCGCCGGGTGTGCGGGACATTCCCAATACCATTCTAAGAATGATAGCCGATAAGCCTGATTGTGTTGTTATGTTACAATGTGCGGGATTGCATGCGGGAGCACCAATATTATAAAATGGTAGTATACCAAATAAACTTAATAATAACTTAATAGTATTTATGTGTTTATTTATTTATATTTATATATTTACATGAAATAAATGATTAAATAAATGAACAAATATATTTACAAATAAGTACAAAACATAAACTGATATAAAGTACTTGAGCTTAGAATGTACAAAATCTACACACTACGTTTGTTGTTAATTATGATGATCAATATGCATTATCTTTATAACAAACAAAACGAACTTTGTTTACCAAGAAATTTTAAATTTCATTGAATAACAACAATTTAAAAGTCAATAATAAAGTCTTCCACATACGTTTTAGGATTCCTTAGTCAAAAGAACCTAACAGTTTTGCTATATATGACTATATATGACTAAAATACATGACTATGACTATGACTATATCCTTCTGTCTGTTCTTCTTATTTCTCCGTCTAGTGGCAAGATGTTCCCCGTTGGCTCCTCTATTACAAATTTGTTCTTCGCTGAGCTGGCTGATGCCAGTAAGTTTTCGAAGGATCATAAAGTGACAATGTTTATTAGGTAGGTAACTTATTATCTCGATATCCGGGTCGACGCATCGGGTTTCCCGGTGTTTTTTGAATTAAAGTTTTTAAATACGTATTGTATACAAAAAGATATCAAATGCTGGCTCTCTAATTTTATCACCTGACTGCGAAATCGTGAAAATGACAGACGTCCAGTGTCTTAACCAATATCATAATGGTGGAATGAAATGTTGAAAGCGTTAATAATATTGATGCGATTTGTTCTGTATTTAAAATATTAATTACCGATTCATAAATTTAATACATTCTGAAGACAATTGCTAAAATCGACAAGCACCCGCAAAGAAGTCAATACGTAGGTTTTGCCAAAGTCAAACGCACTCATGGGCACTTGATTCATGCGGTTGGTAGAAAAACTGCAAACACGTTTAAGTAATGTTAAGTAAAGTGGCCGTAGTCAGCACTTACGCAGGGGTAACGCTTCATATATAGCAACGTCACGCGGCGCGGGCGCAGTCGGGTGCGGTACCTCACCGGACGATCAGCGAATTGCTTCTTTCTAAGAAGAAAAGACTTATGAACCATAACAATTCCTACTGAACTGTGTGAGATTATCGAACGTAATCATGGGAAAATGTGAGTGTTTATTGTGTTATATTATTTTTAAATGTACTGTACGGTAGTGTTTCTCAATCGGCTTTCTTTTTAGCAAACATGAAATTCTCTGTGTATTGACGTTTGACAATGCACGGTGTTGTTCCATCAAGTCGATTGAATAATGTTTAGGAAATTTAGGGTATACCTGTGTATTGTAGATTATACCTGTTGTCACCACGACACAAAACTTTCTCTCCGTTACACTTACGGAGATACCCAATAATCATTATCGAATTTTGGCATTTTGCCGCAACTACGAGCCATAATTTGTTTGTTCTCTCTCAAGTCACAAGTAAAAGTTTACTTACTTGTGAAATATTTCTCGCGTTTTTGTCCAATTTAACAATATTTATATAAAATGAATAATATTATAATGAAGAAAAAGGTATTTTTAGAATCTATATTTCAATTTATTAATGTCTTTTCAAAATAGAGTTTAAAACTGTTGAGAAATCCCTTAAGCCCGTTAAACGAATGAAACAAACTGACTCGTCTTGTCATTAAATAATTAGGACGATTATTGCTTAGGAGTCATTTCTGAATAATAGTATTAGTATTCATTCTTCCTGTACTCGATGTTTTTGTTTTCTCCAATAAAGAAAATAAAATAAAATTACAGAGAATTCTAGTCATGTCATGTATAATGCGAACCTCAATTATGGTGGTTTTAGGGTTTGTTTATTCTTAACCGCGCTAAGATAAGGGAAAAAGCTATAATAATATGATGGCCATAACTTATACAAATTTAGGTAACAAATGCATACTTTATTATTATTACTATAAAGTATTTAGAAAAGATATTGGAAGTATGTTTGTCGTTGCCCGCAATACCCATAATACAAGCCTGGGAACTTAGTTTGGGACTAGGTAAATTTTGTGCAAACCACTTTCTACGTGGTTTTAAACCCAGACGCATTAATTAACTTTTATTGAAAACATGTTCTCATGATCGATTGTCATTCAATTCGTAAACCGATTTAACCTTTTTAACGCCATGTCTAATACAAAATTCGTCACTCACACGCCAATGACAGCTGAAAACCAGAGCTAATTTCAACTTTACGTCACAGTCACTCGGTCTATTTTTCGCTGTCAACCGTGACGGATAAATCCGTCGTTGGCGTTAAACCAGTGGTGCGGATATATCCGTCAATGGCGTTGAAAAGGTTAAGTTGGTCAACTAAAATCACCTCGTGAGAACCCGCTTCATTGGCTGACGAGCTCGCCAGTGCATCGTTTGGAATAAACTCGCACCACCCACTAACCCAGAACAATAAATCTATTTCCTACCCGAAAACGTGGTCCATTACAATGTATTAAAATCCCGCAAACCGCATAGATATTAAAGTAGACAGTGATCATGGACCAGTGACCTGTCGTCGCAAATAATAATAGCGGTATTCATCCTCATTTCAACTAACGTCAACGGTTCGAGTTCCAACAATCGGAGCCATTCCGGAGTACAGACCTTTAGACATTCTAAAAATACCCTTCTGCAGCATCCTGCGGAAAAAACATTTACTCCTTTTGACTTGAGTATCATCTGCAAGTTGTGCGAGTACGGATACGATTGACACAATCAGTCTCTTCTGATTTTCCGGAAAAACCAGAATTTTAAAAGGTTGTGAACCCCTTTTTAAATCGTTAGCTGTGTGACAAATTATTTTAAAAATATGTAAGAGGTTAAATTTTATTCATTTAAGAATCGCCAACAAGATAACCTAAGTATTAACACGAAGTTTGAAATAATTAGAGTTTCCTACAAGAGTTCAAAATAATGAATTGTTGGCCTCACTTATAGCACATTGCTTGCTTTAGTCACAGCTTTAGTTCAAGTCTTCTGCTGTATGAATGACGTCGCTGGAAAACCCTGTTGCAGAATGTAATTCTAGTAACAGACGCTCGAACTTGGTCCGGTCCGGACAACGGAACTGGTTCGGAGCGAACCAAATCCGTTTTCCGGACCGGACCAAGTTCGAGCGTCTGTTACTAGTTTAATAATAACCCGTGAAGCTACAGCAATAAAAATATTCCTTAAGGCTGTGTTCTCATTAGGCGAACAGTGAGTGGCTGACTGTTTGCCTCCGTATATAAAAAGTTCAGCGTACAGTACGCGCTGTATGAACCTCCTTTTATAACATATAGGGAGGCAACCGGAGGCCAACAGTCAGCCGCTTACTAATATTCGCCTAATGAGAACTCAGCCTCAGATAACAGTAGGCCTAGTTAAGTGTCATTGGGCGTACGTTAACGACTGTAGTAATCAAAAAAATACTGTAGGAATGACGTATCTAAGTAAAAGTTCGTGCGTTCGCCTGTATCCTCCAGTTTGACAGATTTCCACTGGAGATAGGTTTCGTTTTATGCGACTTGGCTAGAAAGAAAGCCCCCCCACCACATGCGTTCGAGCGCGTTCTTATAGAAACAGCATTAATCGGGTGTGGAAACTGAGACCACCGAACTCGATTCGTGAACTTGTCTGTAGCCAAGACTTATTCATAATTTATAACTATGTCGTTACAGTATCGCAGCACATGCTGACGGACGTGGACAAGCTGCCGGCGGTGCAGCTGGGCGACTTCCTGCTGCAGATAGAGCTGGACGAGCCGAGCGAGGCCGTGTGGGAGATCGCGCGCAAGGAGCTCAGGGAGGCGCCCGAAGTCAGCACCGCCGCCATCGCCGAGCTACGGAGGCTTTTAGAAGGTAACAACAAACAAAAAGCAAGCTTTGAAAACCTGACTATACCCCTGCGGCATCACGACTGATGAGGATATTATATATTCTATGACGATCCTTGGATGAATGCCAGTCCATAATACACCGCACTTTAAAATCCGTCAATGCGTTTATTAGACTACGGAGGCAGTGACTGGAGGTCCGTGTTAATCGAGAGAATTACACCATTCCGTGTGGTCTTCATTTGGTAACATATCCAAGATAAGCTATCTGTTGAAGTAAAACTACTTTTAAGGATTAAGCCACGTGTGATGGTTTAGATTTAGGTCCGTACATTTCGAAATGGCCGCGGGGACACGTCGGAAAGATAACGGCGATAACGGTCTTTAAACTAAATTAATGTTACGATGTCTTTCAACCCATTAAAATTGCTTAATTAACCTACCAGTTACTAATCGTCATATAAAAATTTCCTGTGTCAGTCAATGTATAATCATCCTGTCGTATCCTATTTCACACCTCCTATTTCCTACGACTATTGTAACAGAGAAAGTTTGTATGGATGTTTTTGTTTCAATCACACTTAAACGGCTGAACGGATTTGGCCCTTGTTCTGGATTGACACATTGGATACTTTTTATCCCGGGAAATTGTATAGTTCCCGAAGGAAAAGCGATAAACGACTTTTACGTGGACGTAGTCACGGCCAAAAGCTATTTTGCAACTAAACGCCCCGCAACATTAAAAAGACTAGAGCTGCTTTGATGCAGCACTGGTTTTGCTACTACTACTAATGACACAAGTCAAACTCAAGTTCTACGGATAATCCATATGTTTTCTTCGTTACGCACCTTAAAACCAGTATTAGTAGGTAATTAAAATAATATTTAACAGTCTTGTGGGTCACGGATCTTTTTTCCATTAACGGACGGACATGTCGGAAGACTGGTCACTTCGATTTCCTATTGCAGTCTTGACCTATAAATATAGGTATCGCATGACATTTAATTAATAAAATTGACTCCCAGATAAAATGACCTGACTGTTAAAGTTATCTCTTCTTTTCTTTTCTTTGTCATATGATAGAAAAGGACATAAAATAAAATTTATTTGACAGATAGTGTTATCAGGAGATTGAAAAATCGGCCCTGGGAAAACTTGATCCTGCTGGTTAAACTCCGCCGTCTGATTTGCTTATTAGATTTATTTCGAATGATAACATTGGATTTTATGCATACCTAAACCTTAATCAAAATGCACTACTAAACTGCCTTGACCGGGTTGTGTATCCTGTGTGATTTCGGCCGCAAACTATTGACTTACGGCGGCCTTGACGTTTAATACGATATATGTCTTAATGCCACGATCCGTGTTAGATAATGAAAATCTATTTAAAATTCAGTAATTATGACAGTTTAATATATCTGAAAATGGCATTTTTCAAATAAATACCAACTAAATATTGTCTTATAATATGTAAATGAGCTCTCAAAAGAAAGAAAAGTCAAGTCTTGTTTTGTCCCAGCTCTGAGTTTCAGTTTTTTTTTTTTTTTTACCGATACACTGTACCTCCGTGATAAATATCACTACAATTGTTAAATCAATCTCTTCTTGCTCTTTGTCTGTGTATTGAATCGCCGTTCATTATCAGTGATCGGATCAGGTACTAGTGCTTATGCAGTGATGACACCACCCTTTCCCTAACCCCAACGAGAGGGACGCCGCAATACATTGGGATGAGATGGAGATATCTCAATACGTGTCTAACGTATTGCGGCGTCCCTCTCGTTAGGGTATGGAAAGTGTGGTGTAATAGGGCTATTAGGCGCCGATTACACCACCCTAAATTAGGCACGTTGGAATGAGATGGAGATATCTCCATACGTATCTAACGTATTGCGGCGTCCCTCTCGTTAGGTTAGGGTAAGGGTGGTGTAATCGCCGCTGTATTTGTCTCAACTGAACGCTTCTATAGAAATAGTGACATCAATGCGCAGTGCGCATATTTCTATTTCATTATTGCGCAAATGAATTGAACAGACGTCAACTTTAGACAAATTAGCACTACCTATTTATATCCTTTTGTATTATCATATTTATCATGCTATGTTAACTATTTAAATTGTGTACGGAGCTGTATATAATACCTTAATTTATACATATAACTCAATTTCAGTAAATGCCACGCCACAAGAGAGTCACCATCCTCTTAAAATGGATACTCTGTCCTTTAAATTTGCGCTTTTGATTGGTACTGAGTAAGTAAAGTACCTACTGCGCTGCGTAACCGCAAGTCCAGGTCCTGCGGATTAAACTACCATACACAGCGATCAAGAATACCTACTTGTAATTGGCTAGGTAAAGTTTTGGAAGAGATGTAAATTATATATTTTTTCGATAGTTGTCATCCTAAAGATCAAGGAACTGCGGCTCTTTTATTTTTATTTCCTCATATATTTTAGAAATATTTTTTTTTGTTATTAAGTTGACATTTGTAAACTTTAATGACCGACAAGCTTGTTGCTACTTAATGAAAAAGAAAAAAAACTGTCACATCTATATCTGTCATTGTCAAGTCAAATCAAAGTAAGCAAACGATTCAATACTAATTCATTATTCAAGTCCAAATATCATGCAAAGGTCGTAGAGCAAGCGGCAAAATCGAAAGTCCGGAATTCGTTAAAAATATTTCTAAAACACTGATCACATGAAACGCAAGCAAACAGAAAAGAGTAGTTGAATTGAATCGTATGTTTACTTTGATTTGACAATGACAGATATAGATGTGACAGATTTTTTTTCTTTTTCATAAGTACGAAGGCAACAAGCTTGTCGGTCATTAAAGTATACAAATGTCAACTTAATAACTAAAAAAAATATTTTTAAAATATTAGAAGAAATAGAAATAAAAGAGCCTCAGTTCTTTGATCTTTAGGAAGAGGACTATCGAAAAAAAGTATTTTTCTTCTCTTCCAAAAACTTTACTTAGGCAATTGTCTTTAATTCAAAGGTGGTATGGTGGTGATTTGCCCATAGTTTAGTACAATCACTTTAACGACATTGATATTACTGTCAGGGATTCATAGAAGAAATATGTACTTAACTTTTCCGGAATGGTCATGTTCATAATATAAGACCTTCGCATGAACAAACACTTCTTAATTAGCAAATATACATGCTATTTGTTCAAATATAAGTGGAAATGTTGTTGTAGACGAGCCGCCGCACCCGGCATGTACGTAGGTACCTACGTATCCACGCAACATAACACAAAAAAACCCCGAATTTGAGCAAAATATGCGGCAAACAATATAAGTGCCTTGATCAATTATACACTTATTAATAATTTACCCACAATCCTGTGTTATTGGTTTAAGACATCTAATAATATATTAGCACTTTTGGACTTCACTATTTTATGACGTCTTTTGTTCAGGCGCTTTGTTTTTAAGATACTGACCCTCATTAAGTAAATTGTATGACTTTCATGAGATGAGGTGATTGCGTTCGGTCTGTGCTATCAAAGTATATCGTTAGTACAAGCCTGTAGTGCTTAGTTTGGGAATAGGTCAATAAATGCAATATCTAAAGCAAATTAGTATTATCCCGTTAGTAATAAACGTTGACGTTATTTAGTTTAGCGTTGCTGAGGTTATGGCTATGGTCGCGTTAAACGGTTACGTATCAGCAGAAACCCTATGTAAAATTAGTTCATATTTTTTAATTTTTCTTTTTACGTGATAAAATCACATGTAGTTTCACCCTTATTCGTTTGTGCACTTTATCCCTGGACACCCTGTATAAATTATACCAATGCTACGTAAGCACAGGAGGGGGGTGAGACCTTTGCTTACTTTCGCTGACAAGGGGGAGGGGGGGTTATAATAAAAATGACTAAAATTCTGTTTACGTAACACTTGAACGGCCCCTTAGTACAAAACCAAATAATGATGGTAGCGCCGAACTAACGTCATCAATTTCATTTGTTTTACAGAGGATAAAGAGTTGTACGTTCCTTTGGAGAGCGACACGTGGCTCGTCAGATTCCTGCGGCCTTGCAAATTCTACCCGGAAAGCGCTTATGAACTGGTACGTACGTAGCCCACCAATGGACCACTCTTTGAGATTTATTAACTAGTTAAGTAGTAGTAACTGTTGTGTAGTGTTTTTCATGATAATTTCACTTAATTTACCTACATACCTTGGCGCAACCGTGTGACGTAAATTTAATTGGCGAGGAGCGCCTTTCGTGGAAAACAAACACTATATTAACTAAGGACCTATCTTACAAATCTGCTACATGACTCAAACCCACTGCTAACCAACTAGTCGGTATGTTATTGAAAACTTGCATATCGATGCAATTTTGTGTGTCAATTAAATAAAAAGATACCTTCGAACTGGTGCGATAATTGGTGGAGATATATAGGTCCTCCTCAAAGGCTAATACTAAGACGATCGAGTTTGGACTTGTTCGACTGTTCCCTTAACAATCTCGTAGCATCAGATCAGACACGTGAAAGAAAGAAAGATCTACTTACAAAATATAGGACGCGGTTAGCCTAGTGGGTAGTGACCCTACCTACGTAGCTAGCGGTCCAGGTTTCGAATCCCGGTATGGGCAAATATTTGTGTGATGAGTGTGATTATATGTTCCTGAGTCATGGATGTTTTCTATGTATTTATGTACATATTTCTTTATATTAGTATGTTTATCGTTGCCTAGTATCCACTGTAAAAGCCTTGAGCTTAGTTGAGGACTAGGTAAATCTGTGTAAGATTGTCCTCTGATATTTATTTATTTATAAAGATTTTCATTTTAATTTTCAATCAGTTTATTATGCGCAAGCCATGTAGCGCAGTCGGAAAGAAAACGGGACTTATTTTTTTTTTAATCTTGTTAGTGCCTTGAAAGTATATTCCTGCATTTATTTGTGTACGGACACACCAACAATACACAGGCATTTTAAATTATCATATACATAATATCTAGCTTGTCATGATGAAAATCAAGTTTGCGAGTAATACCGCAATAATCTTGCTCTGTCGTCGGTTCTTCCTTCGTCTCTCGCAACGGTTTGCACGTCAGTTGTCTGTCACCTTGAACCGAAGAAACGGATGGAAACAAATTCACAAGCGACGGCTGTCAGCGACAAATTGTATAAAAAATAATCAAGAGCGAGACGGACTTAAAGTTAGTTTACATTTTGTATTATTTTTAACCCTCGAAGCAAAAAGAGGGGTGTTATAAGTTTAACGTATGTATATGTGTGTTTGTGTAATTGTATCTGTGTATCTGTCTTTGGCATCGTACCTCCTGAACGGATGGACAGATTTTGATTTAGTATTTATTGTTAGAAAGGTGACTTAATCGAGAGTATTATTAGCTTGGTTTGATGAAATCCGTTAAATAATTTAAGTGTTATGAGATCTGAAAGTAGGAGTCCCGATTTTGTCTGGGTTGTTTTAATCGTTTAGGTTAGGTTACGTATTGGAACTATGCACAAAAGTACGTTGTTTTTTCTTTTTATTTGTTTGTTGTGATTTTATAAAGAAGTAAAGTATGTATATACCTAAGTTTGGATGCAGGAGGTAATCTCCAAAACTACTCATCCGATAAAAAAAATCTTTCACCAATATTTAGATTGGACTTTCAGGGTGAACATAAGCTAGTAGTTTATAAGTTTTAAATGTTTTCGAAATGGTAATAAGTTTGGATGTGAGTGGCAATAAGTTAAAATAGGGCGTATTTTCTATTCCAGACAGTTTGATTTACTTTCTCTTTACATTATAAGGTCGTTGACATTAATATTATTGATATGATAAGTACAGTACTTCCAGTTTCTTATTAGCTATCGAAAATCTTTGTTTTTCTATGACACACGAGTGACAAATATACTGTCAGTTGCGAGTGCAAGTGTGACAGCGATAGCCAGTCGAACGCTATTAAGAAGTACTGTAATTAATTAAGCACATTTAGAAAACTATACTAAAAACATCGGGCATGGTTATTTTGTTTCTTTTACGGTATCATAAAAAAACATGTAATACTTATTCAAGTATTATTTTTGAAACACTTGAGATTTAGTTATTTTCCTTGCGTAAATCCTTGCGTAGGTAATCGTATATCTTGTATGGTGTTTTTTAGCTTTTGCAGACACATTGTTATGGTATAGACACCGCCGGTTCACCACTGACATCACATATGTATTATTATGGAGTACAAAAACACCTATTTACATACGTTTTTGAAAGATTGATCGTTGACCCGCGTTCAGCCCGTCATGTCATTGTCTTGAGTGGCGACATTCGCGCTCGTCACGGCGCGGCGTTAAGAAGGTTAAAGCCTCTTTTTGCGATATTCACTGACTCATCTTGTTATTGTATTAAATTGAAGGTTTAAAAATATGAATAAATCACCTCGAATATTTGTCAAAACATATACTGGCAGGTTCACAAGAGCTGGCACAAATGGATCGAACGAGTGAACGAAAGTTTGCATGTATGTAAAATACAGATTTTCGGTTCGAAATTCGTACAACTATGTATACTTTTTTTGAGAAACGCTCATTTCGTTGATTTTATATTTTATATAAACCTGTACACTATTCAATCTATACCTAGTAAAATGCCCGTTTCAAGCTAAGTCAGAGATGTGTCTTGAGACGGTTATCTTAATATAGATCAATCTACTAATGAATAAACGGCCCCAAGGTAGAACTAATGGCCATTGGGGCGGTAAGAGTCTAGAGTAGCGACCGCGTATCGGATAGCCAGTAGCATAAAATCGACCTTAGTGAAGATCCTTGGGGAAGCCCTATGACCAACAGTGGACGTCTTTTGTTTGACTGCCAGAGTGGCGTACAGTCACGGTCATAAAAATGTGTACATTTTAGTACCTTGTCACTTTAATCGCTGTGACATTCATATATGGCGGTTTAAACATGACAATAAAAAGATAAGGTACTAAAATGTATGCATATTTATGACCTTGACTGTACCTACCATAGTGTGTTGTGCAGAGCAAATAAAAGCGGGGGATCCTGCTTAAGTATCTGATTTGCCTAGCTTAGTTTAGGACAAGGTCATTTTGTGTGATATGATAATGTATGTCCCGTGTAATACATTTCTCTTTTGGCGAGTAATAATGAAATTGTTGAATATTTACAGATCAAACGGTACTACGCGTTCAAGGTGAAGCACTCGAAGCACTACGATGGGCTGATGCCGAGCAAGGAGCAGAACATCTTCAAGCAGGACATCCTCGCGGTGCTACCCATCCGCGACAGCCTGGGGCGGCGCGTGCTCGTCGTCGAGCTCGGCAGTGAGTGTGATCCATAAGCACAGCCGTTTTATAAAGTGTATCACGGCGACGTGGTGCTTTTTATTACAAGCATTGTTTGTTTGACAGTACAGTCAACATCAAAAGTAGATACACACTTTTGTACGTTACGCTATACAGCCACGTTAGCAATGTCAAATAAGATTGTCAAAATGTTAATGCGATAAAGTTCAAAAGTGAGTATCTACTTTTGACATTGACTGTACCTATGTTGAACTAAATATACAGTCAAACAAACAATCCTGCAATCTACAAGTTAATCCAGTAAACCAGTATAGATTATTGACTCTGGTTTGGGCTGTAATAGAAGTGGTTTCTTGGTAAATTCGAAGTTGTTTAGCTAAAGATTAGCAGGTAGATGGTAGTTACTAGCACCGTGGCGTGAAGTAACTAACAGAGTCGGTGCTAATTTACGTTATTTCCGTCTTTTTCTTGTAATTGGTTGATGACCTGAGAGTGAAAGTGGTGGCAAACTTTTGAACTCACACTCAAGGCTTAAGGTACACCCTCAAGGTAAGGTGTGCCCAGAGTTTGGTCAACATAATGCTATTCAGGTATAATTTTAACCACATAACCTTTATAAACAAACATAATATTTGTACGTCAT
Source organism: Tortrix viridana (assembly GCA_963241965.1). NCBI lineage: Eukaryota > Metazoa > Arthropoda > Insecta > Lepidoptera > Tortricidae > Tortrix > Tortrix viridana. Next base: position 4,718,974 of record OY725172.1, on the reverse strand, counting down.
TGTACCAAATTGTGGAGTCATCGTCACGCTTCGACACTCGAGTAAATGGACGGAATAAAAATAACTCGCCTACGTAGGTACAGTCGAGGACAGAAAGATGTATACACTTTTGGACCTTATTACAATGGAATAAGGTGAAAAAGTGTAAACATCTTTCTGTCCTCGACTGTACTAAGCCATTATGCACGTATTTAAGTATATTTGTATTACCATGTACTGTTTCCAAGCTGCCTATTAGATCTTTGACATCACAATGCATGCGCATTATATCATAATATGATTAGTGGGTAAACTAAACATATGCCTTGATTTGACGTCATTGCCTGAACACAACGGTATGTTATTTGTACCGCAAAAATAACCCTATATTATTTTATAAACGAACTGGGGTACCAGTTCTGTTTCGCGACGAGTCCAGGGTTGCTTGAATGGCTGCGACAGAAGAGGACGAGTCTACAAAAGACCAGGAGAGCGGTTTTTGCAATGTTGTTTTGCGGAGAGAGTCGCCTACGGCGGAGGTTCCGTTATGGTGTGGGCGGGTATTTCAATCGAGGAGCGAACCTGAGCTCTTTTTCGTCCCGGGTGGGGGATAATGTGCATTTTTGGAATACACAGCTTTATCAGTAATGAGAATTGAAATCACTGAAAATTTTATATTTTTAGTTACGTTACATTATCAACTTTTATTCGATACCACAATTCAATAATATATCAATTAGCAATCTTACTCATACTTTACTAGATTAGATATTCCATGTCGTAGATTGGCACATAGGCCCTTTTTGTTCCGATAAATTAAAAAGTACCCTATAATAAAACTATTATAGTAGTTTGAGTTCTACGCGGCTGTTTATTATGTAAACAAAAGACATTTATCTTATCTCAGTCTTTAGAAGCAGTGTTTCCGTTGCAGAGCGCTGGAAACCGAGCAAATGCTCCCTTGACGAGGCGTTCAAGGGCTGCGTGCTCTTCTTGGAAGCGGCCATGATGGAGCCGGTGTCGCAGATCTGCGGCGCCGTCGTCATCATGGACATGGAGGGCCTCTCTCTGCAGCAGGTCTGGCAGTTCACGCCGCAGTACGCCAAGCGGCTGCTCGACTGGCTGCAGGTAATTTGATAGACTGTTAGTCAGCTGAAACCACACGCCGAGCTATAGCTACGTATGCCTTTTTAGGGTTCCGTAATCAATTTCATTTCAGTAATCAATGCCGTCACAGCTAGTGTACGACGGCTCGTAACGTTTTATCTTTTAATTCCAGGAAAGCATACCACTGCGAGTGAAGGGCCTGTACGTCGTCAACCAGCCGTATCTATTTAACATGGTGTTCCAGCTGTTCAAGCCATTCCTCAAGGAGAAGCTGCGGTCACGCCTGGTGTTCATCGGCAAGGACTGGGAGCTGCTGCACAAGCACCTCAGCTCCAAGTGCCTGCCGGAGTCCTACGGCGGGACGCTCAGCATTCCCAAGGTCACCGGCCCGCAGTGGCTGGAGCTGCTCATGATGTGTGACAAGGAGTTCGCCGGTAAGTTATAACGAGGGCCAAAGCATTTAAAGGATTAATAGTTGTGAAAATTACGCCACTTGCGTCAATTTCGTCCGTCTTTTGAAATGCACGTAGCTCCGAACGTTTGTTCAAAATTTATGCGTTATGCTTCTTAAATATTGTTCCCCAATCAAAGAAAATGAGACTCTTAATTCCGGGTCCTATGTTTAAGATAAATGTCTTATATTTTTAATTAATCTATCTACAATTTGTGTTATTTCACGGCATCAACCAGATAAACAAGTATTATTGTCATATTAAGATTATTCCTAGTTAATTATTTTGCCATTTCATAATTCTTTTTTTTTACAGCCATCGCGTCTTATGGATACGGGAAAAAGTAACTAACGCCGTGCTACTTTGTCTACGTCTAGTTGTTATGTGAGACTGTTAAAGTTACTAGGATATGAAGTAATCTGTTAAACGTTGGCGTGGTCGTGGCCACACTGCCACACTGTGATCTGCGTGTTCTGAATATCTTTAGTTTAAACAGTGTAAATACGAGTAGTTAAGACATCACATATGTCCAAACGCACAATTATTTGTTCCGAATTATTTTTACGATAGTATAAAGTTTTGAGATAAGTACAAACAGTTAATTATATGCTTAGACTAAAGCAAAAGGGGAAGACACGTTATCACCATATTACAAGACACTTACATAATGCGTGCCGCGACACCTACATTCGCAAATTCCACACACGCAGCTGTAAACATGCACTAAGGAGCAATAGAGATAAATTGATGGACTAACGTCTTGCGCGTAAGTGAGACAGCCATATATCTCACAATAATGACGACGTCGCACGTGTTGACAGATCGGTGACAGCCGGACAACTGATTACTTAGGTGCTCAAGCCCGCGCGCCGGTCACGTATCTTCCTCTTTTTGTTTTCATCTAAGATTATATGTATGTATTTAATTTTCCTTAAATTGTAATGTTTAATTATAATTAATAGTAAATCTCATTGATGTAAACTTGTTCCAATCATGAATTGGTGATGATGGCTGTCATAATCCTGCCTTGCCGCTATCCATTCCTGTGTTTAGGTTCTGTTGAACGTGTGCCAATGAGACTGACTAAAAGTTAGATTTATTTCTCCAATGTAAATTCTTATTGGTACAAACATGTATAAGCTCAGCGCTAGATTTTAGGATAGACTACCGATAGTTTTAAACAAATTTATTAGAGAACATAATTAAATGTGAAATAATTGTGTTGTAGAGTGCTCGCCAGCTTGCTCGGGAGATTTCGTAGTTATTTTTTTGTTTTGTGGATTTCATTTTGTTACGCTATGTGTCGGTATAAAGCCTGACTTGGCCGTAATATACTAAATTCATTCTTGCCTCGGTTCGCGAAATCAAAAATATTTCCGTCTCAGCTCAGCCTGACGCTGGCTAAAATGAGTTTAAAGAATAGTTACGTGTGAATAACATTAGACTATTTTAAGATCACAATTAAGAAACATGAAATTGAACCTTTGTTATTGAGTTGCTGACAGAAGCGTAATAAATAATTATATTTTGTCTATAACTTGTTATAAGAGAATGTTTAAAACTGTCTGTAAATCAACGTGTAAACGTATTTTTCACTTCTCATGCTCTAAAATGACTTTTAATAGCCATGTGTAGACGGACTAAAGTGATACATTTAATCTTTAGGGATTAAAGTACTTTTTTCTTTTTAATTTCCTTATAAAAGCCTTGGAAAACCACAAACAGCCAAATACATGTCGCCATTTGATGATGTTGCCCTTGTCGTCGGAGTGCGTGGTGGAGAGCGGGCTGGGCATACAACCTTCACCGCCTCAGTTTCATTTCAGAAATGTTGTCTATGGATTTTGTTATGTTTAAACCCCAAAATCCTTCTTGTTGTCTCTTTCTACATAACAGTGACGGGTTGTAATTTTTTACGCGTATGTCTTAAAATTATTAGGTAATTTAATTTAAGATTTATTTTCTCGTAATCGAAGTTAAAAGTAGTGTTTAAATCGAGACTAAAAAGCCATAATGACATTCGAACCTCATTATGGCATATCTCGTGTCATAATGGCTTACTTTAGTCCCTTGTTGAACCATCTACTATTACCTATAAGATAATCAGCACAAAGTTTTGCTACTTATACAAGTAGGCAATCGTAGTTTGTTTTAGCGATATAAATAATATATTTATATATTTACAATATATGTATTTTTATGTATTTGTCGGTAGTGTCAGTACCTAAGCTGTGATTTCAAATTAATTATCAATCAAATAAAATTAATCACTAAAGCAGCACTGTGATAAGTCTTGCATAATTTATTTTTGATGTCTTTTACCTAATAATAAGAATGATTACGTTCGAGTCTCCATGACAGAGTTTTTATTCCTTGTTATAAGTTATTATTTTAATAATAAATATATTTCTGTAATTTATTTGTAAAGGATCTCATTTGACCCCGACCCTAAAACGTTACGGTCCTCTGTGGACCGTCCACAATAAAATAGGACCACATTACTATATCTACAAGGAAAATGTAAGCTTTCCACAATCGAAGGTTGTAAGATTAGGTTAGGTGGAACTATCAAATAGTTCTTAAATAGATAGATAAAACGATAATTTGGGTACTACACAGCACAAACATAAAATAAAACTAAAACACTAAAATTACATATCCGTTGCCAAAAGCACGTGCAGCAGAACAAAAGGACCATGGCTCAGTGGCTTTGCTCGTGTGAACAAAACACTGGTATTCTGCCATTACCCTGAGGAACGACAGAGCTACAACGAGCAAACATTTTAAATACAAATGAAAAAACTAAGAAAAAGGAAACAAAAAGTTTATATATGCCTGTGCGTGATATATGTATGTCGATATGCATGCTTGTGTGTTAGTTTGCAGCAGCATCTTTAGGCAGTTCTGCTCTTGAAACAGGTTATAGTTTCTGACTAACAAATGTCTTAGCCACTTGAAAAAATATTGCAAGGATTGAAACGTTTCCACCTACACCAAAACGACGAATTATGAGTCTATACTTGCCGGCGGGCTCGTCGACGAAGAGGCAGTCAGACGCACTTGCCCGCGGGGCTACAGATGTTTTGGCAATAGGGTTGGCTGTGCAGGCGCACTATCGGAGCTGAAACCGGCCGCCGAGACCGAAACCATTGCAGCCAGAAGCAAATGACGGTGCTGATGACATAGCGCAAGAGAGAAGGCTAAAGCCTAAAGACAAGGATTGATGTGACTTATTTTCTCAATCACCCAAAGGTAACTGGAAGAGATTTCTTAAAAGGATAAGTTTGGAACATCGGCGTAAAGTCGCTTGTCTTTCGATATTTTACAGGGTGTATTTTGGAGAGTGTGCCCAGGAACTACACGACCTCATCCCACCCTCCACTTTCTCCAATCGGTCTTCCAGACGCAGGGAGGGCTTCCATCCTCATGTAGTCGAATTTCCATCAGTTCGGACGAAGCGGTTTGCTGCGTCATTTCTTATTCGCACTGCCAAGGAGTGGAATGCTCTCCCTGCGTCTGTATTCCCGGAATCTTATAACCTTGGTGTTTTCAAGGCAAGAGTGAATAGGCATTTTCTGGGTAAGCGTGTACCATCTTCGACCTCGTCTTCACTTAACATCAGGTGAGACTGAGGTCAAACGCAAACCCATATATGATAAAAAAAAAAAAAAAAAAGTCTGCCTTTGCACATTAAATTGACTGTATTTTGTTAGCTTTTAGTACAATAAAGTATTTACATACATACGAGTACATACATACAAGGCAAGAGCGGAGATTTTGGGATAAAATAATTGACATACAAAGGAATATACAATAAAATACAATACAATACTCTTTATTGAACACCATAAAAACCAAAACACTTGGCAAAATACAGTTCAAAAACATGGGTATACAACAGGCGGCCTTACCGCTAAATAGCGATATTTTGCAGACAAAATTTACTAGAGAGATACGCTAAGAACAAAATTAATATTAACAGATTAATTATTCTTATTTTATTTTGTTTATTTCTTATTATTCAGAACTTAGGTAATGAATCCAATATTTTATAAATATTTCAATTTGTTTGACAATGTGCCGCCCCCGCTTTTAACCGCTAAATATATTATGATAGTTAATTTCTTACTGGACTAGTTACTAATTTTACTATATCTACCACAAGGAAACTCGCACCATACTTAACTATGGACCATGCTCTGCTCTACCAAATAAGATAAAGTCACATCCAACATATACCTACATGCTAATAAATTATAGTTTACACTGCGTCGGTGTGAACTGGCCCTTATGGCACAAGAAATTGGGGGCCTACAGAACCTACAGGCCCTGTTATTTATAGAGCCTATGGGATCTAAAGCCTTAAATTTCTCGATCCCGCCTTGGCTCAGAGTAAAGAGCAACACAGACTAACAGTCCGCCGGCAGCCCCGTGTCTGTCATACGGCCTGCTGGCCAAAATTTATCATGAAAATGTACAAGAAACTGATAGTCTGTGATCAAATACGATGGTCTGACGCGCCAAGATCGGCCGGCGGACTGATAGCCTGTGTGGACCTTTATTGGGAGCTCGGACATGAAATTATAATAATAGTAGGGACCTAAATAATAAATATCGGCGGACAATCTCACACAAATTGGCCTAATCCCAAACTAAGCTCTAGGGCTTGTATTATATGGGTACTAGGCAACGATATACATACTTATATAGAGAAATACATACTTAAATATATAGAAAACATCCATGACTAAGGAGCAAATACTCGCGCTCATCACACAAATATTTGCCCATACCGGGATTCGAACCCGGGTCCGCTAGCTTCGTAGGCAGGGTCACTACCAACTAGGCTAACCGCGTCGTCAATTATACATTCAACGTAGTTTTGGTTGGTCCCCTCTTACAGCAATTATAAGCGCTAATAATATCATGGCAAATATCTGGCGTTATTACTTACGTACTAATAAACTAACTTTTATTCTATGTTTAGTTGTCAACATAACCGTAGCCGTTTGTACCTGAAACAAATATGCCATAATATTAATAACTAGTATGACCAATACCAAGTAACTATTTAACTTATTGCTTGACAAATTAGAGCTTGAAGTGGTGTCATGTCAAACTATAGTTTTCTTATAAGCCAACCACCACATTTAGCAATAGTTCTCAAATTATTTTTGGCCAAGCTACGAGTACAGATATCACCATGATGAAATGACCAAACTTCTATAATACCTTCTTGATTACTTCCAAAAAACAAGGCAGCTGTCTTCTATTTAGGGGATAATTATGTATGAATAGACACCTAATGACACCTTTACGATCAATAATTCTTTAAAAAATCAGATATCTAACAAAAGATACCTCATAGGTAGGTCATGGCGAGGGAAAAAGACTCCCGGGCTTAACATGCATACATGAGATAAAATTTGACAGTTGCTAGGGAAATGAATAGTGAATACATATATTCCATATTCTAACGTAAGACTGGACGCTTAAGGTTTAAAATAAATGTCTCGACCTGACTTTTGTTACCTTTTATTACTAAGCGAATTTATCAAATCGGGACACTTTTATTTTAAACCTTAAGCGTTTAGTCTTACGTTAGAATATGGAATAGATATATTCATTTCCCTAGCACCTATCAAATTTTATCTCCTGCATGCACGCTAGAAGTCGAGTTTATGACTTGATCTATTTGCAAAAATAATATACTTAATGTGCATCCAAATACCTTCATACTAAATTATAGACATTATAGTAATAGACTTTGAGTAAGTCTTGCCTGCATGACATACGGACAGTCGAACGTGGCGAGACTGTGGCCCGTGTTAACTTAATAAACCGATCTTGTCTGAGATGCCCGTCCGCCCGTGCCCGAAGATGCGTCAAAAATTAGTTTTCTGTGGATTGATGTTGACTTTGGCGTGTCTTGAGTCGGGCATCTCATACGGCCCTGAAACTTTGATAACGGTAAGAATTCAAGAATCTGGCACTCACGGATAAAGACGTCCTCATTATACGAAAGTATTTTTAAGACGACCTCTCCTGTGATCTCCATTTCCGGGAGCGAGCCTCCGAGGTGCGGGCGCAGAACACTGCCATCTATGTGCTGCTTCAGGGACTCCATGTCCGATCCATGGAAAAAGATGCGCGAGCGCAGCTTCTCACGCAGGAACGGCTTGAAAACCGCGAACACCATTTTGAACACGTATGGTTGGTTCACAATGTGCACTGCCTTTAAACGCATTGGTAAACACTCCTGAAAGTAATAAACATACAAACATTAAAAGGTAAGTTTTAATAAATAGACACGCTATTATTTTATTAAAATATTATATTACGAAGCAAAATAATTATAAATAATACTATTGATGCTTTTTTTTGGAGCTGTGTGCCAAAGTCGCCACAGATTGGAAGTCCAACAACTCAAGACGGAAACGCGGCAGACCTTGGCGGCGATGGCGGGATGAGTTGGATTCCTTTTTGAAGGACTGGCCAGAGACTGCTCAGAACAGGGAAAACTGGACAAAGTCGGGGAGGCCTTTGCCCAGCAGTGGAACGCAACAGGCTCTTAATAATAATAATAATAATGACGTAGGGATGTGACGACACCATCACCCGCTGGTTCTTCCAGTCAATAGCTATGTCCACACCAGTGCGCTTTCATGTTCATCTTGCGCTTTCAACTTTCGTCAAGCGCACGCATTCGTCTTGCGTCAAGCGCATGCAATACGAGGGTGACACTGAATCTTCAATAAAATACAATGTTTTGACTTTATTCTTCCGCCATTTTATTTGCAAAATGTTGCACGTCAACCCAACGGTGACGTATCAGCGTGCGCTACGGGCATGCGCTGCTGTCAAACCAGTTTGAGCGCATGTGTTATTGCATGCGCTGTGGTTGCAGAGGCATGTGTCAGAGGAAAACGCAAGATGAACGTGAAAGCACACTGGTGTAGACATAGCTAATCAGTCACCACAGGGCATCTAGTGGCGAGCTATTTGCGAGTAGCGACACCACGGAACTATGTGCTCCCGAGGGAAGTCCTGTTCCTCACCTCCCGCTTGCCTTCACCGGCCGGTTGGGGTGTACTATGACGAGGAACAGACCTCTGGCTAGCCTGTGTTGGTCAGTCAGAGTGGAGTCGCGAGAGCTATAAGGGCGGATGTGTTGCGTAAGTGGCAAGTGGGCACCTTACGGTTGTTTAAAGTCCAGAAGCACCTCTCCACCCTTAGCCCCTCTGGAACTGTTGCCCCTTTGCTGCTCTGTATATGCGGCTTTTTTGGGGAGTCCATTTTATTGTGGTAGCAATCCACTATCTGCCATTTTAACCAAAGTTACTAACATTAGCAGGCAGACCCCATAGTTTCACCCATAGTCCAGTTTACCAATCCATATCATTTCATCCGCATAGCCCATTATTTTTCTTTTCATCCGTCTAAAATAGTTCTATACTAACCGGGGGTTGTCCGTAAGAGCATATTTGGGTGAATTTCAGGGCGTTTCAACCGCCGTCATTAGTGTCACAAATCAATGACACCTACTAGCCACTCCTGATGTAAACAGAAGCAGAAACGGGGATGTAGTTTCTATCAGCATCGTCGATCGATTTACAAAATTAAATTTGTCTAAAGGGCCTCTGCGTGTTGGCTTCGGCTCCATATACGCCTTCCAAAGGGACTCCCATAGTCCCGTGCTTGGTAATGACGTACAGTCACGGAATTTAAATTCCTACCCACCTAAGGTTCAATATCGTATAGCAAACAGTCATCATAAGAGCTATCTAAGCACAACGTTACTTGACATATCAGACGCATTTGTTTGTGTTACTAGGCAACTGATATGATTAATTATGTTGACATGGTGAACTGTAAAACGTCAAGGCACTGCATGACAATGGATGACAGTAATCGAAAATCTAACAAAATATATGTCTATCGCTTTCACTCTTGCAATATTTGAATGAAAGGAACGCAGATAACGAACTTTCGGAATCGACGTTTGAATTGTTGATTGTCGACGAATCCAGACACTGGTGCCGATATAGGTTGAAAGCAAAATGTTTCTGTTGAAAATCTAACAGAATCGATTAAAGTGATAATTCAATAAAAGCATAATGGATGGTTCTTTATTTATATTATTCATAACAAAAACAATAAAACAAAAACACTATTTTTAATCTTAATCATCTTTTAATTTTATAAGCAGGGTGTTTATAAAAAAACTATCTTTTCAACGCAACGAATAAACAAAATATTCACAAAAAAATACAATTAAAAACGCGTGTATCCACCAAAGTTGCGAATGACATCCAGAAGGCGTTCTGGCATCGATGCAATTAATTGTTCACATATATTAGTGCCTCGAAAATCTTCCCACACTCTATGACAGTGTCGGACAAGTGCTTCGCGTCTTCTTTCGTTCTGATTATCCCATCTTTGGACCATTATGGCCCAAAGATTCTCTATAGGGTTCAAATCAGCACTTTTTGCAGGCCAGGGAATAGGTTATATTTGTGCTTGGTTACGACGGAACCAGTCACGCACTATTCTCGCGGTGTGAATGGTTGCGTTGTCTTGCACAAAATCAATTTCCTGTTGCGGATAATAGATTCGTAATGTCGGAAGCACACTTTCGTCTAACAGGTCTACATAGTCCTGAGCGGTTGCTCTAGGTGGCAAATTGACGAGTTCTCCCACACCCGCCGAACAAATCCAACCCGAGATGTTTGCAGTAATTCGTCCAGAAGTATGATTAGCCACGACGTGGTCTTCTGTGTACCTGGTTCGATTAAGCCGCCACAAATGTAATCTTCCGGTTTGAGAACTGGAAAATGTCTTTTCGTCAATAAATGCTGTAGACGTCCAGTCAAAATTTAAGTACTGACGGGCGAAGTGACGTCGGGCTGCTTTATGAGCCTCGGTCAATGCAATTTTTTTCGCAGGCCGCCTGTGATATAAATCCATAGCATGTAGGCAATTCCTTATTGTTCTAGGGTGAACGTCAAACATTTCTGCAAACCGTCCTGTTGCTGTAAAGCCATCCAAAATATATTGACGTTGCATTAATCGGCGTTGGTCTTCGGTTAACGCTAGCGGGCGATGGTTATTTTGCCTCCGATCAATAAGGTTTCCTTCAGAATTGTATCGCCGTACCCAACGGCGAGCAGTGTCCCTACTCACATTTAACCGACGTGTTATTTCATGAATCCCTACTCCTTCCTGGTGTAATTCCACTATTTGAGCTCGCAATACTTCACGGTTTGCGGCAAGCATTTTATTATTTTTCAAATTAATTTCGTATTTGAAAATTATTTCACAATTTTCTCGATTGACACTGACACCAACTGACATGTGTTTAGATATTTATTAAATAATTGTTAGATAAGTAAATGACATCGCAAAGAGGTTATCTGTGATGTGCAGTGACAAATAATAGGTATTGACATATCAATACTAAAATGAAAATTTCGACCTTAATGCATCGTGAATGCCTAACAACATTTCAACGAAACGGGTAGGAAATTAAATTCCTTGACTGTACAAACATAATAATAATAATACTTTTTACTCATGAAACCCTTTTTATTTAGCAAATAGCACATGTTTTTAATCAGCAAAATGACATCAACTTCCGATAAGTTATAGGTACTTTAGTTAAATACGTGTAGGTATAGACAAAAGAAGCCCAAGATAATACAATTTTGCTACTCATAGTTATTATATTTTTCTGATATGGTTTAGGACAAATGATAAATATGAAAGTTGTTAATCAAGTTGATCAGGCGTGGGAGATTTATGTAATACTCGTATATGGAAGTTACATACCAGAAAACTCTGTATTCAGCAGTTCTAGTGGTTGTTCTAGCTCATATTCCGATTAGAGTAACCTTGCATCATGGGCAGGTAACCCTAGGCAAGCGCTTAAGCCGTCAGTAAACTTTAATTCAAACACAAGATACAACTAGGTACCTGTTGTCAATTACGAAAACTCATCCTTTTGTATGTAGATGTTAAATGATGGATGACATTATGTTGGACCTTTATTAATTATTAAATAATAGGTAGTATTTAACGACTAGGTAGGTAAAATATGCGGCAGTGCTGCCATAAGGTTAAGTTAACGTGACGTGACATGTAATTTGCACATAAAATTATAAAAACACCGGTTTTCGCGATTCTGACAAGAAGAGAGCAAAGGCTGCGACCGTCACCGTACGTTAGGTACGTCAACAACTTGCGGCATTTCAAAGTCAAAGTCAAATATTTATTGCATTTTTATTTTATTTTTTATTCATTGAAGAATATTCATTAGAATATTTATTATTATTCATTAGAAGTTATTTTAATAAATTAACTGAACAATGCTTTTTCAAATTATTTAACTCATATGGTAATTTCGAATTAAAATGACTGATTTTTCAATCGCCAAAAATATATCTGTCACATATTTTATTTACCCAGAAATTGATTTTATGACTTTTTGGATAAAAATGACTATTATTATTGTTAGTCGAGGGCCCTAGAGCTATTTCTTCCTGTGTCTGCAAACGTTTATATCAATGATGATTCACGAGACAAGCTCGGCTCGTTAATAGTGTTAACACCCGTTTTTATGAAAGCGCGGCGTTCCAAGTTTCTGAGCTTATCACCCAGTCGAAGACGAGGTTGACGAAGAAAGATGATCAGCTGAGCCAGTCCTTTCATGAACCTAACGCGGCTTGTGCATACCTGTCCCTACGGAATCATGGCGTTCTTGTTAGTTTACCTGCACCCGTCGGGAACGAGTTTTACAGAGGAAGGCACAAACTACAGTAAAACTGTCAGTCAAATTGACCCCGCAAACCTAGCCTACTCGTAGATGCGCCGTTTGTTCGTCTGTCTCCATTAAAGTATATTGTTCCGAATGTTTGAGCTTACCCGCACCCAAACAAGGACGAGATTGGCTAAGAAAAGCGTGACCTGCAGCAAATGTGTCAGTCGTGTTGACTCCGCAAACGTAGGTAGCCTAGGTGCGCGGCTCGTTCGTCTGTCTCCAATAAAGTATGGCCTTTTGAGTTTCTGAGCTTACCTGCACCCAGTCAAGGACGAGCTTGGCAAAGGAAGGCGTGATCTGCATCACGTGGTTCAGCGAGAGCCCCTTCATGTCCAGGACGATGGTAACTCCGCAGACCTGCGTGAGTGGCTCGTTCATCCCAGTTTCCAGCGCCAGTTGCATGCCCCGGAACACCTCGGTGAGCGGGACCTCGCGCGGGTTCCAGCCAAATGAAATAAACCATAAATGTACGATTATGCGTTTTTGAAAGAATGTAACGGCTTTTATTTAACCACTCTTAGAAATGTCGCTAGTGTCGTTTCCTGAATAGAATTTAGTCCCGTCGTGAATTAACATATTTTTTTATTGAACAATATTTCAGTTTTATTTTACCGGTGGATACCGACCGTCATACTGTGCTTTTCCCAAAGGCAGAAAAAAATAATGTAGTTATTCTGTTAATTTCTATAATAAATTTATTTTATCTACACACATATCATAAGTCCTCTATAATGCGTTCAGAATCCGTAGGCAATGACCAGCATTACAACAATCAATTTTACTATGATAATTTTCTTATCTGTAGCAGTAACATAATGTTCTTATAACGATATAAGATTTGATAAAGTTATGAGTTTCAAATTTCGAACATCTTTGAAAAACAAAACAATTTTATTTGACCTCAATTCTACTATCACTCGAGATGACATTTAATTCGAAATGAAATGTCAATTGCATACAATTTTGACAAATCTCGTATGTTACTTGATAATTTGATATCGAACGATATGATAGTAGAGGCCGACTCTAGATTGTATCTGAATTAAAAAAAAAACTACGGTTGCCGCCATTTTCGACGTTCTAATAATTGATCAATGCCGGCTATGCCGGTCGTAACATGCGGTTCCTGAACACATCATAGAGAGCTTATAATATGTATGTAGATAAAATAGTGTATGTAACTGTACATAATTAGGCATTATGCAGCAGTCACATAAACTACTATTTTGTGTTCGGTACCGGTTGGTGTACCTACCTACATAACTTTAGCGAAAATTACAGCTAAACATTTCCTAAATGGCCCCGTACTCGAAAAATTGATAATAACATACATACATTATAACGCTTTTTAAGAGCTATCCAACGATACCTCACGAGAAGTAGAAAAAAAAAAAACATTTCACCGTTGCCTTGGGAGTTACATAGGTAATTTCTGTTGATTTTAGTGCGGAATATAGATAGATAGATATTTATCTATTTACTTATATAATAAGTGTATAGAATGTCTTACCGCATTTAGATCGCCTTTTGTATACTAAGTGTAGTTTTTGTGCAATGATGATTTAATAAATAAATATGACTACGCAACTCTGAACACGTCAACACAGGTCAGGGGTTGAGTCGCAGAACCTTGCGGGCTTGCATTGCATTGTTCTAGAATGAACTGGGTATTTGCGGGTTGACCTCAGATAATAACAATACCTCAGGGCCCTTAGCCAAGATGCATTCAGTAAGTAGGCCGCACGGGCACTTTTACACGTAAAATCTACCAACGCTTCCCAAGAGGAGACCACTGCTGAGAAGAAGCGCCGCAAGAAACTCAACAGTTAGGTAGTCATTTTTTAAACATAAATAACTTATTACTAGTTATGACAATGATACTACTTATTCTAGCATTATATAAAACTGCAAAAATAATATAAAATATCTTCGTAGGTACCTAGTTCTGCAGGAAAACATGTCAGAATTATTACGAGAAAAATAAAATAATAACTATATATGATTTTTATGAGGTACTAAGCTATTAAACATTAGTTAATTTTCTGGTTTAAGCTAAGCATTTTTGTCCGTCCCATTCAACGGGATATAGATCGCGATTACCTTGATTATAAAAGTTACATTGTAACTTGATTATACACGGGTGATCATATCATGGCCCATGTAACTGCGTTGAAATATCGGGAGCTCAGGGGGTAATCGCGGTCTATATCCCTTTGGCGGTATGGCGAATGTAAAGTGAATAATTAAAAACTGTTATAGTGACCTATAATGATTTGAAAAGGAGTATTTTTTCTTTTTTTAAAGTCGATTCACTATTTTAAAAGTGTTTCAATGGCGAATAGTAGATCCATCGAGTTTAAACTCATTTGATCTAAATTGAGCATATTGTTTGGCCATAAAATCTTGTCCCAAAAATTTAACTGGTATTGGGAAAATAGTTGTGGATTCTTACTTCTAGACTGGATGAACATGATTCTCCGGCCGTGCTGGTCCCGAGGCGCGAAGAACGATACGATGGAGCGGTCGATGGAGGCGTGCACAGCCGAGGGCACCATGTCCCGGCAGTAGTTCGGGTTGGCCTGCCGGAACTTGTAGTACGCCTTCATCTGAACATACAACACATCATGTATTCAAGCGCAAAGAGAGCATGATCTCGGATCAGTGCCCGCCCTAGCGCGCATCTATATCGAATTCTTCTAAATAGATAATGGTTAAAACTGCATCACGGTCCACTGCGTAGTTTGAAATAATAGTGATTTTTTTAATACTATTTAGACATCCTTCTTCACACTTGCGTCACGCAGGTGGCGATCTATATAATGTACAAGCTTTTGCCCGCGACTCCGTTTGTGTCGGAGTTGTTTATGGCGTTCCCGGCGGGAACTTTAAATTTTTCCGGAATAAAAAGTATTTTATATGATAATCTAGGATAAGGACTGTGTCCAAAATTTCATTCAAATCCGTTTAGCCTTTTAGATGTGATTAAAACACAAACAACCAAACATTATGGATGTTTCATTATGGATCATTATGGAAACTTTCACATATAATATTAGTAGTGTTTAACTTTCGGTATGGTTTCGTAGTATAATTTCGTGATAAGACATAACATTTCAATTGAAAGTATTTTTCTCACTCAAAAACTTAGATAACGTCGTCGCTCATTTTGTCCCTAGTTTACCTCTAGATCTATAAAGTTATATTTATCTCAGGTTCAGGTTAGAAGTTTTTCGAAAGTCGCGTTTCGGTCATGCAAATTCAGTACCCACGCTTGCAGACGACACTAGTGCAGTAACCGGCCAAGGGCACGTTGGATCATAACGTAGGGTTCAGAAGTCACATCTGTCACCAGCTTAATCTGTCAATAAATACGACTTTAATTGTTACTATCATTACATTACTCATCAGTTATGAGATGTCCAGGTGCATTATAAAATTCGCGAATGTTCTAATTAGTAAATATAAGTATATATATTACAAGTCTGAATCCAAAACTTAATGAAGCATACTTAAAACATTTTTGCTCAACTGCAATACAAAGATTTTCTGTAGAAAACATGGCTTACATATTTTGATGTTAAGTAGATATCGTAAGGGACACGTAACCCTAAAAAAATAAGACTGGTTTGCGACGCTGTTTAAAGTGAATGCAACATGAATTACCAGAATTTCCAATTCTGAATTTCATAGTGTTATGTCGGACTTAACAGATGATTAGAGTGTTAACAGCTGTTAAAATGTATGAACTAACAGTCGATTAACATTTAAGTTCGTTCGGATCATTGGAATACAGCAATTATAGCAATTATAATGATGCAGCATAATTTAACATTTTGTTAAAGACAAAAATATTTTTTCTCAATACTGCTCGGAAATATTAACATTTTTGATCTGATTTGGGGTCAGAAACCATCACTTTTAAGAACAGACATGGGACAGACCAACAATGTTTTCGTCGATAACATTGTTGTCCAACCTTAGAACCAATAAAAATAAATAAATACATTTAAAAGAATGAAACCGACCAATCAGAACACACCGTTTTGTATCGTAAAAATATTAGGTATATTTTTGCCAAAAGATACATAGACTAAAAATTATGTATTATTATTATTACTTTTTTTAAATGTCATTCGAGATGAAATTACATGGGCGATACGACGAAACAAATAAAATTCTTAAGTTAAAGACGATTAAAATGTTTATACCTACCGAAAATCAGCTAAGATAACTTTACCTTTAAATTTGCTAATATTTATGTTTTCTTGGAGATGTTGTTTGTGTTTGTAAGAATGGCGAGGGAACCCTGCACTGAGCTTGGTCCGACATGATCTTGCCCGGTTTTTTTATACTCTATAGCTACCTACTGTCCTTATTTATCTGAGTTGAAAACCGATGCCGACCGACGCCATCGAAAGTGTATTGCGAGATTTGCGAGTCAGTAATATGATCCTCGCAGTAGATGAGAAAAGCACTATGTCTCTGTATCTGAGATTCATGATTTGCGAGTCAGTAATATGATCCTCGCAGTAGATGAGAAAAGCACTATGTCTCTGTATCTGAGATTCATGATTTGCGAGTCAGTAATATGATCCTCGCGGTAGATGAGAAAAGCACTATGTCTCTGTATCTGAGATTCATGATTTGCGAGTCAGTAATATGATCCTCGCGGTAGATGAGAAAAGCACTATGTCTCTGTATCTGAGATTCATGATTTGCGAGTCAGTAATATGATCCTCGCGGTAGATGAGAAAAGCACTATGTCTCTGTATCTGAGATTCATGATTTGCGAGTCAGTAATATGATCCTCGCGGTAGATGAGAACAGCACTATGTCTCTGTATCTGAGATTCATGATTTTTTTACACTTACCTTTTTGAACGCGCTCTCGGCGTAAAATTTGCACGGCCTTAGAAACCTCGTTAGAAAGTCATCGTCATCGATTGGCACTTTCAGGGACTCCTCACCTGAAAAAAAAAAAAAAAAAAAATTTCTAACCTAAATTAATAGTATTGGTGAACTCAAATAGTTGAATAAGGGAATCCAGAAAGTTCAATTTTAAATTTATCCTTTGTATTGGCACCAAAAGTTTGCAACCTATAAGCTGTTTATATATTATAATAACAGCTTAATGTGTTAAGCTGTTATATATAAACAGTTAACAGCTTAAAAGCTCAGGTAACAGCTTAGGTTGCGAACTTATAAGTTCTGGTTACTCCTGTTAATTTCGTCTATAAGACCAGGAATGTTGCCCAAGATTTTTTTTTTTTTTTAAATTCGTTATTTGTGATGCATGTCAATACTCTTAAAATCTCCAAATTAATTTAACCAAAGATAGGGTGATATCGGTAAACTCTCCTGTAACTTTATTGATATCGGATTACGGTGTAGTTTACGTTGTACCACTTTACCACGCAATAACTTTTACAATCATTGTTATTTTTGATTACGCAGATGTATCTGTTCGTTTTGTTTTTAAAAGTCCTATCGGGTTCCTATAAAAAGTCTTGCGATCTAAGTTGTTAATTGGATATTGACGTATCGCTAAGATCAAGGCCCACTGACTGAGTCATACATGATCGATCAATCACAGCACTCTATACAGTAGATAAGTTAATGACGTGACACGGTGACATTCCACCAATTATAAAAATTACGGGTTAAAAAGGTACAAAGTGCCCTTACTACACCCTAAGACTTAGATTTAGTTCCTCCATTAATGACATGACCTTCTCCCTGTATTTTTTGAATGAGGAATGCGGTATTAAATAATATTGAACTACACCCGTATTAAGGTATTAAGGAACAAATGAGGAATGGTTCATTTTGCGAAAACGTTTAAATTATAAATTATAAGTTTATAACAATGCACAAAATTACATTCAGACTTTTTGGATTATCAAGAGTGTTAAAAATCTTGATTATTTTTTTACAGTACGTTGGATGTTTTATTCATTACTGTGAAGGATTTTATTCTCAGTTGACAATTGACTGTCCCGCGAAGTAATGAAAAAAGTGTTTCTTAACGATGCTCTAAGTGAGCCCTTTCTTTGCATGGCACATGTCACAACCAAATGTAAAATAAACTAACTATTATTTAGATGCGTTAATTTGGATTGCTGCAGATTAAGGTGGACATTCACGGTCAGTTAAACTGATCAGTAGAACTGACGTACATCCAAAAACACCGTGAATGTGAAATCTTAAGTTGAAATTATACGAACTCAAGGTCAGCTTCTGGATGTACGTCAGTTAACTGATCAGTTTAACTGACCGTGAATATCCACCTTTAGAGGCATTATTCCGTAACTTGCTCCCGCCCGCAACTCTGTTCGCGTTGACCAACCCACGAAAATAGTGATATTTTTTCGGAATAAAAAGGAGCCTGTTTGTTAAATAAGGGTATAAGCTATCTCCATTTCAGATTGTATTAAAATCCGTCCAGCTCTTTCACTGTGAAGGAGTAACAAACATACTAACACACACTCTTCCCAAGCATCACACAAGCGGTATAAGAGCTTATACAGTCCTTATAATGCTCAAACTATAACGGCTGTATAAGCTCTTATACAGCTTTTGTGCTACCTGGGTTATATGTAGACTACATACATACTCATACTACACTAAGGGCCTGTTTCACAACCGACTAGTAAATTCATCTGTCAGTTAATGACAGCCGTCTCCTTGTCTATTTTCGAGTGTAAGAAAGGGAAAGGGCTAAATTTATTCGACAGATATATGCTTTGCTTGACGATTGTGAAACAAGCGGTAAGTCTAGTGGACAACTTTAATTGTTGAGGCAATATGGAACTCTATTGCAGAAAACCAATGACTTATTTTGACGTAATTTATTTCTCGTGACTTGACGCTCTCATTGTGACAGGGTTATATGGTGTACAATTTATACTGTTGATTGTACCTAACAAGATGTCCCGCCAAACCACCATTCAAGAAATATAATGAGGTTGTTTTTTATCAGTTCTTTATCTGAATAAGTAATCTTTGTCATTCATTCACTTGAATCTGTTACATTATTATAGTAAACTGTGGTTTACGCAGCACATATTTCTCACATTGTAGGAATAGTAAATATGTCAATAGGCTAAGTATATTAAATATTTACCTTGAACTTGAAAACTTGACATAAAATACTACATTTTTTCATTCTAATGAACATTATGTCAAAAGTTCAAGGTAGGTAACCAAATAAAATAAAACTTATAAGTCAGGGATAATGTAGATTCCTATAAGAGGTTTTTTTTACATCATTCCACTATTTTCAGAGATTACCCCCAACATACAAACAAACAAAACACAATTTAACCTCTTTATAATATTCAACGGAATTAAAAAAGTGTTACCTTCATTAACTCAAAGATTTTACCTTTTAAAAGTTCCTTTAGTTCTCGTAAGCCTTGCTCAACATTTTCGGGCGTTTCTCTTAATTCAATCTCTGCCTTTTCCTTGTACACCTTTCCGTCGAGCGGCCAGTTCTCTAGCTGGACTTTACTGTCACCCCATATAATGTAAGGTGCACCATTGTGCTCAAACTGAATATCTACTCCCATTTTGAAGTAAAAAAAGATGGAATCCTTAGTTGAAGGTCCTTTCTCACCTAGGCACTACACTAGAACTGCAAACACACGACAGTTTTCAATTTTGTTTAAAAGTTTCACAAATATGTGCGTTTACTTTACAACCGGTTTTGTGGTTGTTTTTCTCAACACGTCACAAGACGTTTCCTGCCTGTGGAGGTGCGCCGGCGCACTTTGGTTATTAGAGGTGGTAGAGGTGTGACTGACGCGGGCTGCAAACGGCGGCCGTCTTATCCGAACGGTTCCAACCACTTCCATTGTACTCACCGTCGTCATATGTGACGTCGAAGACTTTTCAGATATTTTTTTCTAACATAGGGTGTCCTAGAACTTGACATCAATATTACCGCACAAAAAAAAATATTTTAAACATTTTAAAATGATTTTAGTTAGTTTAGGAGTTAACTTTTCATGATATGTACTTGTAAATAACACCTTGCAGTCCATCTTTTGCCTGCTTGATTTGTAGTATATAGCTATAATTTGTGATTCCGGAACTTGATAGGTTATCCTCAGTAATGTAGCCAAGTACTGACTATCAAAATTGCAAAATCTCATTATGTTAGTTTTAAAAATCAATGCATGTCTAATAGTCTAAGGCACTGAAGCATTACACGATTCACATACAATAACTTTGACTCCTCGTGCTGAGAAATCGTACTGAAAAATAAAATGCAAGGCTACTCGTATCTCAAAAGTTGACTCAGTTAATCGAGATTTAAACATTTTGCAACGAGCACTACTTAAGTAGGTAGTATGTGCAAAAATATAGTTAGGGCTGCTTATGTACCAAACGAGCTTTTGGTTAATTTTCGTTTATTGAAACTATATATGTAAATTGCAGCAAACGGTCCGTCTATTTAAGTACATTATGATTAGACCTGTTTAATATAAACTTTGGGCATTTAAAAAGGTCCAAATTTTACCGAAATTTGCTCACTTGGAAGAAAAGCAGCTCTAACCTTATTTAAAGGAGCGTCCCCACTGAGAGCATTCGCGTGTAATGAGCATTCGGCGTCGAATATTCGAGTAGTGTGGACGTTGAGCCGAGCGTACAAAGCTTATACAATTAATTGAAATTATTGCTCGTTTACAAATGCGCGGGTAAGAATGCTCTCAGTGATGACGCTCCTTAATAAAGTTTGTAGTAATATTTTAAAATCTTGATTCATTTTTGTGATTTATGATATGCCATTTCAGTCTAATGCTAATGTAATTTTTTTTTTCAAAGGAGTAAAAGTTGTTAAATGAAAAAAAAGTTATGTTTTAGTGGACAAGAAAGTATGGATTAATTTAAAGAAAATTTTTGAGCATTTTTGGTTATAAATCAAAAAGTACGTCACGAAAAATTATAAAAAAAATCGTTTTGAAATATGCAGATTGAGCCCTTTCATATGACACCCCATTTACTATAATCAAATCACTTTCATTTTTCAACCCCCCATTCTAGACCCTTTTTCAATAAAGTACCTATTTATAAAATTAGTTCCATATTTTTTTTACTAAAAACAAATGCAGGCAAGCAAGTTATATAACAATGCCAAACTTCAAGTCGATAGCTTGTGTAATTCCTAAGAAAAACTGCTGTGACATACAGACAGACAGACAACGAAGTCTCACCATAAGGGTTCCTTTTTACCATTTTGGTACGGAACCCTAAAAATAGCTTCTTATCAGGCTAACAAACAGAATCCTGTACCTACGTAGTACGCCTCCATTTGTCTTAAACCATAATATTAACAATATGATAGCGATATATTTAAAGACAAAGATAATTAAAGGCCCAGCCGCGGTGGTTACCAATATCCAGTGGGGCTAGCAGGTGGTCGCTCGGTACCCAACAAATGTGCCGCACTGGGTGACAAGTGAGAAAATTGAAATCGTCGTTTAGATCTTTGTATAGTACATAGTTATAAGTACCTATTAAAACCAACAAGTTCATACCCCATAATGAACGTACTTAGTAATTACCTAGGTCTAATTAAACAATGCAATGCGCGCATTTATACAGTATGAAACTAGCTACAAACCGGAAGAAGTAAACGCTTCTAAGAAACGCTGCTAACATTATCTGGCAAGGGGCTAAAACAAGTGATTTTACGCGAAAATTAATAACTAGGAGCATTTAATTACTAATAATACAACACAGTATATACAAAACTCAAATAATTAAACTAAGACTTAAAGCTAATTAAATACAAAAAAAATAAAACCAAAACTAAATAAAACTAATTATTAAAATCTAAAATAGGCCCCCATGACATTGTGCCGAAGATACTGGTAGCATTTTCTCTTTGAATAGCAATTCTTATTCGCTCTGAGAGGAAGCTGCCAGCTCTTCGGTCACCAGTGTGGTGTCGACTAGGCGCTTGCTTAATTCTGTTACCATGTGCGCCAGGACCCCACGTACCGAGGATCTCCACGCCGAATGCAACAAAGCTGTATTCGGAGCCAAGACCCTGCTATTTGCTCTTTTTAGGGTTCCGTACCTCAAAAGGAAAAAAGGGACCCTTATAGGATCACTTCGTTGTCCGTCTGTCTGTCTGTCTGTCTGTCAAGGCCCTTTTTCTCAGGAACGCGTAAAGGCATCAAGTTGAAATTCATATCCAATATTCAAGTCATGAAATTTAGCAAGAAGCAATGTCTTATAGCATAAAAAATCCGAAAACCGTTAATTTGTAGTTACATCTCATAAAAAAATAAGCGCAGTATAAACTGACACGTACTAAGTATGCACCCTCGTGCGTTCCTTTACTTGTGCTATAAGACATTGCTTCTTGCCAAATTTCATGATTCTAAGTCAACGGGAAGTACCCTATTGGTTTTGATTCCCTTTCTTGAGATTCCTTTAAATATGCGGCATAAACGGCCGTATCTTTTGATTTCGTTGACTTAGAATGATTTTCTTTACAGCTCCCTGGAGCTCGGAAAAAGAGAAACTCGGAAAAAGAGAGAAAAAATCTTCGAGACTCGATTTCTGTGATTTACCTACGAACTATTTACATACCTACAAAGTTTGTGCGGAATCCTTGGTGCGCGAGTCCGACTCGCACTTGACCGGTTTCCTTTTTCTCCGCCGCTTCCGCCGCAGCGCCTGCTCTAGTTGTAGTAAAGTGCATTGTACGTCAGCCCTTTGTTACCTATTTCAATAAAGTTTTGTTACTACCTGAACATTAAATAAGTCGTCAAATACTCACAGAGAACCAGATTTTTAATGAAAGGTTATTGGCATCAAAAGTACGCAAAACTATATCATATTACTTAAATTTTACATTAATTTACATCATTACTGTGCTATCTCTTCCTCACCATCGCCTCACGAATCATAAAGTGATATAATTTCATCCTCGACCTAAATAATTATCCGCCCTAGCCTTTCGCTTGGTGAACGAAACGGATTATTTACTCCGAATAGTTTATGATATAATATGAAATACTCGATTCGAAGTCGCTGAAAAAATCGGCGTAAGTACTTAAGATTATTATTCCTAACCTGGGCCCGTATTATGGTCGCGTTTATCGCGTGACAAAACGTGGTTAAAGCATCCGTCACTTTCTGACACGTATAAAGCGCGAGGCGAGAGTGACGGATGCTTTATCCGCGCTTTGTCACGCGACAAACACGGCCATAATAGGCCCGCAGCACCCATATATGGTCGCCTATATCGCGGTGAGTAATCTAGCAGGTGAGAGCGGCCGCGTCCAGCGCCGACGGTGTCTGTCGACGTCTGAATCGGCACGTGTCTGACACGCTCGTTGTCTGTAAATATGTTAGGTAAAATGCGATAGCTCTTACAAAATCAACCTTCGAGTTCCTACTTCTTTCTCACTCGTACTTATGCGAGTCTTGCTGACTTTTCCCGAACCCGAAAGGCTTTTTATCAAATTAGGAGCTGTCGCACCATATTTAACACCGAAAATATACTACTATGCAGAGCCGACTCAAAATACAACCAAGGTCAAAGACACGCGCGAACACGTAGTTCATATGGACTGACAGAACTAAGCTCGCCGACGCCGGTGAATCCGTGAACAAAGTAATATTTAAAAGAAATCCTACCACAAACAACAAACTCATTTGACTGCTGCCGTTGCGGAATATTGCCGCAACAGCCAATAAAGGCGCTTACGCAGCATAGATGTTCATTGAGATATAATATGATTCATCGATTACTCCAAGTTATAGCGATAGGCTGGCTATCGCTATCCCACTTGCACTCATACGAGTTGCACTCGCAACTGACAGTATATTTGTCACTTGTGTGTCATTGAAATACGAAGATTGCCGATTACTAATTATAGGCACTGGTATACTCGTAACTCACCAAAAATGTATACATAAACTACTTGTAACCTAGTTAGACACAGAAATGACAATTCATCAATTCTGGTTGCTAGCTTGATGTTTGTTTGTTTTGTTATTTGCTTTATGCTAGAGGTTACAGACAAGAATAACGCCGCCTATGAACACCCGCAACACTATGAGAGGAATTGCAGATGCGTTGCCGGCCTTTTAAAGAATATTCTTATCTAAAAGGCTCGTCTATTGAATGTCCCTAATGCATAACTAAAGGATAAAATGAAATGCAAAGCTTGGCCAATTTAAAGAGTTTGAAAAAATGAGGGCGCTGCTATTTGGAGTGAATTTGGCAACATGATCTAATTTTAACCTAAAAAAAATCAGGTGGGGCTGTGTCGAGGCACAGGCCCGTTGTTAAATGTGAAACGTCGCGTGCCAGCGAGTCGTTTTTAGTGTATTAGATAAAAATTATCGCATCAATTCGACTGACGTTAATATGTCTCAGTACAGAGACATCTCCGATCGATGTTTGATGTTTTTTCACTCTTTGGTTAGACACAGCCACGGTAGAGGTGATCTCGCCACCGTCACTAACCGCACCGTGCCAACTTTGAGACGCCCTCGAAACTCGAAACGGTCTCCCTTTTTCGGCACTGGATACTGTACTGTACTTATGCGTAGCCTATAACCTCCTCATTCCAACGATATGAGTAATTTATAATATATTTTGACTTGATACCCAACCCCATGCTATATCATATATTTTTTAAACTAATGATTGTATCCGTCTCTAAACCTAGAACTTAGGGAGGTATTAAGGTAAAACGATATAACCCATTTCGTTACGGTCCACTTTTCTGACCGATGAACCTGTAAGTTTCACGTCAAAACTGGCAAAACTGCAGTGTGATGTGATGTGATGCGGTAGCGTCACCTTAGAGTATTGTAGTCCCACACAACGACAAACTCTCGTTTTTGCTAAGCAGTACTCAAAACGTATTTAAACTGTGGTTCTCGCCTTGACTGTAGTCGTTTTAGCTGCGTTGATATATTTAGGAAAGGAGTATTTTTTTTTGATTTGCAGTTATTCTATTTGATCAGCATCAAACATCAGCCGTGAGTTTCACGGGCGATCTGAGGGACGATCTGGTCGTCTGTGAAACCAGCGACTAAATGAATGTGTAGGCAGTTGAATGTTATTTACCCACTTTGACGGACGACGTAAATTCGCCGGCTATTCATCGACTGAGTAGAACTGAACGACGATGCATTAACAGAATAACATAGCAGCAGTTAAATCAATTAATCAGCATATAATGTTTCGGTCGGCAATAAATCAATAACCGGGCGCAACACTTGGTCCGCAACTAAATCAAATACTATCGGAAAATTCATCAATATTTGGTAAGCTTAAAATATTATGTGTCCGCAAAATCTACTTAATAAGTTAAGCAGTTTAGTTGAGCATGGGGATCACTTAACCAAATCAGTCACGTTACCGATGACATTTTCGAATTTTAACTATTAATTGAGTTAACTACGGATCCTAAAACTCGCGCCTAATGCCCTTATTTATTTATCTGACTAAGTCAAAATGGCGAGTTAAAAATCATAAATCGAATCGAAGTTATCTTTATTTTTAAACTTTCGCGTGTACAACACATATTGACAACACACGTTGACGTTACAACATCAAGTGTTTTAACGCGATAACAACTAATAAACATCGGTGGCAGACATCTCCCTTTCGTTAGAAGCTATCGCGTTAAGACCTGATGCTTATAATCACTAGCTGGGTTGACTACGAATCAAATAACTCTTCCTTATTGTTACTCTTAAAACGATGTCTAACAAGTTCTCCAATCCCAAATCCATCATCGTAGGTTTCCGTAAAAATATAGGACACACTATTAGGGGAAAAAGTAAAAACATCGTTTACTACAAATATTCTTTACTTTAAACACGCATCATAAAACGCATCCATATTTGACTTAATCATACATATCTAACCATTGAGCAATTCAGGTATTCGGCATAGTAAACTATACACTTAAATTACGAATAAAATTGGAATGCAATGGTATTTTGTAAATAATTATTTTTAGAGTTTAGAAATTTAAAACAAATAAATTAAGATCGTCCTTTTCTTAGGACGGTCAAAGATGAATAATTTGTCCAATGACTTTCCCACACAAAATATCGCGATATATTGCATAATTATTTTGATAATATGTTTATAACTGGCACATAATATATTTTATATTTATAACATTCACAGCCTTGGAACATTTGAATTATATTGATAAGGCACACGATCGTGTCACAGTTTAAAATATAATGTAGTATAGCTGCAATGAATATGATTACAAATTCATATATACATTTCTTTGTTACAAAATAGTAGTATAAATGTCATGAAATTAGCTCACTTTTTCACAAATTTATTCCAACATCCTATACGTTAACTATTTCTTACAGCGATGAACCAGTCGTTCCAAAATAAGTCATTTAATATATATTATTTATTGTCACATAATTATTTGTATTAAAATATCACACGTAAACATAGGTACCCCTACTATGCGTTTATAAAACAATTCTTATAATTACGTATCATAGCTACCTACAGAACTAAACCATAAGAAAATTCGCAACAATTGCTATTCATGCTGAATCTTTCTAAGAACCCTAAGCTGAAACAGCAGTCTTTTCTATAGTTCGCTAGTTGTTCAGAAAGACCTTGATTATGGCAATCATCTAACTTAACCTATTGACCGCGGATGAATAGTTTATTGATGACTCGGAGGACTGAAATGCGGTGGTGATAAGGGATCTGTGAATATAGTATTAATTTAAATGCTAGTTCTACGCTTTCTTGGCGAAGCCGTAGGAGTTCCACTTCTCGATGTGGGGCAGCACGTCGTTGATGACGGGGTACCACTCGGCGCCGGAGTAGTCGATGGCCGGCAGCTCGCCGCCGTAGTCTGCCGGCAGGTGCGTCGCCGCCACCTGCTTGTGCAGGGACGACATCTTCGTTCCGTGGAAGAATATCTGCAAATTAACAATTAAGTAATCAGTAAACTTCAAAAAACATTCTAGTATCTATAAGAAACAGTATTGTAAATAAACAAATAATAAAAAACCGGTCAAGTGCGAGTCAGATTCGCGCACGGAGGGTCCGTATTTAAGTCCGTACTTCAAAAATATACCTTTTTATGTCCTTTAATTGTATGCAATAAGGTCCATTTTGACTTGCCTAAATTTTAGAATTAGATCTTTAAAGTTTTTTGTCAATTTTCGAAAAATATAAATTTTGAACACTTCGTCTTATTTTTTCCGTAAAATTTAAGTAATCTATAAGTTAGGAATTTTTCAGATTTTTCGGTTCATAAACTTCGGAGAAAAGGGGGGGAAACGATAATTTTTTGAACATTTTTGGTTTTAAATCAAAAATTACTTCACGGAAAATTGTAAAATAATAGTTTTGAAATGTGCAGATTGAGCCCTTTCATATAACATCCCACTTGCTATAATCAAATCACTTTAATTTTTCAACCCCCCATCTAGGCCCCTTATCAATTATTTATAAAATTAATTTCATATTTTTTTACTAAAAACAGATGCGGGCAAGCAAGTTATACAACTATGCTAAATTTCAAGTTGATAGCTTGTGTAGTTGCTGAGTAAAACTGCTGTGACATACAGACAGACTAACAGACAGACAGACGACGAAGTCTCACCATAAGGGTTCCTTTTTTACCATTTTGGTACGGAACCCTAAAAAAATACCAGGGGACAGCTCACACAAGTTGACCCTGTGTTTCAGACAATTCTAAAAGTAACACACAAGCAGCTGAATTCGGACTTGTTTAGAGTAAAGTAATAGGGATGCTAGAAATTTCTTTAGGTTAAATACTAGGAAATCTCAGGCATTATTAAGTTTAATTATAGAACTCGATTAAGCTTCTTAATACCTCTTTTATCAAGAAATATGAGAACTACAAATCTATGGTTTTGATTTATAAAAGATGTAGACTCACTCTGTGCTTGAGCTTCTCCCGGATGAAGGGCTTGAACATGTTCCAGACGACGTTGAAGATCATGGGCTGTTTGACGAAGTGCACCTCCTTCAGCCGCAGCGGCATGGCGTCCTGGATGAAGGTCAGCAGCCGCTTGGAGAACGCGGGCGTGAGGCCCATGGTCTGTGAACAATACCAGGAAAGTTGGTAAAACACACTGCTCACAGTAACGAGTATACAGACACGTATACTTTGAACATTTATGACTCACTAGAGCAACGTGTCGACTTCGTTTACCCGCCGACGACACCGACACCATCATTTACCATCATTTGATAAATAACATTTCACAAACATATCATTTGGCAAAGCGCTTTTTTTTCCGAAACTATAAATATTTCAGTATTTTTATAAAACTAACCTAACCTATACATGGTCCTACACTATGGTCCTGAATTAAATCCTGAAATATTTCCTGTTACACATTTAGCCACCGAAATATGCAGGTTTTCTCACGATGTTTTCCCTCACCGTAAGAGCATCGGTAAGCTGCAGTAAAAGTCAGTCCAAATGACAAGATATTAATAAAAATCTATCTTCAGAGTGACACGGTGACAAGGTGATCGCAATGAATTTCAAAATATTATTTTTTACTGTTGGTTAGGACCATTGTGAGCGTTGGTGAGTTTTGTTTTCAAATCTGGCTCTCTTATTCTTCGCCAGGCAACGATACATTATTAAAACGTCATTGTATCCGAGAGGCATTTTAACACGTTCGCAATCCCTAAACTTCCCCATCCCGCAGTATTTTGAGTCCGATTTTCCGATCAACTTATACGAGTATGTCCCACATGCATACATTAGTTAGATAACATTTGATTGATCAACCAACGTACAGAGTAGACACGCACCACCCGGCACCCAAGTAAGTAATCCTAATCACTTACCTAGATAGACTTTGGTACTTGAATAACAACTTTATATTAGTCATGCCTAAGTCAGGCATAAGCTGTTATATACCACGGCTTAGTTGAGAAGTCGTTTATCGGTACTCCCTTGGAAATTGTTTAATTTTTCCGGATAAAAAGTACCTTTTATACGTCTCCGGGCTACAAACTAACTGTACCAAATTTCTCATCAAGCGGTGCAGACGTCGAGCCGTAAAGTTGAAATAATTAAACACACTTTCGCATTTATAATATTAGTAGTGATTTGGGGCCTAAAGCAGAATTGTTTGGTTCTGTCGCGTCCAGTGTCACGGGTAAGTTATATTTTAGTTCTTTTGTCGTGCCACACTAGACTGGATTAATAAGTAGGTTACTTATCACGGCCTTACTGTGGCCGACCGCAGGTGTCGCGCCGAACATCGGAGACGAGAGGACGAGGGCAGTGTAGGTATTCTAGAAAACATCTTTGCGTCGCTCACTTCATCCAGCGCCTGGCAATCATAATATGACCCCAAGCTCGACCGTATCATCTCGCGTTATATATAGTTGTGTCAATCTAATCATGTAAACAAGTATCACACTTATTTTTTGACTTTTCATAAATACTATATTGATTCGAACCTTGCGACGCCGTTCAGTAACTTAAATGATAATCACCTCTTTTTATGCCTTGCTTGCACGTATAGTAAGTATTAGGAAATACGGCTGTCACAGAGATCATCCTACGTTGACCGAATTATAGGTAGACTAACATGTAATTTAAATGCACTGAAGATTTAACCCTTTTCGAGGCAGCGGCTCTATATTCTGCCCTCATAAGAAGAAAAGGCACATGTGCAAACAAATTGGTATTGCACATGCGACCTCTATTAACCTACTGCACAGGGTTTAATATGCTTCTGTGAATAATTCGCAGATGTGCCTTTTTTTCTTACGAGGGCAGTATTAACCACATAGGTTTAGTTATAATTTCAACTTTATAGTACCTTTCAAATCTGATTGAATGTACGTGAAAAGTTACTGGCTCTGAAATTAATTCCCAATGTGTAAATAACTTGGATATGTATTGCTTCTTTGTTAAACTCTCCACATTGGTGCGGCCTGGAAATGGGTTAAGTAGGCTCGCCGGTGCCTTTTCATTGACAAAGATTCGGGCGAAATATTTAAGACAATACCATAACAAGCAAGAGTACAATAACTCGCTCAGCACCTGTGTACCTATGCACATATTTACCCAGTCAAGTGTTTTGCCCTGCAGAGGGAAACACACTTCCTGTACCGCACGACAAAGGGCGGATGTGTAACTAAAATATTGACCTATCTGATGATTCTCAGCGCAAAACCCAGCTAAAATTAGCAATGGAGATAACTCGAACAAATAGCAAATTTCAGAGTTGTTTTTAATATCGACGCACGCGATACATATCCGCATCCTTGGTCTCATTTGCTAAGTGGGTCGAACATCAACGCGCGATGCATCTCGAATTCCCAAACATGCCACATTATAACCGGAATAAACTTCGTTTTATCGAGCTAGCCTCGGACGTGACGCCCCTTGAGCCGAAACCCTGAATCATCTATTATCCTCGGAGATCGATTCATTGATCTACCTATAAAGGTTAGTGTTTTCAGTCCACGAGTCCCCGATCTACTACTTAATTTTACATACATTGAAGCAACCGTTCTCTTTGACTGGTGCGATAGCGGGGCGCGCCTTTGTGGATTAAAAACACTATATTTGCCTATATAGACTTATTTTGCTATAAATCTCATATTTCAGGCATTGCAACGTGATCTCCTTTATGTTATCTACAAGGCCCACCTGCAAAAAGTCTCATCGCAACAATAACACTTTACTTTACTTTACTAGTAATTAAGACGAGGAACTCGATCGTAACAATCGGAAGGTTGATTACATCGATAATATTCTCAAAACAATGGCGACAGAAACGTGATCAGAAAATAAAATTTGATAAAGGTCTTAGCAGGATTAATAAATAAAAGTTAGGATTAAATTATCGTTCACTGGCTGATATATAACGAATTATGTACTAATTTGTGTATCAAAATTGCTAGAAACGTGTTAGTTTATCAAATTCTGATTGTTGATTTATGACAAAAACACAAGGTAAAACATAAAGCAATAATGAGTACTTAGGTATTGCTTTATTTATCAGCATGACTAAATTGTCTCATGACGGTTTTTACAGATATCGAGGATCCTGTTTACAAAGTCCATTTATATAATCAATTTCGTAACTCCTAACAAACGCACACATGCCTACATAAAACAAATAAACAGACAATAGTGAGGACGCCGGAGACATTTAACATAATGTGCTTTGTTGTACAAGTGCATTTACACTTTGTACTTTGGGTTAAACAAATACTTTGTTTAAACCACGCATGACTCACGCAACACGCCTAAAGTGTAATTTTAAAACGTGTTTCTCATATTAAATTATAAACATATTTCGATAACAGGCTTTTCATAGTTATATTTCTTTTAAGTTTTTGCCAATTCTATATCTTAATGTATTATATAGTTAGTCCTTTTACTGATGGCTCCTTTCGGATACATTTCGACCCTGTAGGATCTTTTACGCAATATAATAAGGAGAGGATAATAATTATCCTCTCCTATTTATCTCTCCTATAATTATTATCCTCTTAGAAACTCAGCGGTTTGAATGTGCAGGTTTCCTCGCGATGTTTTTCCTTGACTCTGATGCCGCGGCTCTATGCGGCATTCGGCGAATATTCGTGTTGGCGTCTCTATTTTACTTAACGTTTATGACAAAGTCGTCAACACGAATATTGGCCGAATACCGCATAGTGTAGACGCGACATAAGAGCATCGGGTTTTGTACTTAAGTTAGAAAAACTCATTGGTATCAGCATCAGCTGGGGTTCGAACTCTGTAATACAGAGGGAGTGAGGGGGATTCAGTTCACCATCTGCACTGTTGCCAGATCTCCTGGATTTTTCAGGAGATCCACCGAACTTTTCTACTGATTTTTTAGTCTTGGATTTGTATTGAAAAATCAGTACATTCTCAGGAAAAGCCAGTAGATCCCCCAGGAGACCTGGCAAATACTGCGCTATACTTACAACGATTGTTGACGACTGGCCACACTGCTCGGCATACTCTAAGCTAACTACTAGGCCACCGACGATGTCGCGCTTTTGCCAACTCAGTTACACAAAGAATTAATAAATAGAAATACTGATTAGTACGTTTATTTACCTAACAAACGTAGGATTGGGCTTTACGCATTCGTTACCACCGGCTGGCAATTATATGTAATTTTACTTCATTACGTGTGTCACCGGCGGTAAACGAAAGTGTTTAAGAAGCAAACAAACGAAAACTGATGCATCAATCATTCGACGTGCGCGTGCGCAGCGAGCTTGCACTGCACAAGCGAGTGAAAGTGAAGATTGCTGACGGTCGTTATCGCCCACTTGCTACAAAAATGCCCAACTGCGTGATAACGCGATATTTACTGATAATGATTTAAGAAAAATCTGTTGATAAACATTTCACACTTATCGAGCAAACGCTTTTAACGACGCGGTAGCCTAGTTGGTAGTGATAGTGACCACGAAGCAAGCGGTCCCTGGTTCGATT
Source organism: Tortrix viridana (assembly GCA_963241965.1). NCBI lineage: Eukaryota > Metazoa > Arthropoda > Insecta > Lepidoptera > Tortricidae > Tortrix > Tortrix viridana. Next base: position 4,686,129 of record OY725172.1, on the reverse strand, counting down.
CCCGATAAGGGCAAATATTTTTGTAGTGAACGTGAGAATTTTATCCTGAGTCTTGGATGTTTTCTATATTTTATAAGTATTTATTTATCGATCTTAGTATATTTATCGTTGTCTAGTACCCATAATACCGACCTATATAGAGGTTTGTTTACGACTAAGTGAGTTTGTGTGAGGTTCCCTGATATTTATTTACATACTAGCTCTCCGCCCGCGACTTCGTCTGCGGAGTCCGTACTTTCGTAAGTTAAAATATTGCCTATGTCCAGCCTGAAAGTCCATTCAAAATGTTGGCGAAAGATTTTTTTTAATCGGATGAATAGGTAGTTCCGGAGATTACCCCTACATCCAAACAAACAAAAACTAATTTACAAAGTTTACCTCTTTATAATATTATTATATATTATATATAATGAAGATAGTGTAGATTAGTGTAGACGTAGATTAAACAGCTGTAATGCGACGCGTTATGTACCAAATGCGACTTACTTCCAATACAATACGGCACAATACATTCCAAGCGACCTTGTTTACGCTTATACGCATTGTTTAAATTTCACGCGAAAATACCGCATTTTATTCAATACTTATTTATTAAAAACCGTTTTAAATATGCGTTGGAAAATAGCCCATGACAATTTTACAGCCGTATTGACGATATACGTAAACAAACGTCGCCTTTATCTACGCCTTAATTTAAACTTGAACAACGGCCTGCTAAACTATTGTGTCGAATATTTCCTGAATTATAGTATTAAATTAAGGCATTGGGCTATCATGCCAAACCACCTAAGCAAGCTCCAATGAACCCTAAGACAATAGGCGCAGAGGCCATTGACGCTCGCCGCCTTTGTTTTAACGCGCGCTCCAATCTAGGTTTCATAAAACTCGGCAGGAAAACAATGTGTAATCGCGCATTACTTAAACTGCCGTCCAAAGCAAAAAGGTCGTATACACATAAGGACTTCATACTCATATACTGTTTTTAGGGTTCCGTACCTCAAATGAAAAAACGGAACCCTTATAGGATTACTTTGTTGTCCGTCTGTCTGTATGTCTGTGTGTCTGTCAAAACCCTTTTTCCCAGGAACGCATGAAGGTATCAAGTTGAAATTCATATCAAATACTTAAGTCTGCAATCCCTTGGGTCAGTGAAAAAATCAAACATCTAAGTCAACGCAATCAAAATATACAGCCGTTTATGCCGCATATAGAAGCGAATTTCAAGTGAATCAAAACCTATAGGGTACTTCCCGTTGACTTAGAATCATGAAATTTGGCAAGAAGCAATGTCTTATAGCACAATTAAAGGAAAAAATCCGAAAACCGTTAATTTGTAGTTACATCACATAAAAAATATATCCAGTATAAACTGACACTCACTAAGTACGAAAGTGCATACTTATTGCGTGTCAGTTTATACTGGACTTTGTTTATATTGTATTCCCGTGATTTACGAACTATATTTACATGCCTACAAGTTTGTGCGGAACCCTCGGTGCGCGAGTCCGACTCGCACTTGACAGGCTTTTTTTATTTTGGAGGGCAGTATAGCCACAACAACAAAGATGCTACGTTTAATAAAGGGTTCTTGACTTTTGTACAGTCGAGGACAGAAAGATGTATACACTTTTGGACCTTATTACAATGGAATAAGGTGAAAAAGTGTAAATATCTTTCTGTACTCGACTGTACTATTTTATTATTTATAACCCTTAATAATATTATAATGCGAAAGTGTGTTTGTTTGTCACGTTTTCACGCAATGCAGGCACAGTTTATAGTTCGTTGTCGGACATAGGGTAATTTTGATCCCGGAAACTTGAACCATCTCGACGAGAGAGAAAAGAGATAAACAACTTATAGACGAGTTGCGGAAAAAGTTATTACATCGCAAAATATAAACAGACCGCCATTGTCGCCGTAATGTAACTAGAAGACGTAATCATAACTACTTAGATTACTACCTACAGTAAACCCAGTAAATAATCAATTCAAATTTCTGAGACCTAACGTTTCTCTTTCAGTTTTTGCGACAACGTTATATTGTGGCTAAGTAAAGTCCGTGGCCCACTGAAACTCGTGTAACAATGTTAAAACCGTAATTACGGTTACAGGGGGCAGCGCGCCATTTCTCATCAAACCGTCAATTACCTAGTCGATTAACCTCTGCTTAATATTTACTGCCGCGCATTTTCGTTGCATGGTTCGTTAACGCGACTGCATTGCATATCTAGTAAGTAGGGTACGTTGTTGATTCGGGGCTTAAAATGATGTCCACTCTTTTCCTTGTTAACAACATGGCTAATGCGAAAAGGGATTGGTCGATTATTTATTATTTACTGCAAGGTTTTTATAAATCTTGTGAATAATTATTATAAGAAATGCTATCAACAACAGATGCAATGGTGCCGTCTTTTAGCTTTATAGCTTTTATCCGTTAGCTGTCGTTGTACAAGCCGAAAAGTGCTAGTTTATCTTTCCTAGATTGTATATTTCGTATGCAATCCTTAAACCCTTCCGATACCAATAACGAACTGGACAGTCACAGTTAGCACCGTAATGAAGACCCATACGTATGTATATATATATGCCTAAAAGCTAGGTTTCCAGCTAACTAGATCATGATTGTAAGAAAGGAATTCTCGGGAATTCGAAGGCGCCTTTATTGTTTATTCTAAAAAAGGTAACCAATTGTATTACTGACCTGTGTCCAGCCCATGTTGTTGAAGTCCATGACCACGATGGTGCCGCGGACCTGCGACTCGGGCTCCAACATGGCGGCCTCGTGGATCAAGTAGAACAGCCGGAACAGCTGGTCTGCTGTCACCTTCTTCGGGTCCCACGTACCTTGAGAACACAACCTCATATTTACACTAGTATTCGGAGTAGCTCTAAGGTTGGAATTGCCCACCCTGAGTCACTCCTGCGGCACCTCACTCTATTGTATTTAGCTGTCGTTTTGCATAAGGGTGATTCCACAAGCGTTTCAACCGCCGTCAGTCCCTTGACCGCATTAAAGCCGAAATTTCTGTAACTTTGGATGTCATTTTTGGTTGTTTTGTAGAAGTCAGGGCACTCTATAAAACAACAGAAAATGGCATCCAAAGCTACAGAAATTTGGTCGTTAATGCGATCAAGGGACTGACGGAGGTTGAAACGCTCATGGAATCACCCATAAAAGTCTTGTTGGTTTGTTTCCTTTGCAACAAGTGTATAATATTTACTACGTTTTACAACAGGCCATGACAATATGTCGTTATGATCATTTGCTTTTGTTTTGTAAATCGATTTGCTTGTCAAATTGCCTTTTCTAGAAAATGCAAAATCTTGGAAAAAGAACAATCGGTAATTAGTCTTATGGATAATATAAATATCGATCGATACTACATACATATGTACGTCATGTTTATTTTATGCCAACGCAGTAATTCAGTACTACAAAATAAATTACTATAAAAACAAATTAATGACAGTTCAATTCAGAATTGTCAGACTGCATTATCTTGGCGTTGCATAATGCACATACATGCATCTTATGTTGAGATCCTGCACGTATATTGGTAATAAACATCATTATCCATTTTATAGCAACAGCTGTGATAGTTACATTAGAATAATATTTTTTCCGTATGTTTCGTCAAGCGGCTGTGAATACTATATATACTATCCCTACTAATATTATAAATGCGAAAGTAAATCTGTCTGTCTGTTTGTCAGTCTGTAACGCTTTCACGGCTATACCACTGAACCGATTTCGATGAAATTTGGTATGGAGATAGCCTTAGTTGGATAATATTGGACAGTTCTCGAGGGAGCAGCGATAAACGACGTCTACGCGGACGGAATCCACTATCATAAACTAGTTTCTGTCTGCAATTTATCATATTAGAAGATAGAACAGAAGAGAACAATTGAAATCGCGATTAGTTATAAGTATGTACTTTTCTTCGCAATAAACAAGTCAAAGATAGGGGCACTTATCGCCGTGACGCCCTTTAATCCACGAAATAAGATTATGCAAGTATTATGCAAATGATAAAGATAAGATAATTGTATAATTTTAAAATGTTTAGTAAATATTTAAGAGTGCATACTATATCAAACTGCGATCCCGTGTTTTATCAACAATATAGCATCATTCGCCTCGTAATGAAGATATCAAAATTTCTATAAAACACAATGTAAAATAACAAGTCAGTTACTATTCAAGCCAATAAGTGACAAATTGCTAACTTTCCAGTATATCCATGACCTTCAACCGAAGATAGAGGATAAGTCCCCCTGGTGCATTTCGGCTAGTCCTACCCAGTTCGGCCAGTGACCGTCAAGACCACACCTTAATCACAGCTTAAGGCCGTTCCTGGTCGCAATTTAACATAATTCGTGTCCTGGAATATGATACTTTTTATCCTGGAAATTTTAGCCAGGGGCTCTAATCCATTTTCAGGGTTCCGTACCAAATACTGAAAACCGGGATCCTTTTAAGATGACTTTGTTATCCGTCTGTCTGTCAGTCCGTCAGGCCATCAGTCCGTCAGTCCGTCTGTCCGTTGGTCTGTCAAGCCCCTTTTTCTCAGGAATGGCTGAAGCATTCAGGCTGCAATTTGGAATAGATGTAGTACCTATTTAGACAATTTTTTTTCATCATTAGTTTCGGATTTATGACCAAATATGTACAAAAAAATGACCTGTATCGGGATCTATCTGTACCGGATCTATATCGGGATTCGGGTGGCATAATCATTGTTTGATCTAATCTATCGTTCGGTCAAAAACGTTATTTCAATTGAAAGGGTTTTTTTCAGAACGATTATAAAACTAACCTAACCTAACTAATCTACACAACAGATATTTATTCAATCCTGAAATTTCAGCCTAAAAGGGTGTTAGGCAAAAACATTTTCGACCAAACAATACGTTAGGACAAACAATTTTATGCGGGTTCCCGACCCAATTCAGACTTATAGACGTCTATGCGGAGCGCGGTCGAGCGGATTGAAAATTTGTATTCGACGATATAGGTAATCCGCAGAGCCGCCAACTGCTCCCGTGTGTTCATCACCTTGGACTCGCCCATCTTGCTTCCATAGCTCCATATAGCATTGCTTGTAGTCATGATGCTGACGCTATAAAGTAGCGCCGCTCTAACGTTAATAATAATTACCATAATATCAACAATATGATTACAATATGGGAGCAACATGGCCTAGAACACAATGGGATAGCGGCTCAGTAAATAATATTACAGGTATTATCCAGTTACCTCCGACATTGACGATAAGCACCCGCCGGCCCTTCTGGTCGCGGCCTTTCATTACGTTCACCACCTTGTGGTTGAGAAAGGCTTCCTTCTCGTGGTCGGGTAGCAGCCCATCCAGGAGGGAAGCGTTGTCGCGCTTGAACTCTGCTATTCTCCGCATCTGCGACAAACGAGAGAACACTCAACATACACGTCACACGTTTCAAAAAGATAAGAAGTCAATCCTGACAACTATCGAATATCAATGATTCCGCTGAAATTGAAGTTCAAGAAGACAATTAAACTACTTAAACACAATACCTAACTAAATCACATATTCATTGTGACATTTGAATCTGACAGAAAGTGACAAAGCATAGGTACTTTTACTAAAATAGGTTTGTTGTACGTTTAAGAATAAGGGGGTTAATAAAGCCATGTTATATGCGGTGCTCGAAATAGGCAGTGCCTATTCACCTAAAGTTCGACAGATGACGTAGTTAAAGAGTGGTTACAACCCCGAAAAACATTGACTTGAAAAATATTGAAAACCGGGATCCCTGATGCAGCACTGGTTATAACGGACAAGCAAGAAAATGCAAGTTGTGATAGCTGTTCATATAATGAAAAGGTTGCTTCCGAATCAAAAACTTGTCAAAAGTCATTAGACGTAGAATGAAGCCTAACTTTAATATTCTATGAGCACCAATTCTCTCAATGTGGGTATGTGACAAATATCGCAATAGTCGCCATAAACTGAAGATCAGTAGGTCAACGAAAAACAATTTAATATTATATTGTTTAATGACAAATTCATGATAACACATGCGCAAATTCCGGCTCTCAAAATAAAAAATATTGATAATACGAACAGCTGCCGACTGAGACGTGTAACTTCAGCTTGTTATCATAATAGTCAGGCCGTTTACGATATTTGCGGAATCACAATGGGTCCATTTCCTCATATCATTGATAATATGCATGACATTACTTAGAGTAATTCGATGAGAAAACTACTACTGAGTATTGTTCTTAATTTAACAATAGCACAATATTGTACAGTCGACTTGCTAGATGAATAACAAAAAAAATCTGTCATCAAAAACACACTGAAAAGGGTTAAATAATGACCAGCCTCCTAGGAATTGCCTATTTGGTGCCTAGTAGGTTTTTTTGAAGTCGGTTAAAAATAAGTGTCTAATCAAATTTTAATAGTCTTCTAACGATTTTATTGATTCCGTTACTTTGACAAAGTTCCATGGTAGTGTACAAATCAAATTTGTCAACTGTACCAATAAGAAAGTTAGTAAAACATGGAAGTTAAGCAAATAGTAGGTAAGCGGTAATAAGACATTACTACTAATAGACGATGTTGACAGTTGCAGAAAAACATTCCGAACTCCATCAAAATTTATATCGCTTTGTTTCTAGACAATCAATTTGATGAATCATACCTATAGGTACGATTCATCAAATTTTATAAACTTTACGAAAACCACATTGTTGATAAAAAATATGACAAACGACACGACCTCAACTCATCAATTAGGTAGGTAAGTAGGTATTTTAGGACCCTAAACATCTTCTTTGCATTTTCATACGAGTGTAACAAGCACGTACAAATAGAAGACACCGCGACGTGTGTGTAGGTACTTCAATTTTGTACTGAATTATTGTTGCATCGGTTTTACACCCAACCAAAGACCCCAACCACGAGTGTATCGCAATCGAAATCGCGAAAAAAAAATTGACCATCCCATACATTTTGGCTAGTCAGCTGACTATGTTTTGTATGGGAGGGTCAAATTTTTTTTCGAGATTTCGGGGTTGATCCCATAGTGAAAGTTGGTCAGTATGACTTACTGATTTAAGCCCCAAAATTTTGTAGACGAATAAAAAAACACCCTGTATAGCGCGTCAGTTAGGCTGAGGCTAGAGGTGACTGAAAGTACTCAGAACATAAATTTAAATTATAATTCTTAAGAGTACCAGGATAGCTTCACATCACTAAGCGCCGTATTGAGATTGGTTTTAAGTGCTCGTTTTAATACAAGTCAAAGTAATAGTTATTTAAGCAACTGGCACATAATGAAGTGCCTAAAGGTACGAGTGCCGAGGTTAGAGCGCGAGCTTGCAATCGCTCTAATGACAGACACGAGTATCTTTAGAGCTAATTATGTACCGTTGCATAAGTATTTCTACAAGCTTAAAATGATAATGTCAAAAATAAACAATGGCTAACTTTTCTTGTATATACCTTCCTTGATTTTTCCGCTAACAAATGACTTGTCAGCAAAGTAATTTTCATTATTTTGATTAGCGTTAATAGTGTGTGAATTTTACTGTTAAATGTTTACAATTTTCATGCAAATTCCAATATTTACTATATCAGTTCTAACAATTTATCATTTATAAAAATGGAATGCCAAACAAAACGCCATTGTTGACATCCATATTGAGCGTAACCATGGTAACCAAATAACAAGTCGATGATTGCTGAGATCCATATTATTAATATGTCGATGAATATTAATCATATTTTCTTAGTGATTTAATAAAAGTGTAATTTTCAAGACTCGAAATTTACTTTGTTTTTAATGTACGTCATTTCAATTGTATTAAAAACATTTCTAACGATTTAATACACAAATTAGGAAGTCAAGTGCTTACTAAACGCCAAGACTGATATCCGGAATGACCGTAACCATGGTAATAACAATGCTATAATGGTTATAAAAGAACAGTTCTTACTATGTCAACGCTCATTGTAGAACAGTTTTCACGCTTTGGTTACACTATGGATTCTGATACTGTTAACGATGTATATTATATATTAGCGGTTTAAAGTACGCGAGTAGAAAAAAGTCGTTATGAAACTGTTATCTCTGAAGCGTTTTAAAATGGACATTTTATTTAAGATTTGTTTATTAATACAGTTCTTTTATTCTCAGGGTTCTGGTAGGTATTTTCTAAACCGTAGTCTTTACACTTGTCACAAGCAAACCGCTTCCCTGTAAAAACATCTAGTTAGCAGGGCCCGGAAAGGGTGAGCTGTTTTGAGAGTTTGCATAACATGGACATACCCTGTCATTTTAATGGTATATGTCCCATGTGTAATTTAATTACTAATAAAATGATTTTATTTAGGCTGTCTTTCTATTTTTCTTTTTATTTTCGGAAGGAACGGATGTGAATTATTTTAATGTATAATTTCGCTCAACTCACTTCAGTGGATGTAAGGATCTTTTTCTATGTATAAGTGGATATTAAACGGGAGAACTGATAGTCCTTTATTACAATTACACAAAAACTTTAGAATAAATAAAAAAGCTTTGTCAGTACATGGTCAGTACTAGTTTCAAGTGATTCACCAAACCTGGCGAGCCGGCGGGCACGTGAGAATGGCCCGTGAGTTACTCAACCACGTGCGGCGTGCGGCGGGTTAACGACTGCCTGCAATAACGCAGCAACCATGCTCCAGAGCAGCCATGGTGTTGCTCAACCATCTACTGTTATTAGAAGGAATTGCTCAAGCTATCGGTACAGTTGCATCGGCGCTGGTAACCGTTGTATAATAACATGGCACACCGCTTAATAACCGCTTGGAAGTACCTATTATCCGATTTGATGTAATTTAATAACGAACTCTGCTAGCAACTGAGATATAAAATTGACTATTTAAATAAATACAACATAATCGAGTTATTCGCTAAGAAAAGATAAAATGGTCGAAAACTATAAAATAAGCTTTAGAGCATTTATATCGGTCAATAACATTTAACCTTAACCGGGTGTACTGTACCATGGGTACGTATCATAATAATATAAATTTAGAATACATACGGTTGGAATACATAAAGTTAAAATACCGAAAATCAAAATATATAGTGTATCAAAATATATAAAGTTATTTGACATAAGTTCTAAACTCATAAGAATTAATGTAGGTATAACAGTTAATATCAAATTTAACTGAGTCGACGGAGCTCCGCTTTGGCCCTTCGGGCCATCATCTGAAGAGGTAACAGCCTAAACCTACCTCATATTTGTGATACTAATTTTGACCATTACGATAAACATACTTTCTAGATTTTGATTGTTTATCCTTGTAACTATTATATTTGCCGATAGTATACATTTTGAACGTCATTCAGATGAGGGTGTTCATTCACCCTATTCGAGGAGTTCAGAACCTGCGAGGGTCTGTTGGAACAGACCCGTGAGACCGTTCCTCTTGGAAGAGGAACGGTCTCACGGTCTAATTGAGAATTTGTTTTGTAATAAATTGTAAACATATGCATTTGGTCAGCAGGTATGTCAAAGTACTTCATGAATTTCGATTGTTATACCTCCCAACTATTATATTTTCTGATATTATATATTTTGAATGAAGGCATAAATTGTAAACTTGTATATTTTGATTTTATGCATTATAATACGTAGGTACCCCTTTACCATACACCAGGCGACAACTTTATTATAAGAAAATTATTGAATTATTACTTTTATTACATAACCATTTTGATTTAAAGCGAATATCTTTTCTTAATGTATTCATTGTTGTAACATCAGGGTTAAGTCCATGACACATTTTTAATCGTGCTAGGCAAACATTTACGTATTTTTTAAATTTATTTATTAATATAAACACCTAAATATGTAGTGTCAACAAATATTATTGTGCTCGGACGGTTATCAGACGACTCGGTCAGCCGTTATCGAGCGAGATAACGTGTTGTTTCACGCCAAACACATCATCGACGGTTATTAAAACTTATCGATAATTATTCGGGTAAGTACATGTAATTGAATAATTAACTTAATCAATATTCAGTTATGCATGCACAGCGCACTAGTTACGAATTAAAAATAAATATTGTATTGAGGCAGCTAAATATAAGTTAGGTACCTACTTTGATGAATAACAAATATTTTGATGATTAACACCCTCAGTGTTATTTATCAGTTTTATTTAGTTTATGTTCGTTAATTTCAAATATGGTAGAACGCATGATAACATTTCATTTTCAATTTAATAAGGATTTTGATAACCCCCGACGCAAAAAAGAGGGGTGTTATATATAAGTTTGACGTGTGTATCTGCGTACCTGTCTGTGGCATTGCAGCTCGTAAACGGATGGACCGACTTTGATTTATTTATTGTTAGAAAGGTGACTTAATCGAGGGTGTTCTTAGCTTGCAATGGTTCGATGAAAATCTGTTAAGCCGTCTAAAAGTTATGAGCTCTGAAAGTGACTTTGTTTTTGAGTTTTAATACTTGAGATCTTGTTTACTGTTCAAATTCAAACGCGATTGTCAACTTTCGTAACTACCTACTCACTATACTATAGTAAATTATTTTCTGTAGATTTCAACAACCATTGTCGTACTAGAGTAATAAAAATACATATTTAATGCTTTTAATTTTTTTTTAAGAAAATGAATGCATTGGTTGTCGTTTGCAGCATTTAAGCGCCATATAAACTATAATAAACTAATCTTCTGAGATGCAAGTCTCAAGATACGTAAAAATGAACATCAAGTCATAGAAAACGGTCACTTTTGACGTGTCTTAAGATGGGTATTATTATAACGCCACTAGGTCACTTAGGTAGGTTACTGAAATGACGCGATGGCCGCATAGTATGCGCAGTTAAGACAATGGACTGAAGATTCAAAATACAGGATACCATCGCAAGTTGAAATATTCCAATCATGGAATGTTTTTACGATTCATAGCATCACGATGTTTGTTTTCATTAATAGCACTAGTATTATATAGTCTGTTGTAGTAAGTAATAATATGAAAAGTCCGAGCCCGTTGCTGCGCTGGCGCATCCGGCTCGTATCGCCGATAAACAAGGGACGCGTCCGCGCGCCCTTTGGACCAATGACGTAATCAATAGATACAAGATACATATAATACATTGGTATTATATGTATCTTGTATCTATTGTTATAAAAATAACTAATTATATAATTTGATGCTTGTTGTTTTTGCTAATGGGTGAATTAACTTTTCGACAGTCTTTTTCTCCTGATTGAAACAGTTGGAAATCTTGAGGCGTAAAAGAGGTATTATTTTATAATTACCTAATACTTTTTCTAACAAAACGTGGTGGCTTATCTTCGAAGTTAGGTATTAAATCAAATCTTTTAAGACAAAAAAAAAAAAAACTTTCACAAAAAGCAAAATAAAAAATGTTGAAAAAGCCCACGACGGTTAAAACGTAATTGAAAAAGGATAAAATAATTTAAAAATCCAAGAAAATCCGTCTGGGTTATTATGTACAGTCGAGGACAGAAAGATGTATACACTTTTGGACCTTATTACAATGGAATAAGGTGAAAAAGTGTAAACATATTTCTGTCCTCGACTGTACATTGTACTACATACCGATATAGTTTATTTAATAGTAATAATATATAAAACTAAACTTCTTTAATATGTAGTGGCTAATATAAAATATAATACTGCAGCACCCCCTAGTGAGTTACTACCGTAACACCTATTTAATAAGAACTCTCACTAATCAACCACAAACCCATTACTGATGAGAAAACGGTGGTTTTGCACAAACAAATGGTTACTGCAGCGCCCGCTGGTGAGTTGTCACCGTAACACCTATCTAAGAACATGCAACAATCAAACTAGAACCCATCACTGAAAACCGTATCAAAATCGGACTAGAAGTTTTGGAGATAAATGGCAACATTCGAGTGCACAAACAACCTCTCACCCTAAATGCATATAAGTAGTCTCCGTTACGTCGCGGGTAAAAATAATCATAATATATTATTTACGTAAGCAAATGGCATTAATGGGCCTACCACACGCTCAAGCTTCACCACAGTTTTACCTGCGCAAGCCAAAACTGAACACTTCGTGTCTATACAGTTTTACCAACTACACGCTCCGTGTTCCGTGTACAAACAAACCGGCCTGCGCAGGCAAAACTGTGGTGAAGCTTGTGCGTGTGGTAGGCCTATAATATAGGGACCGAAGAGTACAGATTCTTGTACGTCGTAGATTGTTTCAAAAATGATACGCATATTTCGATACCAAAACGACTTGCGGTAAGAAGGTGAGAACAAAGTTATTGTATTAAAAACTATAAATGACTACTTTGATTAACAAATGGCATGACTAAACTATAGGATAACAATGTTATTTGTAATTTTACTTGTTAAGTTCTTTTATTTATCAACATAATTTATATGCGATGCCAATAACTATACATGTGGACATAAAACGTGTGCAATACCTACACAAGTGCCTAGTCACAATTTAAACGTTTTAAATAAACTACGGAGGCGTAAACAACCCGTCGGCCGCACAATGAAACCTTGAAGGGCTATTTTCCTGGGCGTTGACGGCGGCGCATCGCATTTTTCGAGAGAGAGAGAATAATAACACATAGAATGATAGTTTCCAACCGCCAAACCGTCAAAAAGTGAAGCAAAAAATGGATTCACGTAAACAAATAATATTGCCGGCGTGTTACATTTCCCCAGAAAACAGGAATTACTCTTATCAATAATGTTTGTTAAAATACAGCATTTCATCATCGACTAGGGTACATTAGTATTCTGTAGCGAACCATAATATTCTCTTACTAATGCACCTAGGTATGTAATTTATAAATTAAACATTAGATTTAATACTACTGCCCGGTAATTTAAATTGTCCATATAAAAATGACAATCGTATAGGAAATGGAACAGAAATCGGAAGTTGTTTAAACATTTTTTGGAAAAAATGCAAAGTTTAATTACCCAAGTAAGGTAAGTAATTAAAGTTAGAATTCAGGGGAAAATATTCCGTTATACTGGCAACATTACCGTGTAATAGCGTTTGTAAAAAATATGATATTTTGTTGAATGTTTTACGTAAAACGACAAGTCCAAACGAAGTGCTTTCGAGTGGAATACCATATACCATGTTTATTTAATTTATGAGAAGCATTGTTGCACCCATTTATTGCGCAAAGGGTTAATATTAGGGCGTTTTAACCGCCGTCATTAGTGTCACCAAATATATTGACGATATTAATGACACCTACCAGCAACTCCTGATGTAAACAGAAGCAGAACCGGGGATGTAGTTTCTATCAGCATCAGAAGTTGCTATAGTGTATTGATTTCGTCAATACATTTGGTGACACTAATGACGGCGGTTGAAACGCCCGGAAATTCACCCCAAACCGTCATTTTGAATAAGGCGTGTCGCTCACTGGAAGGAAAGTCGAGGCGGCGTCGAGGCGGCGGCGCGCCGCTTCTACGTTTTCTATGGCGTTACATGGAAGTACGCTCATATACTTACAAGAGTTGAGGCGAAGACGCCGCGCCGCTTCCTCGACGCCACCTCTACCTTCCAGTGAGCGCACTACCATGTTATGCCATAGAAAACGTAGAAGCGGCGCGCCGCTTCGACGCTGCCTCGACTTTCCAGTGAGCGATACGCCTAAGCCAAAATGGTATAGTTTAATACTGGAAATTGAACGGGACTTACTCGCGTAAAATAAACATTTTTATTATTACCTCGACGTTTCGATAGCGTTGCAGCTATCGTGGTCACGAGAAGACGATAGCTGCAACGCTATCGAAACGTCGAGGTAATAATAAAAAATGTTTATTTTACGCGAGTAAGTCCCGTTCCATTTCCAGTATGTGTGAATATCGCGAAAGTTTAAGACAGTATGGTATAGGTTAAGCGAACTCTTCTTATTCTTGTAGGTGACTGTACGAATACTATGGTAACAGTTCTAAAAACGGCTTAACCGCCTGCCTCCATAAGGTCCCTTTGTATTGAGAACGTCACCTACATATGTGTTAAGTGAGAGCCTTGAGATTAAACTTGGTGTTATTCTCTACCACGACAGTGATCACTGACGAACTATACTTATCCAAGTCGCGAATAGGTCAAACTTAAAATGATAAATTTAAAATTACAAATATTATAAATGTGAAAATTTATGGTGATATTCTTTAAGTCACTCATAAACGGCTGATTAGTAGTAAATAGTAGTAGTGAATAGTCCATATAGGTGATTTCCATCTTCCACCCAGGACCACCCAAGATTTCCATGGATATATGGGGTGAACAGGGTGGAAGACGGGAATCACCCGTCCATATCCTGAAAATCACCTTCAAAGTATAGGTACCTGCTTTTTAACCAGAAGATTTAATATTTCCTGCGGGAAAAACGATACGGTCCTACGCGGGGAACCACTTGTAAATAAATAAATATAAACAAATATTGTGGCATAGCAGCAAAACGTATCGATTGCGATACTTTTTGTCTGTTGCGGTTTCGAAAAGGTAAACCTTCTATCTAGTTCAGTTTAGTTTAGTAGTAATCAATGTAATGTTACAATAATATAAAGCATTGTGTCGCTGATGCACCTACAGAATAACCTCGCCTTAAGGTTCTAATAACGCTACAAGTGCAGCTATTGCGCGAGCGCACGGAGTGGGGATCCGACGAATTCGCTTACGGTGAGCGTCATGACTGACGGCCCTGAAAAACTATACGAGCACGAACTAACCTTTTTCAAATAAATACGTACAGTGCATGCATGCAAAACGCGCAAACCTGAGCAAAGCGAACTGACAATCATGATTCATGATGATGATCCTCTTACATACTGCTTGAAATTAGACCTCTTTCCTTAGAGTGAGGTCCATATATTTACCACATTTTTAGGGCTCCGTAACAAAATGGTAAAAAAGGAACCCTTATGGTGAGAATTCGTTGTGTCTGTCCGTCCGTCTGTATGTCACAGCAGTTTTTCTCAGGAACACTACAAACGCTATTAACTTGAAATTTGGCATAGTTATATAATTTGCTTGCCCGCATTTGTTTTTAATTAAAAAAAATGAAATTAATTATATAAATAAT
Organism: Tortrix viridana; assembly: GCA_963241965.1. Lineage (NCBI taxonomy): Eukaryota > Metazoa > Arthropoda > Insecta > Lepidoptera > Tortricidae > Tortrix > Tortrix viridana. Next base: position 4,670,988 of record OY725172.1, on the reverse strand, counting down.
TGAAAAGGGGAAGAATGGGGAGCTGAAAAATCAAAGTGATTTGATCATAGCAATGGGATGTCATATGAAACGACTTAATCTGCACATATCAAAACAATTTTCCATGACGTTCTTTTTGATTTATATAGCCAATAATGTATAAAAAAATTACCTTTATCTCCGAAGTTTATAAACCAAAAAATCTGAAAAATTCCTGACGTATAGGTAGCTAATTATTTATATTTTACGGGAAAAATAAAATGAAGTATTCGAAATTTACAGTTTTTTAGAAATAACTAAAAAACTTTGAAAATTTGTGTTCAATTAGGGCAACTCAAAATAGACCTTATTGGATACGAATTAAAGTACATAAAAGAGTATATTTTTGAAGTACGAGCTTATATACGGAACCCTTGGTGCGCGAGTCCGACTCGCACTTGACCGGTTTTTTTTAAGTAATAAGTATAGTATGGTATGTTTTCTCAGCTAAACGATACCTACATGTTTTTTTAAACCGATGTTTATTTTAGCAAACTTTTTAAATCCTTTTTTTTACAGACCGTGTTACTACAAGATGAACATACCTACTTTAACACGTCTTAGAGCCGTAATAACAAACTCATCTTGACTGAGATGCCCGTCTCAAGACGTGTAAAAACCGGTCAAGTGCGAGTCGGACTCGCGCACCGAGGGTTCCGTATTTAAGTCTATACTTCAAAAACATACCCTAGTAAAATTAAGTTTTATTTAGGTACTTACTACGTATTTAAGGACCATTTTGTTTGTTTAAATTTTTTTAGTAACATCAATCTGTCTCTGAACGTACATAAATACATAGTTTGATTAACAAAACAATTGCTTTGTTGCTGACTAAAATTATTTCGAAGTTCGTCAAACGGGGCGAGTGCATTGACAAGGTAGGTAGTCAGCAGGCTCTCCCGGAACACGCGCTGCGAGCTACATGAGGATTGTAATGTCATAGAAGCAGTTGGCATTGGACGCGAACAATATTTATTCTACTGGTCCTCGGCTGCGCTGTTTGCGCGCGCCAACAAAGTAAGGATAAACTAATTAACAACATCACTCCTTAACAGAATAAGAATAAGGTCACAATTTCACAAACATCTACTTCCACCACTACAATGCTACCTACTATATTATCCACTTCAATATAAATGATACCGCCCTGCTAAGATAAAAGGCAGTTTTGTACTAAAACTACTGTAGCAATTGCAACCTTATTACTCGGTAGTTTTGTGTAAAAAACTGCCTTTTACCTTAGCAGGGCAGCATAGCAGGAATAACTATAAAATAGTAGCGACCCCTACTTTCGGAGCCCTTAAGCCCAATCAATTTTCATCAAACTTAGGTAAGAACCACCCCAGTTAAACTAGCTTTCCATTTTAAAAAAATACCGCCTCCGAATCGGTTTATCTGTTTGGCTAGAGCCCAATCCCGCTGACAGATAAACACAGGGGGACAGAGACAGACATATAGACGCCCAACTTATAAAACCCCTCTATTTACAACGGGGGTTAAAAGTACAGCAAATTACGTTTTGAAAGCGTCCTTAACAAGAGTTAAGCGAGAGTAGACTCGTAAAGAATTAGCTACTCGCCAGTCCAGTTTGTAAGCAGGTACGTAAGTGTCGTGCAGTGCGGCAACATATCGAGTTATAAGTTGCTACGCGATCTAATAAGCACGTTGTTAATGAAACGCTGTGTCAATACTTGGTGCATACTATCTGCCGCGCTGATAAGCGATGCACTCTGACATTGCCCTGTTTAGGCTATCATCGTGGCTATTTCCATGCAAGTCTTCTCCTGGCCATGAACAGTGTGAGGCAAACAGAGGTTACGGCGGCGTTAGTTGATAGCGTTTTCCGTTGAGTAATCTGTGATTGATGAATGACATTTCCTTTTGTAACTTTAATAATAATTAAGTATACAAAGTTGATGACGTAACCTCCTATACTTAAATAGATGTGTTGTTAGTATGAAGGTGTTCTGTAGGTACCTATTGTAAATGCCAATGAAATTTAAAATATATTTAATTGCATCCAAAACTAACGTTATACTGCAAAACGCTATGAAGCTATAAATACATGCTGAATGCAAAATTTAAGTAAGACTGACTACGCTCATGAATGGATGACAATTTATATGTACTATTGCCTTTTCGTCACGATTCTTATTATATTAAAGCTTACTATTGACATTAGTATAGTGCTAACGGAAGGTTACTAAGAATTTAATAAATATTCATACGCAGATTTAGATTGTGTTTAACTGATCCTATAAGTAGTTATCGTACCTACTTAGCCCTTCAAACTACAAAGAGAATCAGTGATGTAATTCGTATGATATAAATGCCGGGTAGCTACCAAATGTTTGTTAGACCTTCTATTTATGTCTAGGTCAAATTTCGGCGTCCGCTAAGCGCTAAATTGCAGAGAATAACCCAGCTCCCCATCATTACGATAAAGGGTTACGCAAATTAAACGCGTCGGCGGCCTGCGCCGCATACGAAAATTTGTCGGTCAATGAGGACTGCTATAAATATCACTCGCCTAAACCTAACAGACTTCTATTGTTATTCAGAGTCTGTGGGGTCCTATAGAGTAGGTACAGATTTATCGACTTGTATATAAATCAATAAGTAGGTATGTAGCTTGATGGAAGTGTTTTGATGTGTATACATACACGTTAGGCAATAACCTAACCTAACCTAACCTCAAAAACTAAAACCCGACTAGCGACTACTTAGTATCTGCGTCATACTAAGTTATACTAAGCTACGTTATAATTTTTATATAGCCTATGACACTCGCACATTTTTGACGAATCATGTGATACCCCATTTATTACAATCGGTCCAACAGTTTAGGAGCTAGAGTTTCACATACATACATAGACTGCTAAAATAATTAAACGTTACTTTGGCTTCGATCAGACGGGTAAATAACCTAAGTTAACCTAACCTAACCTCAAAAACTAAAACCCGACTGGCACCTAGTATGACGCACCCTTATAATTTTTATATAGCCTGTGACACGTACATACCTCCTTTTTGCTTCGCACAGTCGGGTAAAAAAAGTAATTTTATAAAAAAACCGGTCAAGTGCGAATCGGAAACTGAGGCCACTGAAGCACTGAGGGTTCCGTACACATTTGGCTGGTTTTAGTATTTGTTGGTTTTCTATAGGGTTTCTTCTATACCCCTACCAAATATGACGCTTGTATGTATTAGGGGAGACCGGGGATGGTTGACTATAGGGGCAGGTTGACTAACTATCAAAAACTCGTCCGACGCAAAGGCCTTGAGCCAACCAATAAGGCACGAGAGTCCGCCACCTCCCCCCGCTCAGTCGTGCCGTATTGGTTGGCTCAAAGCCTTTGCGTCGGACGAGTTTTTGATAGTTAGTCAACCTGCCCCTATAGTCAACCATCCCCGGTCTCCCCTACCATTTTTACGATAGAACAAACATAAAAAAAGTAGAAAAAAAACGTTTCTTGTTGTACTCCCCTTATTATTTTACTTTATGACTTTTTTATTATTTTTAGGAAATCCGCCGTTATATCACATATTCTGCAAAAATTCACGGGCTACCACTCTTTAAAGTTACCACAGACGGACGGACGGACGGACAGCGTAGGTTTAGTAATAGGGTCCCGTTTGGCACCCTTAGTGTACGGAACCCTAAAAACAGACCATCAACTATTTAAACCTTTTAAATGAATTTGTGCACAATTGCCCCATGCTTGATTTATTAAGCAAGTACCTTCGTGATTACGGAGTTAATTGTAAAAAGTTCGACTATTTGTATCTATTGATTTACCTACTTAGAATACTTAGATATTCTTTTGAATATAAATCTATCATAAACCTTCACACACAAGAATAACGAAGCCGCGTATCGAAGTCATGTAGTCATGAAAGGATGTCATCCCTATCCCGGCACAAACATTATCATTGTAAGTGTTAGATAACATTTCATAACAGCGGTCAAAAGCCGCCGATATGAGTAAGATATCCATTCCAAGGGACTGAGTCAACACCAAAACGCTGGACGCAGGATCGAGCCCACTGATTTCAATTCTCTCGTTGGACTTAGTTTGCAGTTCGCCCTAAATATACTTAGCCCGTTTTTAATACAATTTAAAGCTTAGTACTCACAAGTGCGAGAGCGCTCTCAGGGTACCACTTGCACGGCCTGAGGAAAATTGTGAGCAGTTCGTCGTCGTCGCCGAACACCAGGTCCTTATTCTCGCGCAGCAGCTCGCGCAGACGCTCCAGCGCCTCGCGCACGCGCTCCGGCGTCTCGCGCAGCTCGGCCTCGGCCTGCGCGCGCGTCTCCGCCGACAGCTCCAGGCTGCGCTCCAGGCGGAACTCCGACGAACTCATTGTGTTAATACTGCACAAAAGGTAGTCATTTTAACGTAGAAAATAAGTACTGACTAAATCGTAGGCCTATAGTATTTTGTTTCCACAACCTTCGTAAAAATTTATAAAGAAGCCACACTGTCGTCCAATATAGTCTGCAGTCCGCAGGGGCTCTAAGAACAGCTACAGCTAAATATGTTTGGATGTCATGATTACCGCAGGTGGGAAAATTTAGTGGTGTTTCATTTAGGGACCCCTCTATAAGGTGAAGGTGAAATAGAGTGTGTGTGGCATTGGCAATCGGTGTCTGCTAGATGGTTACTCGACCAAAGGTGACATCAAATACCGCGCGTTCCTGAGGCGAGCACATTGCATTCCCATTGTATACCCGGCAATATATGGGCATATTTGTTCTAGCATAAGAAGGACACCTATTTTGTATCAGCTAAAGTTGCAAATAAATGTGGTTTCGCAACCACGTAAGAGAATAACACTACGCTGCATATTATTAATTAAAGAATAAAAATCGATGCCAATTAAGATGCACAACATGTGCACAACACATGTAGGTAAATCTGTCGGCGATAACATTATCAATATATACCTGTGTAGAAATGGTTTGGTTTTGTTAGTTTATGAGGATGTTGGTGAATAGGGAGATATCACTTATTCTACTTTACTTAATGAAGTGATGTGCTGACTCGAAATAGCCGTGTCGCCAATAGTTACTTAATAAATAATTCAAAAGACATTTTGAGAATGAACATTTGCAGTGGGATCCTCGAACCAAACCAAATACCAATCCTACTTATATTATAAATGTGAATATTTGTATGGATGTTTCAATCACGCCATTCACGCCTAAACGGCAGAACGGATTTGGATGCAATTTGGCACACAAATAGTCCTTAACCTCGATTGACACATAGGATAACTACTTTTTGTTTCGGGAAATTTCATAATTTTCGAGGAAAAGGCAATAAACGACTTCTAAAGCAAAAGCTGATTATACATAAATATTTATTATCCTTAGGTAGGCGTGTAAAGGTAACTCTACTCTACTTCCTAGTGCTGTCGGCCATCGAGCGCCGGGCCGGCTCGGCACCGGCAAGGCGAGGACTTTTTGCGGATTCCGAGCACGCCGGCCGCGGCGCACGTGGCTCCAACTATTCAGACCCGATGACACGCTTAGCATACCAAAATTAAATACAAGACACATATTGCTGGCAGCGAATGTGTTGACATTTGTAGTGCCTGTATCTCTAGTATCCGTGAGAAATGGACCCGAAATGGATGTTTTGGCGCTCAATGTGTGTACCATTAGCAGCCTGTCTACGGAAATTAACTTGATTTGCGATTCGAACGAATTTCACGTGCCAATCGTAACGATCTGATAACTCTTAATAATTAATTATTAGCGTGTAGTTTTAGGCTTGACAACAGTTTTTGTACCTCTGTTAAATATCACAATGATTCTTTTCATAATAAAGTAATCTAATCATTTTAAGCAATTTAATTATTTTGGTTTAATTATGTGGAACACCTTTGCATACTAACTTTGTACGAAATCTTCTTTCTTTATATTGGTACAAAAACATATATTTTCGCAGGTAAATTTATTTTTTAGACATAATATAAACTGGACTGGATATATAAACCGCGATTAAGTACTTTGATATAATGAGCTCCCGATATTTCAAAGCAGTTACATGCACCATAATCACAGTACCTACGCGCAGTCGACGAGCAAAAATGAGAGGAGACAGAGCGCTGTTTAGACAACTTTAACAACCACCCGCCCGCAATCTCTTCAGTCTACTCGTAATATCGGGAGCTCATTAAATAATCAAGGTGATCGCGGTCTATATCCCGTTGATATTATGTCGAATGTAATCAACCGTGCATCATTGTGAAACTGAAATGTATTTTTTCCTAAGTGCGTCGAGTCCTTAATTTTTATTGCCATATGGAGAAAATAACTAGGATTTTTAAATAAAATACAAATACAAACTCTGATATTTGCAGAAAAATATTAAATTAAATTAAACATAAGAAAAATGTGCACACAAAACAAGTGTTCGAAGAGCGTTTTCGCACTACGTCCGATCCGAACCCATGAAAATACGGTCCGGAGTAGTCGTAGAACTATTTACTATGTTAGTTTACGCACTAAATTCACGGGTGACGGAGAGAAATCGGACGACGGAAGCCGGATCTAGTGCGTAAACTACCATTGAAATAGTTCTACGACTACTCCGGACCGTATTTTCACGGGTTCGGATCGGACGTAGTGCGAAACCGCTCGAATTTAAGGCTTTGCCTACCCCGTCGCCTTTGAAATCAATGCACATTGTTTGGGTTTTTGAAATCTAGCTGGTGCCCTGTACTGATGGCTGTAGGAATGTATACCTACTCCAATGTCATCAGATTTTAAACATGAGAATACTAAAAAATCTCATTGCATCAGTCTTGTCAGAAACAATGTCCCCGCTTAAATGCCTAATTAAATTCATGCTGCCTTCCATATTATGCCCCACAGGGCATTGTCACCCTTTTTTGTGTGACTGTTATTTTAGGTATATCTTAAGTTAAGTGCGCAAATAGTTATAATTACCTATGCATTATTTGCAATATACCTATCTACCATCTTCAGTTCACTCAACACGGCACGAGCGCTCGTGGTAACTTTGCTCCAAATTATTGTGTCAAATTGCAATTTCAAAATTAAGCTGCATCAGTGTCTATATTTTCTTAAAATGATAACAATCTTAATACTAGACAACTATCATGTAAGCAAGCATATAATATTCCTATAATTATGTGCTATTAATGTAAAAGGCCTTACCCTTACTTTAATTGCGGTCTACAAAATATCAACAAACACTGCCTACAACAAATTAATAAATTCTAATTTCACAATGAACTGAAGGAATCGAGTACGACACTGAACTGGTGCTGTTGCGCTCCAATTTGTTCACATGAGTGAGTAAACAATATGTGAAAATCGCACACTAACCTCGCTTCGCGTAGAGGAAACTCGCGCGCCGGTGAAAATGACAAAGGGCGGGAAATCGATCGTGCGGCAAGTGAGAGGCGCCGACGAGTGTGCGCGCGCGCGCCTCCGCGCGCGTTATATACGCGCGATAAGCGCTCTGCTTTGTGAACACTAAAGACCTTTCCAAGGGGTGGATGAGCAAACATCCTACTAATTTCAACTTCTAATTGAACGGTTATATATTAGCTAAATACTCATTTTTGTTCAGTATAATGTTGTCTAACTCAGAGTTTCGTAACCTAAGGGTCACTATGCCGGGGGTCCGTGTCCGTGGCTTCCCGATTAATATTCGAGTGCTTATCGACATTTAACCACGTTATCAAATAATCATAGGTACCTAACCCTATGGATTTGTGAAAATTTTAAAGCGTTCTACAACTAGGTACAAAGGGCCCGTCTAAAGATAGTCTGAGAAATATCACCCTCGATAGAGGTTGCACTTTGCAATTTCAATCAGTTACCGCAAACAGCGTTACGCCCTTGCACTCGGCTCGACACAATGCAACGGCCAGCGGGCACAAGTCATTTCAATACTTCACTACATACTCGTACTTAGTATAAAACAAAGTCGCTTCCCGCCGTTTGTCCCCATGTATGTATGTACGCCTAAATCTTTCAAACTACGTAACGGATTTTAATGTGGTGTTCACCATCAGTTAGATAATTTTTCACGGAAGGTTTATGTATATAATAGTAGGTACCCAGAGCGACGGCGGGTCGCTAGTTATATATAACAACACAATAACTTATAAAATAACTATTAAATGGCTTAACGGATTTTTATCGAACCTAGCTAAAAACACTCTCGATTGAGAAATTACAATAAAATACTAACTTATCACGAAACTAAGTATATATTTTTTAAATTATTACGCTCTGCGCGCTTATGTTCTGTATTTCGTCGATGAAATGTACTGAGTTGACCTCCTATCTAACAAAGTATTCTTTGTTAGATAGGAGGTCATTACACTTCATCGTCGATTTGTAGATACTATCGCATTCACTGAAATTACAAATTTTTTGCCTTCTGGGCAATTGCCTGTGCATACCCGCTCCAGCGGGGGCGAGGGTGCAGTATTTGTAAGTCGAATTTCATCCAAATCCATTCAGCTGTTCACGCGAAATGTTGGTCAGTGTTTTTTATTAACTCCGACACAGATATGAGGGATGTTGTGTTTAAACCATAACTTGTTCGTGTGCCTAGACCCCAAACGGGTGAACCGATATCAATACATTTTTGTATTTGAAAGTCTGTTTTCCGGTGATTGGTAATACTTAGCTATGTTTCATGAAAATTTGTAATATTATATTAAAAATGACTAAGATCAGAACAAAACCGTAAGTCTTTGGTTTCACGAAATATCGGTATGTCCATGTAACTATGTCTAATACAACTGAAAATTACCTACCTATTTATAAGTGCCAACTCTAAAATGTATTAATAAAACTATAGAACCTAATCAAATATAGGAACCACAGGAAACTTGATCCTCCTGCAGTAACCATGGGGACCTAAGACAAGACTGATTAGCGGTAGGTAGACAATGTTACAACAATTACTATTTTAACTCTTTTCACACAATTTAAGACTGACACAAAACCATTTTTATCTTTCGTTGAAATCGGTGTCACATAATACTTACTGTGTTGCTTCATAAACGTGAAGAAACACCGAAGTGACGGTGACTTGATGGCTGCATCCTTGCTAACGTTACTACAATGCGAAAGTAGTACCTAGGTACTCTTAAACATTAATTAGCTGTAGGTACTCATTGCGACTGCACGGCACGACTTTTGACACTAATCAAATATTATTTCAGAGCTAGGTATTATCCAACATATTTATAATATAACCTATAACAGCTGAAAGAGTTTTTATGATATCAGTATATGCCATTGTCTTGTACAAGTACAAAGATTAGTTTAGACAAAGCTCGAAGAGGCCGGAAGCCTATACGTATATACACCGCAGAGATACACATAAATGTAAGGAACAAAGTCTAAACCGCTGTGAATCAGATGCTTCAGATCATACCTACGGACAACGGTCAATAATTACTCCAGGAAAGATACGGTTTTTAAAACATTAATTTATAATAGCCTGATTTTTTTTTACTCCGTTTTTATAAGATATTCTAAGACACTATATTCATGAATCCAACAAACTTTCCACCCGGAAGTAGGTATATAAATTGACTGTCAAAAAATGCCTTATTCTTTTAAATTAAAAATCGTAATTGTAATTTTTGTGTCTAAGCATCACAATATTTTTGTCTATAATGAGCAGAAGGTGAAATCTAACAAAATATTTACACGGAAAGCCACTAAATCAGCAAAATACACGGCTCCGGTTATATATACCATTAAATGATAGAAAAAGTTAGTAATAAGTAGTGCTTTGATAAAAATGACATAAAACTATTTATAAGTGTTATAAATACACTGATCAATTTGTATTTTTTCATAAGGAATTATTATTTACCACCATAAAATCCAACTTCCGGTACAATTTTGTGTATGATTTGCTTGCAACGTTTATATTTATTGTAATCAAAAAGGAATGAAGAAAACTGTAGCCAATTACGATTTTTAAATACGGAAATATGCAAAATGAAAACAATATTCTAGCTAATCGAATATAAATGAGACATACATAGTTATTTTATGTGTGATTAATCTTGAATATTATAGATCAAATATTAAGTAAGCAATATGAACACGAAAATGTTTATAATTATTTTTAGCAAAATTTTCCGATTTGTTTTTTTTTTTTTTAATAATTTATTGACTCATAATAGTTGGATTATGTTTTTACCTAATTACTAGAATTATAATATACCCGATATACAAGAAAAATCAGCTATTATAAATTATTTCCGTTTCACCATACTAGCGACCGTAACTTTCCTGGAGTAAATATGTTTTGTTGCACTATAGCTATGTCCAATTGTCCACAACAGTGCGCTCTCATGTTCATCTTGCGTCTTCAACTTTCAATTCGTCTAGCGTCATGCGTATGTAATATTGACTGCCATAAGACGCAAGCAGCTTATCGTCTACACCTGTGCGCTTGTCGCATGCAGCGTACACACGCGCCTCGGTTAGCCGTCAAGATGGACGCGGGTTTTTGTCCTTTTGTTAGATGTCTGAATAAAAAATTTTCTTCCTTTCTTTCTTTACATATTTTTATTTGTAGGTATTTGCATAAGAGCGTGTAGATATTTTTGAGCCTAATGTCGGATAAGGCTTGAATTACATCTATCAGCACCGATTCACATTTCGTCCAAAGAAAACAGCCATTTTTTATGAAGACGCGTACGCTTCGCATGCGTACGCATATTCATACAAAATTGCCATACATCTATAGACAACTCGATGCTGATAGATATGATTCAGGCCTAATATACAGGTGTCCCGCGATAAAGTGTACAAACGAATAAGGGTGAAACTACGTGCGATTTTATCACGGAAAATTAAAAAAAAAAAACAATTGTATGGAGTTTACAGTAATATTTATTTATTTATTTAAAACAGGCACACCAACAGCATACATATCAATCAGTACAATTTAATATTATATTTCGGTTCTACTGCTTATATGTGAGCCTATGATAGGCGTGCACAACATTCAAATATACTTAACTATTTAATTATTGTAAACTCTATGCAAAAATAAAAATAAAATGTTTTTTAATTTTTTTTCCGTGATAAAATCACCATGTAGTTTCACCCTTATTCGTTTGTGCATTTTATCGCGGGCACCCTGTATTATTGCTGGTGACTGAACCTAACCTTTTTAATGATTGGGTAAATAAACTGAAACTCGTATCAAATCATAATTAATTATGTATTTGATGTAGAAGGTTCGTCAATTTCTGTTGCATTGGCACTTGTCGAGGCGTCATCTGAATTCGCTTCATCGTCACTGCTCGCTTGCTGGAACAAAAGAAAAAGAACACTCTGTAGTAGGTACAATACAAATCATCAAATATATCGGAACATATAACGTAACGGTAAGCTGCTCAACAATAACTAAACTCGACTCTATTGTTAGATACACTTGAGAACGTGTTCACTGGTCATATATTATTGATCACCTTGTACGCTCTAAAGGCGCGTACAGACTGGTGAAACGTAGCATGTAATGAGCGAATTTGCCGTTCACAATGCTGCAATGTATCATGGAATGTTGTTACAAATTGTCATAGTCTAGAGGCCTTGCAATGAAAGGCAGAATTATACATTTGTACGCGGCATAAGCACAATTAAATAAATATTATATTAATTTTGTGCGCGTAATTATATTAAATATATCGGAACGTATAATATTGATAGGATTAAAGATAGCACAACAATTGGTTAGCATGTGTCAATGTGTTTCAACAGTGACTGACCTCTAGCGCCTCCAGCTTGAAGTCCGCGCTGTGCGTGGCGAGCAGGGTCCGCTTGACGTAGCTGAAGATGTGGTCGCGGCAGGCGTGGTCGGCGCCAGGTGGCAGCCAGCCGCGCTTCGGGTGGCACAGGTAGCCGGCCGGCGGCGCCGCGGCTAGCAGCTCCTCTACCTCAGGCAACTGCACGTCGCAGTACTGTTTACAACATTTTTAAACTGTTTTAGGGCAACTCTAAAAACAGGCGCGGGTGCACGGAGCGGGCGTTTACGTACGTGTTTTAGCGTACGCCCTTAGGAGGATAATTTGTTTCGGAGTTCTATTTTAAAAAAAGGCTCGATATTTATTTGGAATCATCTGTGTTGACATTTTTGAAGCTACCTATGACGGATACATCCAATCAGTTTCACCGTAAATAACCTGTATGTACGATTTAAATTAGCTCTTTTAACTATCTATCATTACTATGATAGACAGATTACTGTTGTATTTACAGTTTACAACATTACACCTGTTAAGTTACTTAAATAATCCAAAGACAAGGCGTCAAATAATGTCACTTTCATTTAATATATTAACAGAATGAGAGCTTTTAGAAGCTGGCTTATTATGGCCCTTTGAAAAACTTCCAAGTTCAAATCAGTGAAAGCTTACGGGAAGAGCTAAAAACTACTTGTACAGTCATATATCTCCATCTCTTGAGTGCCTGAGGTCAGGCTTCTCAGTGTTATTACCTGGTAGAATATCTGTCGCTGTGCCGGCACCATGCCAGGGCGGAAGTAGACAGAGCCCTCGGGCACGGTTTCCGCGGGCTCGTCGGTCATGCGTGTGTTGGGCCGCACGCGGTCCGCCTTCTTGTAGTGAACCACCAGATCGCGCGTCGACACCATCGAGTGCACGCCCGCTGATAAAAGCAGTCTTTCAAATGTGGAGAGATCTTAAGAATTGGATTAGAAATTGCTGGGCCTGTCTCAACAACTCATATGGCCATTGCTAAAAGCCTGGTACTGAACTAGTAAGTCATATGAGTAAGGTTGACTCAGTTACACTGTGAGCTTCAGAACAAATTATAAATTGAGCTTCACCTTCTTTCATAATTTCATCTTTCACATTCCAGCAATTATCAAGATAATGTTAGGACAGAATAAACCCAATAAGATGAACAGTTACAAGGTTAACTGAAAAAAATATTCAATTAAATCTTTTTACCTTGATGTCTTAACCTAAAGTCCAGGGTTTGGTAAATTCTTGCACCAGGCTCCTTCCTAGGATCATACCCATATTTGACCCATAGCATTCTCCAGGGACCATCTTTCATATATATAGCTAAGCAGGGCATTATGATTTTGAGTGAGTTTAACTTGATCTTTGTGTGATATCTGAGTAGATTTTGAGTCCAAATTGGCCTTTCTTCAAACATCTGAAAAAGTATTCATATTATTAGAATCTTAAATATTCAAATCTTGCATTAAATTTAGAACATACAATATATTCTATATATTTATTGAACTAAACCATGAAATGCATGAGATTTTAAAATTATAATGTTTAAACTTTTCACATCAAAATTATAATTACTATGAATGCTTCAATTTTATTACTATAATATTTTCCCGAGGCATACCTTTTGAATCATTTGTAAATCTTGTGCTAATGTTGGGTAAATTATAACTTTCTGAGCATACTGCTTCAAATATGCATCATAAGGTTCCATTGGCAGACTTTCTGTCAAATTAAATGTGTATCGAGTTATGCCAATGCCTCTTTCTGATCTCCGTTTGCTGTGGAGGTCATCTTTGTCATCCTGTGTTTGTGCTTGAGGTTCCTTCCTGTCAGGATACCTTTTGTCGGTGTATGCATAGTTTATTGGCTTGTCTGACCTAGTAAAGTTAGCTGGGACAACAAATACTGATGACTTTTCCCTGAGAAAAATGAAGTGAAATGTATTCAATTAAATATTTTAGACTCTGCTATATATATTAGTTAACTAAACATAATGCCTATCTTGCTTGTAAACCAATCCTTCTCGCAGTAATATAGAGCTACACTTACATCATGAAACTAGGGCTATCTACACCTGAGGGGAGTATTTCATCCATCAAGCACTTTGGTTGAGAGTTCTCTCCTTCTGTTTGAATTGGAAGGTATTGAAAATCTCCCATTGCTAGAAAAAAAAAGGGAATTTTATAGATGGAAAAAAAAATAGTAAAAATTTTGGTGTGCCGATTTTTATAAATAAAACCTGTTCTTACATTCAAATTTATAGATCTGTTTAACATGCCCCACTACTGATGTGCCTAGAACCTCTCTCTTTACTCCATCTCCATCCTTAGTTTTCTTCACCTTTACCTTCAATAGAACTCCGGCTGTTTTCTTGTTATCGCCATAAACTTTTTTTACAAAAGGATTCTGAGGCTGGAAGCTCAGTCCTAGCCGCTTTTTGGTAGGTTGTGAGAAAATCTATGATTAAAAATAATATGTCAATAATCTATCTTACAAAGTTTGGCGAGTCTTTGAGTTAATTAATAAGAATTTTGCAGTCAATTACCTCCGAAATAGTTTTAATGCCGCCTAAATGCTCCAATGCTTTATCATCGTTTTTAACGATTCCCGGAAATTGAACGCAAATTAATTCCTGGCCCAAATCCGTTGTCTCCATGTTGAAAATCTGAATGTTTTCAATTTTTGTTTCTCTATACTTAACTCAAAATGAAAAGTGCACAATATTTACTCAAGCTCGTGGTTTCATTACAATATTTCATGCATGCGTTTTCAAAGAGAATAATAACACTACGTTAAATACGTTTTGATTCTGAAAACTCTGTGTCTGACACCGCCAGTCGCGAGTCGCCCAGTCACAGATGACCACAGATTATAATAAGGGTATGTCTAAAGATGACACATGACACTGACTCTAAACTGACATTGACAGAACAAAAGCAGTTATTTTTTTTAATTTATTGTAGATTTAGCTGTTTGGCCATCAGCTGTAATATTGGGATATCATTTAAATTAAATTAAATTAAATTATTTTTATTAACCAAAAACACATTACAATACCATAGGTTTCTGTCAGACTCCAAACTAGGCTGAGCCTGTATCTTGGACGCCTGCGAGCGCGATTAACAAATTGAATTAGACAGTAATTATATTAATAATTATATTATTTAAGTATTTAGTGACAGGGATAATAATTTAGTTATAGAAAACCAAAATATTTTTTTTTATTACAATATACCTATTCTGAGGATTGTCTCATTTTCGTAGTTTTTTTATCGGTAATACGGTCCAGTAATCTAACATACTAATCCTTCGAGCTAATCCTGGACATCCTGGTACAATAAAAAACGATAAAATGTGAAAAAATATTGCCAGTCATCAGCTCGACTTCGGTCAACATCGCCTCAACGCGAACAGTTTGTTTTTCTTTTCTTTGTATGTGTAATCTTGATACCTACTCAACTATCAACTTTATAAACTTCATCCTGACCCAAAGCTAAGCTGTTCCAGGATGATTACCACGAAACACTAGTTTCAAACGTTCGGATACACCCATCCCTTTCACTCGTCAATTGTGATTAAATCGTGAATCGGAAAGGACTTCGAACTTGGATTTACAAAGTATTGAACTGTACAACTGTACCAACTGAGCTGTACCAACATATGTGTGGCACGACAGCTCTTATACACTTGATATTCCCTAAGGATATTTCATAAAAACATTGTATGTATACGCAACATATTATAATAAGCTTCTAATATAGAAAATATTTAATATATCACAATCTTAATCTATTTCTATGGTTATTACTTACACAGGGTGTTACAAAAATACCCATAAAGCAGAAAGGGGGTTAAATGGTCCCTTGTAAAGAGTCCATTGACAATGTATGAAAACCTTAGCATGACTTTATGAGATGACAGTTTACAGGGTTGCATTATTTTTGGCTTTGATTTTTTACAGGTTATTTTGTAACACATTGTACAAAAAAATAATAAAAAAATACATATTCCAGCTCATATTATCGATGTGCCACAGCTTCAACTGCAACAAGTAGCCTGAAAAAATTATAAACCAGTATTTTATAAATGGTAACCACAAACTAAGTATGTATGTATGGAATTTTGGCCAGGTTACTTACTTCTCTAACAGCATATTTCTTTGCCTCTCAACTTCAAGTCTATCCTTCTCCATTTTGAGTCTTATATTATTGCACCTCTTCTTTTCCAAAAGTTTCTGTTTTTCTATTCTTATTCTTTCTTCTTCCAAGTTAAGCAACCTGTCATGGACCAGTCCTGAAAGAAAAACATGATAGTCCAATATTTAGCAGACCAAAAAAAAACATAAAATAACAGCTTCAAGAGTGACTTACTGACTGGTCTTCCTCTCTTCCACAACGGTTTATCTGATACAGGGGCAGAAGACACCTCATTTGGCCCCATAGCTGGATCTATTTCATTACCAACTCCATCATGTAAGCTCATTTCAATATCTGCCTGGGTGAAATGTTGATCTGAAGGCCATTTCTAAAAATAATAGATATTTTTACGTGATATAGGTACATAGACAAAAACGAAAAAGGACTTTTGAAGAATTATTTTTAGTTATTAATTTACAAATAGAGAAGGAACAAATGCCAGCTAGAATAATTTGCTGCCTGGATAATGTTCACATTTAAAACTTTATACAATGTATTCTATAGGAGTTTACCATATTGCTAGCAGAGGGGTCTGAACTGCATATTTCATTTGCAACATTACTTTGTGTTGGGATCTGAAACATAAAAATACAAATAAGAATCTTAAGAATTCCACTGTAAAAACTGTATGGATCAATTTTGTATGGAGGATAGAGAGCCTACAGCTAAATGTGTTAATTATTATAAACCCTTAATTACCATGTGACTTGATGAGGATGCAGATGTTTCTGGAACACCCGGGAGCCCAAATACAGAAGTGTTTGTGCATATGAGTCTTAAAATCTTCTCTTCGGCATCTGTTAGTTGAGTATTTACATTACACCCAGGAGTGAAGCGATTCTTACGAATTTTAAAAGCTTTCTTTTTTACATTAGATTTCCAGTCCCTCCATGTCTACAAATAGAAAGTTGATGAATTAAAATTAAAGCTAATTTATCCTCTTGAGTACCTGATATTACAAAGGATATCCATTTCAATATTTTAATTTAAAATATATTTAGCTTAAAACTATGACAAAAGATTAAAGCAGTTTCAATAGATCTCTTCAATTATAATATTTCATTATTACTTTCATATCATTTACCCTACTATACAACTACACGGGCAAATAGTTCAAATAAAACACACCTGTTGCCATTTATCCGGAGTTTTTATGGCGCCGGAACCGAAACCCGAGTTTGCATTTAATTTTTCAGTTATTTTAATCCAAGCATTGGTTTGCCGGATTCTGCCCTCCAAGCCCGTGAATTTGCCAATGGCTAGCTCTTTGTCTTCTTCTAAGAAATGTAGGAGCATGTTCAACTGTTCGGGACTAGCTTTACGCCTCTCCATAACACAAACTTAACAATAACATCAGTAATAATGAATGAAACTCAAAAGGCAAGGTCCTATTCGATAAATAACTTAAATTGAAAAGCACTTTTCTCATTAAAACTGGAGATTCGCATCGTAATAGCTTATCTTCTTGTTATTTTTTTCTTAAAAACATCTTATGTTGTTTTTTTGCATTCGAACAAACTTGCTCGATTCACTTTGACATAGGATGACATTGACATAACAAAGCCAAGCATTAAAAAATTAGTTCGGAAATGAGCAAAATCAAATTATACCCGAGAATAAAATCAATCACAATTACTACAAATTAATTATTTATTTAATTTACCCTAACATTTTTATCACATTCTTTTTTAAAATATGTAACACAAAATGTTAAACGAGAAAAAACAGCTGACAGTGACAGAAGTCACAAAACAGTTTTTTTTAGTACTCTGTGGTTATTTTATTTTGTTCGTTTATCATTAAAAACGCATCTCATAAACTTACAAATTGTAATGAATACACTATTAAAATTAAAATTGCTAAGGGGCAGTTCTCACAAAGAAAAGATAAATCGCCGGAATCTTCGGGATGTGTCCGACTGTATCAATCTCCCGGACTCGTACTTACTCAAGAACTGTGGGGTAAACCAAATGGTGTTTCACCGTATTCTAATTATTTTGGAGCCAATAGTACCTAAGACGCTGCGGTCAAACGGTATACCATTTCCACTAAAGGTAAATATGCAATGTATTTGGCAGATTGTTAACAGCACTGGTGGTCCTTCGAGCCGGATTTTATCAAACTTATTAATTTTATTTAAGGTACTCTTATCCTTGTCATTTCTGGCGAGTGGTTCTCATCAGAAGTCAGTGGGTAAAGACTTTAATGTCAATATATCGCAGAAGTCAGTGAGCAGAGTAATCAAGATCATTGTGGAAGGTCTTAATGTGGAGTTAGACAAATGGGTAGTATTCCCCTCTACGCCTTTGCAGAGGGATCAAATCAAAGATGGGTAAGTTCGGAGATGATAAAATAAAATGTGATTTGTTTAAATATATTTATTATTATTCTTAAAAAAGCATTGTTTTCAAAAAACACATCTACCACATCTTTTTTGAGACTAAACTTACAAATAAGAAAACATCAGCATTTTATTTCAAGTATTGATGAATTGTGAATAAATTTTATTTTGCAGGTTTTATAGAAAATATAATTTTCCTGAAACAATTGGGTGTCTAGATGGTACTTATGTTGAAATATTGTGCCCAAGAGACGACGAAGAAGCATTCTTTGATCGGAAATGTCAATACTCAATACATGCACAGATAGTAAGTATAAATACATTCCGAAAATTCCTTAACATCTGTTATTTTAAATGCGTCCTATTAGTTAAAGCAATTTCCCAGGAACTGCCCAGCAGCATCGGATGACATTTTTTTTACAATATACGGTGGTACCAATAAATCAGCTCGCCAATTTTGGAGCGGTTGCCTCATAACTTTTCTTTTTTTTAAATTCGCTAGTGCGAAAACGGCCCGTGTTGCAAAAAAAAATTAAATAGGGTAATTGAAGTTTATATCAAAGCAACCGCATTTTTATCCGGTTGCCTCGTTAAAAAAAAATAAGTTTGTTCTTACGTCCATTTGGGGTCCATTCGGCGGATACGGGGAGGTTCGGTATCTCCGGCGTTTCCGGTGAAATTTGACTTGCCATTGCCTTGAATATATGTATGAGGAGTCACCAAAGAAATAACAATTTATTTTTCGTATTGAATTTCACTTTGCGCTTTACTTCTTAAAGATTTACTTTGGTGGCGACTGCGAATATATATATATTATATTCAAAATAGCTATATCTAATTCTTCAGATTTGTGATGCCGATACGAGAATAATAGCTGTGTGTTGCCGCTTCGGGGGCGCTGCGAGCAACGCCTACATTTGGAACAAGATGAACATCAGACCTTTCGTCGAAAATATCAGCAGGCAGGGGGAGACTGCTTGGCTTGTTGGTAAATATCCCATTTTTACTTTTTCAGAATAACCTCATGTATTATTAGCAGTATCTTATCTCCCCACACTTTTGTTTATTAATAATTCCATTGGCTGTCATTACCACAGTGTGACAGGGTTCTATGGTGGCTCTACATTCTATGTTGTTGACCGTACATATACGAAGATTAGTAGGTAAACGAGGTAGAATAAACCGGTCAAGTTCGAGTCGGACTCGCGTACCGCTCAACTCGCACGTGGCCAGTTTAGGGTTTGTACTAGATTAAGATAGAACAAAATAACGATGAAAAAAAACGTGCGGGGCCCCATAGGGCCCCCTTTACTTTTAATTTTATTTTGTTTTTATTCTTTGTTGTCATAGCAGCAATAGAAATAGACACTGTGGACATTTCAACTGTCTACCTATTACGGTTCATGAGGTACAATCCGCTGACAGACAAACGGACGGACGGACCGTTCCGTTGGCACCCTTTGGGTACGGAACTCTAAAAATGAATGCTACCAAATTTTACACAAGGGCATTGTACATCTTATGCTATGCTCTTTTACCCTTATTTATTGCTCCATCTGATAACGTCTTATATAATTCATCACCCATCCAAGACCTAACCACCGCCAGCATTAAAAACACGTACTTTTTTACAGCGGATAACAAATACCCACAGCGAGCTTGGCTCATGACCCCTGTCCCGCACGCGGCCCAGGGTACCCCCGAGTCGCAGTACAACCACTTCCACGGCCGCACCAAATCCTGCATCGACCGGTGTTTAGGGAAACTGAAGGGCCGGTGGCAATGCCTGCACAAACGACCGCTACACTACACTCCTCAAAGAGCCGCGAAAATAATCAACGCGTGTGTGGTGCTGCATAATCTTTGTTTAAGAGCCGGTTTAGATATAGACCCGTACGTGGAAACAGAGCCCGCGCCAGCTATGAACGAAGCTACTGAAATGCCTGATGATAATGTCAACGACTTCTACATAGGGATCGAAGTGAGGAGACAGTTGGCTGAAAGAATCTATTACAGCGTATAGATCACATTGATTGAGGTACCTACTTGTGGCAGTCACGTGGCTCTAAGCGGCCGCAAGTTATTGAGAGTTCGCATCCAAGCCACTAGCTAGCATCAAGAAGTGGCCAGCGCCAGAGCCTATTAATATAGTCCCTTTTTTTATTCGCGAAGACGCGTTCCACCTCTTAATATGACGTTGCATTATTGCGTACATATACCTGAAATTAATGCTTTCACTACCAGCAACGTTAAGCGTTTTCCTGACTCGCCCAGTGCCTTGGACGCGTATGTGCGTTCCTATTTACAGTACCTAAGGAATGTTTGTATAAAACACAAAACATGGGGATGGGGAAAGACCTGGGCGGTAGCCATTAGTGGTCTCTCCAGGACAACTATGTAGAAATGGAAACGGCTTGCTGTGACAGTATTGTGTAAATAGGGAAATAATTAAAGACTTAATTGACTTATGCTAATAGTTTAATTAATTAATATATCCGTTAGTGCATGAGGATCTGCATCTGCGCCAGCTGGCTGTAGGTGTCGCCGGGCATGCGGTACGCGATGTTGCCGGCGAACGTGTTGAGCACTTCAGCCTGCTCGCGCAGGTACTCTAACTGCTGAAAAAATAATGAATATTACAGAATCATTCAACACATGTTTTTATACAAAAAATGATATCACACTACTAAGAATGTTTCAAAATGTGATATTGTGTACCTATACTCCAGGAAAGATACGGTTTTTAAAACATTAATTTATAATAGCCTGATTTTTTTTTACTCCGTTTTTATAAGATATTCTAAGACACTATATTCATGAATCCAACAAACTATCCACCTGGAAGTAGGTATATAAATTGACTGTCAAAAAATGCCTTTTTCTTTTAAATTAAAAATCGTAATTGTAATTTTTGTGTCTATGCATAACAATATTTTTGTCTATAATGAGCAGAAGGTGAAATCTAACAAAATATTTACACGGAAAGCCACTAAATCAGCAAAATACATGGCTCCGGTTATATAATACCCTTAAATGATAGAAAAAGTTAGTAATAAGTAGTGCTTTGATAAAAATGACATAAAACTATTTATAAGTGTTAAAATACACTGATCAATTTGTATTTTTTCATAAGGAATTATTATTTACCACCATAAAATCCAACTTCCGGTACAATTTTGTGTATGATTTGCTTGCAACGTTTATATTTATTGTAATCAAAAAGGAATGAAGATAACTGTAGCCAATTACGATTTTTAAATACGGAAATATGCAAAATGAAAACAATATTCTAGCTAATCGAATATAAATGAGACATCCTTAGTTATTTTTTGTGCAATTAATCTTGAATATTATAGATCAAATATTAAGTAAGCAATATGAACACAAAAATGTTTATAATTAATTTTAGCAAAATTTTCATGATTCTTTTAATTTTTTTATTTTTTTTAGATAAACTATTGACTCATAATTAGTTGGATTATGTTTTTACCTAATTACTAGAATTATAATATACCCGATACACAAGAACAATCAGCTATTATAAATTATTTCCGTTTCACCATACTAGCGACCGTAACTTTCCTGGAGTACTATTGTAAAATGGCTGCGTCGATGTCAAATCTTGGAAAAAGTACCATTATTTCGTAATATGAAGCATAATTTTTAAATAATGTATCAAAACTACGAAGCGACGTCGCGTCGTCTTAGAAGACGACTCGTAGACGAGTAAACTCAGCGCTTCATAAAAACTTGCGTAATGATTCGCGTCGTGCGTGCGATCCTGCGATTTGATGTGGAATAAATCGTATATCTATCGTTTGCTATAGGTATCGGCACCAGAGTTGAGGTCACGCAACAACATCATGTCATGTGTTTTTTGTTCATTCACTACCTTTGTTGCATGTATCTGAATGCGTAATCATTCTCCTCAACCCTCGTGCCGACACCTATAGTTGGAGTAATATACGCTTTTGAAGTACACACACATTACATCGCGTCGTATTATTTCTAGTTTGAGCAGAAACTTCAAAGGCCACAGTTCCAGATATTAGAATTTACCCTGTCCTGGTTGAGGGGCGCGGGGGAGGGGCCGGGCGAGGGCCCGGGCGCGGCGCGCAGGCGCTGGCGCTGCGCCAGCAGGATGGCGCAGGCGGCGCGCAGCACGGCCGGCAGCGCGCGCAGCAGGGCGCCCCGCGCCGCGCGCGCGCCCGCCACGCGCGCCTCCAGCTCGTCGCGGCTCAGCGGGACCAGCTCGCACTCCCGTAGCGTCTGTACACGACATAACCTCATATTTTATGTCTCGTCTAGATGTGTCGTTTTCAAACTTCAAAGAACGGTGCATATCGAGTAGGGCGGGACTCTTCATTTATTTGTAATTTTTGGGATCTTCTTTAATGCTATTTAATGCTTATGTTTTTGTGCAATAAAAAGTGATAGCGAGACGCGTCGATTAGTTTGCCTCTTAATATGACAGAATAAATGAACAATCGGTTATGAGTGACCTCGAGAGCGGCGTCGTAGTTGTCGGCATGGAAGTGGTCGAAGAAGGTGAGCAGCCGGCAGAGCTTGACGTAGGCCTCGAGCAGCGCGGGCGGCAGCGGCGGCGCGGCGGGCGCGCGCAGGCGCCGCGCCACCAGCTGCGCGCGCGCCGCCAGCCGCCCGCGCAGCGCGCCCTGCCCCGCGTCGCCCGTCAGCACTTGCGGCAGCAGCATGCAGAATAGTTCCAGCACTTTCTCCAGGTTCTATACACACACCGAACTTAATATGAGGAGATAAACAATCACTTTTGGAAACTAGCGTTAGAGCCTTGTCAAGTCCGTCCGAATCGCTCCGCAGTTCCCCTTTAACCTTCGGCCAAACAGCGGTGTGCTTTCTTGTTTTCCGGTGTGGGGAGACATAACTGTACACGTATCTGCCTCTATCAGATTGTCGTAATATTGGGAAATTATTTGGAAATCCCACGTCTAACCATTATTTTAAATTTTCACAAATAACTAAATATGGTATCTGCTATGACTGCAATTTTATAATTAAACTCGACTTACCCCAGCTATATCATAAACGGTGATAGCGTCTTCGAACAATCCTTTGTTGACCAATTGTTCAGCAACATTCAGGGCAATTACCTGTTAATTTTGTAACTTATTTTAACAATCAACAATGTAAATAATTGGGTCAGTTTTTACTTAGGGTAGTTATTAATTTGTCGGCATTTCTACTTATATAGAAAATAATGAAACATTACCAAAACAAAAATCTTATTCATCAAAATTGTTTAAGTATTTTTGACCATTGATTTAAAAAGTCATAATTGTAAAGACTGATTCAAGACAAAAGACGGATGAGTCAAAACTTTTGCCAGTATAATAAAATAAAACCAAATAAGTAAGAGTGGGCACGGGCACTGACTTGGCTGTCGATGTGCGGGTTGTTGAACTGGTCGAGCAGGCCGGGCGCGCGCACGCCGGTGCCCGCGTCGGCGGCGCCGAACAGCAGCTCGAAGTCGCGGCTCTCCAGCGCCAGGTCCGTGCAGCAGCACATGAACAGGTTCTTGCCCTCCGGGTCTTTCAGGTTCCTATAATATTGACGCATTGGAAGCAGTGGTAGCTCAAGAGAGGAAACTTATTATCAGCCTGGTTTACATTATTTGTATATAAGTAAAAAAAATGTGGAACGAGACTCCATTTGTTTAGGTACTTAAATATATCACTGAACCACATGGCTCTGTTATTCAGCTAACCAAGCCTATTTTGTCGAACTTTGACATATCTTTCTTCTAAAAACTATATAACATGGTTGTTTGTTTAGTTTTAAATAACTACATAAACGGAGTACACCAGCTATCGTATCTCCCCCAATATTTTACTACCCGCACATTATCTAACTGCTATGATCCTAAATCGGACCTTAGTGTTGTAACCATCGTTAATCGAATTCTAATGGCGATTACACCTTTGTAAATTCTAATTAATTCCTAAAAATAGTGAAATGTAACAAGGGCGAGTAACGATTCTGGAGTTTCGGAGTGCAGTGACAGACCTGAGGAAGAAGTAGTAGTGCAGCGCGTCGCCCGGGTCGCTGAGCTCGAACTTGCGCGCGTACTGCAGCAGCAGCCGCGCCAGGTTCAGCCGCCGCAGCGGCGCCGGGTCGTCCGTGTCCACCGACACTGCCGACAATACCCATTCTAACGTGAATACACCACAAAACGATTCGAACATCTTTTAAGGATCTTTTTAGTAGTGACCTTGCCTACGATGCCTGCGGTCCCGGGTTCGATAACCGGGAGTAAGGGCAAAGAAATATTGGATGTTTTTCTTTGAGTATAAATTTTTTTATCGGTGTCTGGTGGGCACCAAACGTTTTATGGGCACAGTACAAGCACAGAGCTTAGTTTAAGACTGGGTAAAAAAAACATACTCAACATGGACATTTTTGAGAATGTGAATACACAAAAAAAGTAAGTATGTCCTCATATTCATATTTTTTTTATCATATATAGACACATTTAATTTCTTACACAACGGGGCTTGCACGTTACGAGGCGTTCCCAACATGTAAACGTCGTGAAGAGCCAACGCCATGTGGACACCATGTACTCGGTATCTAGAAACAAACAAATAACTTTATATTTTTCTAAAAACGTATAATTACTTGTTTTTTTTTATATAATTATTTTACCTTGGTATTCTAGAAAGGAATTCAATCGCTGGTTCAAATTGCCCAGTCAAGGTCAGCACTTGGAAATATACCAGAGGTTTCTCATATGCATGGTAATGTGTTTCACCTGTGAATAATAGAAAATGAATTTGAAAACTAATTTGTATCTGCAGTGGGTTTTTATTTCAACAGACTGAAAAATGCTGTCGGTCTTTCCGATATTTGTGTTTGTATCACAGAGGATGCAAAACTGTTTTTAATACGAAATCATGCTTATTTTTATTTTTTTGTACTGTCTTCACGGTTTAACGCCTCAACCGACCGGAAAATCAAACTGGTCCGGATTCTGCATGGACCGAATCACGGGAAAAAGCAAGTATTTGTCTATGGATATCGCGAAATCAAAATTAAATACCGCCGCTGCCTCTACACGAAGTCCTATAACAATTTCAAACTGCAGCCAACGGACGATCTCCTCATCGCCAAACATTCGCTCTGTGAGATCTAAACTGATTAAATCCAAGAGCCTTATTTCAACTTACAATCAGACTTGTATATAATAGTAATAAGGTGCAAATTACACTGCGGCTGTTTTCTGCCTCACTCACGCAACACTTTTTTAGTTACACTGCAGGCCCTTGTTGACGGAACACAAATAATTTATAATGAAATATTTACTCCGAATCTTAAATCTGCACACTTTAATTATATCATATCTTGTAATAATATAACACAAACATGGCGACTAACCTGCCGGCCAATCACGGCACAGGAAATAAAATGGCGGTGCGTGGATCATACTGATTGGTCAATTAAATTTCCCACACTTCAAAAATTTGTCTACTGCGCAGATATGCCATATCAAGTGTGTCGTACTGTACCATATTCTTCCAAAATCAACTTCTGCAGATCTGAGTAGGTGAAGGAGTCAGCCTCGTTGCCGGCCTTAGCCTTGATCACGGAGAGCTTCAGCCACAGATAGTCGTCCGCCGAGCGCGCCACCTCCGGGTGCTCGTCGCCCGCGTCGCAGCTGCCCACCACGCAGTATACCTGCCATCATCATCATTATCATCATCATCCTAATCATGATCAAAATCATCATCATTACCGCCATCGTCATCATCAAAAATGTGCTGAATATTCGATAATTAATCGGCATTCGGCATAATTATGTATGTTTGTAATCAGCCAAACTGTTCGGTTTGATTGCCAAATATTTCCCAAAGAATGAATTTGTAGGTACCTATTTTCATAATTTCCGTGTAGTAGTTACATATAATATTCAATAGTTTATAAGGCAAACAATTCACATTGTAATGCGGAGATATTGCTTGCTGCGTGCATGGAAAACATAATCAGACCTAATTATGTTACGTGATACAAATGGGATAATATATTACACAAAAAGTAGTTGTAATGTCAATACTTACGGCTCTTTTATAGGGATCAGTTGAATTTCGAACTTGTATTCTGTACTGGAAATTAATAGCAGTCTGTAGTTTGTCGCTGAGCGCCTTTTCCGGATTTTTAATGTGCTCTTCTAAAGCTGCTATGAACTCCTCATGATCGCGTCTGTGGAACACGACAAGAAATCCTTAATTAATTAGTCCAGGTCCTTTACTAGTTCAAATTCATTTACACTCAATTTTAATGTCTTCGATGGTGAGAGAACTCGCACATAACTAGCTTGATGGTAAGAGCCTGTCCAGATAAGGCGTTTTACGCGTAAGAGGCCTCGCGTGATTGCGACGTAGAGCCTATCCAAAAGGCGCGTTTACGCGCGAGTAAAAGTGGACGGAATCAGTTGATAGAATGCGACAACAATACGTACCACGGGCTCGCGCATACTACTGGAGGCAGCAATGGCGCCGAGTATCTCAACTCGCGCGGCACTCGTGCGTAAAACGTTCGCGCGAGTGAGGAAACCTGCGGTAGCATCTGGACGGGCATATGTAGCTCTAGTACCTCGGGAACGCGCGAGTCTACGCGCGAGGAGACTCGCGCGTAAAACGCGTCGTCTGCACGCGGTCTATACAGTTTCTCTAAAGAAGCTTGCTTGCAACTAGAAGTAAGCACTTGCGCGTTACCGACCGTGAGTAGTAGAGGTGGATGGTAGGAACGGGCAGGAATATGACCTTGCGGCGTAACATCACAGATTACATAAAACCCACGACAAAACCCCTAAACAACGGCACGTTTCAGCACTGGTAACTCTTGTCTTGATTGGCCTAATTAATTTTAATTTTAAGCAAGTTAGCTTAAAACCGCCTGAGAAACATAGGCTGTCAAATTTAAAATACACATTGAAATTGGTTATTTTTTGGTTAAAGTAAATAATTGCAAATATCTCAATTTTAATTTAGTAACCAAAGTATGTAACCACAAGCCTGAAGACACAACTTCAAGTCCAACAGCCCAATTTCCATGCTTTAACAGATGAAAACCACTCACCCAGCCTTCCTCAAGCAATGCAGCGCCGCATTGGCATCCCCGCTCCTCAGGCAGTAGTAGACCACGGGCCAGAGCGGGCGGTCGTCGACGAGCTGGTCGGCCAGGCCGGCCGCCGCCTGCAGCCGCAGCCCCACGAACCCGCGCACCAGCGGGTACGTGCCCGGCTCGCCGCCGCGCTGCGCCGCGCCGGGGTTCGTGCGGACCACGTCGCTCATGTACTGCTTGTATCTGTTGGAAATTATGTGTTTTCTTTACGCGTTGTCCGCATTTGAAGCATTATGGTGTACCATATAGCATCTCTGTTGTGTCAGGCGCGACTTACTCCGCGATTACGTGTCGCTGCTACAAGTAGAAGACGGGCGCGCTTCAAAGCGGTCTATGCAGTGGCTGCCACGCACTGCCTCGGAGTGCACGCGTGACGCGCTCGCGCTTTTTGCATTTACGTCGGAAGTGGATGTACCTACCGCATTCATATCATATTTCGTAAAGATCAATGAAAGAATCTTCTGTACTTGTATTATTATTATATTCTGTGGTTGTGTAGAACAGACTAACTAGTGATCATTGTTAGGTTAGGTTATTAAATTTTTTTTTAATTTTCACCTAAAAAAAAATTTGCCCCTAACATTTGGTCAATAATTTATAGCTCAGAATAAAATACCTTTTCTCCAAATACTTCTTTCCCTGCGCAATAAGGCACTCCTGGTTGACTGGATTTCCTCTCACTTTCAATGGATCTTCATCTCTTGCAAGAAGTGGTATATTGGCCATTGTTTTTATAATCTCCCACATTTCTTTGACTTTCTGCAAATGGAAAAAATTTATGTAATATCTTTCTAATTTATTAAGAAATAGATATTTCACTTTGTGTGACCACTCTTTTTGTTAAACCAGTGCAGTTTTTGTGATATTATCTATCACATTAATGGCCAAGAGCCTAAATAATGAATTAGTACACATGTCATATGCTATTAATTTACATTCAAAATGGGCTAGCCCCAAGCACTTAACCCAAGTAATGAGACACTTACCGGGTCATTCAACTCATCTGCGGCTTGTGCAAACTTCTGGTACAGGGCTGTTCTAGACTTGGACCCCTGGAACACTAGCTTGTTGTACTGGTGCACATACTTTGCGTATGTCACTTCCACCGTATCCAGTATAGAGTTGCCAAACTTCTTTGGAGTCTCTGCAATGCTTGGAGGTTCTGCTGTCCTCTTCAGGTCCAACCAGTTCTGGGATGGACCTATCATAGCATTCATGAGCTTTATTTTCTCTTTGTTCCACTCTGACAGCATGTGCTCCCATTTTTGATCTTCAACTGTTTGTAGTGCCTTTAAGTATTAAAGAAAGAAGTATTCGAGATGATGTAGAACTCAATGTATAAGAAAATTAAACATCTAGCTAGACACTTATACTTATAAATATACTGGTAACTTCAAAATTGAAACCATTCAAACAAAGTATGTGTTAAGTATACTTTCAGTATCTACAGCTTACTCAACTACTGTATACTTACATTCCTATTAACTTCATCAATTAGTGATAATATAGCATTTTCCCTTTCATTTTTAAGAAAGCTCTCAATATCTGAATCAGCAATAGGTTGCAAGGGCTCAAAAGTCCGCTTGGAACTCAAAGTATCCAATTTTTGAGATATTTGTTGCAAATCTATTCCTTTTGAGCCGAAGAGGAGATGGCTGAAACATAACAACACAAAATACAATACAGATCTTCAACATCTTAAACCCAATTCTGCAATAAAACTTAGTACAGTAATATCCTTTTCATTATCACTACGATTTCCTTGCTACTGTAAGCAATACAGATCATCAACATGGTATTCAAACACAAATTGTAAACGTACGCTTGGATATCGTTGGCGCCAGATTGTGTAACTTTCGAGAACAGCTCCTGGGAAGCCTCTAGCACCTGCCCTAAGGAACGCTCGACTCTCGGGAGCTCCTCATTGCCCTCGATCTCCGTCGTCAGCTGCTCTGCCTGCTGCAATAACTTACTAAAATCCGAATCACTCATGGCGCGCAATAGGTTATACTTTACTAACACAACCCTAATTTAAGCCTTAATAATATTCGGTTAAAGCACTAAAGTTTCTGACGAAGATCCAATTTACATTATTTTCCAGAGCAAAGGTAAACAATTTAAATATTTTGAATAATAAACACCGTTACAGTAAAATGTAAGAAGCATTCCCGGTTTTCTATTCTAACTGTCAATCTCATGTCATGTCAAGTGAAGCTAGTAATATATTTTTTAATTAGAAAAGACCAACAAGAGTTAGCCTACACTGCCAAAATTGATTGCTTTTGATTGTTTGATTAGGGTTCTCTGAGTTTAGGTAAGTCGTGAGTCTAGATTTTATTTGTTTCTTTTGCGCTATACAAGTTATAGATTGGCAAAAAAGAGTTTACACCCTGGCAAAAAAGTCGAGCTGGTGGTGACAGCTAGAACTACATTATTTTCAAATGGCATCAGCACCCTAATTTTTTGGCTCGACTTGTTTGCCAGGCTATAGAAAAAATGAGGGCACTGTTTGAAATTTTATTGGCAACCAGATCCAATTTTTAAACTTTGACGTAAAAAATAAAGGGGTGTTATAAGTTTAACGCTCCCAAAAGGATATAACGAATGTTGTATTAATTTTATTTTTTGTTTGAAAGGTGACTTGATCGAAACTGTTTTTATTTGTATCATAAGCTATAGCTAAGTTTGGTGAAAATGGGGAATATTACATTATCAATGATACTCGAGTATCACGATAATATTGATAATGTAATAAGGTACCGGAGGTAAATAAGGCCCAGCGGGAAATAAGGCCCACTAGTCAAAAATTACTGTTACAATATTCAAATTCGCCGAACGGTTTTATGCACACATGGACTTTTGAGGCACAATGATCTGGCAACGTCGCTTCACTTCATACTATCGCCATCTTGTCAGTAGCGTCCGACAATCTGTGCGGCCGCCACGCGAGTGTGCTCTTATTATTTACAAAAAAAAACTACGTTTTATTAAAATTTCCGTGTTAAATTGTAATTTCTTTTGCATTCAAAGTGATACTGGCTTATTTCAACTGTTGGGAAAAAGGTAAGATTACAATTTATTGCTTATTTTTATATTAAATATAGTAGTATTCCGCAAACATTGTACTGAGGCTAATAAGGCCCTATGATGTGAAGGGTATTAAGGCCCGAGCGAGCTGGGCAAAAAAGATACTTATTTTAAGACAATACTTACTGTAATAGACAATAAACATGTCTTAAACGCTTTTTAACCAACTTCAAAAAAGGAAGTTATATGTTCGACTGTAAGTACTTATATACGTAATTATATTTTTCAGAAAACCCAAGGTGTAATAAGGCCCACAGCAATGATGTTTTTTTTTTAATGTGTTAGATTTGATATATTTTTTTGTCTTAACATATAATGTTGATTAAGCTTAAGCTGAACCTGTTACTGTTTTGTTTTTAAATAATATTTTATGAAAAATGTGGATTATTTTTGTATTCGTTAGTAAAATAAGGCCCACGGCAATTTAAAAACATAAATCAAATTGTTGCTACTCATGCAGTGATGTCAAATGTCATAACTAACATGAAACTAAAGATTAATTCGTTATAAAGCTCTCAAATGTTTATTAATGTTGATTATTTTGACGGGCCATAATACCCGCACGTAGTTTAATAAGGCCCAAAATGGACATATTATATAATATAAAATGACTATGCTATTTGGAGTATTATGTAGATATTTTCCAAATAATTCATCTCTAATTATAAATGAATAAATAAAGAATCTATATTTGATGCGTTTTTTTTATTCGGTCTTCTGTGCTTAAATATATTACATTTTATATTAAGGTGGGCCTTATTTGCCTCTGGTACCTTATCCCCCAATCCGTTGGGCCATTTAAGTTAAGGGCTTATTAGACTACGCGGTATTTAGACAGTTTATATAACTGGTGAGGGGAGTTAATGCCTCTCGTTTCAAAGAGTCTAATAAGCGTCTAATAAGATTCGCGTAGTCTAATAAGCCCAGAGTTAAGTATGTACTTTACCAAGATATCATTCATAACATAGAGGTTGCCACTTGAGAATATTGTATTCGACGGAAATAAAACATAGCTATAATAAGGTTATTTAGAGAAAATGAGGGCGCTGTCCACAGCGATATTGAGACTAAGGTCCAATTTTTACTAGAAAATATTGTTGTTTCATATGCCACCACGTCATACTTTTTTAAAGTTCAAAATCCACCTTACAGTTATATACGTCTATTATACAATGTCAACCGTGATGGCAGGCCAGTCTTTTCCATTGGAGTATAGTATTATCTGTGCCATTAGCCACTCTGCCCAGGGGAGGGCCCTCCTATGGCCCTCTTATATGCTAGGAGCATAGTTCCTGCCAGATCACCAACATACATACATAGCTATACTTATAGGGGGGCCCATTATCCTAGTGTCCAAGGTTTACAATAGATAGGTAACAGGACGATTATAGGGGGAGGTTATATATAGGTCGGCCCTGCATGACTGAACGGACAGCAAATGCTCGGAATGTGGACATGCCTCGGCCGAGGCAGACGCACGCGCCACCTCGCTCGAGGCTGTAGGTCGGTTCTCTGTCCTGCTCAAAGGTGCCTCAGCTTAGTACGTTTGCCGCGCGCAGTATGGACGGTTGACTCGTTTACTTCATGGATAAAGAACAGGGTCTTAAATTAATTCAATTATTATGGTGAATACTAGCGTAGCGATCCGCCCCGGCTTTGCACGGGTAGCAGAATCTGAACCTTAATAAATTATACACCAATACCTTCCTCATGAATCACTCCGGCGTCCATTGGTAAAACCGTATGAAAATCCGCGAACAGACAGACAGACTGCGGCGGGGGGGGGGGGGACTTTTGTTTTATAATATGTAGTGATATACAACCTTGGGACGCGCATTGTGCGTGCTGCGGGAAGATCATGACGATCGTGAGCGAAACTAACCTACGCACGCATAAAGTTGGCTCGGCTTTGGCTCGCGCGGCAGACTCATGTTAAATAAAACCAGACCGACCGAGGCAGCCCCGCGAGGCAACTGTCCCGCGGCAAACGCCCGAGGGTGCTCGCCCAGTGTGGTGTGGACCCGACTAATGGCATTCAAAAGGTTAAGGTTCCATAGGGTGTTACTCTGGAAGGGAACAGCAATGAAAACTACCAATAATACGTTCCTTTGATCGTTTAATAACAAAGACAAACAAAAGCAAGTAGGTAAGGTGCCTACTCCGAAGTACGAATCAACAGTTATAACAACAACACGTTTCATTTCACATACATCACACCTCATCGAATCATTTGACCTCCCGAAAAGAATCCATTTGTATAAGGCTCATTATTCAATTTTGGCCATATTAGTTCATTTAAACTTCTTTGGTCCAAAAATGAGGTCTGCGTCTGGAGCTCCTTTTGGATGTTGGTACTTCTGGCGGATATGCTGGCCCCGGTTGGGGTTTCCGCTTCCGCCGGAACCTCCGCCGCTTTCTGCGCTGTATTCCTCTTCTTCCTGCCTCTCTGATATGTTTAATGTCAATCTGCCAACAAACAAATTAAAAATATAATGTGTTCCTCATAAAATGAAATTGTATCAATTTGGAGATTGAATTACCGTTTGACTCTCTCTTTCTCCTGTTTATCTGCCAGGGCTTGTTGCTGCAGATTGCTGGCCAGTTCTGGTGGAGCGTTAAACGACTTGTATTGGGGTTTTGTTCCTTTCCTCACCATCAGCACAAACTCAACACCTTCATCACCTTGCTGTAACACAAATAAAATATAAATTCAACGAAAAATACAAATAAAATTAATAATCGATAACAAATTAAGATACGTAATTGTTTGTACAGACAGAGCCTACCAGTAGCTGATCATAGGTCTTTTTGGTTGTTTGGCGGGAAGTCATAGGCACCGCGATGTCCCGTTGCTGAGGTCTATTCTCACGCTGCCGTTCTGCAATGTTTTCCATTACCATCTTTTCGAAAGCCGATTCGAATTCCACATCTTCAACCTAAACAAATAAACAAATAAAGTATTTACCTACTTTATTTTATTATGCTTTAATTGGAGGTACATTGTTGCAGTACCCACCGGTTTAGGAGCAGGTCTTCTCGGCTCGTTGCTCATGTCGTCGCTTTGGATGTCGTTGTCATCGTTACCCGCGTTCTCCGTCAGCGGTTCATCATCCGAACTTTCATCCATTAACTGCGGATTATCAGTTTCATCATCAGTCTCCACGATAGTGTCCAGTCCGTCATTAACACTATCATCCCCCTGATCTTCGTTGTCGTATTGCTCCCCTTCATCCAATTCGGGGTACAAAGTCTGCCTCAGCTCTTCGATTGCATCTTTGCACTGCTGCCAGTCAGTATACAGAGTCAGTTTCGGTCTCAGGGTCGTCAAGCATTCCTGATAAATATATTTCACGTAAATGGGAAACTTGTTCTCCTCCGTCCAGCAGGGATCCGAACATTTGAACCAGTAATAGTTCTGGAAGAAGACCAGGAAGTAGTCGAGTCTCTTTTTGCTGGAGCCGCTGTTGAAGTACGCGCCGCAGGTCTCGAGCATGGCGCAGACGAGCCGGATGCGGAAGACGCTGTCGGGCGGATCGAGCGCGGACGGCACGGCGTGGTCGTTGGTGACGCCGAAGGTGATGAAGGAGTAGAGCACGGTGAACACGTCGCGCGAGTCCAGCAGCTTGTAGTTGTAGAGCTCGCCGAGGTAGCGCGCCGTGGCGACGCGGCGCTGGTTGTGGCGCGGGTGCGGGTCCTCGAGCGTGGCGCGGATCTCCTCCAGCGCCGCGTCCACCACGGCGGGCGCCACGGCCTCCTGCCAGCTCGCCAGCTCGGCCGTCAGGCGCGCCAGGGCTCTCCTAGCACTCGCCCGCACTCTCCAACCGCCGGCTAAATGTTGGATCGCGACCGCCGCGATCTCCGGATCGTCCCAGTTGATTTTCCGCATCAACCTAAATATCTTCTCCTCGTTGCTCTTCTGCAGGTCCTCGTGCAGGATCTTCCGGATGAACTGGTACATCGGCGGCTCCTCCTCCTTGGGTTGCGCGGGCGTCTCCGGCGGACACACGTAGTAAAATGCGTTCTCTATCTGCGTCACGTAACGCGAGTCGAGAGCTGAAACAGTCTAGTAACACAAAATTAGTTAAAAACATGTTAAATTACATACTTTTTTATTAATAAAATAGTTAGGTAAGCGGACAGTAGCTTCTTTCTATACATATATTAGTTCGAAAAAATTCAATTACTTAAATAATGACATTAAACATTGTAATGCTGATTCTGTCGACGAGTGACCAATGCGCGTTTTTGGAGATTCACATAATCAAGAATATTACCTTTTTTCTCATCATCTGTTGCAAATATATCATCGTTCTCTGATGCGTGTCGGGGTTGCAGTACAGATATCGCCCGCAAGTCTCGAGAAGATTGCACGCCATTTCGATGTGGTGATGTTTGAAGTCGTGTAATAGAACTTTCAGGCAGTATAATGCTTCCATTTTGGAGTAAAGGTTAAATTTTACTAGCTCGCCAATAAACCGCACCACTTTAATCTGTCAACGAAATAAAAGGTAAACGGCTTGAGCTCGTAGCAAGAGTTCCGAACTATATAGCTAACAAATGGCTTGTGACTTAAAATCTCTATTTGTACTTTTCAGACGTAATAATAAAATGCACATAAAAAAAAATAAGTTCCATAATACCTTTGACTCAATATTGATTTGATCCTTTTTTCTAACATGATATTTGAAATCCTGCTTCAGCATTTGGCACAAGTCCACACAAACGTCAGGCAACACAGGATACAAATTTGCTGCAAATCTTGAATAAAACGGCAACAAATCGAGTCTTGTTCTAGCAACACTGAACAGCACTCTCGTCAATTTCTTCCTGTTGTTTTTGGTATTGAGATTCAGAACAAAATCTACAGCTGCATTGTCAATAAGTTCCCTGTTAATGCAGTTGGGCAGTTCATTTAGAAAAGCTTCAAGAGCGTATCTGAAAACAAGTAAATAATGAAATAACATACATTTAGTACTGCTTTTAACAAACGAAGGAAGACGCACCCTGTACAAACGTACATTTTACCCTATCGTGCAGTGCAACGTCAAGCTTGTTTACTAAATTAGTGGTACCGGGTTCGATTCCCCATAAAGCCGCAAAAGCACAGAGAGCGGAGGTCGCAAAGGATTGCCCACAGTGCGTTTGCGGCTTCAGGGTAAATAAATGTATGATACATTTCAGCCCACATCCGCCCACTGCAAGGTAAAGCCCTCTTGATTTTTAAGGCTTCGTCAAACAGCCGACTTGGCGCGGCGCGACAGTAGGGTGGCGCGGTCTTAGCGTGGAAATTAACAAGAAGTTGTATGCAGGCCATAATCACACCGCGTCGCGCAACGCTATCATCGCGCCGCGCCACGCTATCATCGCGCCGCGCCACGCTACCGTCGCGTCGCGCCAGCATAACTCGGGCGCGATCACGCCACGCTCAGCGCAGCGCGGCGTGATTTTTCTGCCGGGCGAGGCACGACGTGATCACGCCAAGCCAGCGGATTACAAATTAATTTACAGTAAAGTTACAAAAAATTATAGATTGTGTTAGAGAATATTCAGTTCTTTATGATTTGGGCCATACAAACTACAAAAATGTGTTATCCTGGATCGAGATTGCGAGAGAACGCGTCGCACGCCGAGCGCGGCGCGCAGCGTGTTCTTAGCGCGACGCGACGTTCTGCTGCAGTGTGA
This sequence comes from Tortrix viridana, assembly GCA_963241965.1. Lineage (NCBI taxonomy): Eukaryota > Metazoa > Arthropoda > Insecta > Lepidoptera > Tortricidae > Tortrix > Tortrix viridana. The sequence continues at coordinate 4,634,721 of OY725172.1, read as the reverse complement.
CTGCTGCGCCGCGCTTGCGTCGCGCTAAGAATGCGCCACACCACTGTCGCGCCGCGCCAAGCCGGCTGTTTGACGAAGCCTTACGCCAAGCCCGGTCTCGTGCTAAGTTAATCCACCTTTTTCTGACCGTCTGCCAAATGTCATCAGACCAACGAGCTGATGGTCTACCCATTGATCTACCCTAACCTCGGCCATCGCTCTGTAACTGTTTTGTATTGTATATATTTGTATGATGAACGCGGGAATTTGTTCCAGAGTCTTAATGATTTTGACGTATTTAAGTATGTATGTATTTCTCGTTTATCTTTGTTTAATACCCATAGCATAAAGCTCTTCACAAGAATTTAATGGATTGAAAGTGTGAATGAAAGTATACATGTGTGTAAATTAAATGGTTGGTTGAATCACTAACACTCATTTCATAGAATGTTTTATTTCATCAACAGGCATTTCCATGTGCGGGAGTTATAATTTTTTGGCGGTCACAGGTCTAAACTAACCTAACTTACGTTACCCATGCTTAAGATAATCTGAGAACAATAAGATTTCAGCAGAAATTAGCTTTTGATGAAATATAAATTCGGTGAACATCACATTCGATGAAATAAGTGTCTGCAAAAAAAGCAGACACTAAATTAAATACGGTTTTGAATTTGAAATTCGAATTACGTTAAGGACGGCACTCACACATGTGGCATTAATTTAGTTTGTTGCATTAATTGCAGGACTAGGTCAACTTGTCACAATTTTTGATTTTTAACCCCCGACGAAAAAAAAGAGGGGTGTTATAAGTTTAACGTGTCTGTCTGTGTATCTGTGTATCTGTCTGTGGTATCGTAGCTCCCAAACGAATGAACCGATTTTCGTATAGTTTTTTTTGTGTCATAGATAATTTTATCCCGAGTGTTTTTAGCCATGTTTCATGAAAATCTGTCCAGCTGTTTGAAGATCATCAGCTCTTTTCTAGTTGATGAGGGGATCTGACTAACTTCCTTATGTCCGATCGATTCGAAATTTGGTACCGTGTTACTTCAATGATATTGAAAGTATATGGTAAGGTAACCATGACCTGATCAGCTGTTTGAAGATCATCAGCTCTTTAAGAGTTGATGAGGGGATCTGACTACCTTTCACATGACCTATCGATTCGAAATTTGGTACCGTGTTACTTCAATGATATTGAAACCTATTTATTGTGTTGGGGGTTTTTAAAAATTTTAATTTTACTTTTATCTCACATTCGATTAGGTAACTGTTTTAACTTGCAATCGTTCACCGCAATGGAATGTGTAAGGTTATTATCTAATTTATTTAAATAAAATTGTTGTTACTTGTTGGAGACGCTGGCGGGCTGCGCGTCCTCCTGCTCGACGTCCGGCGCGGTGGGCTCCTCGCCATCGCTGAGCTCGTCCTCCTTCAAGTCCTCGTCCAGCATCTCTTCTGTCACCGTCTCCGTCTTGCTCTTCGTTGTCTAACAATATTACAATAGGTTAACACATTTGTTGGCAATGAGGCCTCGTCATGTCTTTGTCCCACAATGAACCGTGGGCAGAGTATAGATAGAAAAGTAATCCAACTTCAAACAAAGGTACATCGCGAGGCTTGCATGTGTGCGTACGCGTCCGTACGGCTGTGGGCGGCGCTAGCCACGCACACGAAACTACATCTCGGGACTGATTCGTACTGGTTGAGTCGGGGCCGCAGCGTCATTGCGTTCGGTCACGTTTGGGTGAGGTGCGCGTACCTATTTAATTTCGAGCGACAATGTCGTCACCGAGAGGTCGTATTTATTGTTCAGTGTACGGGTGCACAAAAAATGGTAAGTACGCAAAATCCGGAGCTATCGTTTTTCAAGATACCTTTGGAGTCTGAAAGTTGTACCTACTTAGAGTTTGTGAAGTAGATATGCGGTTTATATTTTGATATTTATAAGTAGCCCACTTGCTGCTTTTGTTAAATCTACTGATAATAATCAGCGTGACATTTTCATACGTTTCAACACGACTAAACTTAAACCTAACTTAGGTAGGTACAACTACGAGTATATCCAGATTTAATAAAAGCTGCAACTGTTTAATATAAATAATTAATTAGGTATTTCGTACCAGGCAGGCGCCTATGGTATACTTGTAATGTAGGTGAAACAAATATGTATTAAGTACGTAATTAAAATTCCTGTGTGTGACGTGACATGTGACGACCTTTGTTTGGTTTGTGTACTTAATTTATAAAAGTTACTATGATTATAAATCATAGATCAAAGTATGGCCAAGTAGGTAGGTGACTAAAATAGAAGAACAACGTTTGGACAACCCTAGGCGCCCGAGCGGCAATATGTATCAGAGTCTCCTAAAGGGTCGGAGTTGGACTACTTTTCTATCTATACTCTGCCGTGGGGTAGGCACAACATGTTTGCTTCCTCAACACTCCTCTATCAGCTTTCAACTCAGTACTCACGCCTTTCATTCACATAATTATTATCCTTCATGCTTCAATGTACACCTTCTTGAGTCATCGTCTAACCCATCTACATTTTGATAGTCAATAAAATATGACATTCTATCCTTGACATTTCAATGTTTGCTATGAAAATTCCTCTCTCTGTCATACGTTATTATATGGCCCGTAATATATTGAGAGAACTGACGACAATAAAATTTGTTTAGATAAAAACAAGTAAAGCTCGACATTCACGGTCAGTTAAAAAGCTTAAGTTCTTAACTGATCAGTTAAAATGAATTAAGCCGAAACGATTTCTGGCTTAAAACCGGCCTTCATTGCTCGCTCAACGGGGCCGCGCGCAGACGTGCGTCTTACCTACCGCTCCAGCACAAGTTGTATTTTCTCGCTTGTCGCTCAGTGCGTCTCTTTCGTTACAGACTAGGTAGAGAGGGATTACCTAGCGACAAACGAGTCGCGGGCAACTTGTGCTAGCCGCTCAGGAGGGATCTCTCACCGCGCCGCGTCAGTTAAAATTATGTCAGGCAGGGTCACTACCAACTAGGCTAACCGCGTCGTCATCACATAACTAGCAAACCCAAAACAAAATGGACGAAAGAATGGTTAAAAAAAGAGATCAAATATCTCATATTAATTAATCAATATTAATTTTTTGTTTATTTTTGTAAAACTTGTCGTTTGATTTCCACAAACATTCGCATTCTTGGTATTTTTCAATGAATTCTGAAATCACTACACGTTCTCATGCCATCACGCATTCACGGTCAGTTTTGACGTGATGCAAACAAACTGAAGACAGCGGATTATGGTGCACCCGGATAATCCGTTTCAACTTAAGATTTCACATTCACCGTCAGTTTTTGGATGTACGTCAGGTTTAACTGACCGTGAATGTCGAGCTTAACTTATTTAAAAATATTTTAACATTGCAAAAGTAAAAATGGTGAATAAAATGTAGTAGTAACAGTTTCATGAATCTTCAACCTCACCATCCCATACCTCTTTTAGTTGATAGTTGGGCATAAAAACTTTGAGATCAGGCAGACTGGTATAGAAAGTCCTTGTGTCTTCATCCTGCCAGGGATCAGTGCCGGCCTGCATATTGTACTCCTCGGTCCCTCCAATGGTAACTGTTCCTGGGGTCTCTATTACAGCCATAGACAAAGTAGGAGGGTCACCAGCTTCTCCTAACTCCTCCCCAAGGACTTCAGCAAAGCTCTGGGCACCAGCCAGTAGTTTGTCATATGTTGCCTAAAAATAAGTGGAGAAATAAATTTCAAGATAATCATAGAGGATCACATAAAACAGCATTAAAAAATTGATTTGACATTGCTGAATGGGCCACATATTTACGATACATTTCTTTAAACGAGTAAAGTTACAAAATTTAATTTATTTGTTTTCTTGTCAAATGGTTATTTCTTGATGCATACTTTTTTGATGGATATCATTATCATGCTCTCCGGATTCTTTACTTTTTTACTTTACTTCAGACCGCTACTCATTATCAGCTTTTCAATAGATAATAGATGACCTTACCTGGTGCTGTTCCAATTGCTCTCTGCGCTCCTGTGAGAGTTCTCCCCGTGTGCGCAATGTGCGTTGGTTGGCAGCATGCAGTGCTTGCAATTGTGTCCGCTCATCTAGCAAGTGTTTACTCAGAGTGGCAAAGTAGTCCTTGAGCAGTGTGCGAACTACTGTCTGTTTCTCTGCCGGCAGAAATGGATTCCTTGGAACTGTTACATTGTACTTCTGCAATTTTAAAAATACATTGAACATAACAAAACTACTTAAATTATTAAACTGTATAGACAACATTTGAAGTTACAGACTATGTTGATCAGCTTAGGTAAATTAAAGCAGATTAAAGCTATTAAAATATTCTCATTCCTCAAAGCAAGAGTTGCCAAGTTACCTCGGCAGTATCCTTGATTTTCTTAGGTACTAGGCCAGCATAGTCCTCTCCACAGTGCTTACAGAAGGACAACAGTATAGGTATGTTGTTGGGCTCCTCCTTGTCCATACTGATTAGTACAGTCAATACATTCCCCAACAAAGGCAAACCTATTTTATTAGGAAATATTCCCACTGCCACCAGTTCTGCATAAAACCTAATGTCTACACGTAATTTAGACGAATTTGTTATCTTGTCTGTAACTTTTAGGAGTTTCTGCCAATTTTCGAAGAAATTTGATGAGAACTCAGAGTATGTGCGATGCAAAGCTGAACATAAATTAATGGCAGCTGGTATGTCAGACATCTTTAACTTTGCCTCAGCTATTGCAGCTGCTACCTCTGAGATGTACTTGGTAAGGTTTAGTGCGCTAAAATCTTTGAGCAGTACATCCATTTGGATTGCACTAAATGACTTCAACTTTTTTACAAAAGTTGTATTCTTTTTCAAACCCGAGTCTAATTTGGAAAAATGGTTTTCTGGGGGCCTGACACAATTCAGATTCAGATTCCTCATGTCAGTTTTTTGCTTGATACGAGCCTCTAGGTTAGTTATATATTCGGTAAGAGCAAGTTTCTCATTCTCTTCCGTATTTTCTATAGACTCTTCCACGACTTCATCCTTCCCGGTCTCGTTTTCGATTGTATTCATTTTTTGGAGGTCAGGTAATACCACAACTACAAGTCATAAAAAAGTTTAAAAATTGCCTGGTGTTATTCACAACATTTATTTATTTCGTTTGTGTTTTTTTTTTTTTCTTGTGTTATGGCTCTTGCTGCAAGGCACTTAGCCAATGTCAAGTCGAGCGGCGTGTTTAGCCACTGACATATCGAACATCTGAGCGGTGATTATAACAACTCTGCAGACTGTGAGATGTTTTTAAGTTGACGTTGACTTGATGACGTTTTGATTGCCGTGGAGCGCTTACATTAACCCCAGGAGAGAAATTATAATAGTAAAATATTTTTTTACAAAGTAATACTATTCCTATCTACATGTTTTGCTAAGATTTGTATAACAACTTTATCAAAATTGGCCAAAATAGTATTGACGTTAGATGGAAGTTCAACCTTGTTTTTAATAAGTTGTTCATATAAACAAAACTGATTTAATTGACAATTAAAAAATATATGATTAATTGAACCAACCTCAACACCACATTCACAAATAGGACTGTCTCTTAGTTTTATTTTATATAAAAATTCTGGAGAGCAGACATGTCCTAATCGAAGGCGAATTAAGGTACTTGTTACCTTTTTCTTAAACTTGAACTTAAAAAACCATGGCTTTGACGGGATAACTTTTTGTATCCTATAATATTGCGAATTGTTGTTCTTATTCCAGATATCCGACCAAGATTTAAATAGGACTGATGAGGAGACCATTGCCAGATCATTATTATAAATGTGATAAATGGACTGACTTCCATCAAGAACAGCGGCTCTAGCTGCCCTATCAACTACTTAATTACCACTTATGTTCCTGTGACTTGGGATCCATGCTAACATCACTTCTATGCTAGATAAATGACAAGAAAGGAGAGATTCTTTAATTAAACATACTAGAGCAGATTTGGCAGAATTCTTCATAGAATTTGAGGATATAGCTTGAATGAAACTAAGGCTATCTGAAAAGATTACTGACTTTGTCAGATTATGTTCTCTAATATACTTAAGAGCCTGTAAAATGGCTGAGCCCTCACCTGTGTAGATAGAAGATATAGAAGGTAACTGAAAACGTTGAATATTACCAGAATTTTCATGAAAAAAGGCACACCCAACACATTGATCATTATTGAGTTTTGATGCATCAGTATAAAATAAATTCCAACAATGCCACCTCTCCCTGATTGCATCCAAAACAACCTCATTAACTGATGTAGAATTTTTATGTATATCCAAGTTAATTATTTTTGGTTGATAAACTAGAGCTTGAAAAGGAATTGTATATAAAGGGAGTTTATTAAAAGTAACAATTGGAACATTAATGCTTTCTAAACAATAAAGACTATAAACTAAATTTGGCTTTGATTTTCTAGACCAAAAGGGAGTCTCTTCTGTCATATTTTTCAATAGTTCTAGCTTTGGACTAAGAGGATGGTTTTCTAGTTGAGCTAAACGAAAAATGAATCTGTTGGACAGATACTGCCTACGAATATGTAAAGGGGGATCCGAACATTCAACCTGAAGGGCCATAATAGGAGATGATTTCATTGCGCCTGTCACTAACCTAAGGGCCTTTGATTGAATTTTATCTAATTTTTTAAGGTCAGCTTTTTTGCTAGGCTCTAATATAATAGCTCCAAAATCCAAATGTGATCTAATTAAAGCATTGTATAAAAGTTTCTGAGTGTAGGGATGAGCCCCCCACCAAGCACCAGACAGAGAACGAAGAATATTAATATTTTTTTCACATTTGCCAACTACATGATTAATATGATCAGACCCTGTCATCTTAGCATCAAATACTACCCCCAAAAACTTAGCATTAACTTGAATTGGAATACTCTGTGATTTATGAACTATATTTAAAGATGAAGGAAGGCTGCGCCTCCTAGTAAAAACTACAATGGCACTCTTGGTGGGAGACAAATCTAGTCCATGGGACTCTAACCACAAACCTAACGAGTCAAGTGCATTCTGAACAAAATTAGCTGCATCTTCAACGTGCCGATTTATAGAGTAGATAGCTATATCATCCGCATATTGCAGGATAGAACAGTGTTGATTAATAGACTGGTCTAGATCAGATGTATATACATTATATAATAAAGGGCTTAATACTGATCCTTGAGGTAACCCTTTCCAAACCAATCCTTTGAAGGCATTATCTGAGTTTATACGTAAGGAGATCTCTCTGCCAGACATAAGATTTTTAATAAAACAGACTACTTTCTCAGGAATACTTAACTGGCGCAATTTGCTACTAAGTACCGAGAGTAGTACATTATCATAGGCGGCAGATATATCTAAAAAAGCAGCAACAACAGAGTGGTTTTGGGAAAAAGCTATCCTCACATCTGTGGATAAGAGACAATGACTGTCAGTTACACTTCTGCCTTTTCTGAATCCAAATTGGTTTACTGCAAGAGCACCTGAATTTTCCAAAAACCACTCTAATCTATTTTTTAATAAGTGTTCCATAATTTTACAAAGAGCAGATGACAAAGCAATTGGGCGGTAAGAAGAATGATCTTCTGGGTCTTTTCCTGGTTTCAAAATAGGAATTATAATCTGTGATTTCCATGATAGAGGAATATCACCTGACTCAAATATTTTATTAACAAGATTAAGAAAAAGGTTATGGAAAAGAGGACCCGCTTTTACTATAAAAGAATATACAATGCCATCATGGCCGGGGGAAGAATCCTTTAATGAGAATAAAACTGTTTTTAATTCATTTAAGCTAAATTCTTTATCAAGCATATGATCTGATGAATCAAAAGAGTATGTTGAAGGTAAGTCATTAAGCGATGGAACCATTGGAGGAGCTAATTTATTAATAAAGTTATTAGCCCATGCTAGAGAAGAAGCAGGACTAGGAGCCACAAATCCTTTGCGAAATCTTCTAATATTTTTCCAAACAATTGAAGGTGGAGTACTAGGAGAAACAGATTCACAGAATGATTTCCAACCATTCATTTTCTTAATTGCAAGAGTTTTGCGGCATCTAGCCCTAACTTTTTTAAAAATTATATAGTTATCAATATTCATATCCCTAACATAATTAAGTTCGGCTATATTACGTTCCTTTACTGCATCAGAGCATTCTGAATCCCACCATGGCTGTGAAGGAGAGTGACGTATGTTAGACTTTTTTAAAGGAATAGCCTCTACAGCAGATTTATGAATCAAATCAACAAGAAGATCTTGTGTATCCTCAATATTAACTACTGAATCTAACACATTATGGATACTTGCTTCTAAAGAAGTAGAATAAGAATCCCAATCAGCCTTAGACAATCTATACTTCTGCAAAGGAGGAAGAGAGGAACCTGGGTTATTTTTTTCCGGAAATTTTATAATTATTGGGAAATGATCACTATTATGAGAATTAGTTAAAATATTCCACTCTAATTCCGTGTTTAATTCAGGAGAACACAATGAGACATCAACCGCAGAGGCGTTTTGATTAGGAGCGGTACGTCTAGTAGGTCTTCCATCATTTAAGCAACACAATCCTAACTCATCCAAGATAGATATTAATTTGATACCGTTATTATCCGACAAAGTTGAACCCCAAGATATATGGTGACAGTTAAAGTCACCCATGATTAGAACAGGGCTAGGAATATCTTTTATAATAGAATAGAATTCCGTCAAAATTCTGTAAGACGGGTACGGAATATAGACTGACACATACGATATGTCAAAAATGCGGGCTGCCACAATAAAGATATTATTTGAATGAGATGGGAGTTGAATTGGAGAAAAAGGAACATTATTTTTGACAATCAAAGCAGCACCATCCCAACCATCAACTCTGTCATCTCGCAAAGTTGAGTATCCGGAGAGTTTAAAAAAACGATGAGGCTTCAACCAAGTTTCCGCAATAGAAAATATAATAGGATTGAATTTAGTACATAAGTATGACAATTCAGATTTTTTATTGATTAAACTACGAGCGTTCCATTGAACGGCCGTATGCATTTTGGAGTTTTTTATTTAGAATATTACAAAGCGATTCAATTTTTAAAGCAACGTTGGACGGTATTCTATCAAGATTAAGTAACATAATAACAGTACCCAAAAGAGAGTCTAATACTTTTTCGCTAATCTGTCCATCAACATCTGTATTGTCACTGTGACCAAGTAGCTCACCTGATGCTGACTCTATATAAGATTGACTCTGATAGACATCAACTTTAGAGCTTTGCAAAGCACATCCATTACGAGGAGATGGAAAGTTATAACTGTTAACAATGTCTTGATGAGCTCTCTTATCATACCCTGGCTGTAGGGGAGTGTGAACCTTACGAGGTAAAGTTACTGTTTTTTTATAAGACACCTGACTAGGAGCCGACTTGGTGACTTCAGCAAAAGACCGTCTCGATGGAGGAATTAGCTGGGAAGCCTCTAAGAAAGATATTGCTTTTTCAGTCATCGCCACTTTGATCTTAATTTGTCGATCGAACTCAGGGCATTTTTTGTCAGTAGCTGCATGAGAACCCGAACAATACAGACACGAAATTTTGTCATCCGGGACCGGACATTCTTTACCTAAATGAGGTTGAGCGCATTTTGAACAACGAGGCTGCGACCTACACTGTGATTGAACATGACCAAACCTACAGCACTGAAAACATTGAATTACCGGGTAATTGTACACTTGGGTTGTAAAAGCATTGTGAAACAGATATACTCGAGGAGGTAATTTTTGCCCATCCACAGTCAAAGCTACAGTTTCAGTTGGAACCCATTCCATTGCTAACGTTACATCGTTTTTCCTTTTTGAGTTAAGTCGCCGGACCTTAAGAACTTTGCCAAAACCTTCAGGCGTCGTAATACTGGCAATAATCTCCTCATTAGATAGGTCCTTGGGGACCCCACGAATTATACACATTTTACATACGTTAAACGTGGGAATAAAAACAGAGTAAACGCTATCCGATACATGTCTATCTAAAAATGCGTTTGCTGCTTTCATCGAAGTGAACTCAAGAGACAGCCTATTGCGGCCTATTTTTTTTATTCCCTCTTGTTTAATGTGGGTAACTCCATGAGAAACTAAAAATTGTCCAAATTTAACTGGGTTTAGTGAGCTGCCCTTTGGATCCAAACTTTTTTTAACAACGTGTACAATGAATGGACCAGTATCCTCATGAATGTAACATTGCCTAGTAATAAGAGGTTGAGGCGTGGCATTCAATTTTAAAGATTTTGACAATGATTCTTCACTATTATTTGACTCAACAATCGACCTCTTCTTCGTCGAATTCGGTTTAAGATTAACAGAATCATCTACAGTACATTCATCATCCATTGGGCTACAAGAGGCTACTTTGTCAATATCAGGCGGACTCTGAGGGGACTCCATAAATTCCGGATTCCCCGAGAGCTGGCCGCATGGCAGGTTATCACTACCCGCCATTACGGCCCCAACATTGCCGTTATTTAAATTCAACTTATTATGAACAATTTACCTACAATTATACAAAATAACACTTAACTGTACCCCTAAATAACAAATATATACAATTATTACTGTACCCTACACTATAACTGTACAAAAAATATTTTAATCCTACCAGCTTTTTGAAGCGTCCTACCTTCCCGCGCTCCACGAAGCAAAAAAAACTTCGTTTGTGTTCCACATCAAATCATAAAATATCATAATGTCACAACTCACAAAACATTGTTTTTATGGTGTTAGTCGAGTTGCTGACATTTTATGAATGTATTTTTTGAGACTAGTATTTTACTATACTTGTCAGCGTTTTAAACGGTGGCTCAAATCGATTTACTTGTAATGATGCACATGATAGGGGCATATTACATGATCAATATAGGCCGTACCACAGTATCCTGTAAGGCGATACAGTATGGCGATATTAGGATCATGATAATGTAATATGCCCCATATAGTTTTTAGTGTATGAGGGTTTATCGGGGTGTATGGGATACCTACCTACCGTCATCGTCACTTTCTCTGAGTTTTCATAATCTGGTGATTTAAAGTTGTCACTGTGCTTAAAGAGTCAAATGCTATGTCTACACCAATGCGCTTTCACGTTCATCTTGCGTTTTCCTCTGACGCATATCTCTGCTTCCACAGCGCATGCAATAACGCATTCGCTCAAACTGGTTTGATATCAGCGTATACCCGTAGCGCACGCTGATCCGTCACAGTTGGGTTGACGTGCAACATTTTGCAAATAAAATGTCGGAAGATAAAGTCAAAACATTGGATTTTATTGAAGATTCAGTGTCACCTTCGGTTTGCATGTGCTTGACGCAAGACGAAAGTTGAAAGATGAACATGAAAGCGCACTGGTGTTCCAACTTTCAGTTCGTCCTGCGTCAAGCGAATGCAATACGAGGGTGAAACTGAATCTTCAATAAAATCCAATGTTTTGACTTTATCTTCCGCCATTTTATTTGCAAAATGTTGCACGTCAACCCAACGGTGACGGATCAGCGTGTGCTACGGGTATACGCTGATATCAAACCAGTTTGAGCGCATGCGTTATTGCATGCGCTGTGGTTGCAGAGGCATGTGTCAGAGCAAAGCGCAAGTTGAACATGAAAGCGCAAAGGTGTAGACATGGCTATAATGTAACATGTCTTATCGCAGTATTTTGTTATGGCTTCACAATATTGATAATGTAATATAACCCTGTTAGAGCGAGAGTCTTTAACTTCCGTCTCCATTTAGACTGTCTGAATATGGCGTAGTCTAATAATAAGATCTTAGGGCCTGTACATAAAACTGCGATGTGACGTCGCATCGCAAAAATCTAGGAGCTTTCTGCGCAGTTTAATATACATTTCATTACGTTTGCGTCGCAGGTCTTAACGATGCGACGTCGCATCGCAGTTTTGTGTCTAAAGTGTCACTTGGCTAGCCATTTGTATGAGGTTTGTTAATGTTACAACACTTAACGATATTCTGTTCTAATCTTTTTAGATGACATTAGACACTTGGCTAGCAAAATTTATCTGTTCGCTTCGATAAACCACGTGATCTACCAGTGACGCGATTGGTTTAAAAAATGAAACGGATAGAAACGCTAGTTATCGAAAGCATCTTGGCTAGGGCTACAGGCCCTTAAGCTTGAAGCTCACGTAGTGATAATATTCTCTTCGCTTAAGCTGATGGCTCTGTTAGCCAAAGCTCTCAATAAAAAAAAATAGTTGTCACTGTCAGGTAAATTTTGACAGTAGGGTAGGATTTTATTTTAGGTTAGGTACATCAAATATTCCGAATTTTCTACTTTGTTTGTCTATCGATTAACAGTTTACAATATTTTTTATAGATATGTGTGGCATAATGTGTGAAATATGTTTTTCTGGAGCTCATAAATTTCTAGTATGTACTAAAGTCTCCATTCTAAACAAAACAACCCTGTTATCAGCGCCAAATTTAAATTGAATAAATGAACTTTCGTTTTCTTCAGAACCACATTGATCTGCAGCGGATTAAAAACAGAGGTCCTGATTGTGCCCATACCTCAGATATATGCACTAGTGAAGGAGCTCGACTGTTGTTCTGTGGCGCAGTGTTGTGGATGCAAGGGTTACAGCTAACGCAGCAGCCTGTAGAAAATGATCGGGGCATTCTCCTCTACAATGGAGACATATTCGATGAATCTTGGGATGATAATATTTCAGATACCCTAACCATCATGAACAAACTGACTCATAGAACTGTGGGTAAAAATTAAGTTTCATTAGCTGCTTACTCAAGCATCACAACTATGTTAGCAGTAGAAAATCTTTGTATTATTCTTTCTATTCCAGGTTGAATCTACAGAGCGACACATAGTCAATGAATTGAAATCATTGAGAGGCCCTTTTAGTATCATTTACTATGATAAGTCTACTGAAAATTTGTACTTTACACGAGATAGAATTGGCAGGAGCAGCCTGCTTTTCAATAAAACTGATAGTTCTATTGTTATAAGTAATGTTTTAGGTAAGTCAATAATCAACAATGACTAATATGAACATTTAAATTTAGTACTAGAAAAGTTGAAAGTATAACTATTATTATTAAAATTTTCAGGTAGGAAATATGACTGTGTTGAAGTACCAGCTACACATATTTATATTTTGAATATTAAAATGAATAAAGTTAAATCATATTCTTGGCTAAGTAATGAAACAGATGAGTGCTTAATTGAAGAGTTATATGATGCCTTTAGAAAGCAACAAAACATTCCTGATGAAGATTTCACAGTTGATTCTGTGATTGATCTAAATCAAAGTGATAAGGTAACTAAAGAGATGTAAATATCTTGAATATATGTATACTGGTTATTTTATATGCTTTAAAAAAATATAGCGTAGTGTAGGCGTGCGGTCTACTTACTAAATAAATATCTTTTATCTTTTTATCTTTATATATTTCAGGAGGGAGTAATAGAGTTCATAAAAACAGTAGCCAAAAATAAAGTAAGCAATATAAAAGTAATGAATGAACTTTTAGAACATCCAACTATTAAAACAACTGTTGAAAAACTCACAGAATTGCTAGAAAATAGTGTAGAAATCAGATTAAGAAGGCAGCCCAACAAGTGCAAGGAGTGTTTATTTGATGTAGCTAGCTCTTGTACACATGCCACTATAGGTGTCCTGTTTTCAGGGGGTCTGGATTGTACTATCCTGGCATTTTTGGCTGACAGATATGTCTCTAAAGAGCAAAGTATAGATTTAATAAATGTAGCATTCAAGAAAGATACAAGAGGATCTTATGATGTGCCAGATAGACTAACTGGCAGGCAATCTTTTGAAGAATTGAAGACATTATGTCCATCAAGGTACTGTTACAATTTGTAGGTGATTTGAATATTAATAGTTGTGCTTCCAATAATTCTTAAATATTTATAACATCTGCTGATTGATTTATTTTTGATACATATATTTGGATTGGAATTTATGACTTGCAGAACTTAAATAGTTTCAATAGGGTACATATAATAAAATAAATTAATAATGTTGACCATTGTCCTTAAGTTCCTAGACCATACTTGCAATTTTATACTTGTAATTTATATTTGTAGAGTATGGAATTTCAAAGAAGTCAATGTCCCACAAGAAGAGCTAGAGGAATTTCAAATAAAAAGAATTGCAGATCTAGTATATCCAAGGAAAACTATCTTGGATGAAAGTTTAGGGTCAGCTTTATGGTTTGCTTCACGTGGACGAGATCACAACAGCACGTCATCTTGCAGGGTATAGCTACCTACTTTATTTATTTTATTTTACCTACATTTTTATAAGTTATAACATGTGTTAAATAAATTTTACAGGTATTGTTATTGGGTTCTGGTGCCGACGAATTATTTGGAGGCTATAAAAGGCATTATAACGCATTTAAACGCCATTCCTGGCCGGGTCTGAGTGCTGAGCTTCATCTGGACTGGAAGAGGATATCATTTAGGAACCTCGCACGCGACAACCGCGTGATATGTGACCACGGCAGGCAGCCTCGGATGCCCTATCTAGATGAGCATCTTACAGATTATGTGCTCGGACTAAACCCATGGCTGAAGTAAGATTTAAATACTTACTAAAAAAAGCCACATAACTCGGCGCCGCCTTGAGTCTTGAACTTGAGAGTAGCTCACTCGTGTGATGAGCATTTATTGTCTTGTCGAATCTTGAACGCTTTTTAAGTATTTAAGTATGTTGTTGTATGAACAAGAATGTCTATTGTTGTCCCCATAGTACCCTTCAAGCCATCAAACCTAGTATTTAGTTTGAGACAAGGTCAATTTGGTAGATCATTAGTCTCATTAGCTTTATAACATATAGCATAGATAGCCTATACTTTTTTAAATGTAAGAATAAGAATAAGAAATTTTATTATTCAAGTCCAATATAAACATATCCATGCATACAACGATAGCCACACTAGGCTTGGCCTGTATCGTGGCTAACAATTTTAACTATTAACAGGTAGGAAGGACTATGTCCATGCAAAAAGAGTAGAAAAAAAAAATATTTATAATTTATAGAGTTATTTACAAAGTTGTTATAAGCGAGCAAGATCTAGTTCAAGTAAATGTAACCTTAGCGTTTTTAATACAGGGTGTTTTTTTAAACTGTGGTAATATTTGGCCAGGTGATTCTGACAGGGTGGCCACTTTCTGGAAAACCGGGAAAACCGGGAAAAGTCAGGGAAATTCGTTGGTCAGGGAAAAATCAGGGAAATGTCAGGGAATTTTTCTAAAGGTCAGGGAAAATACATTACTTACTAAATTTATAACTTGCATTTCGTCTATTGAGAGGAAAATTCACTAAGTACACTTTATTTAAAAAATACATTTGTTCACTGCAATGTGGTTCCTCCCATATGACAAAAATAAAAAATTCGGTGTAATAACAACTATGGAATGAGTTATCGTTGTAACATCTACTAATTCTAAACTACGAAAAACTATAAATTAATTTAAATAAATGTACTAAAATAAAAACATCGGTGCATTTTAATAAAAAAATATAGGTATGTTACGAGTCTTGATTAAAATGTAAAAATCCTCGAAGGGCATCAAAATCCTATATAAAAAATATGATGTAAAAAATGTCTAGATTTCGTTTCCATAGAAAAAAATATGTAGAAAAAAATCCATACTTTCTGTGCGGTGTACTTTTATATTGAATATAAAAAGTTATGTAATTTTTTTTTATTTTTGCTTGGATGATCAGGGAAAATACCGAAAAAGTGCCTGGAAAACCGGGAAAAGTCAGGGAAATTAAAATTTTGTAAAAAGCGGCCACCCTGTCTGATTACTAACACGATTTGCTAAAAACATATATCCCTTAATTTTCAAGACTTGTAAACACCGCGCGGCTCAGCTTATGCGTGTGCTACGGTTTGAAACCAAGTGACCTTGGTAGAAGCGAGCCGCTACACGGTTTCAAACAAGCCCATTTGTTTAATATCTGCCAAGGGCGTTTAAGGTCAAGCGAAATTTGGTTTAAAACCACTGTTAGTACACGCATTTGTCATTGAATCAAGTCATTGTCAGGAAATTTCCGCGCGCCCCGCCGCCAGCTTGCGATTGCGACCAACACCCTCTCGGTCACACCCTTAGAAATTTGGCGATAGGGCCCAGAACCCAGAAAACTTAATTAGTCAGTGACGCGCGCGCATCGGTAACGTCCGTATTTTTTTTGTTAACTCCAGTCTAGTGAAACGCACCGCGTGCGCACCGGCACCGGCGCAATGTCGAATGTTTTCACAAAACGGGAATACACTGACATGGTGAGAATTGAGTAAAATCACAGAATAGATAATAGTACAAGTAAAGTAAAATAAAAAGTAAAGTAAAGTAAAGTAAAATGTTAGTGAGCTAAGATAAGAAAGCTGATAATATCGGTATTCAGCAGAGTATCGCGAAGAGTTTACTGTGTGATGATGAGTTTGTTTTGTCGCAAATCAGAGACAATTTGAGACTACGTGCTTTGTTGTGCCAAGCAAAAAATGGAGGACACTTCGAACAATTTTAATACTTAAAGATTATTCTAAGATGGTAACAAGGTGATTTTAATTCCAATTTTTTAAATACGCCACAAATACCACTCCTACTTTAAAATCCTTATTTAATTGTTTTATAACACTTTAATCGGTGTTTTTGTCGGTCCTAAGCTCGAAAAGTATGAAGGGAACGCCTTCAACCGTAAAATCGATACACATACAATCATAACTTTACCGCGGCGCGTGCGCACACGGTCGGAGTTTTCTGAGACAAATTGGAAAGCTCAAATAGCAGGTTTTTTTTGGATAATCTAATGTTTTTCTTTTTTATGTTTTTTTATAAACCGAACCCATAAAATATTGCAACTGTTAAAAAACATCCTGTATAAGGATTGACTGATGAGACGTGTGATAACTATTCCCAGATGCTACCCCAGCGACGAGCTCGGCCCTGGCGTCGGAGACAAGCTCCTGCTAAGACTGGTTGCCTTAAACATAGGTCTAAGAGATGTGGTGGCTCTTCCCAAAAGAGCACTCCAGTTCGGATCTAGAATAGCCAACAAGAAAGAAAAGGGCAGTGATTTATCAAAAACTTTCTTAAACAGTTGAATAAATGCTGACTGGGCCCTGAATCTTTACCCGAGTTTTGTTCTAATATATAGTATACTAGCGACCCGCCCCAACACATGTGTTGCATGGGTAACACTAATTATCTATGATATTTATAAATTATAGCCTATAACCCTCCTAGATAATCCCTCTTTCTGTTGGTGAAAACCATCCATCGTTTTTGAGATTAGCCCGAACAAACAAATACTCGAGTAGCGGGACTTTAATTTATAATATAGTGATTTGCTAATGTATGTAGCTCTGGTTGACTTCTCTCAATAAAAGCGCAAAATAGATATCTTGGTCTTTAATATTTGTAATTTCTGTCTTACAATGAAATTTGTAATGTTTCCTCAGACCACTGTGTGAAGTGTAACTCTTCTCACAGTGATTGCAGCTGTATGGCTTGGCTCCCGTGTGTGTGCGCATGTGGCTGTGGACGTCACCAGAGCGTTTAAATCTTCGACTACATGTGGGACATGAATATTTCTTTTCATCACTGTGAATTCTCATATGCCTAAGTAGATCTTGACGCTTTGTGGATGCCTTTCCACAAATTTCACATATGAATGGCTTTATGCCTAAGTGGGTTCGCATATGAACCACTTTATGCTCAGCTCTAGTAAATGTCTTAGAACACAGTTTACATGAAAACTGTTTGATTCCAGAGTGTGTTGCAATGTGCTTTGATAAAACTGATCTACTATTGACTATGCAACCACATATTTCACATTGGTATATTTTGTCATCTTCCTTGCATAATTTTGGAGATTGTTTTTTCATTTGTATTTTCTCAGTATTGGATATAATAACAATATTTTTCTGTTCTGATGTAGGTTTATTTTCCTCCACTTTAACTGGAGTTTGGTTATTAAAGTAATCCATATAAAATGAAGAGTCTGCATTATCATCAGATAGCCATGAATCAAATGTGTTTTTAAAATCATCTAATTTGTTAAATAAATCACATTCTAATTTAACATCCATCTTAATACTGTCCAAGTCTGCATCATCAAATGTTAGTTTGCTAGGTATACTTGTGTAGCTCTTCATTGCTCTTAGCTTTGCATCAACATATAAACACTTTTGTTTAAAATCATAAAAGTTCTTTATGTTCTTTTCGCACGTTTTACAAATCACAACGGGTAAGCTATCTTCAGTAGTCACCTGAAAAAAAAAGTTAGTAAATTATGAATGTATATTCGTTTTGGTAGCTGTTCTGATCCTTTTTTACAATTCAAAAATTATAACATCTTTAAAAGCATACCTTCAAGTCTAGACAACATTTGATTTTTCTATCGAGAGTAGTATCACCATCACTTTTAAATAAATCTGTTAATGTTTCAGTGGATTCGGTACTCATACAGAGCCTACAGGATATTTCAGATCCAACCATGAGTGACTTCATTATCAATTTCCTATTACTATCAAATCACGGCTTTAGTTTTTTAAACAACCCTGTTTTTTTACTTTTATGAATTCGACTTTTGTTTTGATTTAACTAAAATAATCACTCAACACCCCGCGAATCCGCGGACTATCAGTCATCTGTCAAGACTCATGATGGATAACTGTCATTTGACAAATCGATATTATACTTTTTTAATGATTATGGCCTGGATACTGATACTATTTCTATAGCCTGGCAAAAAAGTCGGGCCAAAAAAAAGAGAGCGCTGCTTTTCGGAATGAAATTGGCAACATGGTCCAAGGCTTACTCTAACCTGGAGCTGTTGCCGTTTGAAAATATTGTAGGTCCAGCTGTCACCACCCCAGTATAAGTACTTTGAGGTACTTGCAAACCCGCAGACAGTCCGGTTATCGGTTAGGCATCTTACCACAGAATAAGTACCCTGCATAGAAACCAGACTATAAGAAACAGAAAAAGACATACATTTTTCTATTTATGGCATTCATAACGAGTTAGAAGGAGATGTCCTAATAGGTATTCATTCTTTTTCCTTTGTGTTGTCGACGCTAGTGTTGTTGCTGAGTCGACAATAATATCGATATCGTGAATCGATTTCGCAGTTGTAATTTTGTTCTAACGATTTAAGGACTGATTTTTCTAGTTGCCAAATAGAAGCACGTGGCAGTAAAAGTTATCACTTTCATTTTTTTACAAGCTTTTATTTAACTTGCAATATTCCAATGTTCATAATAGTAACTTGTCCAGTTCAAAATTTTATTATTATTATTATTGGAATACTTATGTAAACCCGATGACAATGTAATATTATTGTGTCAATGAACAGATCTGATGATAGAATCGGAGGGTGGCAACAGGATCCTCAGCTGTATTTAACGTAGACCCACCGAGATGGGATTCTTTAGTTTGGTCTTGATAATTTGATAATGACAGTGAAAAAATAATACAGTCGTCAATAAAAATTTGTTCCAAAT
The DNA here is from genome assembly GCA_963241965.1 of Tortrix viridana. Taxonomy (NCBI): domain Eukaryota; kingdom Metazoa; phylum Arthropoda; class Insecta; order Lepidoptera; family Tortricidae; genus Tortrix; species Tortrix viridana. Next base: position 4,615,154 of record OY725172.1, on the reverse strand, counting down.
AAAAATGTACACAGCAGCTTTTTGTCATATGAAAGAAAAGAAGAGAGCTAAAATTTATCTCAAAGAAATTGTTATCTGGAGATAAAAAAAACGGCCCTTAAACATTATATTTACGTTATGCTAAACTTTAGCAGCTTAATGTTATAGGTATTTAAAGTTTTTTGTTCAAAGCAGGTCAAGGATATTTCAAATACTTTTACTAAATGTAAAAGTCATCCTGACACAAAATTTACTATTGGTGTATCGACTTTTTAATTTGGTAGTTCTGGAGGTTCGCGTAGGGGTCCAATAATGGCGGGCGAATAAGAGTCCATTCAAATTTGACGTCTAAAAACTTTTGGCAACACGAAGGAAAACGAAAGAATACCTATAAGGACATCTCTTTCAAACTCGTTATGAATGCCTTCAATAGAAAAAGGTCAAATTTATGTCTTTTGCTGTTTCTTATAGTCCGGTTTCTATGCAGGGTAATTATTCTGTGCATCTAACGTTATATTTCCGTATTAGTTGACAGAGACCACACACGTATCTATAATAATATGTCCAAATATTAATATTAATTAATTAATTACGAAAATGTCTGATTTTCCTCCTCGATTGTGTATTGGGTTCTTTACGCTTATAACTTTAAGCGGAACTTTCAATTTGATTTGGCATTTCAATTTTCATTTAATTTCTAATCTGTATTTATTACAAAAATGGCTGCCAACCGTCGAAAGCAAGACGACAAGAATTTAGAAATTTTACGTGAACTTATATCTATTAACGGGAATAAATATTGTTTAGATTGCAACCAAAGAGGACCAACTTACGTTAATTCTACAATTGGCTCATTCGTCTGTTCGAAATGTTCGGGAATGCTGTAAGTATTATTTTGTGCGTTATTGTGTTGTTGCTTTTGTGTTAGAAATTAGATCAACAAACTTCCTCAACAAATTCTATCTGCACGATTTCCTTGCAGACGTGGCCTTACTCCGCCTCATCGCGTAAAATCGATATCAATGGCCACATTTACCCCGGAAGAGATAGAATTTATAAAAGTGAGAGGAAATGATTACTGTAGGCGCGTTTGGCTAGGCCTGTACGAGGGTGAAAGTGTGAACTTTACTGATGAGCAAAGTGTCAAAGATTTTATGTCCGATAAATACGAAAAGAAAAGATATTATCTGGAGTGTCCGCTAAATAATGCGCCAGTCACAAACGGAAGTTTTACATCAAAAAATAAATCTAAAGCTAAATCCGGAAACGTTTTGGCAAATTCTACTCAGCTGATATCGATAGCGACTCCATTGGCCAAACCCACGGTGAACAATAATACGCTGGTCAACGCTCCACAATTAGTAAGCAGCTTGTTACCAGCGGGCCATGACAACTCCAGCATTAAGATAGCTCGCCCTGTGCACAACGCGGCGCAGTCGGCGCCGATCAGCACACCCGCCCCAGTACCTGAGTGAGTTATGATTCTTTCAAGTATTATGTTTGCCAAGTTTTAAACTAATAATTAGGACTTGAGCATTCATAACTCCCAGTAATGTAATCATGTTTTCATTCCAGTTTTCCTGTTGATTTTTCAACTGCAGATATCTATAACAGTAGCCAGTTCAACAACAATATCAACAACAATTTTACTTCCCAATCATCAACAAACACACCAGCTTTTGCAGTATTCACAACACCATCTTCAACTGCAAGTGAGTGTAACTTATATAGTGAATTTCAATTATAACATCCTTGATTCTTATGACTTTTGTATGTTCTAATGGAATTCTGTTTTATGGTTGTTCTTGTAGTTGAAACTACAGTTCTAAATATGTTAATCTGGCTAATTATGTTAATACAGATGATCGCTACGCAGCCTTAGCAGATTTAGATCATGCACTAAGACAACAGAATATGAAGACATTAGGTTTGTATAATTAAAATTTCTGTATATTATGCTTTGTACTATTAAAAGTGTACAAAACTTGAGTGTTTTTTTAGAGGAAAGTAACAACATAAGTAGCAAGAATCCATTCCAAAGTGCATCAAATAATGACTTTTTTGGAAACAAGAATCCTTTCTTCAATGGTGGCTGGAGCTCCACCCCTGCATCAGTGCCTGTTAATCCATTTATGGTGAGTGCCACTTAACACTGTTAGCATGTTTGCCTTACATAAAACACACACTTTTGTTCTTGGTTGTTGGTCAATAATGAGAATTACAAGTCAAGTAACCTTTAATTTGAGCGAAAAACGTTTCACAAACTGTTTCATTTCCCAACTGTTTCATTTGGCCAAATGCTTTTTTGTCCGAAACTGTAAATATTTCAGGACCATAGTGTAGAACCCTGTAGGTTCGGTTAGGTTAGTTTTATAAAAATCCAGGAATATTTACAGTTTCAGAAAAAAAAAAGGATTTGGCCAAATGAAACAGTTTGGGAAATGTGCGGTTGGTAAACTTTAGTGAAGTCAATATCTTAGTTTATAAGATATTGAATATCAGGAAAAATCAACATTATATGATATGGATATAAAACTCTTATCAAATACAGCCTATCAAATGTAGGCATTCTTCCTGTAATGCACATTTGTTCCAGCTGTCTGTGCCACAATTACATACAAAGACAAAAAAACACACATAAAAAATAGCTTGACACACAAATAGACTTGACTTCATATTTTATCTGAATTTATTCAAAAATAAGTACAAACCTATTAGGTACATAGATCTGCATAGTAAAGTTCCCTCCTACTGCTTATCGTCAGGAGGAAATAATCATATTTTACGCAACAGTTCATAGAACTTGTTATCAAATATATTTCTGCACTTTATTTTGGTGGATTTCCAATGATTCACAATTTTGAATTTAAGCATTCATAACATAATTTATATTTAAAATACCTATGTAGTGAACACAATCAGTTAATGATATTGAGTGCTATTGATCAGTCACAATCAGTTAATGATATTGAGTGCCTTTCGCATTGTCTAATATTGTTGTGTCAAAGTCAAAATATTTATTCAGTAAATTGGCCACATACGGGCTCTTTTACACGTCAGTAATATAGAGTGAATCTACGGTCAAATGATTGTTTGGTCTAAAACCTTTTTGCCTGAAATTACAGGAATTAATAAATATTGCTTGTGTAGATTGGTTAGGTTAGTTTTATCATAATTAAAACAAAACATGTTCGATGAAATGATTCTCATTAAGTCAAACAATGATCATGCCACCCGATATAGACCCATTATTGACTCTATTAATGTTTTTTTTTCAGCCATCATCAAACTCTGGGACATTTATGAACTCCAAAAATCCTTTTCTTTGACATGCCTGTCTGTCCTTTAGTTGTGGAGATAAAGAACAAAATAATTCAATAATTATGTTTTGCTAATAAATTGAAATCAATGTAAAGCACAAAATAAGTTACAAATATATTATAAAGGATAATGTTTTTGACACAGTATACATGATTATATTATCTATACATTTTTCTTGGTGATACTATGCATGTATATTGGCATTATGACTATATACTTATATGAATGTGTTAGTATAGTATTGTGCTTAGTAAGATCAACAGAAGTGCCTCTACATGCCTTAAAATTATGTCATTAATTAAGTGTTAAGGTGTCGGTTGGTAGCCGACTGCACGCGGCAGCAGCCGACAGCACGTGCCGCGAGGCACTTGCTGTTTGCTGCTGCTGCTGCGTGCAGTCATGAATTCGAACCCGACTGCAGACAGCAACTGCAGACGGCAACTGCAGACGGCATTCAGTTGGTTCCGAGTGTTCCGTGAAACAAGATGTCTGACGTGTTCGAGAATAGTGATCGCAATTTTTTATATATTTTATTAGAAGAGGAAGATGATGATGACTTGTTTTTATTATACAGAAGAAGACGAAAAGCCATACGTTCTATGCTGAAATGCAGAGCAAGTGAAGGAACTTATCAGTACTGATCAATAAACATTTGAAAAGCGATATGAAAGAATTCAGAGGGCATTGTCTCTTGTGTTATATTAAGTTTAATCCGAAAAGAAATCGAGCCAAAGACGTGTCGTTGCTCCGGCGTCAGCGGCACTACTGATCTGCAGTCGGGCGTCAGTGTCGTCTGCCGCTCGGCGACGCGTCGCTAGCTCGTGCTGCTAGCTAGAGGGAATTTCATAGAAATACATAGGAACCAGTAGTGTCGCGCGGCACGTGCTGTCTGCTGCTGCCGCGTGCAGTCTGCTACCAACCGACACCTTTAGGCAATTGATGGTACAATTGTTGAAGTATTACATTGCATCAGGATTAGTTCAAAAACAAAGAGGGAGATAGGTCTTTGTGTGATGTGTGATGGCATTGTTGCTCTGCCTGCCTATCCTATTCATTTACAGTTGTTAGCTTGAAATGCTTAATAGTGTCTTGTCTAGATTGACTGGAGCTATTTGAAACAAAATATATTTTTGGATGCACTATTTTTGCCAACTTTGCTACTACTAGTTGTGATACTAATTTATGAATGCAAAGTGTGCTATTAACATTTGTAAAGGAAAATATTATTTTTAATTTGTAAACCACAGATAGTTTTATTCCGGTACATGTTCAGTCTATGAGATACTAGTATGCGATCTGCATTAGGTAAGTATTTAGATTAGTGAGTGAGTCAGCAGTAGGCTGGGATGAAGTCATCGCGCGAAGTGGCCTTATTTGATAGTCATGAGGAGTGAGCTTAGTAACAAAACTTACGAAATATTATTATTATTGATAACTCAGAACAAAACTATACTTTACTATTGTCAAGTTTTTGTTAGTCACTACGATACTAAAGTATACTGCACTAGAATTGTGGTAAAACACCAGATGAAACTTTATAAAATATGAAAAAAATTAGGTGAAAACTTCATTAAAATTTGTATTAATACGAATAAAACGATAGTATGAATTATAATTAAAACGATAGTATGAATACTATCATTAAAAAAATTGTATTAACCTATGAATGTGAAGTAAAAAGCGATGAGTTCATAAAAGCGCAAAACCTATTTAGAAAAAATATGTAAGCAAATGATTGCATCTAGATAGAATATTAATCAAGTGAGATTAAAATAATGCAATTATGAAATTGTAGAATGAAATTCCGTGCAATGGCTTTATATGTTTTAACTTTTAATAAAATAATACCACTTTCCTGACCGCATTAAGCGAAATTTGAGTACCTATATCAGGGTTTCAAGTAAGTACTACTATTAGTATATAAAATTATTTTTGAATCTAAAAAACCTTATAAATATTAATGTTACCCCGCAGTAAACCAAAATCATTTTTATAACCTCGTATTTATATCATCTAAATTGAACCCATTATTTGGTGTCTATCTTTGTATATTATCATTGTAAATGATGACCCTTTTTTGTTCATTGTGGATTCTGAAGACAGATAAGTTTAAGTTGTCTGTGTCTATACTATTATGTAACAGTTCTGCCCCTGTATTATGGTAGCCTTTATCGCGTTGGATAAATGTCGATCTGTCACTTTCGCACTTACTTACTTACTACTGTTCAAAGTGACACATATTTGTCCACCTTTTTACTCATTGATAATAGGCCCGTTATAACGGGAAGAAATGGGGGATTGGCGCTAGCCCTTGACATTGTACGCGTTTAGAGTGACGTGTACGGAATCGGGGCATCCTCTCGTTTTGTCTAAAACAACATAATGATATTCTAGGAAGCTTAATCCTCTATTGAGGGCTCTTTCTTCACTGAAATACGTACTATATTTTACACATGTCATAAACTATTTTTCGTAATTTTGTCATCCTTCTTGTGCAAGTGTACTTTAGAAATATTACGTATTGTAGAAAAGTATGTACCTAAGTAATCAAAGCTTTCCACACAAAATAAATAAATAAAATACTGTAACAATCGAGAAAGTTGTGTTTTTTTAGGTTGTCAGTTTTTATTCATATAATAGTTTAATACAGTGGCATTGTTTATATTTACATCTGTGACAGTTTGTAGAATAATTGTGTATATACACGGATACAAATGCATGTACTACTAAATATATACTTAACAATTTTATTTTACCAACTGCAGAAAGTTAAATCTAATATTATGAAGTTTTAGAGGCTTGTTAATTTGTTTTATCAAAATATACTGTTATTTTATTCCTTGATTAATGTGTATGTCTCTTTTTATTATAAATTGTCATTCTACCTTGTGTTTATTATCGTGTTGATGTCCAGTCACTTGTTTTTAACTGTCTGTATCATAATTCATAATCCCATGACAACAGAATGTTTTTTAAATTGATTTAATTATAGGATGAAATCGATCTAGCAATGTAGGTCTGAGCGGATAGCAGGAGGCGGGTTGCGGTTTGCACGTTAAATGCAATTTAAGTGTCTTCAACCAACGCTCAACTTGTTCTGCTTCCATATTCGTGGACGTTTCTGGGAGCAGGTAGACTCGGTCAGAGTAGAACAAATTAGCTTATATTGTTCAATATATGTATATCGTAAAACTGGGCGCGTTGCTGACGAGTACTGAGAGACCGAGTCTTGTTTTCAGAAAAAGCCAGCGACTTGGCGGTGACCGCTTACTGTCAGGCGGCCAGTCTGTCTGCTCATTTGCCTTTTATGGCTACAAAAAAATATTAACGGTGTCCCGTCCGCAAGCTATGCGCTCAATATTTATTTTTATAATGTTATGAAAATACCCACGAGACTTTCGCCAGGAAATTCAAATGGGTTTCGAGGTTGAGAAAGAATCCGAACAAAAGGGTATTCCAAAGATGAAATCATCTTAATGAGCTCTCAAATCATGTGCTTGATCTGGTTTGTGATTTTAAGGAGAAATTTTTCTAGCGATTAATAGCGAACAATATTTTCTATCAATGCACTACTATTTATTAATTAGTAATTAAATAATATATTGTTTTTTATTTGAGCACCAAGATCTGTTATGTTGTATTAATGGTGTAAAAAATAAACACGTTTTTTTATAAATTGTTTTTTATTACACTAGCTTATAGTTCGGGACATATAAATTGAACCAATTTTGCAAAATATTAATTGGCAGAATGTACATTTCCTGAGCCACAATGTTGTTTATTTACACTTAAACTATGAAGTCTTTACTTTTCGTTATTCCTAGCGAGTGTATCACATTTTATATTTGGTGTTTCTCCTCGCGAACATAGGCGTGGAGAAGTTGTCGGGCGCGACGCTGGGGCTGGGCAGCGGCGTCTTGTCGCGGGCGGCGGACGCTGCCGACACGGTGGACGCGTTCTTGATGGCGTCGGGCAGGTCCTCGTGCGAGCAGTGCGGCTGCGACGACGACGCCGCCAGTCGCTTCTCTGATATCGTTTTCAATAAGTTTTTACCAGCTTCTTTGGTCTGGAAAAAATATGATTTTTTTTAATATTCATCACTATATTTTAAACTAGCTTTTCCCCGCAACTCCGTCCGCGTAGCAGTAATTTTTCGCTTATCCCTCGGGAACTATCAAATTTTCTGGGATAAAAAGAATATTTTGTGTAAATCCAGAAAATAAACTATCTGTGTGCCAGATTTCATAAAATCGGTCGAGTCGTTCTTGAGTTATAAATGGTGTAAGTAACCCGATTTTGTTTTACTTTGGACTTTAAATATTAAAGTCCCTCGCCGTGCCGAGTCCTTATTTTTTCAGGCTAATCTCGGAAACTACTGTACGGATTGTCGTACGGTTTTCACCAATATAAAGTCTAGGAAGGTTGTAGGCTACATAATAGAGAATTAGTGCTAACCGTGCGAAGGCTGGGCGGGTCTCTAGTCATCTATACATATAATAAAATCGTTAAGACCAAAAAGTCTGCACATGGAAGATTTAAAAAAAAAACCGATCAGGGCGACTTATAATAAGTAACTGAACATATAAAAACCATTTTTAAAATTTTTGTGTGTTTGTTTGTTTGTTTATTTGTTTGTTTGTTTGTTTGACTGAGCATCACGTAAAAACTACTGAACGGATAATGATGAAATTTTCATAAATCTATTTATATAATATCAGAATAACATTTAGGCTATAGAAATTTTGGAAAATGTTAGAAGAAGGGGGTAAAAAGAGGGGGTAAAGTTTGTATGGAAAAACAAATTTAGATTGTTCTAGGATCATGAAACTCAGAATAAATACCTATTAATAAAAATAAAGAAACACCTGTTTCAGATTTTTTTTTAAATCTCATCCAAAAACGCAAAAAAGAGGGTTTTATGTTTAAAATTACTGGAATTCATACAACTATAAAATAAAAACCAATGAAGTTTGACCTTTGAAACTTGCTACATATATTTAAAGTAACAAATAAAAAAAACTACTTTTGGCGATTTTGGATAAAATACCCCTAAGGGGATGAAATGGGGGGGTTAAAGTTTGTGTGGGAGTTAGGTCGTTTTTCAAGTCAGAATCGTGTAAATTGCTATAGGAATACTGTTATCAAATAATAAACACTACTTACGGTGATTTTGGATAAACTACCCCTAAGGGGATGAAATGGGGGGTTAAAGTTTGTATAGGAGTTTGGTCGTTTTTCAAGTTAGAATCGTGTAAATTGCTAAAGGAATACTGTTATCAAATAAAAAATACAACTTACGGTGATTTTGAATAAACTACCCCTAAGGGGATGAAATGGGTGGTTAAAGTTTGTATAGGAGTTTGGTCGTTTTTCAAGTTAGAAACGCGGAAATTGGTATACTTATAGGCTACTGTTAACAAATGAAAAAAATAACGTTCGGCGACGAAATGGGATGGGATGAAATGGGGGTGGTAATTTGTATGGGAGTTTGGTCAATTTTGAAGTTAGAAACGTGGAAATTAGTATATAGGCTACTGTTAAATAACAAAACAATACAACTTCTGGCGATTTTGGAAAAGTACTCCTAAGTTGGTGAAATGGGGGGTGGAAATTTGTATGGGAGTTATGTCAATTTTAAAGTTAGAAACGTGGTAATTGGTATATAGGCTACTATTAACTAACAAAATATTAAGCTTCTGGCGATTTTGGAAAAACTACCCCTAAGTGAAATGGGGGGTGAAAATTTTTATGGGAGATAAGTCAATTTTAAAGTAAGAAACGTGGATATTGGTATTAAGGCTACAGTTAACAAATAACTTTCAGTAATTTTGGATAAACTACCCCTAAGTTAATGAAATGGGGGCTAAAATTTGTATGGGAGCTTGGTCATTCTTTAAGTTAGAAACATGGAATTTGGTATACTTAAGTGTTAACAAAAAAAAATAATTGACGATTGGATAAACTACCCCTAGAGGATGAAATTGGGGGTTAAAGTTTATAATGGAGTTTGGTCGTTTTTCAAGTTAGAAACGTGCAAATTGGTATTTAGGCTACTGTATACAAATAAAAAATACCACTTTCCACTATTTTGGATTAACTACCCCTTAAGGGATGAAATAGGAGGTGGTAATTTGTATGAGAGTTTGGTCAATTTTGAAGTTAGAAACGTGGAAATTGGTATAAAAGCTACTGTTAACAAATAAAAAATATAACTTTTGGCGTGTTTGGAAACATCTACCCTAAAAAGGTGAAATGGGGGGGTAGAAATTTGTATAGGAGTTCGGTCAATTTTGAAGTTAGAAACGTGAAAATTCGTATATTCGCTACTATTAAGAAATAAAAAAACACTTTCAGTGATTTTGGATTAATTTCCATTAAGAGCTGAAATGGGGGGTTAAAATTTGTATGGGAGTTTGGTCATTCTTGAACTTAAAAACGTGGAAATTGGTATAAAAGGCACTGTTCACAAATAAAAAATAAAACGTTTTGTGATTTCCGAAAAACTATCCCTAAGTGGGTGAAATGTGAGGTGAAAGTCTTAATGGGAATAAAGTAATTTTTGAAGTTAATGAAGTTGGTGTTAAAGCTACTGCTTACAAACCAAGAGTACTTATGGTGATTTTGGAAACACTACTCCTAAGGGGGTGAAAATGGGGGTGGCAATTTGTAAAAGAGTTTTGTTATTTTTGAAGTTAGATATATGAAAATCTGTGTCTAGACTACTAAATATACGAGTTTTCTGATAATGGAATTTACATTCAATTTCAATGACATTTACATTCCAAAAGCACCATTTGGTAAAGTGAAATTAATGACCAGACATGACCATCGGAACTCCTTAATAATAAGTATTTCACAACACGCTACTTTTGCCCATCATTTGTAAGGGGCTGTTTATTTATTACGTAAGATGATTTGGGGGGAGGGGGTCTGAACAATTTTTTCTTACATGGGGGGATGTTCTTACGTAAGATTACAAAAGCAAGCAAATATTAAAGCGTTTTTATATTTTTGCTACTTTTTCTTTGCAATTTTGGTAGATACTGATCGTACGTAAGATTAAAAAGGAGGGAGGGGGTTCATCCAAATCTTATTTTTTCTTACGTAGGGGAGGGGGGGTCAGAAGTTGGTTAAAATTGTCTTACGTAATAAATGAACTGCCCCTAATGAATGTGGTGAAATGGAAGTTTCGCCAAGTACCAGGAGAGTTCTTCAACTGCATATTGCAACTGCATATTGGATAGCCCCATTTTGTCAAGAGTGATGAAGAATTGGCAATAAGCATTAATGAATGGCATGAATGTTGTGTATATGTGCTGCATGTAATACATTATCACATAATAATTAAACAAACACTTAAAAGCGAACAAATGTTAGGAAACATTACAATTTTTTTTGGAAAGTCTGTCCCTTTATGATACGTACTTAATGAAAATTTTATTTGTACCTACCTACTTTTGAACGAAATAACTGACTCTCCGCAGACGAAGTCGCGGGCAGACAGCTAGTTAATATTATAAATGCGAAGTGTATTTGTTTGTTTGGTCTACACAGCTCAACGCCTCGACATAGCGTACATTTAGTCCCCGAAAATCGAACATTTTCCGAGGGTATAGAGTAAACAACTTCTGCGCGGGCGAAGTGTCATATTATTAAGTAGGCGTGGGATATTGTGTATATACCAAATCGCAACACCCTACTACTTTCAGTTGACTCTGTGTTGATTAGGTAAACTGGCGTAAAAATCGATCGGCCGATCGAGCAAACCGTTGTGTACAAGTCACTCAGTCAGCAGTCGAATTGTACACTTGTAAAGTTCCGTGGTGAAGGGGACAGGGAAGCGCAACCAAGGGGAATAGGGCAGCCCTTAGGCCGGCCGCACTCTGGCCTTCTGGCCGAAGTAACGATCACCTGCCTGCTCAGACCGGGCGTCCCGTTGGCCGGTTGTTCGCGAAGCTAATTCGGAGGAGCGACTGCGCTATAGCACTGTATGGCGTTTCACTCACTCTGCCATCAGTAGCGCCCCTCTCCCCACACTTGTATCGTCATGGCGTCTGCTCCGGTGAGACGGTTTGGTAGCCCAAAAGCGGTTGCACAAGCGTGGCGTCCCAGTCAATAGTCGTTACCGTATCGTGTTCCAGACACTTGTAGGCGTAGTGCGCGGCGTGGTCGAGCAGCGAGAAGCGCAGGTAGTACTGCGCCAGGTAGCGCAGCGCCGGCGGCAGCTCCTTGCTGCCCGCGTTGCCGGCGTCCTGGCACGCCGCCGTGTACGCCGCCGCCGCGCTGTTGGGCATGTTCGACTTCTCGTACAGCCTGGAACAACGTGCATACCCGCCACACTGAGCCCTGACAAGTGTAACCATCGCTAGATCGTAACATCTTACAACTTAGTGCTGTTTTATGGAAACACAGCGTGTTGCGTCTACTACATAGACCGCTTATGTTTCGTAAGTACATCGCCATGTTTGAATTTACTGCGGGTCGGTCATTCTCCGAGCGTTTCAACCGCCCGTCGTACTTCTAATTAACGCGTCACCTAATTATTGGCTATATAGATAACTAACGTCAATTTTAAAGCTCATTCCCAGCACAGGCCTGTATTATCTATGGTTTAGCATTTGGTTCTATATGAAATTTTGTGATATAATTAACAATTTCGGTGACTCGTTAATTAGAAGGACCACGGGCGGTTGAAACGTTCGGAGAATGACCGGGGTGCTTGTTTGGGTAAATTTCCTGGCGTGTCAACCGCCGTCATTAGTGTTTTAAATATATTGACGAAATCAATGACACTACAGCAACTTCTGATACTAATAGAAACTACCCCCGGTTCTGCTTCTGTTTACATCAGAAGTGGCTGGTAAGTGTCATTGATTTCGTCAATATATTGAAAACACTAATGACGGCGGTTGAGACGACCGGAAATTTACCCGTTTAGGAACTTGTTAGGTAAGTATATAAATTTAACATACAGCTTGATATCTCGGAAAACCTACCTGGCTAATTTAAAAAGCGCCATGCCTTCTATATCACCTGTACTGTGTGCTTTATAATAGCATTTAAGGGCGTTTGGTATCTTGTCCATTTTCTCGTAAGCTTCACCCAAAGACACGAGCATTCTTGAATCGTTGGGTTTTAATTGCGCCGCCCTTGAGTAGTAATAAATGCAGTAGCCATTCAATCCTAGTATCTCATAAGCCTGTCCAAGACCGTTCCATGCTCGATAATCATTTCTATCCACATCTGAAACAAAATATAGCATAGTTTAGCGTCAATTTACATTCTAACCAAACAACGACTAGACTGCACCTCAAATAACAGATATAATCGACTCATTGGCACTGAAACATCTAAAACAATTACAATGTTTACTTTTATTTTAATTATGGTCAGACTGTTATGAATATCTTATACCAGGGGTTCCAAAACTACGTTCAGACTCATGGGGGGAGGGAGGAGGGGGGTGGTAAAACGTAAAATTGACGAGACAACCGGATGGGAATGGGTTGCTTTGAAATTTATACCCTATTATATAATTAAAAAAAAAATTGCCATCCGAAAAACGCGGGCCGTTCTCGCACTAGCGAATTTAATTTTTTTTTTAATTCGTTAGTTTACGCATTTTTTGAGGAGATAGAGCGAGCAATGCGTGCCTCGCCCGAGGCTGACTCACTAGAGTCACTAGAGTACGGACTACCGTACGCACCTTTTAAAGCGGCCTTCGGCAGCAGACATCTATCTTTTGGGCACGCATCTATCTTTTACTTTGTCAGCGATGATGAGAGAGGCACAATTAGATGCTCTCCTTTGTAGCAGGGAATTTAACCATCTTAGGTTAATATCGGTTTCTTGGATACCTATACTTGAAAATAATTAAAAATATATAATCTTTACCTATGGCCTGCCTGTAACACTGGATGGCAGCATTAGAGTTCTGCAGTTCAATGAACTCGTGCCCCATGAGGATCCAGGCGGACAGGTACTGCGGGTCGACGGACAAGGCTCGCTGGAAGTAGATCACCGCCTTCTGGTGCTCGCTCCGCATACTGTAGTAATTACCTGGAAAAAAGATTTAACTATTGCTGAGGAAGCTAAATCCATACTAATATTATAAATGCGAAAGTTATTCTGTTTGTAACGCTTTCACGGCTAAACCGCTGAACCGATTTCGATGATATTTGGTCTGCCTGCCTGAGCCTGAGTTCCGGGGAAGGACATAGGCTACTTTCTATTTAGAAAAATTTGACAGTTCCCGTGGGAGCAGCGATAAGCGACTTCTACGCAGACGGAGTCGCGGGCAAAAGCTAGTAAAGAGATAAATAAACATCAGGGAACAATGTCACACAAATTGATCTAGTCCAAAACTAAGCCCTAAAGGGCAGACACGATTTACTATGAACGTTATAGGACGCAATCTACACTGTGCGGTTCCCGCAGAGCGCCACTCGTGTAGTATGGGTCCTCAAAACTTTATGTTCGCTTATTTCCCAAATATTTGACTTTGCTAGCGATCTAATCCGGGATCGCGTCGTCGATAAAAGAAATATATCGTTACAAATATAAAAGCGAAAGTGTCTGTTTTGTCTTCATGCAGCAGCACCTCAAGGATAGTTAATACCCCGGCGACAGACAAGGAGAACTTCGAAAATAACTCAGGTCCTGAGGAAATAGAAATAAACTACGCGAACGAGTTGTGGGTTGTGGGCAACAGCTATGAAATGAAATAACTGTTAAATCTCGACTAGTTCACCTATAACGCAGCAGGTCTCGACGCGGTACTTGTCGATGGAGACGGCGCGCTGCGCCAGGTGCGCCAGCTCCATGCGGCGCTCCTTCAGGTACAGCAGGTGCGAGTACACGTCCCAGTCGTCCAGCCGGAACGGGTCCATGCGCACCAGCCGCGCGAACAGGGCCAGCGAGGAGTCCACGTCTGCAACACAACATACAACTTTAGTCAGGGGCGGATCGTGAATTTGTGCGGCCCTGGGCTAATACTATAGTACCCGCAAAACTAAGTGGCGAGTCGGGCAATAAAATTCAGTTACCGTAGGGGTGGTAACATGTCGATAACTTATGATGTAAACGTCGATATAATTATTATATTTTTAAATGAAATCGTATATCATTATTTAATTTGTTTTTAGGTGCATTAATGACTAAAAATAAAATAAATAATTATAAGATATTTCTTAAATAATTAATTATAGTACGTATAATTTATAGACTATGTAGGTCATTAGGCATTATTGATAACAAAATATACTATAATATAAAAGGTTTAATATTAAAATGCATAACTCATTCGTTATACGAACTCTGTCTGTGAACCCTACGTCATAATGGAAGATTTTTGCAAAATCAATTTGACAAAGTTAAAAAGTGATGTTAACCAGCAAGCCCGGCAGGTCATTCTAAATGTTTATAAATGGTTTCAAGAGTTGAAAGAAGACCCTGATGTCATAAGGAATATTGATTTTCAACAACCAAGAAAGCTGGCAGCGTTAGTTTGTGAAACGAGCGAACGAATTCTAGATCGTATTCGGAAGGATGTTTCAGAAACAGGGGTGCCGAATTCACCTAGACAGAAGTACGAGAAACCTGCTACGGATACCGATCTTGACGACTTTGATAAATCAGTTATAAAAAGAACTATAACGTCGTTTTATGTAAATGGAGAGTACCCGACAGTGGAGAAAATATTAGACGCAGCCAAGGAAAAAATACCCAATCTAAAGTGTTCGGAATCATCAAAGAGAACTATTATTAAACGCTTAGGATATAAATTCAAGAAAACAATGGATGGAAGAAAGACGTTAACGGAGCGACGAGGTATAGTTATATACCATGGTAGGTATTTATTTTCTTTGTTTCATTACTTTATCGACATTCCTTTTTATGCCTAACGCTACCTGCACTATTGTTGCACGGCCCGCTTCATAAGGCCGTGCAGGTGTGAAAGAGATAGCATGATTCTGATGATTTATGACCCGACTCGCCACTTAGTTTTGCGGATACTATACTTAGGGGCCTACCGAATTACTCAACTAATTGCCATTATATTATCATTTTCTGTACGCGCTCATGAATGCAATTTGAATGACGGTTTTTTTGTAACTACTCTGCACTGACTCGATCATATTACTTTAAATAGGCACCTAGATGGCTTAATGTTCTGGAAACAGCAGGTAAATAAATTTAAAACTCAGAGTGGTGTTGACCAGCAAACTCTTTAGTATTATCTACTTCTCCTTAGCACAATCTGTTTTCTCATATTGCGCAACAGTATGGGGTGGCTTTGAAAAAACTACTTTCCTGAGACTGGACGCCTGCCTGCCCGCTCCATTTTGCTCAATCCCAGGCCGCCTCTTTGATGTTTTGATATGACATGACCTTTACATTCTTTTTAATCTATTTATTGTAAACTTGTTTATTTAAGAAATAAAAAAAATATTTAATTCTTAATTATAGATTAAGGCGCAGATTAATACTCAATACACAACACTATTGTATTTTCCATGTGATGTAAGTGTTAAGTAAATTATAATAACATTTTGGTCATGATTTGTACAATGATTTGGACAAAGTAAATCAATAAAAGTAAGTAAATCAATAAATCAAACTTATAACTCTAAAAGAAATTGTCTCTGTAAATAAATGTTTTTTTTTTTTTAATGAAAGATTAAATGGAGGAAGACGCAAATAACTCTTAGCTTAACCCAAGGCAAGACAATGTTATCATAAAACTAATTCTTGATAAAGAACTTACTGCAATATGTAACTAACAATATTAACTTCCTATGCTAGAGCAAGACATACCCATTGTAGCCGGATTACCATGACAAAGTTGCTAATTTAGAAGTACCCAAATATAAAGATATTTTTCTGGTGTTGTGACTTTTCTTAAAATAATCATCTAAATTATAATAAGTAACACTAAAAGCCTTCTTTTTTATTTATTGCTGAAACTTACCTCTTCTATCATGATGTGCTATAGCCATCTGAGCTATAACATAAGTACTCTTGTCAAAACCAGCAGCAGCCAGCACCATATAGCCCTCCAAGGCCTGCTCGGATAGCTTTAGGTCTACAAATGCATGTGCAGCGAAAAAGTACATCATCCAATGTTTGGGTAATTGCAGGGAATCCAATGCATCATATTCATTAGCTAGCCCAGCTAGTTCTACCCATGCACACCACAGTATGGGCACTGCAGACACCGCAGCCTGCAATCTGCTCACTGCTTGGCTTCTCAGATCCAATTTCTTTAAAACTACTCCATGTAGGTAGAGTAAGTATCCATCTAAGTTATTACTGTTTGTCTAAAATTCAGAAACATTGTAATAGAGTTTATGGAGATTTAAAGGTATTTTTTCTTTACTTGGCTACTACACCTTTTTGCCATTAAATTATTACTTGCAATGCAGAGGACATGTATCTCAGTCATTCAGAAAAAATAAAAACAAGAACAAAGTGACTTTGTACCAAGTATAAAATTGTGATCAGAGTTAAGAAAGTCAATACCTTGAAAAATGACAGCAAATCCAGCAAAACCTGATCGGAGTCAGTGTTCTCGGTGCCCGAGTCGGTGGCGTTGTCCATTCGCTTCTTCTCGCTGGACATGTACTGCGAGTAGCGGTGCAGGAACACGCACTTCTGGCTCGTGCAGTTCTCTAAGAAGTGCGCCGCTCTATCATATTCTTGACAATCAAAGTAACTTTTTGCTAACAAATAAGATTCCTTTTCTTCTGCTATAATCCCGTCATCGTAGCCACCGGGTGGCTCTTCTATATTCACTTTATGGTCCTTTAAAGCAAAATTAAGCTCTGCAAGCCATTTAGTCGTCTGCATTAGACCGCGAGCAGTGCACTCCCGTATACCAATTAAAATGTCTTTCCTAACCTGATCTAGGTCTACTGGGATTTCACTTTGTGCATACATTGGTAGAGGCATATTTATTGTGAAAGGCTACAATTTAACACATAAATAAAAATAAGCAACCGCACAGCCGGTAAACAATGCCGAAGTTTCGTAAATTCTACTGTCATGTCAGTAGTGTCACTTGAGTGTCACTAGTGTCAGTCATACAGTTGTCACTTTAGTGTTTATAATTGAATATAGATGACGCTGTACAAGTATTTTCACGGAACAATTTGTATTTTCTTTTCTTTACGGCCCGCACTATCGAACATGGCTCAAGGTCGCGGTTCGGAGCTACTCTGTCCGTACATGTCCGATCGTCTGTTACTAGTATTAAAGTTGGCTAGACGGGGTCTACATATGTCTATGGTTCGCAGACAACCACAGACTATATTCCACAATGGCCGGTTTCTTTGGGGTTCAATATTTTTTAAACCATTGAGTACATACACCAGGAGTTTCCTTTCACGCAATTTCCTAACCACAAGTCTGTCGTTTTTTGGGGAAGGCGAGGTAACACACATATGAACCGCTAAATAAATAAATGTTTATTGTTTATGTTTAATGTGTTTGTGTGTTTACACAAATGCAAAAGTTGCTCTTGTTCCTACGCACTTGCACCACTAAAAAACATAAACACTAATCACGCACATAAACAAACAAGTTTCAACTTACTTTTTTTGAAGGGCTTCGTCCATACATTATAATACGCGCGCGATCTGAGTGCAGCTCTGAGGAATGCGAGCGAGCGACATCAAGGTCAGCACGGCCCTACACTACAGGGCGAGCGAGGCTAGGTGTGTCGACGGCGGGGGGACGCCCCACCTCATACCCCGACTGCACTCAGATCGCGCGCGTGCTATCCATACGAGTTACTGAGCGATTTTACGCAAGCCGTGTCGCCACCTCCATGTTAGGTATACCAAGTATGCGCACCTGCTTAATCTTATGAAGGGCGACAGCTCTAAATCAATAATGCATTGCTTTATTTCTTACTGGTGTATTATTTATAATTATGTTATGTTGTGGTTCACTCACCCGACATATGTGTATACTTCTGTAGTCCAGTATATATTCCTAGACGTCTACACCATCTGTAGGTAAAAATATACTATGATTCCTTAATATCTTATAAGTGTGCAAGATCATTCGATCTTATACCTTGCCAGAGGAGAAAGTCTGGATAAGGCCCGTCCTGGTATAAATGGTCCAAGTTTCAAACATTTTGTTAAAGTTCGATGAAGGACACGGTCGAAACATAGGTATTTTTAAGGTTAATAATTAATATAATTAAATGTAATAGCTATTAATTACAATAAAGATACCTATTAGTTGCCTGATAAATATATCTATATTAGATAAATACTCCTTTACAATAAAGTTTGTCCTACATATTAAAAAGTTACAAAGAAATGGCGGGACACAGGAAAAAGTAAAGGTACATAGAAATGAAAAAAAAAACGCCCGTATGAGGAAAAATAATGTACCCTGTAAAAAAATCGTTTGTAATCTCATTCGTTCATTGCTCATCTCATTACCATATCGACATACCTTTATAATTTATCTGTGTACATATGCGTGTTGCCAGTTGCCATCCGTGCACATACCCCATAGAATAAGTACATAATAGAAACCGTACTATAAGAAAGAGCTAAAGACGTATATTTGACCTTTTTCTACTTATGGTATTCATAACGAGTTAGAAAGAGATGTGCTTTTAGGTATTCTTTCGTTTTCCTTCGTGTTGCCACAAGGATCTGTGATCGCCAGTGTTGTTGCCGAGTCGACAATAATATCGATATCGATTCAATTTCGCAGTTGTAATTTCTTCTAATGATTTAAGGGCTGATTTTTCTAATTGCCAAATTAAAGCATGTGGCAGTGAAAGTTATCACTTTAATAATAAGGAACTTGTCAATTTCAAAATTTGCAGACCAGTTTTGATCTACTTCCCAGTGTTTAATTGAACTGAAGTTTGGAATACTTATGTAAACCCGATGACAATGTAATATTATTGTGTCAATGGACAGATCTGATGATAGAACTGGAAGGTGGCAACAGGATCCTCAGCTGTACTTAACGTAGACCCAACGAGATGGGACTCTTTAGTTTGGTCTTGATAATTTAATAAAGACAGAGAAAAAATACAGTCGTCAATAAAAACTTGTCCCGAAATAAATTTTTTGACATCAGCTTTTTGTCATATGAAAGAAAAGAAGAGAGCTAAAATTTATCTTACAGAAAGTGTTATCAGGAGATTAAAAAAATCGGCTCTTAAACATTATAATTACGTTACGCTACACTTTAGCAGCTTAAAGTTATAGGTATTTGAAGTTTTTTGTTCAAAGCAGATCAATGATATTTCAAATAAGTTCAATAATTTAACAATGTTTTAATTAAAATATTGGGGATAGCAACCAACCAAAAAAAAGGGTTCCAGGACCACTCGCGTGACTGTCTGTTCCTTTGCCATAGTTTGCTGTATCTCTTCGGTATCAAATTTTCCCTGTCTACTCGCCGAATCCATTCTGCTATCAAGTTCTCATCTCTTGGAAATCTGAAAATATCGATATAATATATTCACAACACCGTCAAACTAATAAAGCTACTAAATGTAAAAGTCACCCTGACACAAAATTTCCTATTGGTGTATCTTTTTAATGACTTATTAATTTGGTAGTACTGTAGGTTCGCGAGGGGTCCAAATGGCGGGAGAATAGCGGTCCATTCAAATTTGCTTTTGGCAACACGAAGGAAAACGAAAGAATACCTATAAAGACATCTCTTTCTAACTCGTTATGAATACCGTAAGTAAAAAAAGGTCAAATATACGTCTTTAGCTCTTTCTTATAGTACGGTTTCTATAGCTATGTCCACACCTATGCGCTTTCAAGTTCAACTTGCGCTTTCAGCTTTCAAATCGTCTTGCGTCAAGCGCAGGCAATACGAGGGTGACACTGACTCTTCAATAAAATCCAATGTTTTGACTTTATCTTCCGCCATTTTATTTGCAAAATGTTGCACGTCAACCCAACGGTGACGGATCAGCGTGCGCTACGGGTATGCGCTTATATCAAAGCAGTTTGAGCGCATGCGTTATTGCATGCGCTGTGGTTGCAG
Organism: Tortrix viridana; assembly: GCA_963241965.1. Lineage (NCBI taxonomy): Eukaryota > Metazoa > Arthropoda > Insecta > Lepidoptera > Tortricidae > Tortrix > Tortrix viridana. The sequence goes on along the minus strand of OY725172.1, from coordinate 4,594,817 downwards.
AGGAATGCGTCACAGGAGAGCACAAGTTGAACATGAAAGCGCACAGGTGTAGACATAGCTTATTATGTACTAATTCTATGACATACCCTTATAATCTGTGTCCATGCCACTGTGTTGCTCGTTCCCTGTCAAAATTTGCCCGCCTTGCTAATATTTTTTTTGTGAGCATTTTGTGACTGTTCTGTTGTGTTCGTGTTGTGGTTGTATTCTTGCTTCCGTCTGTCGCAAATAGTGACGGCGCATTTGGTTTTTATTGGTCGCGAAAGACAAATTCAGTAAATACCTATCAATATTACCATGGCAGAGGCAAACGTAGAACCTTCGACGAATGATGTCGAGAGCAATTATTCTACTCCTGCAAATGATCCCAAAAATATGCAGGAAGTAACACAATATGTAAGTCTTTTATGATATAATTTTATTACTTAATTTAATTTTCACAGCAAGTACGTTTAGGCAAATTAAATTTGTATCACATTGCCAAGCTAAGATTTGATTCTTGTTATTAACATTATGCATATGAATTTAAGATTTTGTTTTTTTTCTAATCACAGGTCCAGTCGCTGTTGCAAAACATGCAAGATAAGTTTCAGAGCATGTCAGATCAGATCATCAACAGAATAGATGAGATGGGAACTCGGGTTGATGAACTTGAAAAGAATATTACAGACCTTATGACACAAGCGGGAGTCGAAAACGATAAGTAGAAGCACTTCACAATCCAGAAAACGTTCCCACACATCACTGTTCCTGCTAGGTAGCTTGCAATATCAAAGATGATGGGCGTAGTTGTTGCACTGCAGTTCAAATTAAGTAACATTATGGCAGGCCTTAAGGGCCTGCCATAATGTTAATGTTATATGGTTAAAAAAATGGAGTAAGATTTGACCAGATCATATTTTACTCTGTTCATTATTTTTCATTGGTTTCAGTGATTGTAACAAGTGGTTCTTTATTGACTTAAGGAATTCATGATTGGATGAAATTAATAAAAAACTGGGTTGTTTTATGTAATTCTAGTTTTGTTAGATTTTCACCCTAATAAAGGATGGAATTTTAAACAAATATCACACTTCTAATGCAAAAACGACTTTTTAGAACACTAAAAACAGTTTAAATTTATAAAACATTACTGCTGTAAAAAAAACAATTGAATTTCAAAGTCTACTTTTTCTGCATTTACATCTTGTTGCATTAGAGGTGAGATATGTTAACCCGTCATGATTATAACAATGCTATACTGAAAACACCAATGAAAGCAAATGTACCTATGAACTATGTACTAATTTTAAGAGGTTAATTTTTGTAATAATAGTTAATAGCATTTATATCACCAATGTCCTCACTCAGAAACGTCAATTAAATTTAATGCTTGTCAAAGTGACAATTAATGTGACAGCAGCAACTTAATCAAAAAATAATTGACGTCTCTGAGTATGGCCATAAAGTGTGCTAAGTTTGATGTAACACTTAAGTAATAACAAAATGTGTTTAAATCCAACATTTCCTAAATATTTAAAATGTAGCCCTATGTAAATTAAAGTTAGTTTAAAGATTATGTTTGTATTATTTGTGCTGCTGTTGTGCGCGGAGGGTGCATATTGATTCACCCCTGTGCCAGACACCGAGAGGTACAACTGGCACAAAATCAATAGTGAGCCTCCCTATGGTAATTTGTTGAGTAACTTAACTAGATGTTTGCAATGAGTTACAAGTAGGTAAGACTAATCAAAGAGATAACTGATGAGATAATCATTTAGGTGTTTGTGTTACATACAATTAAAAATATGGGCAATTAAAAAAAATTGTTACAAAACCATTCAAAATTACCTCAATTAATATTCGCTTTCTTATAAACCATATATGCGTAAATAAATTTGGAGCGATTTAAGAAAAAAAATTACCTAATGTTATAGACATATTATTACTCCTAATGTAAAGTTCTTTACAATGAATTGTTAAAGTAACTTTCTGGTTATAGAAAGAGTTTATCCTGTTCTACAATGCAGGAACAAATATTTATAGTATGTGGAAGTACCTAAAGCGAATTTTCTAGTCTACCAGTACAACATCGATGTCATACATATTTTACAGCGTCTTACACGCTTGTGTAAACAATCAGTTGTTCTACTTCCGAATAACTGATGGTAATGTTTGCATATTCGGCAGTCTTTGTTCGTAACCTCATGACGTGAGCAGTAATAATAGCTTTAGAGAAATCCTAATGACTAGGTATATGAGACTGGGAGATATGCCACGTAGATATGTATCTCGTTACAAAAGTAACCTCACTAAAACAAAATCTAATTTAACCTTGCATAGTACCGGGCCCTATCCTTTGTCAATAAAAATCTATAATAAATTACCTCGAGTAATAAAAAATTAAAACGATATTAAAATATTCAGTAGAAGTCTAAAATGTCTTCTCATTAAGAAATCCTATTACGCTGTCGATGATTATTTAAAAGACATTTCATAATTTTATAAACAATGTATTTTAGCGTATATCAACCAATTTGTCTACCTCTCCTTTTAAATTGCGATGCCTGATAAAGTACCTACATAAGTGTTGTGCACTTGAACAGTTATGTAATGCAATTAATTGATTAAATAAATAATAGTATACTTACCAATATACCTCTATTGGTATTACCTTATCAGGATTCGATTGAACCATAATTTTTATATGATCAAACGAACTTCTTGAAGTTCGATCGATATTATATGAGTAGCTTCATTCGAAATTAAAACGTTTATAACCTAACTCCAGGGCTGGGTAGTATTTCAATTACTTGTATTTGAAATACAAATATGTATTGTAGTGTAATAACATAAGTGTAATTACCCATAAATAAAGAAGAAAAAAAACAAGCGTATAACGGATCATACAAGTTTCTGCTTGTTATAAAATGGATATCCAGCTAATGAAAATAGTCTCTTCTTATTTAGCCTCACTAAAAGAAAATATTTTAAATTCTGTAATTTGTATTTTGTATTTCAAATATTTGTCATTAAAGTATTTTGTATTTAGTATTTCAAATACCTCATTCAAATGTATTTTGTAATTTGTATTTGAAATACTATGTAGCAGGTATTTTGACCAGCCCTGCCTAACTCAACCTTTTATTGCTGCTTTTAGGTAAGTACTAACTGCCGCACTCAGAGACGTCATTTAAGTTTTAAGTTTCATTAAAGTAGCTGCTGTCACTTTCTTTGCTATAGCAATAGAATAAGACGCAGCAACTTTAATGAAACTTAAAACTTAATTGACGTCTCTGGGTGCGGCAGTTAGTTATGCAAAGTCCAAAGAAAAATTAAAAAGTATCGGTTAAACCTTGCATTTATTCACTTAACAAAATAATCGCTTAGGTATATCATAGAAATAGGTACGTGAACTTAAACCCGTGAGAGTGTGGTCCTTGTTTACGGCGTTTAGCGCGATTCAGTTTCTTCCGAAGATGTAGAGCCTTCTTCAGAACCTTCGGATTCCTAGAAATAAAATTAGACATTAGGATGTTTGTTTCAATTACGCTTAAACGACGACACATTGGATACTTTTTATCCCCGAAAAAATTATAGTTCCCAAGGGATAAGCGATAAACGATTTCTACGCAGACGGAGTCGCGGATAAAAACTTGTAAAAACAATCTGTTGAACCAACTAAGAGTTGCGAAACGAACGCGTTAAGGGAGTTTTCAAGCTACGGTTGTATGTTGAGGATTTTTTTTATTTAATGTATATTTAGCGAAGTTAAATACGTAATTTAAATTTTCTGCGTAGGTATTTAAATGCATGTTATAAAGCCTCACCGTAGTATCGTTTTCCTGCCTAGAGTCCATGAGCGCGGCGAGCGAGGCGGCCCGCGGCAGTGTGGAGCTCCCGTGTCTCTCGGGAGTTCGTAATTTCCTTGAGTTCTGCTATTAACAAAGACATATTAACACTTTGTTTATACTCCTATTGCAATGGAATTAATTACGACTCGGTCAGTTTTTGTTTTAAGTTTATAAGAGCAATCATAACGTTAGCATTACGTTAAGTAGGGGTAAAACATACTGTTAGCCGTATTAGAGGCACAGTTTGCCAGGCACTGATCGAGCAGGTCACTGAATTTTATAGTTGAGCACCTATAGAACCCTGTCGCAATGATTAATTTCGACGTAATTATTCCTTTCTCGTGAATGAACGCTGCTGTCGCGATTCTACCGTGGTTCCATATTAAAGTTCGTGTTTTCTTTGTGAACCGCCGTAGGTAGAACCCTGCAATTTTGTTTTTTTGTAAATAAATTAAATATAATATGCTGGGTACGTGCCTACTCTCATGATGCAATAGTGTCCAGCACCAGTATTATATAGGGCGGATAAGTGGGGGTAAAGCCTCCATCACTCTCGCACTTACGTACAGAAAGTGACAGATGTTTTATCCACGTTTATCCACACGATAAACACGACCATAAGCCCGCAGGGCGTGTTATAGTATGAGGTGGACACTTCAATCAAACACAACTTTAAATTGCATCACAGATGTGTGCAGTTTTCCTCACGATGTTTTCTCTCATCGGAAATTACACAACCATTTTATTTCTACCAAACCTTTTTTACACACTATGTGTACATTTCCTCGATAAGCGAGCGATAGGAAAAGTGCGTAGACACGCGATCCTATCCTTTCTACTAGGATTGTTAGCTAATTGCACGCATAATATCATTATTATTTTATTACCGCTTTTGGTATTAAGTACATCACTTTACAATTAAGCATCCGATCTTGGTTACATACTTATATTATAACTTAACACATTGTTACAAGTACCTACGCTAACAGGGCGGTTGTAGGTACATATATACCAAACCTCATTCGGTGTAGATAGCTATGAGTTTACTTTGACAGTAAGCAATCATATTGGTAACTTATTAGGGGTTGAAACTAAATAAACGGTACGGTTTTTTTATTCATTGCCGCAAGCTACCTCTTCCAGTTCTCTACATGATAATAGATTCACAATTCACGGGTAGATAATCTTGTTTGAAATTTCGCTCGTAGCGTAGAACAAGGGCTGGAGCAGCGACGCCGATAGCGCCGAAACGGCCCCGCTGTCCTACTTCTCCGGTTCTCCTTCCCTACCGTAACGTTTGACGTGAGCAGGACGTGTCGCTACGCACCGCGGGCTCGGCCGGCTCGCGCGCCGGCGAGGGCTGCAGCAGCGACGCAAGCGACGACGAGCGCGCCGAGATGCCCGCGCTGACCTGCTTCTCCGGCGACCGCAGCTTTCGCCGAAAGTTCTGCAACACACACACGCCTTTGAAGATTGAACACTAAGCGAGTGTGGGTCGGACATTCTCTGAGCGTTTGAACCACCCGTCGCACATCTAGTTACCGTAGCATCTAATTGTTAGATAAATTTTAAAAACTTGACATGGATCCAAATGCTAAACCATAGAGATTACAGGTAACTATAAGCATTAAATTGTCGTTATTTGTCATATATCACCAATATTAGGTGAAACGGTAATTAGAAATGCACGGGCGGCTAAAACGCTCAGAGAATGACGGGGGTGTTGCTGTACGGGGTAACTACTCGTCACGTAGGTACGTAGGTACTCATAAGTGTCTCAAGTGTCCTCATTATGTGACAGGTGTATAATAACTATTTAAACATATTCATAGCTTTAGGCATCTTTGTGGCAACCTGTGGAACATGAGTGTCTGAATATTTATATTGGAAGAAATCAGCATAAAGTGTCAGTTTTAATTGGTGCTGTAAACGAACATTAACTAATATTTACCGTAGGTTCCGCGCCTTCCGTAAGACCTGTTATAAGCTTCACGGAAAACAAAGTGGCATTAAAATGTAACTTCATAATTTAAACATATGTAAGTAATGCATAAACAATATTCTATACTTACTAATATTATAAAGAGGAAATGTTTGTTTGTATTGTTATCTCTGAAACTTGCGAACCGATTTTAATAATTCTTTCACTATTAGAAAGCTTCATTATCCAGAAGTAACACAACCTATATTTTATTTCATAGGCTATATTTAATTACCGAAGCAAAGCTAGGGCGGGTTGCAAGTCTTATAAGACTCGCGACCTAACTTGTTTTACCCGCCCTCACTTAGCAAGAATCTTCGAGATGGCCTCGGGATTGTTTCGAAAATTTCAAAAGTGATAAAAAAAATGGACTGGGTTAGGGCTAGCCTATATAGACTATACTAGCCACAGGTACTAGCCTATAGACTAAAGTGTGTCTGTTTATATTTAGAACGTCCCACTCAGCGGATTTTCGCAGTTCGAACTTCCCCCTGGCAGTGACGTTTATATAGGTAGGTACATTATGGGTTGGCATATGAAGTAATGGCGCCTAGGTAGATAAAAGGCGCTAGGTATGTAAAAAGGGGTTCAAAAGATTAAGGTCTTCGCTTCGCTCTTGCAGCCGAGAAGTATAGGAGTACCTTCCTAATAAGTCTGTTTTATATTCCCTTACCTCTAGATCGGCCTTGTCGTTGATGTCGGCGACCTGGTGGTGCGCGGCGCTGAGCAGCTCGAGCGCGCGCGCGTGGAAGCCGAGCTCCACCAGCAGGAAGTCGCCCAACAGCGCTTTCAGCTGCTGCAGCTTACGGCGCTCGAAGAACTCCGTCTGCTCGCTCAGTCCCTTGGCAGTGCGCGACATTTCCGCTGAAGCTTTCAGCAGCTCTGATTCCGCGTATGTCTATAATTAGACATGAGGCTGCTGGGTTTGTGATTTGGGAACATTGTAATCAGGTAACCTCGCTCTTGTCTCTCGATTCTGTCCAAGTGGCAAGACAAGATGGAGAGTGAGAATAATGTGTAGAATGGCTAACAACAGACTATCCATGCCATGACTATACAAACAAATATTTTTCTATGATGAGAGGGTTTGTTGAATCATAAGTTTAGTAGGTACGGGAACGGGAGGTAGTGGGAACTTTACACTCACAATTAAATTGCTTCAAAGAATTGAGCAGGTTACTCGTGATGTTTTTCACCATAAAGCATGTAAGTAGGTAAATTAACACAGTTACCTATTCTACTCTGTATTTATATCAAAATTCTTAACATAATTTAAGCACGAATAGGTGGGCGGGTATCCTCTTAAAATAAAATCCATATTTTTATCCAGTAATTTTAAATAAATATTTGATCACATAAATCTTTAATCAAAAAGTCAGTACCTACTAAATCAATACTAACGAAATTGATCCAATATGAAGAAGTCATTGATCATATCTTAGTTCATTTTAGGAACGATTTTGTATTCTTTGCTTCTATCAAAAATAAACGTTTTCATGTCGCAGCGGGTCTTTACAAAACTAGGTAAGTATAATCATTAGTTCATTACTCTGCGTTGCTAAGCATTGCGTGACACACATGATACAGGTGTCTTCACAAGATTGTAATCGGAGATCCCAGTAATGTCAGGCCAGTAGAATATTGTTACAATATGGTCTGAACATGATATATTATACTAGCGTTCCGTCCTCGCTTCGCTCCGGGTACTATTATATGCATAAACCTTCCGTGAAAAATTATCTAACTGATGGTGATAACCGCATTAAAATCCGTTGCGTAGTTAGAAAGATCTAAGCGTACATACAGAGGGACAGCTGAGGGCGGGAAGCGAGTTTGTTGACGGCGGGAAGCGACTTTGTTTTATAATATGTAGGGGAGAGTAGGGTAATTGAGAACACCGGGTAATTGGGAACAGCTAGCTAAGTAATACTTCCCCCCGCACTACACCGTCCCGCACCTGTTCAAAAGACGCTTGCAGCGCCCCTCAGTGCCTACACGACAGTGAGAGGGAAAAGCTGCGCGCACGCTGTCACGGTGAGTCGAACAATTTTTCTTGCATTTTTGATATAATTTTTGTCTTGTGTTATAATAGATGTAAACTTCATATTTTTTAGTTCCAAGGCACCATATTTCTTTACTATCATGCACGTACTATCTGTTTTCAAAGCCCACGTGGTTTGATGTTCACCAAAAATACTGTTGAGGTTGGCGGCCGTTTTGATTTATATTGACTACTTCGGGTAATTGGGAATGACGTCAGGCGGGTAATTGGGGACGTTCCTAATTACCCCTAGTACTGCTGGTTAATTATGTAAAAATGAATCAACGTTACAAATTGTTTTAGATGCCGCGAAATTACATAAGAAAGACTGGATCTAGATACCATGCAGTCGCAGATGTCCAAAGTAAAAAGCTCACATTGAGCAAAGCTGCTACCAAATACTCAGTACCAAAAACAACATTATTTAAACAACTAAAACAAAACTAATTCAAGGAAGCAAAAAAGGTCGGCACTGTGTATTTAATAAGGAACAAGAACACCAGCTAGAAAAATACATACTTCATTGCTGCAAGTCTTTTTCTTTTTTCTCAATTACCCCATAGGGTATCGGGTAAAAAGGAACGGCAATGTTTTTTGTTTTCATTCACATTTCCAATAAAACGTTGATTTTTAAGATTGTTATTGTCGTTAATAAGTAGATAGATAAGCAAAGTTTATGATGCAATAAAAGTTGAGTATATCCATGACATTTTTCTATTATTTTTGAGCGTTAGAATTTAAGTGTTCCCAATTACCCCACTTACCCCTACCTAGTGAATCTCTCACACATTACCTAAGTATTTCGTTCGGTAAGTAATGCGTTTCGGTTGATTAAGTAAACTCTTTATTGCACAAATAGGAATTGTTTTTCAAATACATAGTATATTAAGTAGTAGTAAGTAAATTTTATTTTCTTACCGTACGAATCATAACGTTTGACAAAATTATTTTTGCGTTTCTTTGCAAAACCAACCTCTCGTACCTACGCGAAAAAAAATCAAAAAACTATGTGTGATCTTAGGTATATTTTAATTCAAACAGCGTAGTAATTAAAAAAAAGTAGAAAATATTTTTCATATACTTATTGAGATTTAGCAGGGATCCGTGCCTAATCAAGTCAATGATGTCATAAGCGCTATTTAACGGATAGCTAGCGCCATCTTGTAGCGAATAGGGAAACCAACTTCGTTTCACAACTCGCCGATAGATGGCGTTAGGTGTTCGTTAGATGAGTTTAACGAGGCTGAATGCTTTAATATTTTTTTTGTGTTAATTACATATGTGAACCTCCAATGTATTTCACTAACTGGGTCATACACAGTCACAGATACAAAAGTTGTCTCTCCTGTTCCAGAAAGTTAAGGACTTCGAAACCAAATTTTTCGGGTTAGGATATATCCGCCTAATGGGAGTCTGGTGTAGTTTTGGCCTGTATCGAAATTATACGAGTTAACAACTCCCACGTCGTTAACTTTTAGGAACAGAAGGGACAATTTTGAACCTAACTCCGTGTATGAGACAACTATCAAAAATAGCACGGATCCGTGCCTAATCATACGAGATTTTAGCATCGACGAATTTAGTGTAGTTACTGTAGTTAATTAAGTCGATGTCATAAGCGATATTTAACGGATAGTTAGCGCCATCTTGTAGCGAATAGGGAAACAAACTTCGTTTCACAACTCGCCGATAGATGGCGTTAAATGTTCGTTAGATGAGTTTAACGAGGTTGAATGCTTTAATATTTTTTTGTGTTAATTACATATGTGAACCTCCAATGTATTTCAGTAACTATTAAAAATAATATCCAAGCGTGCGTAATACTTTTCGGCATCAGCATAAATGAAATACGTACTACTTGTTGTCTATTAAACGGCTGTCTCTCCCGGGTCTTGTCCAGAACCTTCTTTCTGGCTAGCTCTTTCTCTCGGACATTCATGGTGTGCTTGACTTCTTCCCTCGCGTGCTTACATATCGCCTCATATTGACACAGTTCGCCAATTACCTAAATTATAATAATTATACTGGCCATTCATGTATCAAAGGATTCAAAGGTGTTAGCAAAGCTGGACAGATTAAAGGTAGAGACACACTTATCCCACGTACGCAACGTATGCAATGCATTATGATATTCTGGACTATTGAATTTGTATGATTAGAAACACACTTATCATACGTGGCGTTGCGTATGACAAGTGTGTTTCTAATCATACAAATTCAAGAGTCCAGATATCATAATGCATCGCATACGTTGCGTACGTGGGATAAGTGTGTTTCTACCTTTATTTCTTAATTAAAAGTGTATGGTACCAAAATATTGAATTTATTTATTACTTACAATAATACGCTTAAACCATTACTAAAATGATCATGTTACTATGCCATGCCATTACGATCAAACACATGCTTTTGTACTTTACATTAGAATGTGAAATATGTCGGTAAATAAATAGGTCCCTAAACGGTTTACGATTGAATCACCGACACTCATTTCATAGAATGTTTTACTTCGCCGAATTTTCATTTCATCGACAGGCTTTTCCACGTGCAGGAGTTATAATTTTTTGGTGGTCACAGGTCTAACCTAACCTAACCGACGTAACCCATGCTTAAGATGACCTGAAAACAGTAGTTTCAGCAGAAATTAGCTTTCGATGATATGAAATTCGGTGAAACAACACATGCGATGAAATGCGTGTCTGCAAAACAATAAGGATGGTGTCCTCCTTAAACATATGTAGAATCGTTAGTGCCTTAGCTGCCATTACGAAAGGAATTAATAGTAAATAAGTAGGAAGGGAGGCTGGATTTAGAGAGTAGAGGAAGATGGATTTGCGTTGGGCCTCCAGCACTCTTACCAACATTTCTCTTAATGTGTTCATTATGAGAAATATGATGTAGACCGAAGAAGTTATCCTATTACTTAATCCTATTACCTTGGCTTCTAGTCGTTGGACTTCGCAGTTCCGATACTCTTCAACGGCAGTTAGTGTAATAGACAAGTTCTCCAGACCAGCGCTCAAGGATTTGTTAACTATTTCATTGTTTGCGTAATCTTTCAGGACCTTTGCAAGTTCATCTCCTTGATCACGAAGCCTGAAAAGTGATAGGTACCCTATGATATGAAATATGATATGGTACGGCTAGGCTTACTCAATCAATTGGTCTCCTGGGTCGGAAGTAAAGAAGAATCTTTCATTATATACCTACCTGGCTGTTTTGCGGGTATAATCACCAAATGCCACGCACAATTCACCAAAATTTTTTTCGACATTTGTGATTCGGTCTTGGATGAACTTGGCCTGTTGTTCATAGCTCAATGAATGAGAATTATCACCTCTAAACATGACTATTTATCGTTTTGATTCGTTTATTACAATAATTACCTGTTGTTTACGATAAAATACTGTTTGGTTGGGGTTCGTTGTCATAGAAACATTTTTTTTTAATTTTGCCGCTAACATAGCGTGTTTGGTACGGTTGGCTAAAAACTTTGTAAATGGGGTTAGAATCAATATTGCCAATCTAGGAAACCGAGCTGGTAAAAATGTATCTCAAATACTTATGTCAGTTTGACAGCCGATTAGTCGATTCGTCCGTCATTTCATTTTTTTTCCATTGTTTTCGTTTCGATAAACAAACCAGCTGTTTGCGTTGAAATACAATAAAAGTGGCTAATATTCAAAAATGAACGAAGAAATTGATGAATTCGAAATTTATCATCAAGATTTCACTACTGCGTCCGAATGGGAAGTCTTTATTGCTAGAATAGAAGAGATACTCAACGAGTGGTCTCTGTCGAAATCTAAATTATCTCTCAATACAGAACATGGTTCCAAATGGGTTAGTAAAAGTGAAGAAATTAAATATCACAATGTAAACTTTAAACTTTCGTATCACACACTGGAACCTTTAGACAGTAAAAGTGAAGAAAATGATAGTAAGGCTTTATTAAAAGATTTACAGGATGGCATCTGGGCGGCTACTGGCCACTTCATTGATGAGCGGGATTATAGTCCATTTCCCGTTTCTTCATGGTACGGTTTGAGGCATTACTTAATGCTTTGTCCAAGTGAATCTCTCGTGGATGGGAGCCTTATTAAGTTAGTTTTGAGCTCTATGAACATTGCTTTTGCTAATGCGGACTGTGGAACTCCTTTCTTTGTCCAAGTCAGAGAACCTTGGCAAGGGTGTTACCTCGGTTTTTATGAGGACAGTGAATATAAAATAAATTTTGACACCATACACCTGAAGCGTATCTCCAACCAGTGCTCTCATCTCAGTGGCCTTGTCAGTCTGTTCAAATCCAAAATCGCATCACCTGTTCCCCTCGGTGCTGTCATAGTGTCAGCTAAGTTCTCATATGAATTGAAAGATGTTGATGCTTTTGCATGGACTCGTGCCACTCACTTAAATGAGTTCCTATCAATTGATGGTTTTGATGTTAAAAAGCTAATGGAATTACCATTTGGGTCAGAGAAAAGTCCCATCTCCAGTGCGTTACTTAATGCTATTTGGCCACGGTTCCTGGAGAGCTCCATAGTTGATTGTTCTACGTTTTCTGATATTGATCCGATAATGGCTCCCACATGGACCATGAACTTGAAAATTAGAGATAATTTAAAGTGCCAACTTTCTGACACTATTGATAAAGTGATGAATCTTTTGGACAAAAACAACTTATTAATGGATACCCTGGGGTTGAGTCGGAGCCTGGGGCTTGTTAATCCTCTGCACAAGATCACAGAAGCTCCTATAACTATATCTAAACTTGTGAAAGCAGCAATTGGACAAGGAACTAACATTCAGGAGTTCAAGGGGCCCATAGCTGATGACCTACTGATGGCAATACTGTACTATATCTTTCCTGATGCTGTTGATGATGACACCTTCAACTATCCAGAAAATTTAGAAGTAGAATTTAAGGTAGGTTGATCTCATCTGTGGTAAAGCTTGGCAAAAAAGAGGATAAAATTAGGATGCTATTTGTGTAATTGGTAATTATAATCCAATTTATACTCAAAGACTGCTAGTTGCCACTTGAAAATATTGTAGTTGCGCTTGTCACTTCATCAAAGTGATCAAACTCTTATTTGCCAAGCGCTATAACTAACAGATAATAATTACATAATTTGTCTAATTTACTGGTTCTCTGTATCTATTACTAACATTTGCAAATAACATTACAAATGTCGCATACAGATCTAATTAGACTGAATATTAAAAGCAAAACTCAGCATTTATAATTGTGAGTTGACTGTTCCTTTCTTTAAAATATTCAAAGTAACATTTGCTAATGTATTAACCTTTAATTAACTTTTTGACTACTTCGTCTGTGTAGCTAGTAACAGGGACCGGAAAACCCCTTATTTGATTAACCCTATCATTTGGTTATCCAATCGATGTGGTTACCCTATGATTGTGTTATCTTAACATTAGGGGAACCCTTTTGACCTAGTTAACAGCATCCATAGAGCTTACCAAGTTCATTAGGGTTACGGTAGTTTAATACGGCACTTAGAATTAGCTGAGTATTACTCTATTGATCGCCTCTCTCTTTTTTGCGCATTCGGGCGAACTTTGTCTAGCCAATATCCATTCAATTGTTAGGTAGTGCAATAATAAGTCGAAACACTTTGCGCATAGAGATTAAAACAGGTTGAAACCATTCGATTAAGTTTAAAAAGGGTAGGGTAACATATGATAGGCTATTGGGGTGGGGATAGCGCTTAGTCGAATTAACTGTATCGTTTGGTTGCCCTTTCATTGGACTACGTCAATGATAAGCTTAGCGCATCTTTGGGGTTTGTAAAGTGTCTCCCCCCTTTTTCATAACTGATCACTTTCTTCGTAAACGCGTGCCTTCCTTAAACTTGTCATTGGCGAAATCATAGTGGCAACACTAATGTAGCCACAAAACAAAGATAGATAGATAGGGGTTTGTAAAAACGAATGTATTAAATACGCTATCAAAAACGCCTTTAATGGTTAAACAGTCCCGGCCCCTTGCTAGTAAACCACGTGATAACCCCCTGTTTCACAATCGTCAAGTAAAGCATACCTACCTGACAGTAAAATTTAGCCCTTTCCATTTCTTACACTTGGAAATAGACAAGGAGAGGATTAATTTTAATTGGTAGATAACCTTTTACCTACTTGTTAATGAAACAGGCCCAAGTATGCTAACCTATCAACACAGGCCACAGACAGATACACAATATATTGAACATACCGATCAAATCTTCAGTATCACGTAAATTTTGTTTGTTTAAATTAAGTTAATTATTTAATCAGATAAGGAATAAATTGGTTTGTTAATGCAGGGCGACGGGGCCGAGGGGAGGTTGTGCGGGTACGTGAAGACGAGCCCGGCGGGGGGGGCGGCGTGGCGCCTGTCGGTGGCGGCGGCGCGGCTGCTCGACGCGGGCGGGCTGCCCTACCTGGCGCACCTCTGGTACGAGTTCACGCAGGAGCTGCAGTACCGCTGGGAGAGGCGCATTAGCGTGCCAGGGTGAGTTTTTCGATCTATTGGTTGACGTGTTTCGTAAAAGGATAATTTAAATCTGAAAAACTATCAGACTGGCGACTGGTGTAGCACATACCCTCATATAACCTCATTTATTAACATAGTCCAGCAGTTCAGGAGCCAAACTGGAACCGATTTTGCTCACTTGCTGATATATACTGTTAAACAAACTACAATTCTTTTGGTTTCGCGCAGTCTGGTCGAGTAAAAAAAGCGTTAGCCACAAGATTCCAAAATCCTCCTTAAGTTTAATTATAATAATATAGGTAAGCGTTAGACTCTAGAATTATTTTTAGAGCCATTTGATACCTAGTTTTATAGCAGGAGTGAAGTACTTACCTAAAGGTATGTTTAAGTGGCAAAATAAAAATTGCGCAAAAATATTTCATAACAGTTTAATAATAATAATAAATATATTTAAATCAGTGAACAACTCTTCATTAAGATTATTAAGTATATGTACAAATCGTATTGTTATTGTTATAACGTTAAGCACCATTTGGATTTTGCTGCTCTTGTATATTTGGCTATTTGGGAGTAAACAGAGTAAATATATTATGTACTGCCTTATATACTTATCTAATATGTACAACTTACAACTCGTGGTATTTATTTACCTAGCTTATATCTAAATATGTTAATGAGCTACTATTTATGATGCCAAAATGTAATTGTGAAAGAAAAATTTAAAAGAATGAAAAAAAAATAATTGCTGCTCCACCATGTGGAACTGAAATTTAGTGTGCGTAATTTTGTAACTTCGATTAACGGGTGAAGAATTTTATGACTAGTTCTCAATTAACCAAATGGAATGATTTATTTGAAGTACAGTTGAGTTCATAAATATGTGTACCTACACTTTGGTGCCTTGTCCATTTAACGTCATGTTTAAACTGCCATTTGAAATTGTCACAACGATTAAAGTGACAAGGTACTAAGGTGTACACATATTTATGAATTCGACTGTACCTTTTAATGCCTAACACCTGAAGTAGCTTTAAATTTAGTATTTACTAAAGTAATTAGTTGCTATTATACATCTCCCGTCTCTCTCACGCATACATTATATGCAAGTCCTTACAGTGGTATGGTAACAATCCTTACCAAAGAGCTCGTGTCGAGCTGGAGCTAGGATCATGTTCTGTGTTTGGGGTTAGCAGCTTTCTCGAGGCTGTCCCACGGAGGGCTGTCGCTGGCACCGGGATCGGCGGCGCGGCGCGCGGCGCGGGCGCGGCGCCGCTCACGCGTGGACCACGAGGTGCAGCCCGCGGCGCGAACGCGCGACGGCGAGCAGCGCCCGCGTGGCGTCGCCGCGCCCCGCGCCCCGCCCCGCGCCCCGTCCTGCGCTCGCTATAACGGCACTAAGCCCCCTCGGGTGGTCGGGTTTCGAGCCATGTAGATGTCCATGTCGTGATCGGTCCAGTTGTCGGAAGTGTCGCAGTAACCAAGTCCGAGGGAACCCACGCTGTACCGGCTGGCGGGCCGGGAGCGTGACCGCGGCCGCCGGCGCGAGCCCGCCGTGCCGCCTGTCGCGCCGCCCGCCGCGCCGCTCAGCGAGAGCCGGGACGCTCTTTCTGAAGCTGCTCCCAAGGATTGACGCGACTGACGGAGGTCTGAAAAAGATAATTTTAAATTACATATAACTCGTCCGTCGATGATCGCCGGGCCGTGGAGGAAGAAATAGGAAGCGTTTAGGATTCGGGTAAAGCCGTGCGTCACTCACCGGTTCTAGATCCCAGGAGGCTGCCCGGGTAGCCGGGCTTTCCGTAGCGGCCAGAGTGCGAATAGCTATGTTGCGACTGTCCGTCGGCGAGGGAACGCGCGCGGCCTGGTCGGCCTGGCAAAGGATCGGGGGGAGCCGGTTCGGTATAGGTTCGTGCTCGCGGGATCGAACGTGCGCTGTAAGCCGACACTTGATCCCACTCACGCTGCTTGCCGAACGCGCCGAGGGTGGCGAGCGAGGAGAGCGGGCCGCCGGGGCTGGGCGTGGCGAGCGCGCCGCAGCAGGCGCCGGGCAGGCGGGCGGGCGGCGCGTGCAGGCGGTGCACGGAGCGCGCGCGCCGCGACGCCGCCGCGAACACCAGCACGGCCACCACGATGGTGCCGCAGATGGCGGCGCTGGCGGCGATCGTGATCTTGTCCATGTTGGACGCGGCCGCTGACACCGTGCGCACCTCGCGGCACTGCGCGTACGGCACCGACTCGGGGCTCACGTGCACCTCCTCCAGGGAGATCACGCAGACCACGATACATTCCTGAAAACGAACGAAACATACTTGTACTTTAAAGAGGTATGCTCGCGAGCGGTAATCTATTTTGTTTATGTATTCACGGAATTAGCATAATGTCTACGTTTTAAGATTAACGTAACAGCGATAAACTCACCTGAGACGGAACGTTTTTGATCTTAAATTCCCTCTCGCTGGCTTCTAGGGGCGGACCCTGTTTGAAACTTTTGTCGCCGAAGAGTCTGTATACCACGCGAAATCCGAGAATATTGGCCACGTCGGAATCCCATTGTATAATGACGGAGTTGTCTTGCCTGTAGGCATTTTTAACGATGACCTCGTTCGAGTCGTCCACTTTTGGTTTCTGCTGGGGATAGTTCATAATAAGCGGTGGGCGCTGATGAGGGGCGTGGCGCCAGGTGGGTGCCGCGGGGCGCACGGCCGGCGCGCGGCTTGGCCGGGCGCTGCTCGTGCTCGTTGCCGGCGTCGTTACCCTCGTCGTCGTCTCGCTGCTGGTTGGCGCGCTGGTCGCGTCCGTCGTTGTGCTAGTAGCGGTTGTTGTGGAGGTGCTTCGCACTGTTGTCGTGGTTTGACTTATTTTCCAATCATTTAAATCCCTTTTCAAGGTAGTTGATGGTTCAGGCGCAGCTGTTGTTTCGTACTCACAAACTAGCTCGTTGGGTTGGAAGCTGTAAAATCCTCGCTCACGAAATTGCGGTGGGTTTCCACAAAACTGGGGATTCCTCTCCCGGGAGGTGACTTGCAGTTCTCCGTCCCGAATCCATTCTATTATCCAGCGCAGACGACAGTCGCAGTTTAGGAAACGCCCCCCTATACTTAGGCCGCGTAGAGTATTATTTAAATGTGCGAGAGCCTCTGCCGGAACAGTGGGCAATGGATTTCCATCGAGCGCTAAAAGAGTGATTGACGGATTGTGCACAAACGCGTCAGCAGGTAATTTGTTTAACAAATTAAACCCAATATCGAGAACTCTCAACTCTGATAATGTTCCAATTGCTGAAGAAGGAAACTCGGGCAAAAGATTGTTTAGAAGGCTAAGGGAGCTTAGCGTAGTTTTAATTCCAGCAAAGGCGTCTTCCTTTAGAGTTACTATTATATTTCTTTCTAAATTAAGAGCCGTTAGAGAGTCCAATCCATCGAAAGTAAGTTTTCCCTCGGGTCCTGGTAATTCTCTGATACTGTTCTGGGAAAGGTCGAGAAAAGCTAAGCTGCGTAATCCTCTGATGCACTCTGGAACGGTTTTTTGTTTTGTTCCTTTAAGATTTAGGTTTTTGAGTGAATTTTCTAATCCGGTCAGAGCAAGTGGCGCAAGCGTCACATTATTGTCAGATATTTTAAGTGTTGTAAGTTTACGTAGTGTGATAAAGGCATGGTTTTCTATATGCGTAATACGATTCTTCGATATATCGAGTAGAGACAGATTTGTTAATATCTTAAAAGCTTTTACTGGTACTTCGGTCAGTTCATTGTCTTGTAGGTTTAAATTTTTCAAATGAGGCCCTTGGCCGCGAAAGGCATCGTCATCAATACTGTTAATCTTGCATCCCGAAATTTGAACATTATGTATCTTAAGGTTGGTGAATATGCCGTCCGCTAGCGTAGGAATCGTTGAATTGTTTATGTATAACAAGTCTATTGGGACGTTCCTCGCACTCAAATTTAATGCTTTTAACAGCACGGAGAAGTCGACCTGAAATAATATAATTTTACGGGCATTAGATATAGTAGGCAAATTAAAAGACTGATTAATTTATGAGGAGGCGACTAGAGGTACCTGATCACACTGTACTGATAAGTCCCGGGCGAGGTTGAGCGCGCACACGCAGGCGGCCTGCAGCGCGGGCGCGGGCTCCCAGGGGCACGCGCCGCGCGCCGCCTGCAGCGCCGCCGCCGCCACCACCAGCCACAACCACGGCCGGATCCGGGTGCGGGAATTTAATCCCTGGAAAATAATAGAACATTATTGTAGAGGCCCGCAAATAGGGGCTTTTGCCTGACGAGGTGGTCAGTGGGTGCTAAAATACGAGTCAGGCAACCCCCGTTTCCGCCGAGGCGAGGCATATAAAATGCTTTTTTCAAACAATGTGACGAAATGATACAAATATATTTGTAAAAAAGGTTCTGAGAAATTGATCGTTTGTTGAAGTCTGTTAAAAAGAAATTAGGATAATTTCGCGCACAATAAACCGCTTCCGCCGCCGCCACACGCACAGCCTTTTAAGTTATTAATTTTGTTTTCTAACCATAGTAACCATACACAACGCCTTGGGTGTCTGGGATTTTTGTCTTGGTCCTTTCGATTTTGTATGCAATTAACAGCATTGAAAAAGTCGCAGCGGACAAAAATGGGCTTTCATACGTTTATATATATATACGTATATTTTACTCCTAGGAAGAAAATAAGGCTCTTCGCGCCCTCGTTTTTCTAAAGAAATGCCATCAATTCCGAGCATGTTTGAGAAATAAGCATTTTTGAAATACGTATCAAACAATTTGGTCAACTCGTACTCAACAAGTGTTATTTTCTACCTCAACTGAGAAAAGTTGATAATAGGTAATTAGAAAAGCGCCAGAAGTGAAGATTCCACGAGTACGCTCTTGTGAAGTGCCGTGTAAGTAGTTTAATTGGACAGGCGGAGGCGTGGAATCTGCCGGAGCGGTGACATTTTCTCCTCACGAGTGTCTCTCTTTTCCGCTCGCTGGCGGCTCGTCCTCACCTCATATCACATGTTTAATTATTTGTAAAAGCGTCTCGCCTCGCTCCTCACTTTCAGATTCTTAGTGCATATCTAAGCTTTAGAATATATTATTTATGAAGTAACCAAACCAAGTATTTGAATCTACGAACATTGATGTCATTCATTTTAAATAAGCATACAAATGACGTCATACAAAATAGGTAACAAGTTAGAAATCGCTCAGTAAATTTCTGTGGCAGGCAAGCTAAACTTAGATATATAGATAGATATTACTTGAATCGATTATTGCTGGTTGCAAAGATAAATGACTAATAGAGCTGATTTGTACATTTCTTCTAATAAATGCTAGTCTGCAAGAAGCCATAAATGCGGTGCACGTTACGAGCTGCAATCAAGCGGTGCATGGACCGTTGAGGAAGAAGTGCAGCGTGGCGGCCACGGGCTACTAGCCCGGAAAACGCGGGCTTTCCCTGCGCCGCGCCGCACGTGCCACCTATCGATAAAAGGGAGAAACTCTTTATAAATACTTTAAATGCTTGCTTTTAAAATCTTATTACTACGAAACAAAAAAGGGTTATTTTAGTTCAAGTAATACTGCAGTAATTAACGCGATCCCGAAGTTTTACTCTTTAGTATTTAATTTCGGAACACTATGACGTAATTTCATACACTAAAAGGCAAAAATTACAAGTTATACCTAGTAAGTTTTGAATACCCACCCGTAGTAACATTTAGAATGCTAATAGAAAAGAAACAGAAATCTAGTACCCAGCCCATGAATTACAGTATGCGTTTGATAGCCAACTAGCCACACGAATGAGTCCAATTGCTGATCCCAAAAGTTTCGAGTGTGTGTACTCTAACGTTAAACATACCGTCTGTCAGTCCAGGGCAAACATTGACGGACGTCCAGAAATAATTGACTGTTGTTTGTGGACAAACAGTCGCATCGGGTTACAACATGGGATCACAATCAATACACAGTAGGTCACCCTCGAATCGCCTAATACTCGTAGGTAACTATACGTTGTCATGTAATTTACTTTTAATTCGTATCTCTGGCCTGACAACTTGTTGAGTTGGTTACTCAGAAGTGGTTCTCTTTTTTCTTAAACGTATGTTTTCATAATTGAAATGCGTATATTTTCTTATCGTACGCGTGATATGCGTGTGCTTTGGGGGTTTTGGAATTATTCATTTTATTTATTATTAAAGAAGGAAAGATATTTCTCGTTGATAGTTGCCGTTTACGAGCGGGGTCGCGTCGCACTGTCACATTTACATGCGTACTTACGAAAGAACATCCGATTTCGCCTTTACAACGGTATCCGTCGCGCGAGCTACGTCGTTCGTTCACTTTCGCGTCTTGTTACTTTTGAACGTTTATTTGAAAAGCCAATGAACTTTAAACCTTGTTCCGCAATTGAGTGAAATTATAATTAGTTGAAGTTAGTTTGTGGTTTCAAACGACAAATTAACGGTTCGAACGGATCGTGAATTCGTCTTCTGTGTCGTAATGATTTGGCAAGTTTTGGTTTGTGGTTAAAGATATATATTTAAATAAATTTAATTTTCGTAATCATTTGAATAGAAAGGCAGGTAACACCTTGAGCTTAGTTTGTTAATTATCAAATAGATATACTGCCGCACTCAGAGACGTCAATTAAGTTTTAAGTTTCATTAAAGTTGCTGCGTCTTATTCTATTGCTATAGCAAAGAAAGTGACAGCATCTACTTTAATGAAACTTAAAACTTAATTGACGTCTCTGAGTGCGGCAGATAGCTATTAGCTAAGTATAAAAGCCTGCGCTTTAAACCATAAAAAGAAGATATATTCTAGACAAATACAGCTTGTAGTTAAATAAGTTTCCCAACCGTTGTTGTATAAATCTTGATTTATTTTGTATGGGTAAGAAAGTTTTGCGAGCGTTCCCCGAAGACATACCTAAGCCATGTCGAGTCATTAGCAGAAGTAGAATATTAAGAAAGTTGTCCCTACAAGTCCGCTGGATGCTTCAGATTTGTTTGGGGTTAGTTAGTCTAATACTGCTAAACGCCTTTGCGTACACGAGGCTAATTTTGTTCCTAAAATGTCAATCAATGTCGGATTTCAACAACCAATTTACCAGTACGGGTAGCACAAGTTGTGTTTTCTCGCTTGTCGCTCAGTGCGTCTCTTTCGTTAAGGACTACGTAGAGGGGGACTACCGAGCGACAAACAAGTCGCGGGCAACTTGTGCTAGCCGCCCAGACTGTTTAATCTTAATTGGTTGTTAGTCAATACATTTTGACAGCCAATACATTATATAATTGACTGTTTAATTGCTGGTGAACTTCACACAGTGCGGAGTTCACCGACAATTAAGCTGACGATTAGAACTTGTCAAAATGTATTGACTAACAGCCGATTAAGATTTGACAGTCTGTTAAATTAGTTGGTGAAATCCGACATAAGAATCATACGTAGATTAAGGATGTAGATTTTCGTTGTGACGTCTACGTCTTTTATTTTTAGATGCGGCGCGATATAAATTAATTTCGTCCAAATAATTTCTCCGAATGGTTTTGAGTGACAGCTCGATTAAACTTAGGTACGCAATTCCCTCCAATCAATGTTGTACCTCGAGTCCCCGCGATGCGAAGATCCGATTTTATTGTTTTGACACTCACCTGTCATAACAGAATTCCTAATTGAAACTGAGTCAACAGTGGAATGTTCAATTAAATAAAAGATGCTTACTTTGATTAGGAAGACTTACTATGTGAACCAAAGACTTCTATGTATACATGTAGTACTACTAGACGGGCAATATAGAATAAAAATTGTGTCGCTATCGCGCGTGACATTGATGTGACAGCTGGCCGGTGATTAGCCCGGCCTGCTCACGCGGAAGCGAAATCAACGGTGTTATTACAAAAAACTTACGGCCGCACACAGAGACGTCACTTTCTTTGCTATAGCAATAGAATAAGACGCAGGAACTTTAATCAAACTTAAAAATTAACTGACGTCACTGAGTGCGGCAGTATGACACTTAAACTAAGGGCCGTATTAATAAATTCATCTCAACTCTGATCCCCGTCACAAGATGCGTCAAAAATGACAGTTTTCTATGGTTTGACGTCTACTTTGACGTATCTTGAGACGGGGATCACAGTTGAGATAAGTTTATTAATACGGCCCTAAGAGCGCACTTCCATGTAAAGCCATAGAAAACGTAGAAGCGGCGCGCGGCTTAGTCGCCGCCGCCTCGAATTTCCAGTGAGCGACACGCCTAACTTGCCCGCAGGCGACTAAATGAGTTCGAGCCGGTCGGCTCTAACTTAGTGCACAATTTCTTGATACCGCACAGCCCGTCTAGTAGTATACATACAAGTCTTTGATGTGAACCATCAATATTATTAAACGATAACGTCGGGTAATTTCGGAATGAGGGCTATCGCGTGTGAATTCGCCGCTAGAGGCGGTAGAGTAGCGTGACGTCTCCGAAATGTCAAATTTTACTGGTTGTGGGTAGGCTACGCGGGTTTATTTATAATTAGAATAATGTTCTGAATATTTTGCAATACCTGAGATTAATTATGGCAAATATGAGTAACGGGTCAATGAATGTCAGTGCTTTAATTAAAAGCGGAGCTAAGAAAAAGAGTTGCAAAAATTAAGCGGGCTGAAAGAAAAACTAATTCAGAAGTTAGATTGTTTTGTTTACTGTTTTTAGGTATATTATATAGGTATATTTAAGGTATTAAATATGATTTAAATGTAAACTGTTTTCACGCCCGTATTTAACAAACTTTGAAAGCTATATTAATAGCTAATTAAATATAGCTATATTAGCTATATTTAATTTAATTTATTTTAATTTCTCACATATGTATATCTATGAGCTTTAAGTTGCCTGAAATAAAAAGATTTATTTTATTCTATTCTATACTTCAGGACCTTACTCTAGAGTGGCGCCAATTCGTCAGCACTAAAACGATAGCTCTCATTACGTGTCGAGCAGAAATCTAGTTAAACGAGAAACCGAGAAGTGTTGAGAGATCATGAGATTGGAAATATTATTGGAATCAAGGTAGAGTACATTATGCCTGCAGCAAACAAAATGTTTGTTTAGAAAAAAAAATTGTGCAAATACCTACTTAACAAAACTTAGCCTAGATCTAAAGATAATCGTAGTGCAGTTTGTCGAAGTATTTCAAGATAAGTTTTATACAATAGGTATATTTTATCTATAATAAAAAATAAATGACGTTGCGATGATAAGAAACTTAATCTAAGAGCTATATTGATTGAACTGAAGAAGCGCACTCTGTTGGAAAAGTTTAATACTAAATGACGATAGATGGCGCCACAGGTTGTCTAATTGAAAGTGAAAATTGTGATTTTTTTTTTTATGGAAATGCGTAATGTCTCATAAGTTTATCAAGAATAAAGTACTTATTTACCCCCTTACTAATAAACGTTGAGTAACGGCTGAGTAGTTATACAATGCTTTGTCCTTATCTGTCGAATTCAAATGTCACAATGACAGATAAGGACAAAGCATTGTATAACTACTCAGCCGTTACTCAACGTTTATTAGTAAGGGGGTTACAGTATTATACACTATCAGGTTTAGTTACAGCGTATGCCGCTAGATGGCACTTTAGCTTAAGGAAACGTGCTAACGTTTGTTCACCTTGGAATCTACGTAATGTGCTATGAACGGCAGATAAATTGATCTTTCTAAAGGTTTTAACGGGGAATGATGATCGGATTGGACATGCGACTGCGTGATGTCCGCCTCCGATTGTTACGCATTCGGCGGGCCAAAATCCTACTGACCCCTAAATTTTAGAAAGATCGTTTACTGACGTGACTCATTCTGACGTATGTATCGTATGTACGTATCTTTCAATTTATGAATTTATGGTGTTTTATTAATTATATTGACCGCGCGATGGAGATGGACTACTTCTCTACATTTTGATGTATGCGTAAACAATAGCTAGGATAGATTTTCCAATCAAAGCATGACAAGCACATTCTTCATTCTTTCAGCGGCACTAGCCTTAACATAACGATTAATGAAGGCTATCGCGTGTGAATTCGCCGCCGCTAGAGGCGCTAGTGTAAAGTGAGGTTTCCGAAATGTCAAATTTCACTGTTTTTGGGTGGGCTATGCAGGTTTATTTCTATATTGTGAATATTTTGCAATACCAGAGATTAATTATGTTAAATATGATATGAGTAACGGGTCAATGAATGTCAGTGCTTTAAAAGCGGAGCTAAGAAAAAGTGGTGCAGTATTCAGCGGGCTGAAAGAAAAACTAATTCAGAAGTTTATTTGCTGATTAAATGTAAACTGTTTTCACGTCCGTAACGTAACTGGTGAGCACTAAAACAATATAGCCCTCGATGTGTTGCGTCACCCCGAATACCGTTTGTAATGTTCGTAATACCTATTGGTATATCGGGCGGCGCGTGCTCACTTCCACGGGCTATTCGACGCACGTCCGCAAATTACGCGCCGGGATAATTCAAGACACGATCTTCATGCGGCACGGGAACGCCATCCCAGCGCAGATCGCACTCGTGTTTATATAAAAAACCGGTCAAGTGCGAGTCGGACTCGCGCACCGAGAGTTCCGTATTTAAGTCCGTACTTCAAAAACATACCTTTTTATGCATTTTAATTCGTATGCAATATTATTTTGAGTTGCCTAAATTTAACACAAATTTTCAATGTGTTTTAGTTATTTCTCAAAAACTGGAAGTTTTTAACTCTTCATTTTATTTTTCCCGTAAAATATTAGCTATACGTCAGGAATTATTCAGATTTATTGGTACGTCATGGAAAATTATAAAAAAAATCTGTAGTTGCTGAGAAAAACGGCTGTGACATACAGACGGACGGACGGACGGACAGACAGACAACGAAGTTTCACCATAAGGGTTCCTTTTTTACTATTTTGGTACGGAACCCTAAAAAATTAAACACAATCAGTTCTCACTCGGCAATTAGAACCACAGAGCGGCTAGCACATCTTGTATTTTCTCGCTTGTCGCTTAGTGCGTCTCTATCGTTACGGATTAGTTGGAACGAGAGATCCGAGCGACAAAGAAGTCGCGGACAACTTGTGCTAGCCGTCCTGATGTGGTACCTACGTCCGTCGCCACGTGCGAGAGGAGGATAGCTTCTCCGCAGTATTAGATATTTATTTCAAATTTTATTAGGTCATCCCACTTCTGTTGTCATATTTTTATTTTTTACAATTTTACGAAAAGCAACTACAATATTATCAAACCTTGTTATACTAGTTAGTAATCTCCCCCGCTATTCATTAAGCGCTCCCTGACCGCTGGCAAATTTTGAACACCATTCAAAGTACCACTTTCATTTAATTTATCAATAACTTTCTTCAATTTATTATCTAACTCTTTTTTGCTGCTATATCGGATACCCGACAGTTTCTCTTCACATGGCCAAAACAATTGAAATCACAGGATTCATATCTGGGGAATATGGCGGATGAATAATTTCTATCCACCCTTTATCTTCAATTAATTGTTGAACCATTTTTGATTTGTGTGGCCTGGCATTATGATGTAAAATGATAGGACTTATTATATGATAGTGATGTGCCCAATTAGGGATATTATCTTCTAAGAACGACTTATAGCGTTCTCCATTCATAGTTATATTTTCATCGTAAGTTCTCCAAAAAGCAATCCCTGTAATATCCATAGCCACTATCAGTAGTATCTTCCGTTCATGTAGCTCTGGATGTGGTAAATGTTCAGCTGAAGAGTATGGTTCTATCCAAGATCGTGACTGATGTCTTTGTCGAGGAGTGTAAGATTCGACCCAACTTTCATCTATGCATATGAATCTGTTAAGTAATTTTTCTTACGACGGTACCATGCTATGTGACTACGAGAAGTTTCATAACGAAATTCCTTCTGGTCCGTGTTCAGGGTGTGGGGTACTCATACTGCACTTTTATTGACCAGAACTAAATCCTCGATCAGTACTCTATGGACTGTAGAATGAGAAATATTTAGTTGGGTGGAAAGATCATTGACACGCGTGACATTGCACGGCGAAGGGCTTCCTCGATTTTATCTTTCGCTTTTAACCTAGATGATGAATTTACGATGTCAATGTATTATTTACTTATACTTTTTGTGCAATAAAGAGTTTACATACATACATGATGATATTGGTCGAGGCGCTCGCGGTTCATCTTCAGCTTCTGTTTATAAACAAGCCTACATATGTACATTACTTTTTACATTATTTTTTGTATATATTTGAAGCCATCGCTGTATATTCTTTTATTTGATGCATTCTGTCTGACCAACACATTCACTAATAAGTCATGCGTAATTCCTCCAGAGTAATTTAGTATGGCACAAAACTTAAGAAACATACGTTGCTCCATTACATTAACTAATAAATATTTTTAAGTCTTCAAATCTATAAACGTCTTCATAACATACGAAAATAAACTAATTCGATTGCACAATATAGTGCGCATATCAACTATGCTATAATGTTGCGTAATACGTAAATAAATAATGGAAAATAAAAAGGTGACACTGGAAGTGGTATGACCTACATTCAGTCAACAAAGTATCGGGAATGGATGATTTGTTTATGGTTCCAAATTCAAATTTTTGTTTTTTTTGTTGTTGTTAGATTGGCACAACTGTTTTCTATTTTGGCGCGGAGTTTGAGTTGCATCTGTTATTTATATTAAATACAGTGCTGTTTTTAGTTATATCATATCTAGTGTGTATTGCGAATTTCATAATGGACAAAAACATTGAACAAAGAGTTTGTCTTAAATTTTGCATCGCCAATGGAATTTCGTGTTCGGAGTCACTGAAAATGTTACAGAAGGCTTACGGTGATTCGACTTTATCAAAAACACGTGTTTATGAGTGGTACAAAGCGTTCAAAAGCGGTCGAGATGTGATGGAAGATTTGCCTCGCTCTGGTAGGCCATCAACGTCTGCAACTGAAGTTAACATCGCAAAAGTGAAGGAAATAGTGACTGAAAATCCTCATTCAACTTTGAGAGAGATAGCCGCCGAACTTTCTGTATCTCACGAGTCGATCCGTACTATTTTAACTAATCATTTGGGTATGAAACATGTTACCGCTCGGCTAGTCCCAAAAGACCTGAATTTTCTCCAAAAACTCAATCGCATGAGAGTCGCTGAGGACATGCTAGAACGAGTCAATTCCGACCTAACATTCATGAAACGCATTGTTACTGGTGACGAGACGTGGGTTTACGAGTTTGACATGCAAACTAGTCAACAAGCTTCGGAGTGGCGCCTTCCAACTGAACCGAAACCGAAGAAACCACGCCAAAGTCGATCAAAAGTCAAAGTCATGTTGACTGTTTTCTTTGACTATCGCGGTGTTGTGCACTCGGAATTCTTGCCGGAAGGTCAAACGGTAAATAAAGAATATTATTTGAGCGTTATGCGGCATTTAAGAGAGCAAATTCGACGAAAAAGGCCAGATTTGTGGAATGAAAATTCTTGGATTTTGCACCACGATAATGCGCCTTCGCACAAGGCCATCATTGTGAAAGAATTTTTGACCAAACACTCAACAAATACCATCGAGCAACCACCATATTCACCAGATATGGCTCCTGCCGACTTCTTTCTTTTTCCTAAACTCAAATTACCACTTCGTGGCACCCGTTTTCAATCGGTAGAAGACATAAAGGAGAATTCGCGCCGAGAACTGAATTCAATTCCGGAAACAGCGTTTTAAAAAATGTTTTGATGATTGGATTATTCGTTGGCGTAAGTGTATCGTTTCTGAAGGAGCATACTTTGAAGGTGATAAACTAAATTTGGATGATTAACAAACAGTTTGTGTATTATTAATCTTTTCCCGGTACTTTCTTGACAGAGTAGTATAATAGTTATAGATGAAAACAAAATGATTTAACCTAACCTAATCTAACCTACGCATAAAATTCGTTTTCCGCTATCCTCTATTTTTTTCCCGTCAGAGCTTGCATATCGAAAAAGAAAACTTAGTGCTGTCCTGAAATATATATCACAATATTCATAGTATATCTACGTACAGTAAGTATAGACTGTTATTTTATTATCTGTCAGCCAATCAGTAACCAGTTTTATAAGTACATATAGATTGATAGCCGTATTGCCAGGTTTCAGGAAACCATTATTCTTCTCGATTTTAGTGTCATTCTACCTATTCAACATTGAAAAGTATGTACCAATAGCTGTGGGGTGGGGTAGTTGCTTGCACCCCCGCTTGGGGCCGCGCTCACCTGCTAAGGGCCGGCGCTCACTATAGCGGCACGGCACGGCAAAAGATTTTTGTAAGCGCAAGTTATTTTGATCTTAATGTAATTTATATGTAATAAATTTTGACATGCAATGCTTTATATTGTAACAGTACTAGTGTGCGTAGATACCCATGCCTACGTGATTCTCGCTAAATATAATGATATCAATATCTAATTAACTACTTCCTGTCGCTCGTGTAATCCTATATAAGCTGCGATTACCTAATTGCCTATGCATGCATATTTACTGAAGTACGAGGTACACTGAAAAAGGAATTGATTGCTGTTAACAAGATTGTGATTGTTGTAATATGCATATTGATTCACACAATAGGTCAGTTAAATCACAAATGAACTTGTTGTGGTTACTGTAATATCACCTTTATTAAGGTTTAAGTAATTCTATTTAATTTATGTCAACTGGGATAAAATCTTTCTCGGTTGGCTCTATTTTGAGTTTATACTTATGCCCGGTACCTATTCTTAAATAACACATTAAATTCCGAATCTGTGTGAATTATGGTGGAAAAGTCTATTATAATTGCAAAGGTCTAAAACTTTGTAGCAGTTCTCTTTATAAATTTATCGCAATTTCTTCCAAGATATACCGACCATTAAAGTTTCACGCCCCTGTCGCTCCGCCTGAAATGTTCGGAACTAACTGACACCCCGCGATTGACTCCAGTTTCATGATATCGAACTTTTAAGTTTATTTACAAGGCTAATTGACTCTCGGATACTTAAACCTGTCTAAAATATATTAACAATGCAAGTGTATTGTCTCTTCTTCGTCGTCCACTTAATTGTTTCTCCATAGCTTGTCAAATCGGGCTGACCCTTTAGTTAGTACAAGTGGCGTATAAATAGTCTGCCTGCAGTGAATGAATTAAGGGGCATTGGGCAAAAACTAACGTATTAATATATTCACTAAATATATAGGCTTGGCTTTACATGAGATCTCACAACTTTTTACGGTGTGGAAGCATTACATTGCGAGACTTGACATTATTGTACTTTTTCATGTTTTTGATAGGATAAAGCTTTTCTCAAACAATGTGAGGAAATTATACAAATATATTCTTAAAATAAAAAGATTCCGACAAATAGATCCATTTCTGAAGTCGGCTAAAAAGAAACTAGGATTATTTCACGCTTAATGACCCGCCGCCCCCGCCGCCGCCAAGGCCCGCCCGCGCCGCCCACAGCCTTTTATTAAGTTTTTAAAATTTGGTTTTGTAACCATAGACACGCCTTGGCTGTATGTGATTTTTGTCTTGGTCCTTTCGATTTTGTATGAAACTGACAGCATTAAAAAAATATCGCAGTGGACAAAAATGGGTTCTCGTTTATTTTACTCCTAGGAAGACAATGAGGCGCTTCGCGTCCTAGCTTTTCAAAAAAAATGCCATCATTTCCGAGCGTGTTTGAGAAAAGCAATCGAGACACAAACAGGGTTCAATGTGAAATTGTGTACCTGGGTAGGTACATGTTTAACGCCTTACAAATTTAGTGTATTTGTAATCGGTTTAACCCATAAGTAGGTACTAATCTCGGGGCCGGATTTAGAGGTGTGGAGGCCACGGGGCAACAAAGGAGTGGAGGCCCCTAATTACAATATTTTCCAAATATGTAGATTAAACGATTATTTAACTTGATGTTTTTGTTTTTAGACATTCTCAATTTGGGGCGGTGGACCCGGTTGCCCTCCCCTAAATCCGGCCCTGAGAAAGATTAGTCTAATCTTTCTCAGACAAAGACACTTTTAAAAAGTTCATTAGTCATTTGTAAGGCGAAAGTGTGAATCAGCATTGGCACGACTTCGATAAGTCATGATTTTGGTTTCTCCCTTTCTCCAGTGAATCATCTCTGTTTTTAAAGTCATCTTTGTTGTAGAGTAACCATCGCAGCAATTCATTATTTTGACGAGAATAATAAGGTGGTAACAACTTGTCGTTTGTTCATGTCTCAAAAGAACTTCGTTGGAGGTAATCTGCATTAATAAGCTTCCATAAATGTTCGGTATTCATGAATGTAGGTAAGCTAGTTGAGCATTTAATGCAGTAGTTCCGTTGGGGCCGTTCAACCGGCTTGATAATGTCGGTCATTATGGCTCTGGAGCGCGCGATATCGGCGCGAGTCGAGATACCGTCGCGCGAAGCATCGTAATGAATGCCCTATCAATCTCCCAATACG
The DNA here is from genome assembly GCA_963241965.1 of Tortrix viridana. Taxonomy (NCBI): domain Eukaryota; kingdom Metazoa; phylum Arthropoda; class Insecta; order Lepidoptera; family Tortricidae; genus Tortrix; species Tortrix viridana. The sequence continues at coordinate 4,563,968 of OY725172.1, read as the reverse complement.
AGGCCGGCGGTGGTAGGTGTACTCGTAAATGCTTGCTTCTTTTGTTACACTTTTCTACCTCGTTATCTTTAGATCTTCAGGGTTAGTTTAGAAAAGTGAAAAGTATACTTATTATGGCAATGTACCTAAGCGCCGTGTTCAATTGAGTTCAATTGCAGTAAATGAAGTTGCGGTCGGGTACGTAACGACGCGCTGTCATTATCATCGTGATCTGATTGCGGGTATCAGCGCGCGCGATGACGAGCGGCGACCCGGCGGCGGCGAGGCCGCGCGCGAGCTTTCTCCGCTTGACAATTGTTTCTCGCCAGCTGCCTCATTACCTCCATCCACCTACTTGAAATAAATGTCTCAATGGTAGGTTTCTTTCAATTTGCCTAATTGCCAATGGCTATGTGCGAAGTTTCCTAATTTGGAACTTTTGTTTGTTACAAGTGAAATTGGCTACAGCCAAAGAGAATATGACAGCGGTAGTGAAGAAAGTAGGAAAGAGATAGAAACAAATCTTTAATGGCTTATATCTTGGTTATTTTTATAGTTATTTGATAAATTACGCTCGTGTGGCTTCACCCATAAGATACTTTTAGGGTGAAGACACATGAGCGTAATTTTGTGAGTTGTGAGTCGCGTAAATATCGAAATTCCATACAAAAGTCCGGGTACAATCAACAGAATTAACACGACGGTATACTGAATTTCGATATTTACGCGACTCGCAACACAACTCTCAAAATTACGCTCGTGTGGCTTCACCCTTATCCCGAAGAATTCGATAGCTTTCGACAGAAAAAGCGATAAATGACTTATACGAGTCGTGTAGGTACACTCAGCATCAAATATATTTTAACAGCCAAAGTGACCAAATAATTCGTAACACCATATATTTTGTATGGTGTGACGACACCATATGTTTTGTTTGTTTGGCCACATTGGCTGATACGATATATGTGATGCTGTACTGTCCGGGGCAAAACTTACAACAAGCAAGACTCAGGATGCAGATAGGTTGCCTGCCTAGTTACCTATATGCTCTGTGTGACGTGAATCGATCGAGGAAATGGCGCGTGTCCAAAATGGCCTTTTGGCCTATTTTAGTAGGTATCTACCGTTTGTTTGCATCATAACATGTGCTATTATCTATCAAGTGTCAAGTCCGAGTTTTTACGACGGTTAAAATATCTGATTTGTTGCGCACACTGTTCATACAAACATAATCTTCATTCGTTAAATTATATTATTTTAGAGCGTATTGAATATATGAAGTATTCAATCGTATAAGGTTTTATATACATGATAGCTTTTGCCCCGCGACTCCGTCCGTGTAAAAGTCGTTTATGTCTTTTCCTCGGGGTTACCTAATTTTCCGGATTAAAAAGTATCCTATCCAGGAAAAGGATTTTATTCCAATCCGTTCAGCCGTTTAGGAGTGATTGAAAAACAAACACCCAAACATCCATACAATCTTTCACATTTATAATATTTTAGTAGGGCAAGATGCAGTGTTTTGTTATGTGTATATGAAACAACGGAGCCCAATCAAATATCATATCAGGCTTGTCCCTTTGAAATAGTAAAGCAGCCGCGGTCCATCATTCCACATAGGTAACAAAGCAATCTGCACAATCCTCCCAGGACCTCTGACCCATTTCGGCGCGAGGCCTAGTTCACTAATGTTTTACCGAAAATTGTAAAAAAAACCAACGTTTCATATAAGTACTATTAATTTCACAAATATGTTGTTTCTCAAATGTATCAGGTTAAAATACGCCGTTTAACAACTGATAATATAGCAAATATACACTTTATAAAATGTTTTGTTTAAAAACATGGCTTTTAAAACTCATCGTTGAGTAAACGGTTTACTTTACATACTGTTATTGCACAAAACCTTGTAAAATACGTTGATAGTTTTACCAAATAAAAATTCTATTTCTGGGTGGTTGGGCCCCTCGGGCCTCATGTACACTAACATAATTATTACCTAATTAACCTAATCTAACCTATCAACAAGCAGGAGTGTTAAGTACCTAACTTTTTTTCGTGCTCCACTTTGGGAAAATATACCTAATAACAAGGACCATATATAATAGGACTGACAATCTTCATACTACGCACCGTACTCCGTTAGTTAGTATCTTTCTACGTGGCTAGATGCCGCTAAGAGTACCAATTCATTCAAAAGTCGTAATTTTACAATTTCTATGTGACGCGCAAGCGTGAAGTAACAGCCATCGAGCGTTCAACGACATTCCAATTGATACAGTAAAAAGTGAATAGATGGCGTTAGGTGCGAGGATGTTTCATTACTACGTTCCGTCCGTTCCGGCTCACTTCACTATTTTTAAACTATTATTTGTACTTACATAATTATTACTTACAAATGAAATATATTTCAAAGTTTGTTTACCTTATTATTTATAATTTAATTTCGGAACCCAAATAATGTCCGCAATTATATTTTAGTTTAAAGATTAGATTAGATAGATTAAAATAAAGTTTAGATTCTGCGCGAACTGAAATGAAAATTGAAACGCCAAACCTTAAAAAGTTATAAAAGAGAAGCAGTGATTTCACTTTAGGATATTTTCTCAAGATTTAGGGTAAAAACACTAAAAACAGAACTCAATGTAAGGTAATTTTTTCGTTGAATCGTATTTTGTTTTATCGTCATAACATTTATTTATTTAATTAACATAACACTTAGGTTGGTACCTAAGACAATATACTCCTCCCTAATGGCAATATGCATTTTGATGTCATCAGTGGTAATAATATTAAAGGCTTATAAAATTACAATTTATTATTAATAGCTTAGACGTACCCACGTACTTAAGATATTCACTATCTCAATCTCTATCCATTTAAATAAAACTGGTCGAACTATGTCGAAATTGTCGAAAAATACTGAGTAAACTGATATGTACACCTGTTTTAGTGTTCCTTAACGAAAGTGAGAAAACAGGGTCATTGTGCAAAATGTTTATTTTAAATCATAGTTGAAATTTGGGTTTATTTTTCAATAACGCTACAAAAGTGGGATAAAATTTGACAAAGGCTAGGGTAAAGTGAAAAATAGACCTGGCAACACTGCTGCCTTGCTTTTAAGGCGCGTCACACACGGAGCTATAATATATATTAATATACCAAAATATATATTATATTATAGCTAAGCACCACACACGACAAAGATACCAAAATATATTCATTTGACTCGTCGCTATCCTAGCGAGCGCACGATTTCAACATGTACAGGATGTTCTAAAAGTGAAATATGGATTTAATATTAAATTATTCAATAATGGGTATTGCTATTCAGATAATATTATATGGTTTCCATAGCAGTGTGTGGGTGTACTGCACACTATTTGAACGAACGATATACGTGTAAACTCTATATATACATAATAGCGACACTGAAGGGACTGCGCATTTTATGGCGTTATTGAGAGTTGCCGTTGAATGGAGAGAAGAAAAATCAATATTATTTTAGCATTATAGTATGAATTTTATTTATAATTCTATATATTATATAAAAGGCAATGTCCGGTTGACTGACTGACTCATCAACGCCCAGCCCAAACCGCTAAAGATAGAACTTTGACATTTTGAGGGGGGTTGAGTTTGCATTGTAGGCGTCGTTTAAGAAAGGATTTTTCGAAATTCAACCCCCAAGTGGTAAAAATTGGAAGTTTGTATGGAAGTCATTCATTTTTGAAGTCAAAGACCTGAAAATTGGTACAAAGGCTAATTTACAAATAAAAAATAGTACTTTCGGCGATTTTGGATAAACTACCTCTAAGGGGTGGAAATGGGGGGTTAAAGTTTGTATGGGAGTTTGGTCGTTTTTCAAGTTAGAAACGTGGAAATTTGAATATAGGCTACTGATAACAAATAAAAAAAACTACTTTCGGTGATTTTGGATAAATACCCCTAAGAGGTGGAAATGGGGGGTTAAAGTTAGTATGGGAAATTGGTGGTTTTTCAAGTTATAAACGTGGAAATTGGTATAAGAATACCGTTAACAAATAAAAAATACTAATTTAGGCGATTTTGGATAAACTACCCTAAGGGGTAGAAATGGGGGTTAAAGTTTTTATGGGAGTTTGGTCGTCTTTCAAGTTAGAAACGTGGAAATTGGTATATAGGCTACTGATAACAAATAGAAAATACAACTTTTGGTGATTTTGAATAAACTACCCCTAAGGGGTGGAAATGAGGTGTAAAAGTTTGTATGTGAAATTTGTGGTTTTTCAAGTTATAAACGTGGAAATTGGTATAAGGCTACCGTTAACAAATAAAAAATCCTACTTTCGGTGATTTTGGATAAACTACCCCTAAGGGTATGAAATGGGGGGCGGTAATCTGTATGGGAGTTTGTTCAATTTTAAAGTTAGAAACGTGGAAATTGGTATATAGGCTAATGTTAACAAATAAAATCATAAAATTTTTGGCAATTTTGGAAAAACTACCCGTAAGCTGGTGAAATGAGGGGTGGAAGTTTGTATCAGAGTTCGGTCAATTTTGAAGTCAGAAACGTGAAAATTGGTATATAGGCTACTGTTAAAGGCTAAGGGATGAAATGAGGGTGGTAATTTGTACGGGGGACCAAACTGGTCAGTTTTAAAGTTAGAAACGTATAAAATGTGTATTTAGGGTACTGTCAATAAATAAAAAATGCTTTCAGTGATTTAAGATATACTACCCCTAAGGGGTTGAAATGGGGGTTAAAAATTTGTATTGGAGTATGGTCATTTTTGAAGTTCGAAATGTGGGAATTGGAAAATATTTCGGCGAATTTGGATAAACTACCCCTAAGGGGATGCAATGGGGGGCTTAAGTTAGTACGCATACTTACGCAATCGGTCGAATAACTAATAAGTTCAAGATGGCGGGTACTTTTTCTCATTCTGTCAACGGATTCGTTGTTGGAGACCACACAAATCCCCAGATATCGATTTTGGAAGAAATCTGTCAAATAACTAAAAAGTTCAAGATGGCAGCTACTTTTTCTCATTCTGTCACCGGATTCGTTGTTGGAGACCACACAGATCCCCAGATATTGATTTTAGAAGCAATCGAACAAAAAACTAAAAAGTTAAAGATGGTGGATTCTTTTTCTCATACTGTCAACGGATTCGTTGTCGGAGACCACTCAAATCCCCTGATATAAATTTTGGAAACAATCGGCCGAATAACTAAAATGTTCAAGATGGCGGATTCTTTTTCTTATTCTGTCAACGGATTCGTTGTTGGAGACCACTCAAATCCCCAGATATCAATTTTGAAAACAATCGGTTGAATAACTAAACAGTTCAAGATGGCGGCTACTTTTTCTCACTCTGTCAACGGATTCGTTGTTGGAGACCACACAAATCCCTAGATATCGATTTTGGAAGCAATCGGTCGAATAACTAAAAAGTTCAAGATGGCGGCTGATTTATTAGATAATTTTCACAGAAGATGATTTTTAAATAACGCTTTATAATTAACAAAAAAATAAAACCGTCTTCAAAAACCCACTAAAAAGGGTGAAATAAAGACCGGCCTCCTAGGAGTTCTAGGAATTGCCTATTTAGTGTTTGATAGGTACATGAAATATATATGACACAATGATTCTTGCCACCGACTTCGATATATTTGGTCCTGGCTCGAGCCCTGGTTAAAATATGTATTTGGTCCTGGTAGGTTTACGTACCTACTGACCTACGTAAAATTACAGCTTTATAGTACTAACAGCCTCTAAGCTAGGCAGCGGACGGACGGACATGACGAAACTAGGTAAGTATAAGGGTTTCTTGTAGGACTACGGAACCCTAAAAATAAAAACATTTTAATCTGACCCATATTTGCGGCAGCGGGAAACGGTAGTAGGTACATAATTATTATAATCCGTTTTCATTTATTAGGTATACTATTACCTACATCCTTGATGATTACATCCATATTTAACGAAAAACAAACTTCTTACATACAAAACTTTTCTAACAGCACCAAATTACGTTAGTGACTGTTTAGTTCGTGGAAAATCTCGAATTTGTCAATATATGCGTAATTTTATCTACATTTTACCAGTGCACCAACGCCATCTAGTTATTTTATGCAGCAAAAATTGGCAAACCAGCGAGCAACCTTGAGCAATCAATGATTCCAGAGGTAGTGCCATCTATTAAATACGACCTGTTTCACGCTGTTGACGAGTAAAAAATATAATATTTAAAAGTAGTGTATAGAAGTGATATTATGGTGTTAAAATAAAGCACTTAGACGTTTGTTCTTAAAAAATAAAAAAATCACGAGAAAATAATGGTGAAAATAACATTTTTGCCACTTCCAGGCTACAAAGCAGCGCCATCTAGTTTTAATACCGAATTTTGAGCTATTTCAGAGTTACGTTTTTTTGTATGTGATTGTCAGTCCTATTATATATGGTCCTTGCTAATAATATTAAATCTTAATTTTGCCGATCGTTGGTTGTGAAATGAAAACTTGTGAATTGATTGTCAGTAAAACGATAGGATACCCTAGTCGGGAAACGTCAAAAGTAGATACTCACTTTTGTATTGACTTTATCGCATTAACATACTTACAATCTTGTTTGACATTGCTAACGTGGCTGTATAGCGACAAGGTTCAAAAGTATGTATCTACTTTTGATGTTGACTGTACCTACATACCATTGTGTGCTCGGGATGAGTAGTCTGAAGGCTGAGGACGTTGGGCGTACTTAGGTAAGCGATATTACGGCATGACCGATTGACATTCTAAATCCCGTTTTGATCATCCCGATTTTGTGCCGCTGCCAAACGTGGATCGACGAGGCTTTAACCCTCGATTACGGCCTTAAATACCAGGCCCAAAGCAATCCATACAGCGGATAATTACCACCTAAAAATGGTATTCAAAAAGTGTACGCCAAAGCATATACTTACTTCATATGTTAATGAACATTACTATATCTAACATGTGTCATGTTAATGAACATTACTATGCACATATTTTTGTCAAACTGTTACCTAAATTAAGTTTATGGGCACAATATATAACAGTATTAAATTAAAAAGTACATCAAACCGTGATTAACCTTGATATGTGAACTCGAACTTGCGCAGTTATTATTTGACTTAATTGTTAAGAGGAAGTGTAGGTTTATGTCCGTCTAGTCGCGTAACGGTCGGCGTGAGAAGAAAGCGCGACTCCCTCGGGTGGACGCGTAGTGCGCGGCCCGGCCCGGTGCACCGTGCTCGCTGGTCGCTCCTGTTCGATACAGTACTGTTCTCTATACACACGTGTTGCTATCTTATGAATTATGGGCGTCTTCCGTATTAAGTAAGGGCAGCCACGCGAGGAGACGCTTTGATCGTCGTGCGCGGTGCCCGGGTAGCTGCTCATTAGCTATACCTAGTAGCTGTCTACATTCCGATATAAACAGTTAACACGAATTGTGTGTCATCCATCATCGCCATGTTTCACTAGGTCAATCTTGTCTACCGTTCGTGGGCTATTATGACTTGTAATAGTCAACGCAAAAAGAAGGTTGTTTATACAACTTTCGTGTTTATGAGAATCGGAATAACTTTATATGTTGCCGTTACTTATTAGTAGTCAAGTTACAGTTTGAATTCATGATTTTGGAAACATTCATATGATCAAGCAATCTTTTAATTATAGACTATTTCCGGTTGATACTGGTTGCGATAATGAGATCGTAACAAGCGCGTTCCGGATCCCGGACATCGTGGGCGTGTTGCTTCCCTCGGAATATATTTGTTGCAATTACCCTCGTCAATAAATTAGGATTTCAATTGCACGAAATAGTATCAATGACAATTCATAACCTAACCTGAAACGCCGCCGGAGGATACTGGTATAATCGAAGCGGAAAACATGCGTTTGTGCATTGCGCCCGACTCCAAAGCGCAGCTTTGAAACAGATTCCGTAATCGGTACCCGCAAGTGTGCTCACCTCTGCAAGAGAAAGAGTTCTGAAAAATGGTACTACGAATTTTCAAAATTCTCGTGAACAGACGGCATTCATGTGGATACGTTTCGAGCATTAGGTGGTAAAAGCATAAAATGGAATGAACCGAGTGAACTTCCGAATGCAATAATGTTGAGCGTATTACGAGAACGTTCTTATTTAATGAGCGTGTGCCAGAGCGATGCGCTGCCGTGTGCAATGAAAAGCGGCTGAGTGTGAAATGCCCGGTATGCGCCGGTGCGTTAATGAATCGAGGCGCGGACGAGACGCGCGGAAAAACGCAGAGCTGAGCGAGCCGTTGGCGACCGCGATGCCGAGTGGCGCGAGACGGCCGGCTCGGTCCGTACTAATACCATATCTAACACTTCGATGAACAATCATGCATATGCGCATACAAAGGCGAAGCTTTAAAAAGTGCCTATGCCTCGCTTAGCTAAATTTCACATTATGAATAGAAAACATAACTCGTCAAAGATAAATATTGCACTGTTGCATGAATACTTAGTCTTTACGATCTTTATAATAACTTAAAATATGCCGCTTAAACTATCAAATACGTAGGTGCTTCTTTATTTCTGCTTGGTTTAACTTCCGTTCAAGCAATCAAAGCTATGTATCTAATCTATCAAATGATCGTTCTGCTTCTGCATATAGCTCAAGTTCTTTGTAATGGAAAGAATAATCTATTAGAGGGCAATCAATATAAATGCCGGGGACAGTGTCGACGGGCGAGGGCCACTACCTATAATGTCTACAATGTCCGCTAATCCATCTTCTCGCGTCCGCACAGACGTGACTAAGATGCATTCATACGGCGCACCTGGGCGGGTTCAACAATCTGTATTACCGCGCATTAAAAGCTAAACTACTAGGAAGTGGTCGCGTTACAAACGTAACTTGTGCAACTGAGCGTCACCTTGCGACCGGCGCGGTGCTTAACACACTTTGGCCGGTGCCGACCGCAGAAGCGACGCTGCGTGTCCCCAATAAGCTCTTAAAGCCGGCAAATCGTTTACGCCCGACATGGATTCAGAGTCCCGGTGCGATGCCCTTTTCTGATCCGACTCGTTTTTGTGTTCGAGTGTAACATATTTTAAGCATTTTATTTACCATTCGTATATATTGCTAACTGTTCTTCATTTTATACAGGTTTTAAAGTATTTATAAATAAAATTTATCGGTAGCTGTGAACAGATCTTTGATATCCACAAGTCGGCCGTTTATGGACGTCAGGAGATGTGTTTATGTGTATAGGCAGTGCTAACGCTAACAGCAACCACTTAAAGCTTTAATGGAGCAATTGTAACGCCGCGGCAGGAGCCATAAACGACAAAGGGATTAAAGTAAAACTAGGTACTGGCGAGTTGCAGTATGTTCTCACATTGTAAACGAAGGCCGTGGTATAATTGAAATGTTGAAAGTCATTAATGTTGTTGAGAATTCGTAAGTAAGCTGTAATTGCGCGGCTATTAACCTAGCGACATGGATTGCGGATTGTGAAGTTTGTTGTGGTATTGCATTTTTCTCAACGGACGCTGCGGCTGCTGGAGACAATACGTGATGTACCTACAATGGCGGGGTGTCCCACGGCGCATGCGCCGCGCTGCCGAGCTCGCTAATAGCGGCACAGTTACTCTGCCCATTGTCTTACATGCCTGTTGTAGGGTTTTTGTCCGTCGAGATGTCGATAAATTTTTCAGGGAAAATTGAGTGTCGCTGACGTGTGACAATAATGTAATGGAGGGCTACTATCCTGGTGGAATAATAGCGCTCGTAAATTAATTCGCAAGCAGGCCGTAGGCGTAGGCGTATTCGATCTCAAACCGACTTTAGTTGGGATAGACCATATTTTTATTGTTATATAGTTATTTGAAAATAATTTCGAAGAGAGCTTACTTTAAACCAAAGACATCAACGGGCATTGTATGGTCATACAAAATAGTTCCTTTAAAGAAAAAAAGAAATTGCAATGCAAAATTGATAAATTCACTTTCTTAAAACAGTCCATTTACTACCTATTCATCAATGAAAAATAAAAGACATCAACGCCCCCGAATTTGTAAAATTCAGAAATTTGATAATTAAAATGGTATATTTCTTATTTCTTTAATATAAGTCAAGCAGAAAAGTTATCATAAATCTGTCACATAGAGCGAAAAGGATATTATCGAGATTTTATGAAAGATTGTCTTTACTCACTTCTAATCTGATGACGTTTTTTATGAAGGATATCTTGACAAGTTTTTATGAAGGATTTCCACATTATCGTTATATAACGGTTGAGAGGTTTATGTTCCCGCGCGCGGGCGGGCGCTCTCCTGGGGGTGCTGCCGGGACCCGTGCACTATAAATAGAAGCTTTTAACCGAAAAGTAAACCGTATTTACAGCGTCGTACGAAACGCTTTGCGTCGTGTGGAATCACGTCATTCCATTATTAATCAGATTTTCTTATACAAGCGAAAACTTTATATAAAACAGTAAAAGGGGATCGTCTCGTTTCGTCTTTGTTTAGAATTGGGAACCCGGAAATATGTGAAAACTCTGCCTTGAAACAGTTGGAAATGTATAGTCATATCATAACATAAAACTATTTTGGTCGGGATATTAAATTTACGTAAGCCATCCATATCATAACCACCAATTACGGTAAAGTATCGAGGCAAGCGCAACCGACTCCAATTAACTGCTCGCGAGTATCGCGGGAGCTCCTCGGCTGCTAACTGCTTTGTTAAACACTGCTAGTTCCTAGTTATAACTAATACAGTATTCAGAATATACTACCGGCTTACAGCTCCAGCGACGGCCCTCATAAACAAAAGACCCTTGCGGAATGCCCGTTGGAAACTATACGCTTATAAATTGTAGTTTTAACTACGAGGTGTCAGACTTATGCAATTAAAACTTGGGCTTTTTTGTGTAAATTATGCATAAATTATGCAGACGGTGTTATTTTGAAAACTGGTGCTTATAAAACCTATTTTTAACCTTCGCCGCAAAAAAAGAGGGGTGTTATAAGTTTGTCTGGTGTATCTGTGTGTGTGTCTTTGTATCTGTCTGTGGCATCGTAGCTCCTAAAATGATGGAGTGATTTTGTTTTTTTTTTTATTAAGACTTAATCGAGAGTTTTCTTAGCTTGTTTTGATGAAAATCCGTTAAGCCGTTTAAAAGTTACGAGCTCTGAGCTCTGTTTTTGTCGGCAGTTTTTTAACACTTGAAATCTACTAGTGACGAATTAACTCACTCCAGTGAAAATATTTATATGTGCTCGTAGCCCGTTGAAATTTTTACTCATTGCTCAGAGGATTTTTAGACACTGATGTCGGGGGTTTTCAACTCGGTCAGGTTATAGAAACAAGAACTAATAAAAACAGGAAGAATAGTTTGACACTTCTGTAATTGCATTTTCAGCGTAACTTAACTAAAGGTTGTATTTATAAACTTATCTTGAGTGTGATATCTGTTTCTGTCTTCTCTGAAGCGTCGTCAAACGGGAATCTTAGTCAATCATATTGCGCCCCTTAGTGATCAGTGATTTCAAATTCGAAATGGAGTTGTATAGTTCGAAATTATTCTTAAATGATTGATTGTTAATGCATTCCAAATAACATCTGATCTGAAGTGAAAACATCTGTGTAGTAAGTACCGAAGGTACTTATCGTACAGTTGTACACATGTGTTAAGTTTTATGCCTACACAATCTTACGTAAAATGAAACGGTAACCGTAACAGCACATCGTGTACGTACATAATGTGTTTTTGATATGTTTTAAAGCGGCGAGCGCCGCTGTGCGGGCGGGCAGGTGGCAGGCCTTGTTTACCTGCTTCGATAGCGATGGTGACAGCTTATAGAGATATAAATGCTTTACTGTGGCCTTTATCCGTTGTTATCGTGCTTTGTATGTTACATACATTTTTTAATTTTCATATTAGATGATAGTTATTTAGGAATTAAATTATTACAAAGGAGAAACTGGGGCCAATGTATACTTGTGGTAGGTTAGGAAGGAGTCAAATACTAATGTTTTATCCAATTTAATTTAACAGTCCAATTTCATAAAGTCGAGCTGAGTCGGTAATTCGCAAAGAACTCCATCATCGCGTAAGTCTCACGTGCGGGAATGTAAGTACGTGGATACTCTTTGGTTGATATTTCTATAATAAGTACAGTCCAAGTCGATGTCCAGTAGTTACTGTAGGTAAAGAGTATTTTGTTCGCCTTCGGTGCAAAACGATATTCTATTTAGTTTTTGTATAAGTACCCTGCCTATATACACGGGATGACTTCACTTTTTCACTGTAGAAATATTGGCAGGTTCGAGCACGTTGCATTTCCGCTGGTCAAAGGTGCATTATTGTTGCACATGTTGCAGAACTAAATAGAACGGTCCGGGTATTGGCGGCTCCGGATATTTGGCGGGCGGCTGTCGGCTTCGTTCCACGTCTGCGTGTGCAAACTCGTTACCAGCAAAATGCAGTAAATGCAGCACACGAAAATAGAACGCTGGTGTAGCGCTCTGGGACATCAACATCATTGATTGTTTTCAGCATCATAGATCTTTATTTTGTTAAGAATCCTAATCTGATAAAGACGGGCAGCAGTTTAAAACCTACTCTCAAGCTTAACGGGCCTTAGTAAGCCGAAGTGCTTTTTTACGCTTTAAAAATGTTGTCGGGATGATTATGAAGTGTGCATGAGCAATTAAGAAAACGAGCGCCCAAAGCGGCGGGCGCGGCGGAGCCTCCCCGCGGGGTGGCACACTATTAAGTCGGCGCACACCGAAAACATTGCCAAGTATACAATACCAGTTAAGAAGAGCGGACAGCCCCAAGAAAGCAAACTGCTGGCTTGAGAGAATTCCTTAACGAAATTGCGTTTGTTATTTATTTCCAATGGTGCCCAAAATACATTTTTTTCGTGAAACCATCTGAATAAATTAGAGAAAGTTCGCGGTTGACAGCATCACGCGTGCGCACGCGGCATGTGCCGCGCGCGAGCCGCGCGCCTGAGACTCGCCACTCAGTGCTTTTGCTGAGTGCCGACATCATAAACTGGGGGGCGATTTTCGACTTTTGAGTGCTCGAAATCAATTGTGTTTGTCAACAACGGACGATGTCAAAACAAATTTCTAATGAATGATAGAAATCAAATCGAATGGTGTGGACCACTCGTTTTAAAATTTTCTATCGCTCGTATTTTTCAAAAATACGGTTTTACCATTTTTGCTCACTGTTGAGTGAAACTTTCGAGCGTTCGAAAGTCAAAAATCGCCTCCGTGGGATTTGGATATTCGTGAATGCAGCATCTGCCTCGACATATTCCAAGAAGCGTGACCTGTCGGCTACTGTTTGTCAAACAAACGTTCCCTGTAAACATGGTGCATTCTGGGCATTTGCAAATTTGGGTCGTTCCCACTGTTTGGTTTCATGTGGATTCTGTATGAGATAAAACTTTAAATCTAGCCGGTGCTTTGTTTCTCTGTACATTTTGCGTTGACGTTAACATTTAACCCTTTAACTTGACATGAGCCCCAAAGTAAAATTCTAACGCAACATTCTATAAAGTATCACAAGTAAATAAAAATATCAATGCAAAAAGGGTTAATATTCACTTTAATAAATTAAAAACTGTTTAAGTTTCTTATCATGATATTAAGGGTTTTTATTTTTTGGCGCAAGGTTGGGAATAAATGCACTTGCAGTTACTTCCGCATGCACGTAAATATTTGATAACAAGACCTAGTAATGTTTCATGGAAACGGGCCGTGTCGTATGCTGGTGCTCGAAAACTGGGTCAATGTACCTACGCGACGAGATTTTCTCTAGTGCTCTACGGGCTTGCGAATTGTCCTTCAAGTGGAGTGCTAGACTTACCATGTCGTGAGAAATCCTCGCGAGAAAAGCAGATAATCCTTTGAAAATGGCCACTTTCGACGAACACTGTCACGTGTTTTTTTCAATATTTTTATTTAATTTGTAAAATCACCTATCATTTGTCATTGTTGGGGCACAACAGTGGGAAAGAGGTCACTTTCAGTAAGCGATCAGGAACCGGAATTACGGTTAGGCCGGCGGCATCAGAGCCATTTTGGCGCAAGATGCACTCTCGGCAGTCGGGCGCGGACTGTGCGCCGGCGGCGGGCCCCCACCAGGCCTGACCTACACCCAGTTGCGGCGCCCGCGCTGGCTCCGGTAAACAAACGGTTCAGCGACCGATTACACGGCGACCAGCTCACCTGCGCGTTGCCGCCTCCGCAACCAGCTTCGTATTTGTAATTCAATAAGCTAACGGTCCCGAGAGCGTTTGTGCGCTAAACTTGTTCCCATCGGATCTAAGTAGGTCATGGCATGGCATACAAATCGCGACCAAATAATTCGGTTGCGTTAATTGGAGTGAGGTGGGCACTATGGACCTGGCGATCACGACACGATATCGTGGGCATCAGAATCAATCCGATGCGGTTTCGCTCGAGGCGATGTGCGAAATTTGCATAGGTAAACGAAAGAGAAAATGTTTCACAGTTTTACGTTAGTCGCCGAGCGTTCTTTTGATTTATTTAAGTAGGTAGGTGCTTTCTTTTCGAGGTCGTGCATTAGTCTACTCAAATTGCTTACAAAGTGAAAGTTGAAACGAAGTTGGTGGAACGTGACAGTCGTTATTTAATGAACACATGTAAAAAAGTTCTCACTAACTGGTAATTTTGTTTTTTTATTATAGTACGTTAGGTGCTGCTATATTGACTATTGTAAAGGTTCGGGGTTTAGTAAATAAGAAGACGAGATGTCTCTTTGGATAATGATTTATTACTGTCGCTTAATTAGGTTACAAGTGTATTCCTTACGTACTACGTCACACTATATAGGTATGTGCAAAGAGGGAAAGGTAGTTTATTTGTGGTTGTGTTTTGATGCGTCAGGGTCGCGGCCGGCGCGCCCAACGCGCGCACGTGCCTGCTGCACCAGAAGCTGCAGCTGCTGAACTGCTGCATCGAGCGCGCGCGCGGGGCCGGCGCGCCGCCCTCCGACGACGACGAGTTCTACGACTGCTCGGAGGGCGAGGGCGCCGACGCGCCGCCGCCCTGGGACCGCCCCGCCGGCCGGCTCAAGCGCCTCGACGACGCGCTGCTCAAAAATGGGGCACCGCTCTATATACCCCACACCCAGGTAAATTTTACTTCGATAGGTTACGTATCTTAAGGGAGGTATAATAAAATTAATGTCCTTTAACGAATATGCGTTAGTTTTGATGAATCATATTTTAATTATCACTCATTAAAGTACAAGCAGACAAGATATTATTGATAAAAGCAGCACTGTAGGAAAAATACTGAAAGTGTTTTCACTCTCGTTGGAGTAGATACTACATCAAATGTACCTTAGTATCTAGCTAGTCATTATTTTACCTATTTACTTAAAAATATAACGAAGCTTCGTGTCATAATAGTTCAACGCTGATAAACAAACAAAGAGATTTTTTGCGTTTCATTTAAATACTACTTGCAGCCCATAACCTTCGCACAAAATTGCCAAAAAAATAAAAAATAAAATCTGTTGATACGATTGCTAGCTACCAAACTTCATTGGGTTAATTTGAAGATTGCCTTAAAACTTCATCAAAATTGGTCCTGCCGTTCGTCGTCGCCCCCCATAGGGAACATACACACATCGATTTTTATATTATTATATGTATATAGATAGATTACCGCGTTGTGAAAATAATAGGATCCGGCGCCGAAGACGGAGGACCAGTTGGAGGAGGACGCGGAGCTGATGGTGCGGCTGGGCGAGGACGCGCGCGCCTCCGAGCTGCGTGCGCGCATGATGAGCGCCTCGCTACTATCCGACATGGAGGCTTTCAAGGCCGCCAACCCCGGCGCCGAGCTGTGCGACTTTGTGCGCTGGTACTCGCCTCGTGACTGGGAGCCAGAGGGGGGCGGCGCGCTCGGCGCGCGCATGCTGCTGCCCGACAATCCCTGGGCCCAGGCTTGGGCGGTGGCGCGGCCCGTGCCCGCCGCGCGCCAGCGCCGCCTCTTCGACGAGGCGCGTGAGGCGGAGCGGGTGCTGCACTTCCTGCGCTCGCGAACTGTCAGCGGCGTCGCCGATCTGCTTCTGCCGGCCGTTCTGCGGGCCGGCGCCGCCAAGGCCCACGAAGAGGGCGTGCCGGCAACTAGCGTCGCAGTCGGCGGCGTCGACCGCCGCCGGACCTTCGAGATCGCCGCCCGCGAGCTGTACGAGGCGGAGCGCGACGCGTGCCGCGCGGTGTGCGCGCGCACGGTGCTGGGGCGCGCGGCGGAGGGCGCGGCGCTGGACGCGGCGGCGCGCACGCGCGTGCTGGCGGCGGCGGGCGGCGCGCTGCCTCAGCCGGCGCGCCGCGAGTTCACGCTGCGCGTGCGCCACGACGACGCGCCCTACGTGCTGCGCGCCGCGCTCGCCACAGACATGCGCCTTGTCGGCGCCTTTACCGAGCGCACCGTCTGCTCCTAGTCATGTCACTAAGAAGTAAGAATCGTCTAAAAATGCACTTATCGTCATAATTTAAAACTAAAAACGCTTAGTGAATATAGGTACTTTTTTAGAAGTGCTTAACTCTCGTGCAGTTGCCTAATTGTAATATTAATAAAAGTGTGTCCATAGTCTTCCTTTATTGTTGATTGAACTATGTCAATCGTTATGTATGTAGATATGTACAAAGGAGTCGAAATCAATAAGGAGACAGGTGCGCTCCGCGCTGCTCGTGTGCTCAAACTAGCGGGGGCCTTGAATCAACTACAACTAGTATGAGTAACGGCAAACTTTCTGGTAAATGTAGAAAAATAGATGGTACAAAGGTAGTGTAAGCGAGTCGGTGCAATTATAGTTTTATAAGTATTCTGAATAGCCATAAGTATTTTAAAAGCCTTATCCATGACATATGTCGATGTCCTTTCTAACGCCTACGCCTTCGCCCTTTGGGGTAATTTAAATATACTGTATACTGGCTGCAGGCTGTCATGTGGCGGTCCTAAGATTGAAATAATGAACATTCAACAACTTTATGTTCGTGTGTTTAGTTATTTGGAATTGTGTCACGTGTGCTGGATAAGGTTTGATGACAAACTGATTGATTTGTTCTGAATTTTATATACTTACTTAATTCTGTATTAGAACTGTTTGAAATGTCATCCGATTTAAAACTACTATGCGGTGCGTTACGCATTTATTGTGAATTAATATTTAACTTTCGAATGACTGTGCCTTTTTAATTTATGCTTATCCATAAAATGACTTGATCACCAACTTTTCCCAGCTGGATACAATGATAATCAACTCGTCCAGGGTTAAGGTCATAAATATATTATACATTTTAGTACCTTGTCTATTTAATGTCATTTTAACTGCCGCACTCAGAGACGTCCATTAATTTTTAAGTTTCATTAAAGTTGCTGCGTCTTATTCTATTGCTATAGCAAAGAAAGTGACAGCAGCTACTTTAATGAAACTTAAAACTTAATTGCCGTCTCCGAGTGCGGCCGTTAGACTATTTTTAATCGTGTACACAGTCATATTTATGACCTTGACTGTACACTACAAGATATGTTATATTGCGACCATGATACCATGTATGTTTGTTATAGAAAACCCTGGGTATATAAATATATATCGACAAGGAGACTTTGTTTTATTTATAGGCTATAAATTAAATATAGTTATAGCGGGCGCAAGAGAGCCTAGAATCCAGCGCAAGAGCCCTACCCGCAAAATATTCTGCACCGGGACCGAAACCAATTCAACGTTCATTCGACAGTAATTGTCTACTCCCGTAACTACTATAATTTGTCAATTAATAGCTCATTGTAATATAATAAATAAATAAACAGGACAATCTGGCATCCAGGACCGCTAGCAAAACTAAACTATATGGAGCGGTTGAGAGGATTGTGAAGCTAAAAATGTTCATCCAAGGCGGTAACGTTTCTCACTCCCCGCCGGCCCGCACGTAAAAACCTAAACGTTATGTATGTAAGTAATTAAGTCTTATATGATATTATTATTCGGCGAGCCTTCATTATTGTGGCAGTTGCATAAAGAATTGGTATATGTCCGGTCGCTATATTCATAACGCAGTTACTTCAATTAAAATTTGAATCACTTAGGGCACGTAGGTATGATGTGGTAAATGTCTTAAACTCGAGGTAACTTTATCTACCCGCGGTTTGATTATAGGGACCGGACATTAAAGAAGTCCGATTAATCTCTACAATCTACAAGTATAGGCATTGTATATTGAATTTGATGAAAGGCCAAAGAAATTTTGACCTAAGTGGTGGGTAGATTGAAATTATGTTGTAGAGGATCGCATAGTATTTATGTCTTCTTACGTGTGCTCATATACTAGACACTAATCTGGTCGAGTAGGGTAGGTATATTTGTTCACCAGGAGGATCTCAGGAACTTAAATCAACTAGCAACGTCTGAGATCCGAGGATCAGTTTTATTTGCCGGTTCAGTGCGGTTTCATTGGCGTTAATGAAATTAAGGCAGAATATACGAGCAGTCTTCTCGGCGTCGTGGAACTTGTGAGCGGACTTGTGACGTCAGTTTTTGATCCTTCTGCTGTCACTGACTTCGTACCGCGGTCGTTAATATGCAGCCTCGGGTAGGCGAAGATCGTGTAAGCAACATGTAGATTGCTCCGTGTAGTTAATGGGAAACAGCAAGCGCGTGTGGGAGGACGTAATGTAGCGGCGGCGGCGGCGTGGTCGCAAGGGGCGCGCGCCGTGGCGGTGGGTGGCGCATGCGCGCGGCGCGCCGGGCCGGGAGCCTCGCGAGATCGCTCAGTGGCGCGTCGGGACGCCCGGTCGATTCCAGGGGCGCGCGCAAACATTTCTCTCCAAATACCGAATGAACCGTAATTTTGGTTGAATAAAAACCATTTTATCGGCACCGAGCTAAATAAAATAAAACACCATTCGTTTAGTTTTTGAGAGGCCAATAGTGACACTCCAATAATAAATCGTAAGTTGCGGTCGACGTCTACGCGATAGCGGTATTTGGCCAAATATTTACTAGCAATTAGTTATAAAACGAAGGCACGTAATCTCGCATGGATTGCAACTGCCTCATGTCATAACGAAAGTAAATTATAAACAACTTCGGAAAAGTGAACGACGTGAATTAAAAAATAAAGTATGGCCGTATTAGCTACTGATCATTAACTTGGCACTCGAGTGTCGAGGCAGGCTCGTTATGAATATGTACGTGTTTTTATAGACTATATTTAATGCGTGAATACTGAATAAGTTATACTATGTGTTAATCCGGAGCTGAGCCGCATCAGGTAACGCAGAATGACAGTGAAACTTTTTATCCCGGAGGTAAGTACCCGTTAGATTAAGCACTAAATAAGGTAAAAGGTGTAAAAACCATGTTAGTGTAAGTGAACCGAGATACCGAAATCAACTGTTACATACATTGATACAATGACATGCCTTAATGAACTGATAAAAACGGTAGATACTAGGTAATGGATCGCTTTATCAGCTTTACGGAGCTCGACATTTTAACAGTGTTCTTAAGATTCTTCAGAAAAATTATAGTTTATATTATAATAAATCATAACACCTGTGACCTCCAATCTTGGTGTTATTGAAGAATTTAGTTTCCCTTATATGCAGTCATCAAACTAGTATTTCTGGTTCCGTGAGAGAAAGTGCGGGCCTCGCCAGTTCCTTTCATTTGAAGAATATCTGTTAACAAACCTATTTGATTGATTGAATAGAGAAACTAAAACTATTATTTTCGTCAGCATAAGCCGAAAGAGAGTCGACAAGGTGTACGCGATGTCTGAACTGACTTAACCTTGTGTCCTTGACAATAAAGCACATTCCCTGCTTGCTTGGATCTACATTTAATGTAGAGCGTACATTAAATGTAGATCTAGGATCTAAGATTTAACTATTACTACTATATTTAAAGTTACAAAATGTATAGTGGCGATCGGCAATACCAACAAAATGTATTTTGCTCACTCTTGAAGTTAGTAAAGCGCAAACTGCAGAAGCAAGCAATGAAAATTGCAGAAGTTGATTGCTGATTTACTCTTATTTTTTGCTACAGCTAGAAGCCCAATTTTACTGTCTTTTTCTTAGTTTAAAAGTTAGAGTTAGACAGCAGTCTACTGTAATTTTTATTGCTAGTCTAGTAAGCGCTTAAAGTAACTAAAATATATATTTTAATAGCAAGCCTCTTTACGTAGGTGTATGTTAAATGGAGCGGTGACCACGTCCTCCATGTCCACTGAATGGTCGGCGGCCATTATTAATAGACCATTATTGTGTGCGCTCGTGTGGACAGCCAACCGCGACACTTGGATGCACGTCTTGCGGGATTCACCTCGCCTTCTTGACAACAAAATATTTTACTCCATTTCATTTCAACTCCACTTGTAAAATACTATTACGGTACGGTAGGTACTTACCTAGTTAATGGTTTGCGTACGAATATTATAGTTGGTCTATCATGAACAAACATGGTCATGTTATTTAATCACTGCCACCATAAATAGTAGTAACGACAATAATAAATAAGTGCGTGCGGAGTTTTTGAATGGCAAATTAAATAAGTATTAAGTTGTACTCAATAACCGCTGCGAACGTAAATAGTAAAGTTAATGGGTACTTGCATGTGTGGCCTGATAGCCATTAAAGTTGTCGTCAGTGCAAGTATTGGGTCTTGTTCGTACGAAATACATAGTAGGTAAAATACTCATTTAGTCAATTTATGCGTTAAAAAACCTTTTTCATTTATATATTTTAAGTTTTGGATGACGATGACTACGTTATGGGTGAGACAAGCCGACGACGTGGTAAACTGGTCTCTTGTTGTTGTCTAATACTCGGTTGCTGAGGGGCAATTATTGCTCAAAAAAATTCCCGTGTAACTGCACCTTAAGTTTTAAAATAAAAGTGTCCCGTCTTGATAAAATCGCTATAAAAAAGTGAAAATCGTTAAATAGTCGCTTAGTAATAAAAGGTAATAAAAGTCAGGACGAGACACTTTTATTTTAATCCTTAAGCGTTAAGTCTTACGTTAGAATATGGAATAAGTAGATGTATTCATTTCTTTAGCACCTGTCAAATTTTATCTCGTGCTTGCATGTTAAGCCCGCAGGGCGCAGGTATTAAAAAGTGGTACGAGTATAAAATGACGTTATTGATAATATGTCAAAATATACCTACAGGTAACAATATCCCCACTGATGTACAAAACATGTGGTAGTTTTGGTTCGCAACGCAAAACACTTGTATCTATACATCCCGCATGCATATATGCTGGAAGTTCTCTCTAACCGGAATTGGCACCGGCTCTGCTGCCTGCCGGTTATATTGCCTGCAAACCTTGTAATTTCCTCCACTCCGCATCTTATACAGGTATTTCCTTTTTGAACAAAATCTTATTTGTGTGACAAGTTTAATTTGTACTTGTCTAACGAGTAGGGATAGCTTCGCTGGTGGACATTTAATAACAGGATATTAACGATTTAACTGAGAGTAAATAAATGCATGGCAAAAACGATTGGAAAAAAATACCGGTGAAGAGCATGTCGGCCATGTTCAGTGTAAAATTCGGCGATGGAACCTTACATTGATTATGGTTTGACATGCTCTTGCTTGCCCGGTGTTTTTTTTACAACCTGGTTACAAATTGCGTCGTATGATCATCAATTACTGCATGCCACAAAGACCCGAGTCTACGTGAATTTGCAAAGGGGTTTCTACACAATACCAAACAATATCCTCCTTCCAATACACTCCGTGTAGTATTCTACTCGTATATCTATGGATCGTTGTGAATTGCAAGGCTATTTCGAAGTCGATCTCATAATCCGCCGCCGCTTGCGAGCGCTGTTAATCTTTGAGCTTAAATCTAGATGCCTAGCTCGGAGAGAAATTGTATCAAGAGCAAAATATTGTAGATTTGATTCCTGCAGCTTCTACCGGGGCGAGGTAATCTTGGAAAGATTAAGTAAGTAGGTAATACAATCGCAAAGTCATCTAAGCACGGGCACAGATAGGTATCACGACGTGGGGGAAGCTGGTAGACTTAGATCTTACTTACCAACATTATAAATGTAAAAGTTTGTGAGGATGCATGTATGGATGTTTGTTACTCTTTCACGCAAAAACTAATGATCGGATTTGGATGAACATTGGCATGCAGATAGTCCTTATCCTGGATTAACACATATGATATTTTTTATCCCGGGAAATTTGATAGGTGCTACGGGATTAGCGATAAACGGTATCTACCCGGACGGAGTTTAAACCGCAGTATTATATCGTCCATTATCTTTTAGTGTCTTTTACTAATGATCCTATGCTTTGGGTTGTGGCCTCTCTCCCACTCGCTGGTACACTTATGCCCGCCACGGCCGGCCCAGCCGCTGCAGCGAATTGCTCGCCTCGTCGCCAAGTTTAGTGGCGCGTAGCGTGCTCCATACAGACAGCTCTATGTATTTTTTTGGCTACTCGCCGCCCCGCGCTATTTCTCAGATAGAGGCTGGCCAGACTGTTAGAACTATACGCTGCTATTTTATTTAAATCTTTCATTACTATGGAGCGTTAATCAGGTTGATAAAAAACATTTTAGAATGAAATAAATTAATGAGTATGAGAAGGATTTGAATTTTAATGTTAACGTCGACTCCATAGCTCGCTTTCGTCTTACCGTGCTGCGTCACCCTACGCCTGATTAACTATGTTTTTTGTCTTAACTGACGTATGCACCTCAAGAAATTTAGGGTGACCATGAAGTTAGTTAGTATTATTTATTAACTTTTTGTTATTATTTAAATAATTCGGGAATGAAGTAATTACTACAACACAAGCGTAGGTAGTTAGTTAAGAAAATTGATTCCTGTATACTAATACCAATTCACGTGTATCAAACTCACTGAACATGTCAAACTAGTCCGTTAAACTACGGTTCTGTTCTTTTAACCCCCGACGCAAAACAGAGGAGTGTGATAAGTTTAACGTGTGTATCTGTCTATGGCATCGTAGTTCCAAAACGGATGAGCCAATTTTGATTTAGTTTTTTTTTTAGTTTGAAAGATGACTTGATCGAGATAGTTCTTATACGAGTATAGCTAAGTTTGGGTGATAATCGGTTGGGCCATTTAAGAGTTAGGTATGAGCTCTGAAATGAGCGGAGCCCCAATTTTGTCGCGGCTGTTTAGCTATGTATTTTCTAAAATGCTAATTGATTATTTAAGATCTGGGTTTCACACGATCATTTTCAAACTCAATAGGCAAGTCGATGCCAAGCGACAGCACTCCAGTGTTTACCAGAAGTCTTCTGCCTGCCGACTCGAGCGTCCCTCCAAGCGCCGATAAAACGAGTCGAGGACGCCGGAGGGCCCTTCCGTCCCTTATTGTTTCACAGATATTTACTGAACTTACTGACAGCTATAACTTTTTATGGGAACTATTTTTATTAAATTTTACTTAAGTATTTTCTGTTGTTTATGGGCACGCAGTCGAGTCAATATCTCCGCTATCGCTAAAATCGTCAGTTTCCTCTCAAGCACGCAGCAGTATTTACTTTAGAAACTAATCAAAAGAAAGCTTTAAAATTCTGACTACATATTTTAATATTCGAAGTGACTGTGACATACAGACAGACAGAGAGACGGATGGACATGGCGACGTTATAAGAGTTCCTTGCGTTTTACTACGGAACCCTAAAAACGAAAGATTTCTCACAGCGACAATTTCATAAGAGCTTACACCTATATTAACGCTTTCATAACGGTAGAAGGAGTCTTCCTTTATTTACATTCCTCCGACTGCGCATCGTAAACGTATTTCAGCGTATTTCTGACCGCACATCGCTGCGCTACTTTTGAAGTACCTATGAAATGGTTTCATACTGTTGTCCTGTGTCTACGTTCGCACGTAATAACTTTTGTACGTGTCCTTTCCTTGGCCTTATTTACGCCATTTCTTTAAAGACTTAAGTAGGTACTCAAGTTTTTTATTATTTTTATTAAAGAACAAATGGTTACAACATTGCAATAAAACATTATCCCACAAAACTGTTTGCACAGTTTGACTACGGGAGTTATTCATTTTTATTTCGTCGGTGTAACGTAGGTAGTCATAGAAAATAAAATAAAACTAAACTTGAGTACTTGATTTGATGTAGGAAACAGCGTCATTTACTTGCCATTACTAGACATGCCACAGAATTACTTACTCTCATATCGCCGTGACAGCGCGTGCCCTAATTTTTGCAGTTCAATGTTAATGGTACGATTGGCGTTGGCGTCATATCTGAAGAAAACATGATTTACAATACAATTAAATCTAAATCTAAATGTGTCTTTTCCCCTTCAGCCTCCGGCCGCAGCCATTATCTGTCTATTACCCAAAGACATAAAGGAACCAAAAGTGATATTTTAGGTGAACAAACGAGAATAAACTTCGCATTATTTATGTCCGTGTTTACGATGTTTACGTTTCCAGGAACTTTTGTAATACATATTTATAATTCACTCTAAATTTACCGCTCTTATACTATCACGTTATTTAATAATGTAAAGCTAGACTTTAGTTCGTTTGTTTATGTATTTGTGTAATTAGTTCTCGCCAGATCATGGTTCGGAAGCTCTACTCAACATTATGACTATTTATGAGAAATGTAAGAAATTGAATTTTTGCTGTTTTGCATAAGGTGGTTGGTGTTTGGTCGGCGCTATTGAAGGGATAACTGTTGTTGATATATGAAAGTATTTGTGTCAGTTACACAACGAGCGGATTGTTTGCACGTCTCGGATTACTTGGCGGCCAGCCAGCAATTGTTTCCGCAACGTAAAAAATACATTGACGGCTCACTGCAGTTACGAGCGTAAATTAATGACCGTATGCGATAGATCTTGTTTTACAAATTATTAGTTTAGCATTAAGAGTAATATCTCAGACTATCATTATCATTAATCAATCAACACAGTTAGGTAATATTATTGCCTTACGCATGGCACGGTAAAAGTGTACGTTATTATATCAGTTGTAAATAGGCGCGTTAATAATAAAATCCATCTGATTTATCCCTAGAAAATTATAATACTTTCTGGTACGTATTTATAAATAAATAAAATAAAACAAATAAAACCTTGTATTTCTTGCAATAATACAACAAAATAAAATGTAACTTTAAGCATCAGTACGATATTTTAATCTATTTAACTACACCTCATTATTTTGCAAGGAATACAAATTGACAGAAACAATAAACAGTGCATTTTTTATCATTACGACTTACAATAAAATAGATAATGTATATAATAAAAAAAAAAAAACAAAATTTCTATATTTAATACGTAAATACGTATAAATAAATACCGACGTTGATATTTGACGGCGCGGGGCCTGGCACCCTAATATTTTTTTTAAAAATTTTATGGAAATGGGGTCGTCTCTCATGTTAAGTGTCCCGGGAAACCCTCCAGCGTTATTGTGCTGGCAGGTTTCACAATGGCGGTGTTCATTATTCAGAGTGTAACCAATAACAAGTGCGCGGGGCTGCGCGCCCGCCCGCCACTCGGCGCCGCAATAAAGGTCTAGTTTGCCCCTATCGAGTGTGCTCATAACACCCGTGGACGACTCTAAGGGTTTCCCACTTACCCCGGTAAAATACTCTCATTAGACTAACTCATGTCTATTAATTATTTATCTTGGAGTCTCATACACGTAGTCGTACCTAATGTCTAGTGTTAATACCACTTTTTGCGCTATCGACCAACCAATTTATAAAAAAATATAAAAACTTAAGTGTTTCTTAAAATTTTATGATTTTAATAACTTAATGTTTTCTTTAAAAAAAACGCACGCAAAAAGATCACTCTTATTAATCATATTACGTAAATAACTGATTTATGGCAAATCTTTTGAGGCCTGAAAATTAAAATACGTGTTAGGTACCTATCAGGGTCAGAAAGTACTAAGTAAATATTATGCTACTAATAGAACAAATAACTAACCTAACCTAACCTAACCAGTACTAATTCTTCCCAAACCAAACCATTCCCAAACAGACACACATACTGAACACATCTGTAACTAGGTGGACCGACAGTTGCCAGAAGGACAGTTAAGTACTCTTCCCGCATATAGTTGACCCTCCTCGGTTTGAATGTGAGGAAATTGAAGATGCTCTGAATGACATATAACCAGAGTGCGGAGACCCCGGATACATAGCTGATCACCGATCTTAGATCTTTATTTCGCTAGGCTGTGGGGTGAGGGAGGTCTCAAAAATCTGGCGACAGGGTACGCCCGTATTCTTGGGCATACCTAGTGGGAATTGTCAAGGAGATTAGAAAATACATACTGATTGCTGTTTCGGTTTATAAATTATGATACACTTTAGAACTAATTTTTTAAGGTAGGCGGCTATCAAATAAAGCTATAACCCATCTTTTTTTTGCTCTATGAATGAACACGAAATATTTTAAATGTATCTGACAGCTTTTTCTATCTGGAAATTGATAAATCAGCCCTTACATATACGTGGGTACTACGTGGCCTCACAAGTAAGAAGTATGAATTAATTTGTCGCTGGAAGCGATGGAAAACTGTGCGAGTTGAGTAAAACTTTTCAAGTCACGTTCATTTGGAATATGCTCGCTCTGCAGAGTGCGACAGAGATGCCGTCTGCGTATTCCTTCTATTTAAACGATTTTCTTGTAATTGTATCGCAATCAAGTCGAGATTGAAATATTTTAACATTTCTGTCTCAATTCTTCTGGAAAACACTTTTGCAAACATTATTTAGAGCTTGGCAAAAATGTAGTTTCACGTGATGACAGGTGGAACTACAGGTAACTACCGCAATAAGCCAATAAGCATGTAAGTAAAAAAAAATAATAATAAAGGAGCAATTTCTTTTTGTATGGGGAACACACATATTGCAACGTATGTTAATGAAACAAGGCAGTTTTGCGTGACCTTCGTTGGCATAATTTTATTTTATAAAATCGGTATGCGAATTTTTATGGATACATCGGAAACTAGTTTTCAAACGTTTCGCAGAAGGAGGCATCATTTTAATCATATCACAAAACTACGAATATTGTCAGTAAATTGTTTTTGTAAATCTATACATATAATAAAATCGTTAAGACCAAAAAGTCTGTACATTGAAGATTAAAAAAAAAAATCGATCAGGGCGACTTATAATAAGTAACTGAACATATAAAACCATTTTTTAAATTTTTGTTTGTTTGTTTGTTTGTTTGTTTATTTGTTTGTTTGTTTGTTTGACTGAGCATCACGTAAAAACTACTGAACGGATATTGATGAAATCTTCATAAATCTATTTTAATGAAATCAGAATAACATTTAGGCTATAGAAATTTTGGAAAATGTTAGAAGAAGGGGGTAAAAAGAGGGGGTAAAGTTTGTATGAATTTTTTTTTTAGATTGTTCTAGAATCATGAAACTCAGAATAAATACTTAATAATAAAAATAAAGAAATACCTGTTTCAGCATTTTTTTAAATCTCATCCAAAGATGCAAAAAAGAGAGTTTTATGTTTAAAATTACAGGAATTCATACAACTATAACATGAAAACCAATGAAGTTTGTCCTTTGAAACTTGTTACGTATACTTAAAATAACAAATAAAAAAAACTCCTTTCGGCGATTTTGGATAAACTACCCCTAAGGGGTAGAAACGGGGGGTTAAAGTTTGTATGGGAGTTTGGTCGTTTTTCAAGTAAGGAACGTGAAAATTGCTATAGAGACTACTGTAATAAAAAAAAAACACTACTTTCGGTGATTTTGGATAAACTTCCCCTAAGGGGATGAAATGGGGGGTTAAAGTTTGTATAGGAGTTTGGTCGTTTTTTAAGAAACGCGGAAATTGGTATACTTATAGGGTACTGTTAAATAACAAAAAATACAACTTATGGCGATTTTGGAAAACTACCCCTAAGTGGGTGAAATGGGGAGTGGAAATTTGTATGGGGGTTTGGTCATTCTTGAAGTTAGAAACGTGGAAATTGCTATAGAGACTACTGTTATCAAATAAAAAACACTACTTTCGGTGATTTTGGATAAACTGCCCCTAAGGGGATGAAATTGGGGGTTAAAGTTTAAAATGGAGTTTGGTCGTTTTTCAAGTTAGAAACGTGAAAGTTGGTATTTAGGCTACTGTGTACAAATAAAAATACCACTTTCGACTATTTTAGATTAACTACCCCTAAAGAGGTTGAATGGGAGGTGGTAATTTGTATGAGAGTTAGGTCAATTTTGAAGTTAGAAACGTGGAAATTGATATAAAGGCTACTGTTAACAATTTGTATGGGGGTTAGGTCATGAAACGTGGAAATTGGTATAAAAGGCACTGTTAACAAATAAAAAATAAAACGTTTGGTGATTTCCGAAAAACTATCCCTAAGTGGGTGAAATGGGAGGTGAAAGTTTTAATGGGAATGAAGTCATTCTCGAAGTTAATGAAATTGGTGTTTAAGCTACTGTTGTACTTTCGGTGATTTTGGAAACACTACCCCTAAGGGGGTGAAAATGGGGGTGGTAATTTGTAAGAGAGTTTGGTTATTTTTGAAATTAGATATATGAAAATTGGTTTCTAAACTACTAAATATCAAATACGAGTTTTCTGATATTGGAATCCCAGATTAATTGACCGAACCCTTCAAACATTTAAAGGACTCATACAGCGATTTTCAAACTTCTGTAAGAACATTTACATTCCAAAAGCACCATTTGGTTAAGTGAAATTAATGACCAGACATGACCATCAGAATTCCTTAATAATAAGTATTTCACTCCTCCTTTTTTCACTCCTTAATAATAAGTATTACTATTACTATAAGTATTTCACAACACGCTACTTTTGCCCATCATTTGTAAGGGGCTGTTTATTTATTACGTAAGACGATTTGGGGGGGAAGGGGTCTGAACAAGTCTTATTTGTTCTTACATGGGGGTAGGATGTTCTTACGTAAGATTAAATTATTTTGTATGGTTAATTTTTTTTAACAAAAGCTGCCTAAATGTGCTCATTAAGGGCTATACTAACCACAGTTAAAACGAACGTCCGTATACCATTTACACACTGTACATTGATAAACTTAAATTATATTTTTAGGAACGTACGTAAAATGATTAATTCTTCTTCTTCATCTGGTATTGGTGATTACCTTTCGGTGTCTTAAATACCACCGAATTCACTCGAATCACCGAATTCATCGGCACCGAATTCACGTGAACAATTTAGTTGTTAACTAATTACTACAAAACGGTTAACAATATATACGTCACGTTAATTTGAGTTAAATTAGTTTTTTTTCTCCCATTAGATAAAAGTTATAAGACTTAGAATTTTTTTGAGCAGAACAAAGTGTAAATTACGTAAGATATTTTATTTATAAGGTTATCTGTTAAAATTCAGTTTTTATAGCAACTTGAACACGAAAAATCGTACGACGGGAGAATGACCCATATGTCGATTTGTTCCTCTTATCCTCTAAATTACAGTGGTTATATTAGATTAACCGTGTTTAACCGGAATGCTGAAAATTACGACATTTTATACCTATATATGAATCTCAATATAAATATGAATCAATAAACGTACCGTTTCTATGGGCTCAAAAAAAATTGTCTCCTTTCGCTATTTATAAAATTCAAACTTTACTCTATTAATATTACGTGTATAGCGTCCTGAACCCCCTGTATAAGAGTCCACTCGCTCTAACCCGGTTTGTAAAACACTCTTCGTAATAGTCGTAATGCGATTTGGCAATTTCCTGAACATTTTACCAACAAAGGCATTGGGGGATGCCCTAATAACTTTTATGTGCTCCTGTTTTATTGGCACTTCCTTTAGTGATAGGTTTAACGTTCTTTTATGTAAGTACTAGCTTTTGCCCGCGACTCCGTCCGCGTGGAAGTCGTTTATCGCTGCTCCCTGGGGAACTGTCAAATTTTCCCGGATATAAAGTAGCCTATGTCCTTCCGGAACTCAGGTTATCTCCATACCAAATTTCATCGAAATTGGCACAGCGTTTTAGCCGTGAAAGTGTTACAGACAGACAGCCAGACAGACAGAGTTTCTTTCGCATTTATAATATTAGTATGGATAGTATGGAGATCCATACTATCCATACTACTATATAGGTATAACCAATAAGTTTATGCGCTCTAGATGGTGCAAGATGATGATGATGATAGCGGTGGAGAAAAAATATACATTTATCTGAGTGGTTTTGTCAAAACGCCCCTTTTTAGGGTTCCGTAGTCAACAAGGAACCCTTATAGTTTCGCCATGTCCGTCCGTCCGTCTGTCTGTCCGCGGTTTAACTCAGGGACTCTTAGTACTACAAAACTGTAATTTGACATAGTTATACATTAAAATTGCGCCCACAAAGTTGTAAAATAACTTTTTTCGAGTACGAGCCATACATGTAAAACAAAGTTATTTTTTTACCATTATAACATCAAGAGCGGTATCATTGGATAATATAGCTCTTAAAAATATTATGGATATATTATTATAATTTTTTAGATTTGGGGGGACCGTTTAAGAAATACTGAACTCGAAAAGTGTCATTTTCGCTAGAGTTGTACTTCGCTAGTTGTATTTCGCTAGAGTTGACCCACTTCTGATAATGATTAAGTCATAAAAAAGCCAGCCAAACGGATAGCAACGTACAATGTAGGTAGTTAAATATCTAGTTTTTTTTAAACATTTTAATTGATCATCTGTCGTCAGCCCTTGGTTAACAATCAACTATTACATCAGTGTCCTTCATCGATGGTCATGGTCATGGTGGGCGGGTCGTAGGAGAGATCGAGCGCGCGCGCGCGCACCATCTCTTTGAAGACGAAAGCGGACTTGCGCGGCGTGCGCGTGCGCTGCGGGTCCGAGTAGTCCACTTCGTACAGGCCGAAGCGCTCTCTGAAAATTACCAGTAAAAAGACAAATATTTAAAGGAATGGCTGATTTATCTTATTAAACTATCTAAGATCATACACACTTCATATCACTCATATTTTTCTATCAATTCTAAAGGAAATTCTCTAAATAATGCTTAAACTGAATCCAAATTTATTGCGTAGTGTAAAGTAAGCTCACAAATAGGCTGTCATAGAAAACCACCTATGCATCTTTTTCGTACTTAACTTTGAATTAATTATCCCGCTGATCTGACATATAAACATCGTCACGTTGTTTGTCGTTGGTGTTTTGTGAAGTAACGTACGTGTATCCCTGCATCCACTCGAAGTTGTCCATGATGCTCCAGGCGGTGTAGGCGCGCACGTCGCTGCCCTCATCCATGGCGTCCAGCATGGCGGACACGTAGCCGCGGTAGTACGCGACGCGGTCCTCGTCCTCCAGGCCCCCGAACGTCGCGAACCCGTTCTCCGTGATGTACACTGGTGGGTTGTTGTAATCTTTGCGGATCTTAGTCAGCAGTTTGTAGAATCCCCACGGAGTATACTATGGTAAATGTACAAGATTAGAATTGATAAATATTATGTATTACGTAGGATATGGAAGATGTTGGTACATACTTTCACAAAGTCTGACTGTCCAATTTTCCAGGCTTGCAAATTATACGATACCCCACCAACATCATCAAAGAACGAAGGAACATTATGATATCCTTCTACGCTCTCGTTTCTGTAGACTAACTTTGAAGAGTAATGGTTTAGGCCAAAGTAATCAGAGGTTCCACGGACGTATGCCCTTTCTTCTTCGGTGAAATCCGGTAATCGAGAACGGGGGTACCCTTGGGCGGCGCTCTTGGCCGCTATGTTGTTCACCATCTCAGGTGGGAAGCCGCCACTCTCAGAGAAAATAGGATGAGCGTATTGCCCCCACTAAAACAAAAGTGCGTCCTGATGAGTAAAGTTAAATTGTCTATACGTACGTATTGACCAAAAAGCTGAAAAGCGTTTACATATGATATTCATTGTATTACTTAATTCTAAGCACGAATGAACGAAATGAAATTAATCGGATGAACCAGTAATACATAATAAAACAGTGAGTTTAATGAGCTGGTGAGCTAAAAACGGTGACAAAAAAGGACACTCTTTAATCTGATACCTATTAATATAGGTATCTCGGTGAACTAAATATTAATATCGCTCTTTTCAATTAACTGTTACATTTTGCGCATCTATTACATATATGTATAAGCAAAGAACCAAATGTGTAGACATTAGGTAGGTGACAAAAAATTTGAAACAGCTATGAACTACCTACACATACTTGTAAGATTCATAATGACTTAAAAACTGAAAATCACTTACATCAAATTGGTTAGCATCCTCAGCAGCTTGAACATGATTGGTATCTTCTTCATTTTCGGGCTCGTACCAGGTCGAGCTCAATGTAATACTGACGGTCCCTCCTTGCGTTGACCTAAACTCCTCGTCATAAATATGCCAAGCTTTGGCGTGAGCCACTAGCAAATTCTTTGCGCATAAGTATTCAGCTACACCTTTAATGTCTAATGTTGGTGCCATCGATGTATCGCCGTAGCCAGAATAACAAACAACATGAGGTTCATTCATTGTAATCCAGTACTTGACCCTGTCTCCAAAAAGTTCAAAAGCTTTACGTGCGTAGTCTCCGTACCACTCGACAATGTTGGGGTTCGTCCAACCACCCATTTCTTGAAGCTTCTGCGGCAAATCCCAGTGGTATAATGTGATCATAGGTGTAATGTTATACTTAAGCATCTCATTTATGTAATTGTTGTAGAATTCCACGCCAGCTGGGTTGATGTGGTCGGGAAAGCTAGACGGCAAGAGTCTGGTCCACGAAAGGGAAAATCTGTAGTAATCGATTCCCAGTTCTCTCATCATCTCAACGTCTCTTTTGTATAGATGGTACGAGTCGTCAGCAATATCGCCGTTGGAGCAATCTTTGATAAGGCACGGGTTGGTGTGTGTCAGGTGATCCCAAATATTTGGAGTTTTCCCTGTAGGGAATGCCATAAATAATTAGTTCATTTGTTTTATATTTCAACAGAGTTTGGCACTATACAAAATATAGATTATTTTTGTTAAAATAAACCAACGTTTACTTTTGAACTGTCATTATTGGGATGTCTTTAAGTAATATAAAATTTAGGGAACACATTTCTGTTTTAGAGTAATTGTTTGCATACCATCCTCATCCCAAGCGCCCTCTATCTGGTAGGAAGCAGTCGCTGTCCCAAACAAAAACCCCTCAGGGAACTTGCGTGGTTCCTGCCGCGCATTGCTGGCCGACTTGCACTCGGCCAACGCAAGAACGGAGACGCATATCCTGGAAATTAAAAAAAGTGGATTTAATATTCAGTCACTTGATTACTTGATTTGGTGCCGTCATTAGTTAGGATTCAATAGTGGCTCAACATGTCCGTAATGGTACGAGCAAGACTCAAATAAATAAATAAATAATGACCTAAGATTACGAGCAAGACTCAAATAAATAAATTAATAATGACCCAATATTACATGCCTGGAACTGTCAGTCTGTTCGTGTTAATTCTTAGGATTAATAATTGAGGCATGTCCTAACCAGGAGGACGTATCTGAATTTGGCAGAGCCCCGAATTTCTTCTTACGTAATCCACCAGAATTTTTATTAATTATTATTTTGTGAGGTATTACAATAAGTACAGTACGCCGCCACGCACTTGGTAGGGATAATCCAACGTGTAACACCCAAAATACAAATTAATATCGGGAAATATAGCCATTTTCCAATATCGATCTAACTATATTAGCATGAGTGTCACGCGTTTTTATGTATTTAAGTACATGGAGTTTTCAATTCGGATGTGTGTGTATGTGCGTGTGTAATGAAGCACCATCCTTATCCTTACTTCTTTACTAATATTATAAATGCGAAAGTGAGTTTGTTTGTTTTTTGTTTGTTAAGCTATCACGTCTAAACCACTAAGCCATTTTCGATAAAATTTGGTATGGAGATAGTTTGAGTCCCGGAGAAGGACATAGGAGACTTTTTATCCCGTAACAACAAATTGGACAGTTCCCGAGGGAGCAGTGATAAAAAACTTATACGCAGACGAAATCGGGGGCAAAAGCTAGTTCCTCTATAATTAATTTAAACAGTCAACAAAATGAAAAGCAATGACAATACTCACAACAGACTTTTCCACGACATTTCGTGGATTCGGTGGTGCTCCAATAAACGAGAAGTATTGGATGAGGTGTTTATTTATACTGTAGAATGTTTTGGAAATCTTGTAATCTTAGTATACAGATAGCGTCTAGGCTAAGCTTTAAGGTGCGATCACACTAGGTTGTCAAACATAATATTCATAATAATGATTGTGTAGCAGGTACATAAAATTACTGAATCGGTCGGTACTTATGTGCTGCCTCGAGGCAATTAACGCAGGCAGGCTAAGAATCAATTTAAATCGCGCTTTTTTAAGGGCAACACAGGCTAACAGTCCGCCGGCCGATATTGGCTTGTCAGTTCACCGTATTTAGAACACAGGCTATCAGTTTCTCTTACGGTTTATCAGTTTCTCTTACGGTTTCAGACATTTTTCTTGGCCCGACAGAGTTGGGACTGCCGGCGGACCGTTAGTCTGTGTTACCCTTTTCTTTGACCCTATCTCCGATAGCCAAGTATCTGTCAGCTTAAGGGTTTGCTGAACAACAAACACTTCATTGGATATATCTTACATAATACATTTATCTTTTGAATATCACATGTCATATCAACACAATATTTATAGTATTATACTTAATCTTATCGGTTAGAAGTGGGATTTTGAATGATCAAACTCTCATGTTAACTCTCATGTTTTTGCTTTGCGGGGGATACACAAAATATGTTATTGATTATCACTAGAGCATTGTACGTAATAATAATAATAATAATAGATGTGTCAAGGTCATAAATATGTGTACACGTTTAACATATATATTATAATTATTGGACCCTATATAATTGAATGTAATGCAATTAAATTATTCTAATATAGGTTTAAGCTTTATTGTAACTAACTAAATATTATGGACATGTCTGAAATAAATATTTATTATTATTATTATTATTATTATTATTTTTTTTTTTTTTTATTTATTTACGATAATAATTTACTATTAAAACAATAATGACGTGCTTCGGAAACCTGTGAGAGGTTTATATGTAGCACGAATGATATCGCCTCACTCACCTACTTAATGTTTACTCATAACAATAATATTATTATCACACACCTCTAATTACTATTTTTATTTAACTAATAATATTACTACTCCGTTGCGTTGAATACCGTAGTATAGTACTTTCTGATTACGTTCTTGCATACTTTTTTGCTTTTACTATTTAAGATATTTGTTTGTATGCTATCAGGTAATTTATTCAAAATATTTGGTAACATGTATTCCCACGTTCTCTTACCATATACATTAACATATTTGGGTAGGACGTATCTTGCTTGGTTTTTTAGATTTCGTAAGTTTGTTGGTCTATTTTTTGATGTTAACAGTTTAACTTTGTCATATTCATCGAGGATAATTGACATATTTATTTTGTTGAAAACAGACATAACTTTACAGTATTTAAGTAAGCCAACTTCGTCTTTTAATTTATTCCTCATGTGTTTCGGTACAATTAGATTGAGTATACTTAGTTGTAGTTTGTATATGCTATCTAAATTAGTTTTAAAAGTACGTCCGTAACTACTCAGACCATAACTTATTACCGAATCGGCCAAAGACAGGTATAGCATCCTTAGTATACAGTATGGTAATTTAAATTTAAGTACGGCTAGCTTGGCTCGCAGGGACCTCAGTTTATTACATACGTGTTCTGTATGAGGTTTCCAATTGAGGTTCTGGTCAATGATGAGGCCTAAGTAGGTATGTTTGTTTACTTGTTCAAGTGGTTCACAATTGCACGAGGCCGTTTGGTCGTGTAAACAAGTGTGATCGTGCGCTTTAATTAGAGGGTAGTTAGATATTTTCATATATGGAGATCTTATGTGTAAAAGTTTCGTTTTATGCGCGTTGATAACCAAGCCTACATCGTGTGCCCATTTACAGAGTAGATCGAAGTTGCTCTGCATCATGACCTGAGCCTCAATGATGTCCTTGCCATAACTGACCAAACATGTGTCATCTGCAAATTGGTAAACAGAGCCCTCTGTGAAGAGGTTGCACATGTCGTTAACGTACACCAAGTATTCGGTCGGACCTAATATGGACCCTTGGGCCGTGCCTCTTTCAGTGGGAATGGGGTCACTGTCGTAACCACTCACACGCACCACTGTGTTTCGGTTTGTATGGTAGTTGCGGAACCACTCTAGCAGTGGGCCCTGTATACCAACTTGATTTAATTTTGAAAAAAGTGTAGGGTAGTTCAGGGTGTCGAATGCCTTGCTGAAGTCTATGAAGACAACCAGCACCTGATCACGATTGTTCAGATGTTGGTTGACCTCATCAACGAAACT